>LR738710.1:702420453-702501500 GCA_902687465.1 Secale cereale | reverse complement strand
GGTTGAGTAGGGGAGGGGTGCGGGGGGTCGGCGGCGGCGGTTGAGTAGGGGAATCGAGGGTGCGGGGGGTCGGCGGCGGCGGCCGGTGGACCGGGGGTGCTCGGCGACGAGGGGGACCGGATCTGGCGAGGTGAGGATAGCGATCGAGATGGAGGGGGATCGAGATCGAGTGTCCATGAAATTAAAAAATATTCATGATAGTTCAAAAAGTGCCCATGAAATACAATCGAGAAATGAAGGCTACGATTTAAATACAATCGATCTTAGCTAGCTATCTGTTCACAATCTTCTTGCCCTTCTTTTTTGCAAATGGAGTTCTTCTGTGGAACGGACGTCCTTTAGTTAGGGTGGTCCTGCTTCTTCTTGTGGTGTATGCTGCTACTTCATCATCGTCGTCATGTTCGATCCTCGGGTCGCCGTACTTGTCGAAGTCTTGCTCATTGGCTACTCCATCCATTCCGATGATCTTCCTTTTGCCTCTCCTCACGACAACACGACTGGGCTTTGACGGGTCGGTAATGAAGAAGCATTGGTCAACTTGGGAAGCCAGTACCCATGGCTCATTTTTCGCGGTGATGTTTGCGCCCGCGGTCTTGCATTTGGCTTCGGGTATAACCATGGTGGTGAAATACCGGTCTTCTTTTAGGACGCTCTTGGCCCATCTGACACGGAACATCGGGACCTTCTCTCCAGCGTAGCTCAGCATCCAGATCTCCTCGATTCTTCCGTAGTATCTGTCCTTGTCATTACCGATGTAGGATTCCATCGTTACCCCGGAGTTCTGATAACCATCGCTCTTCATGTCCTTGGCCTCGATGTAGAATGTGTAGCCATTGATATCGTACGCCTCATAGGTCATCAGGTTGTGCTCGGCACCCTGTGACTAGGCGAATATGAGTTGTTCTTCCCCGGAAGAATCCTCATGTAAAGGGTACGACAGAAGCTTCTGCTTGAACCAATGCGTGAAACATGAGTTGTGCTCTTTGATTATATCTCCGTCCGTCCTCTGTTGGCCTCGGTCATTGTACGTCTTCTCAATAAAGGTTTTGTGCTCTACCACCCAAGGATCGACCACGTCTATGTGTTGTAGCGCGACTAGGTTTGCTCTTTCAAAGTCGGCGAGTCGACCCTCGAAGTCGAGATGCATTTCACGGCGACCCTCACGGTGACCCCATCCAGCGAGCCTGCCGAGGTGTCTGTTGACGGGCAGACCAACGGGGTTCTCGATGCCTAGATAATTCGTGCAGTAGGAGATGCACTCTTTCGTCAGAAAGCCCCTGGCTATGCTTCCCTCTAGACGTGACATGTTGCGAACGTATCCTTTGATGACAACATTCATCCTTTCGAACGGCATCATGCTGTGCAGGAACGTCGGCCCGAGTTGGATGATATCGTCCACGATATGGACCAGCAGATGCACCATAACGTCGAAGAATGCGGGCGGGAAGTACATCTCAAGCTCGCATAGTATCACCACGATCTCTTCCTGTAGCCTTCTGAGTTGCCTCACGCCAACAGACTTCCGAGAGATGACGTCGAAAAAGTTGCATAGGCCAAATAGGGTTTCACGGACGTGCGCGTCCATGATCCCACGGATTGCAACTAGAAGTATCTGCATCATCAGCACGTGACAGTCGTGAGACTTCATCCCGCTGAACTTCAGCTTCGCTGGGTCTAGGTATCCGCTTATCTTCCCCGCGTAACCGTAAGGAAGTTTTACTCCTATGAGGCAGGTGAAAAACTGCTCGATCTCCTCCTGACTTAGAGTGAAGCACGCGGGAGGGTAGTCATTTTCGGTCTTCTTGGCCTTTTTGCCTTTGCGATGACTTTCCGTGTCCTGCTTCGCCTCATCATCATCATCATCATCATCATCATGATCATCATATATAGCATGAAGCTCCTGCCTGATGCCCATTGATTTCAAGTCTGCCCTTGCTTTCGGTCCATCTTTGGTCCTCTCTAGCATGTTGAGCAGGGTACCAAGCAGACTCTCGCACACGTTCTTCGTGATATGCATTACATCAAGGCTGTGAGGCACACGGTGGATCTTCCAGTACGGAAAGTCCCAGAAAACAGACCTCGTTTTCCATACCTTCAGCAGCGGCTCTGGCGCCTTTCGCTTCTTTCCCGGCTCTGGCGCCTTTTGCTTCTTTCCCGGCAGTGGGCAATCTTTCCAATTTTTCAACAGCTCGTCTATTTCCTCGCCGCCCCTCATACGCGGGCGTCCTCGGGGTTCGGTTTCACCATCGAACAGATCCTTGCGTTTTCTCCACAGGTCATCGTCGCGAAGCCACCTTCGATGTCCCATGAACACGGTTTTCGAAGACCCGGGATCTCTATCTAGCTGGTGATACGTTGTGTCATCCATGCACCTGACGCATCCAGAAAATCCGTGGACCACCTGCCCCGTGACATATCCGTAACCGAGATAGTCGTGCACCGTCGTGAGCAGCGCGACTCTCATAGGGAAATATTCTTTCTCTGCGGCGTCCCATGTATTGGCTGGCATTTTCCACAGCGTGTCAAGCTCCTCTTTCAGCAGCCCCAGATACAGATTGATGTCGTTCCCTGGTTGTTTCGGTCCTTCAATTAGCATACTCATGTGAATGTACTTCCTCTTCATGCACAACCAGGGGGGAAGGTTGTACATCCACACAAACACAGGCCAGGTGCTATGTGTGCTTCTCTGGCTGCCAAACGGATTGACTCCATCGGTGCTCGCGCCCAGCACGATGTTCCTTGGATCGTTCCCAAATTCTAGGTCTTCGAAGTTCAACGCTTGCCACTTGCTCGCATCCTTAGGGTGACTCAGCATCTTGTCTTTTTTATCTATCTCCAGATCATTTGCGTCATCTTGTCGCTTCTTCTCCTCCCTATCCGCGTGCCAACGCAGGAGCTTTGCTACCTTAGGGTCCTGGAAATACCGCTGCAGACGAGGAGTGATCGGAAAGTACCACACCACTTTTCGAGGAGCTTTCTTCCTCTTCTTGTATCGAGTGACGCCGCACACCGGACATATGGTAGACTCCGCGTGCTCGTCCCGATAAATGATGCAATTGTTCATGCACACATGGTATTTCACGTGCGGTAAATCCAGAGGACACACGATTTTCTTCGCCTCCTCCAAACTGGTCGGGCACTTGTTCCCCTTGGAAAGACGTTCGTGCCAGAATGACATGTTCTCGTCGAAGCATGCGTCGGTCATTTTGTGTTTTACCTTCATCTCCAGAGCCATGAGCGTTACTTTCAGGCGGGTATCCTCGGGCCTGCATCCCCTTCATACAATGGAGTAACCGCTTCTAACTCAAGTTGATCCATCTTGGCTTTCTCTCGGGCGGCAGCTCTTGCGTTATCGGTCTGCTTGAGAAGCAGCTCTTGAATATGAGGGTCCTGCACCCAGCCCATCGATGGTCCAGCGTTGTCTGCTCCGCCGGCATCATCATCTTCATGATCATGCCCGTCGTCTGCTCTGGCATCTTCCTCATCATCATGTCCTGCATCTTCTACATGATGACTGTGTACAGCATCACCGTCGTGATCATTTCCTGGGGATTTTTCGTCTTCTCGCCCGCCCGAGCCGCGGTGGTTGTCTTGCTGCCCTTCCTCATTTCTTGCCCGGCCCCCATGGACGACTTCGTAGTCATCTTCATCACCTTGCCACCGATAGCCATCCATGAAACCACGCAAGAGCAGGTGGTCCCGCACCTGCCCGGAATCCGGGTCCGCAATAAGGCTCTTCAGCTTGCATCTTCGACACGGATATCTTATCTCCGTCTCGTTCTTTTGAAGCTTCTCGGCCTTCGCGGACCTCAAAAACCTATTCACGATGCCTTCGGTCATCGTGCGCACCATGGTCGCCTGCGGGGTAGAGCAAAACGATATTTTAGAACCAAGAAAAAATTTGCCATGACTTTCCCTAAAAATATGACCAAAAAGAATGCTTAATGCCAAAGTTCTCACCGAAATGGAAATGAATCAACATTCCGGGAAAATATTGGCAACTATCGCATTTCAAATACCGGTACACCTCCAAACACAAACACATATGCAACACAACAAACATATGCAACACCACGAACATACATAGATCTAGCTAGGCCATAAAAAGTGCACGTGCACATTGTTGTAGGGAGAACAACATAAATATAGCTTCCCCCCTTACTTACCTATCAAAACAAGGTAATTTAACCACTTAATTTGAATGAATCTATGGTGGAAATGAGGTGAAAAAGAGGAGGGACCCGAGACAAGGAGGAGGTGGAGAGAATGAAGTGGGGAGAAAGTGAGTGTGGGTAGGAAAGGCTGTCCAAAATATCTTGTTGCTGCCCACTTACTAATGGCGCACCCACACTAAATGCGCCATTAGTAATCCAGGTTACTAATGGCGCATCTTCTGTTAGTGCGCCATTACTAGTTTAAACTAGTAATGGCGCACTGTGGAACAGTGCGCCATTAGTAGTTTTGCAAAAAAAGAATAAAAAATATAATAAAAAAACAACATTAGTGGCGCACTTTCCGACATGTGCGCCATTACTAGTTACAACTAGTAATGGCGCACTGTGTCTGGATGCGCCATTAGTATGTTTGGACAGGCGCACTAGTTCAAAAAAAAACTTTTTGATACTAATGGCGCACCCTGGGCCAGGTGCGCCATTAGTAGTTTGAACTCTAATGGCGTATCTGAGGGTGGTGCGCCATTAGTATACACTAATGGCGCACTGCTTGTCTGGTGCGCCATTAGTATCAATTCCATCTATAGCCCTTTTCCTAGTAGTGGGATATAAACATTGGAGGATAAATGAGCAGCACATTTAAATACAAATAAAAAGGGTTCAAGGTTCGTTGCATAGTGGGCTTAGATTCGTCGTTCCTCGATCATATAACCTACCCCCATTATCTCTTATCACCATATCAACTTGTTTATACAGTGGAGCTGCCCTGGTTATCACTCAACAAGAATGACCATCCAAGGACAGAACAACAAGTATCAAAGGATCAAAAATGAATCTAGAGACAAGAGGGAGGATCCAACTTGATACCCACAGGTGCCTCGATTGCTCAAAGGCACACTTATTTCAGCCACAGTCGATGATCATCACCCCAGCACGAACGCAACTGGTAAATTTAGCCAATCCAGGAGCATAGCTATAGGACTAGGGCATCCACATGTAAACTAGAGCATCATAGGAGCTCCTATCACAACAACTGAACATGAATAGAAACCAGAGTCGGGGTGAGGACTCAGGAGTGGGAAAGGAGAGAGGCGGCTATAGTTTCACCATAGGCGTGCTACATTTAATTATGGATGCATGCGAAATGATGAGAATGCCCTTGGCGGGGCACTATAATTACGCGCAGTGGCACGAACGAGAGGGGAACCATTCATTGCTACAGGAGGATGGGTTCGATCCGGCAACCGAGGTCGTCCAATGCCTCGTCCAATGACCGGAAACACATCAAGGGAACACGATGGACAACGAGATCTTCCAAATCGCTGAGAGATCTCGGGGATCCCACCGTGTAGCTAAAGTAGAGGAACAGGAGGAAGATAGAGCTCACTGAGGGAGGTTGTAGCCGAGGTAGTACTTAGTAGGCGCTGGAGTTGCGCCTGAATGTCATCTAACCAACGAGGAACCACATCGCAGTTATGCCTTGCACCGTCCCCACTGATGAGCACGAACGCCACGGGCACCGAACCTAATACTCCTATTTTCACGGAGCAAGAATGTGTGGAGGCATTGGGGTTTCAATTTTTCCTCTTTCATCTGCTCATGTGCCACCTCCACCACATCCTCGAGCTGCAATACAGCTAGGCAGGCACAGAGGGTTCGCACACCATCGCCTTGCCAGGTAACCTAGAGGCGTCCAGGAGAGAAAAATTAGGAAATGGTGGAGCTTAAGATCCACATGGTGCCAGCAATCTATCACCACAAAATATTGTACAAAAGCAGAGGGGGTTGGATAATCTATGGCACATATGAAAGAAATACCAGTTTTGGCACACTACTTAGATAGTAAATAAAAACAATTAATTGGAGTTATTTCTCAGTTCAGATAGAAAAGAGAAGCAGTGATTGTGTACATATAGCATAATTATGTCTCAGTTCGGATGAAAAATTAATAGGCACCGATTGTTTCCTTATAGAAGAATTATGGTTGATACAAAATTTGAGTCATTGCCCTTAAACAAAGAAAGGCCCATGAAACACACACTTTGATAGCAAAAGTGCTATTTATTTATCTTTGCAAACCTACAGCTGACCCATAATACAAACATATGTAAAGCTTCTGTAAATGTTAAGGTTTTCCATTTTCTAACCCCAAAAAATACATCAAAACTAATCCATGTTGGTCTAGTATAACATGTTGAAATCCTAATTAATCGGGGTATCATTCTCCCAGCAACCCACAACTAAAAAAACAAAAAAACTTAGTGATCACGAAAGGCATAATTGATTAGCAAAAATGGAGACAAGACAGGGAGACACACACATAGTGAGAAAGACATGAGATCCTCAGAGTAAAACCACTATGTTCAGTGACTACAACTCCGGCTTGCCGCTCAGCAAGTGGATGTGACACTGAGCTCTCACTGCATCAACTGACGGTCAATCTTAAGGTATGAGGTATAATTTTTTATTTCAAGCAAACTGATCTAGAGAAAAAAAAATCTAGTGTGCAATGAAATTTAACAATGTTTACATCCCCAATCCGAACTCTGCATATTTCACCTCACTAATTCTTATGCCCGTCACATTGACCTGCTGCTCTTAACAATCATGTATATATGGCAAATCTCCGAGTGGACCAAGAGTGGCCAATGATCTTTTTTGCACCTAGCAAACGTTAACTCGATATTATGCAATATCCAGGTTCCTCTTCTACACAGAAGAAACTAAGGGGCTCAGTAGTTCAGGACAGGGCACCGAAAGACATAACAAAACTAGCAACACGAGCAAGATGGAGAGTGCACACTATTGCAACCCACTAACCTCAATTATCCATCACATTTTTGGGGTAACTGCTAGCTATTCGTTTTACCGTTCTTTTTTGTCACATTCTTGTCACCCAACACTGCTACGGTAAGGTGCAAATTAGGGGGAGATCTATTCATCCCCACATCTCCATAAAAGATGCTTCCAACTAATAAACATATTTAGTTCTGCAAAACCACATCATTTTAAATGGAGCTTTGACACGCTAGTGTTAGCCAAGAACTATACATAGGATTGAATAGCCAACAATTCATTTCATAGTTGAACCAATATATGTCATAAAAACCAGTATAAAGTCTAGAATTGTACTTGTAAGCAGCAACTAACAGCCAAGATAAGCAAGCAGCCTTACATGGACCACCGTGACAATGGTGCTGATGATGGCGGCAGCGCGCGCCTCGGTGTAGCTCACCACTCTCGCAGAGCCCCATGACAATGTGCATGGGCATCCCCATCCTCATAGGCGGCAGTGCAGCACAGAGGCTGAAATAGAGGAGATTTCAGTTGTATAAGAAATATATGCTTCCAAATAAATAATCTAAAAATCATCTTCTATGACTATTCCGAAATAGAGGCCTGAAGAATGACGCAGAGGCACGCTGCTGAAAAATGAAGTTGCGTCCTGCTGAAATATGGAATTGGCGGGAAAAAATGACACTTGAATCTCCATGTTTTTCCTCGAAGTCAGGTCAGTCTGCACCCGAGCAAAACAAATTTAGATCTTCTATTGTTGCCGTGGGATTATCTGGCCCCATTTCATCTCCACCCCTTCCTAGTCGTGCGGACAACATAGGATTCAGGACAACTCATAATTTAGCCAAAAGAAATATACTGATTGCAACCACAAGACTCAAAGCAGATCAAAGTACATCTAAGAAAAACAATTTTCTCTCGAGATCAACAGAAGAGAGTCCATTTGTTCTCAAAGTAAAGCATATAGCAACGACGACTATAAGATAAGACAGAAGAAATGCACAAGCAAGATTGAAAACTAACGGTTTGTCTCCTTAATTTTGTATGGTAGGACAAAAATCAAACTAGCTTCTACAGTCTATTTTTGCTTCAAACATAACAAATGCTTCTCTTATTTATTTGTTACCACACATAAATACAAACTTGAGTTATTATGTTCAAGCATACAACCAAAACAAGCTGAAAATACTACCGATTCAAAATCACAAGTAAAGCCTAAAGGCTGACACTATTGCAGATTCAAAAAGCACATCCCATATTTAATTTCAATCTGAGCATAGATATGAACCTGAACTATTTTATCTAAACATATGATTAGGATAAATCTATGGTTAGGATAAGCCTAAAAGAGCTAGATTTACATGCCTGAGACACCATAGATTTTCTATTCAAGCATATAGCCAGGATAATCCAAAATAAATAGGACCTACATGCCTAAATACTGCAGATTTAAAATCATAGATGACCTAAACTACACGGCTGTTGTCCACACAGGGAGAGAGAGATGTGTGTGTGAGAGAGAAGGAAGTGAGGAGAAGGAAGATTTAGGATTCATGTGCAAATCCAAAAATGAACTAGCTGGCTAATTTAGCTCTTCCACTTAATAAACCCAAGAAAGCCTGAGGCCTACATCAAAATTTTCTTTCATAAACATACAAGGGCCATCCTTATATAATAGTTGCTTCTAATAAATCCCTATCTATCAAGCGCCTTCTCTCATAAATAATTATGGCAGGGCTCTCTAATCAATCAAGCAACTGGAAGAACATGATGCACCAAAGAGAACTACTTTTTAGGGAGCCATAACCACATCAAACATGATAAGTAAAATAAATTAGGGGTAATTCAGCTACCTGAACACCCAAGATGTGCTTTGCGTACACGTGAGGCAACAATCCACGACAAGCATAGTACTTGCAAAACAAATTAGG
Source organism: Secale cereale (assembly GCA_902687465.1). NCBI lineage: Eukaryota > Viridiplantae > Streptophyta > Magnoliopsida > Poales > Poaceae > Secale > Secale cereale. Next base: position 702,492,601 of record LR738710.1, on the reverse strand, counting down.
CAGCACATAAAAAATAGTGTCAATCGGGTGAAGAGGAAGCACATTGTAATGCCCAGGATGCGACTATGTCTCCTACGTGTCGAGGCACGACTTAAAGACATAAGCGCATTCTGGAATGATCTCAAGTACAGTATCTTTGCACATCTCATGTAAAAGTTCAGGGATGAAATTGTAAAAGATAGATGGCTTACACTCGCCACATCACATAATGAATACAATAACATACAATCATCCAAATAACACAGGGTCCGACTACGGATGAAATCCAAACGAGAAAGATACCATAAACACAAGGCCTGATCGCCCCTAGTAGGAACCACTACTGATCGACGGGATATGAAACATAGTAACGACCACGCTCTTCATCGAACTCCGAGTGAAGTTTTGAACCCTCTTCTGCATTGTTCTCAGCGGTACCTGCATCTGGTGTGTGTTGAATCTGTGAGCCACAGAGGACTCAACAATCCCATTCCCGGGTATCAAAACTACCAAAGCCTTAGGTGTGGAAAGGCTATAAAAGGGTTGCAGCATGCACTAAGGACTACCTTATGAGTTTAGAGCGAGAAGAGAACAAGTGCCAACGATCGCCAAGTTGATCAAGAAGTGATCCTAGCTACTCACGATCAAAAATAACCCCACCATGTTCACTTTCCGAAGCCCTTCGGAAAGAGACCATCACGGTTACTCACACAGGTAGTGTATTCTTATTTCGGATCCTCTGTCAAGTTTTCTACAACCGGACATTAACAAATTCCAATCTGCCACATAACTGCGGGCATGACTTTCAAAAGATTATAACCCTGCAGGGGTGTCCCAACTTAGCCCATCACAAGCTCTCACTATAAGCAGAGATAATAATAATATTACCCCTTATCTTAGGGACAACCCGATCATACTCGGAATCTCGGTGCACAAGACATTTCGACAATGGTAAAACAAGTCCAGCAAGACCTCCCGGCGTGCCGACACCCTGATAGCACTGTTCAAGAAATCTTCCGATTCAGCGATTTATCGTCCGATTTATCGCTACTCTTGGGGTGACCGATAAGATTATGCCTTATCTTCACCGTTTATCATTTGGGCCGATTTATCACTCCGACAAGCGATTTATCGGGAATCTACCGATAAATCGGGCCTATTCCTAACATTATGTTTGCAAAACGTATGTTTATCTGTGTTTTGTGGACCTTGTTTTGCAATATATACTATTGACCTATTTTGTTTGTCATTATAAGAGGATTCAAATGCTAGGAATCAAGGTAACACTTCTGTCCAATATTGTTTTTGTGTTGGATATAGCATATTTTAGTGCTGGGAACCTTGGATTTGGAAAAAAATGGCCGATTAACAGTCGACCGATAAAATCAATTAATCGACCAATTTCCGATTAATCTCTAATCCCCAGTTGACCGAGACGATAACAATAAACGATATCCTCAACATTGCCTGATAGTAGCCGCACGTATCTCGTCTCAGGCCATGACCGGATGGGTGATCCTACGGGAGCCAGATACCTCAAGTTTCCCCGTGGCGGCCCCGCATAACCCCCGTTTGGGACCAACACCATCAGCACTGCCCCCCTGTTATGTAGAAAAGAATCCTCAGGGATGCTACCCCCTATGCAAATTAATTAATTAATTAAGTTATTATTATGTTGCAAATTAAAACCAATGTTGGGCCTTACTGGAGGAGTTTTATTCAAAGACGAACTGTCAAGGGGTCCCCATATACCCAACCACGTTAGGAACGCAAAATCAAGGAACATAACGCTGGTTTATCGGCTCCTAAGGTGGCATGAGTGGAACAAAACACCGAGCAAAAAGGCCAAGCCTTCCACCCATTGCCAAGTATATAGGTGCGTTAATAATAATAATAAATATTGTGATATTCCAACAAGCCAAGCTCCCAACATGGAGCAATCTTCAAAAACTTCACCAGCAACTAACAACGCTATAAGAGGGTCTGAGCAAAAGCGTACTTAGCCGATCAACGGTTTGCAAGGAAGGCGGTTAGAGTGTTTCATGGCAACAATAGGAGGCTGGCAAATAGGAATAGGCATCGAGGCATATCTAAAGAATGAGACAACTAGCATAGCCAAAGATAGAGGTGATATCGGGGAATGGTCATCTTGCCTGGGATTCCGCAAGGAAGAAGAAGAACGAGTCCATGAAGCAGTAACAAAACCTCACAACTCCGGAACGAAACCGAAGCTAACGAGAGAAGCATACCGGAAAGAAGCAAACAACACGGTAAACACACAAGTATAAACATGGCATGTGATGCACAACCAAGTATGATGCATGTCCGGTTTAAATATGCATGGCATGGCAAAGTGCACAAACAACACTACAAGTTAAGTGGAGCTCAATATGCAACGAGTTGCATATCGACAAAACACCACGTTAGATTATCTAGTTTGATCTCGTTATGAACCCAACAAGTTAAATGTTAATTAACATCGCAAGAGGTGAAGCACAAAAAGACTATCTATTTAGGCATTTTAAATGAGGCCAGAAATAACAACAACAATTCCGGAAAATCCCCATGTCATATTTAGCGATTATTAAAGCACACAACAATTTTAACCATTTAAAGGTTATTATCATGATGCGGATGACAAATGCAGTTTTATGTAATTTTTATGAAAACTTGGCATGTTATAAGATATGGAGCATTTGTCACCATGGTGGAAGGAAAAGGGGCCACGACGGCGATAACCGAAAATGATGTCACGATAACATTCTGGTTCCGGTAGCTTGTTGAGAGACCGGTGCAAAAGAAGGACGACAGGAGCGTGAGCGTGTCATGCAAAGACGGTGGGGGTGCTCCCGTTTACCCGGTTCCCACGTGGTGATGGCAAAAGAGGGGCACAACGAACACGGTGCAAAAACGCGATTCATCTCATACATCACATAGCATTTGTCCACGGGTCATCGTCTCGGCGGTATACCTTCGAAGCATGCGGTTCGGGGTGGTTCGAGTTCGAGCGGTGTAGTTGTACACATTTCGTAGTCGTGCACGTCGATGGTAGTCGTACTCATCTCATCGTGGAAGTAGTGGTACTCGGCGTTTTGTCGAACCCAAGCGACGGTTGTCATACACGACGCGTTGTGGAAGTGGTTGTACTCGCGGTCTTCGGCGACGGTAGTGGTACACGTTCCGTAGATGTTTAGGTCGTCGGTAGGGGTACTTGTCGCATCCAACGTCTTCGGACTTGCCGGTCTCGACGAACCGTAGGGGTACTTGTGGTTGTTCGGTCCCCTAACCAAGGTCCTCATGTAGTCGTTCTCGGCGATGGAGTCGAACTTGGCATCGGGTGTCGAGGTACTTGGCATCTTGACGATTCCGGTGATGGCGGTAGAGGTACTTGATGTGTCGCCGTGTAGTCGTTCGGGCGAAGTGGTCTTGGCGTCTCGGTACGAAGGAACTTGGCAGATCCGAAGCTAACAAAAGAAAAACCATGATCGGGCTCCATGGAGGCAGCAGCAAGAAGGCGATGGACAAATGGCCGGCTTCGGCCTTGGCGCGAAGCAGGTGAGGCGGAGCTCCTGCTCGGGGAGGAAGAAGAGGCCATGGCGCAGCTGGTGAAGCAACGCCTGCAGGTGTGCTCGCGGGTCAAGCGAGCGACGAGGGAATGTCCACGAGGCCGAGGAGGAAGTCGCGGCGCTGGACGAAGATGGCGCGGCACTGCGGCAGTGGCTGTGGACTTGGCGAGGCCGAGTCGGGGTGCCATGGAGGCCGGCGATGCCATGGCTGGAGGAGGTCAGCAGGCCGGCGAGCTGGCGAGGGCATTGGGGCAGAGCAGCTCGGCGGCGGCGTTGCGGCCAGGAACCCCTGGTGGTCTTTGATGGCGGCGGGGAGCGTCTCCCTGCGCGGAGGCAGAGAGGCGCGGATGGAAACGGAGCCAGGCGCTCGTTCCAGAGGAGGCGGCGAAGGACGACGATGGGGAGCTAGGCGGTGCGGCGGTGCCGGTCGGCAGCGGAGCTTGGAGGCGCGGCGTCTGGTGGGAGAAGGAGGTGGGGCGCGAGCGAAAGGAAGAGGCCGCGAGGAGGAGGCCGAGGGGATCGAGCGGGGTGTGGAACGAGTGAGCGAGGGGATTGGGTCGAAGCCCTGGCGGCGCGAGCGAGGGAGAAAAGGAGTTGAGGCAGAAAGAGATCGGGCGATCGGGGAGTGAGCTAGGGTTAATGCGTCGGCTGGGCCTTGGGCCAAAAGGAGCGACTGTGGTGGTTGGCCTGGGAGGCTGTGGGCTGGCTCGCTGGGAGGCCCAGATGGCCAGGAAGGCCGGTGGGCCGGTGGGCTGCTGGGCTGCTGGTTGCTCCTCAACTCTGCTTTCCATTTTAAACAAGACATAAAAAACAGGAAGAAAAGAAAGAGGTAGGGGTGGAATCTGGGCATGGGGATAATTTTCCCGGACTCGTAAAAAGGTACACGGTCCACAAAAAATAGGAGAGGCATGAACGCAAGAGTTAAATTCAAACTCATTTGAATTTAATTCAAATAGTTTGAACTAGGACTAGGTTTTAGAAGTGTCCAAAGATGCTCGGATTTTTGGAGGAACCTCGATAAAAGGAGAAAGAACTAAAGACAAGGTTTGGAGGGGAAACTTGTAGCAAAAGAGGCATGGGAACATTTGCAAGTGTGTTTTGGTGATTCCAAACTAATGGAATATTTATAATAGCTCCCTAAAATATTGGAAGGATATGTTTTAAAGAGAAATCACCATAGTGAGTATCCCTCAAATTAAATGGACCGAAGATCCATACGATTTATTTAGTTGAGATGCAAAAGATTAATGCCATGATGGAATGATGACATGATGCAATGCACAAATAAAATGAAGCAAGCAAATAAAACACACGGCGAAACCCGGAATAGCTGGAAGTCTTCTGGAGCGTCGGTCTCGGGGCGTCACACACATAGAAACGGAAGAAGCAAGAGAAGAAAATGAATGTGAAAGGCATAAATCCAAGAAATAAACGCCCAACAAGAAACCAAAATAGGCCAAGAAACATCCAGAGGAATGACACATGCAAGAAGAAGACACCAAAAGAGGAATAGGAGATGCAAAAGGATCCAAATGCAAGAAGATTCGGGGGAGATCAAATTCACTGGTGCAGGACTCACCTCAACCAAGCCACACATAATACCTTCTATAGCTCACCAATCCGTAGGAACCGGACCATGCTGAGGCTAAAATTAACAAACATAACCAGATCCCTGCGAATCATGATAATTAGCATAGGCAGCAGCTAAGTACATGAGTGGGAGGGGAATAAGACTACAAGAACGGAGGGAACGGAGAGGCGTACGGGTGCATCTGCTCCACCATCCACTCCTCCATGGCGGCGTCGACCTGCTCAAACACCCACTACCAACTCACCTTGCTGGCCTGCCATGGCACACCGAGTCAACCACAAGCACGTATTCCACGGAAGAAACACGACAAAGGACAAAATTAGGAGTAGACCTTGACGACGGAGAGGGAGCTCTGGCCGAATAGGTCACCGCCGCCCATCGCGGCGCGTGAGGGCCTCGCCGCCCTCACTGCTCCCCTTCCCGCTCCCCCGCCTGCCTCTCTAGGTCGCAAGGTGCCGGAGCCGGACTCGCACCCGACGGATCCGACGACCACGACGTGTGGCGTCCATCCTCCCCGACGTGGTTGAACTGCGTCACCGACGCCTCTAGCCACCATGGCGCTAACCCGCGGAGGCACGGGCACACCTCATTACGGCCGCATGGGTTCACGACGCCAGCAGACGGAGACGGCGTGGAAGGGCAGGCAGCGGAGACGGAGGAGGCCGTGGAGCGGCAGGGGGGGACGGAGATGCCGTGTAAGGGAAGCTGTCGCGGACGCGCACCCACGGCGGGGTGGTGGGTTGGTGCGGTGATGCGGGTGGCAGCCATGGACGGGGAGGATGGCCAGCGGGGAGCGGCGGCTAGGGTTCAATCGGGGGTTGGGGCGAGTCGCGACGGAGGGAAGAGGCAGGCGGCGACGCACGAGTGCGGGAGCGAGGCGGCTAGGGTTTCACCACAGGTGTGGCCCCCCTTTTATACCCCCAGAAAGGAAAATGATGAGAATACCTTCAGGGGGCACTGGAATTACGCGCGGTAGCAGGCCAGGAATGAAACTATTCATTGCTAGAGTGCTCAGTTTATATCCGACGGACGAGGGCGTTCTGGAGGGAGATCGGACGGTCTAAATCAAATCTAGAAAAATATCCGACGGCCAGGAATGCCTAAAATCCGAGGAGCTAGGATTCCTGCCTCCGTTCTTGTTTCTGGATGGGGCACGGACGCACGGTGCAGGATGACCTTCTTTTCACAAAAGTTTAACTGTGTTGAAAGATGTTTCACTAAAGTTTTAACGATGTTAAATTGAGATCACATGAGGTTACAAATAGCTCATTCATGATGTTTGACAAGTAAGTGGTACATCGAGCTGGTATACAAACGGGTTTTAACCCCTTTCCTCGAACATATTTTAAACCGTCGCCTAGTGAGTGTGGGCGATAGGGGGATCCTTCCCAACGACCCAAAAACCGTTTGGGGATAGGCCCTCCGGTCACATACGCTGCACAAAATGAGCTCTTGTGCGATCGTACTAGCCATCGCATACAATTATACATGCCCAATCATTTCCGTTTGTAGTTACATCCCACATAGTGATTCCCAAAGAAACGTTTCCCTTCGTCTGCACAACCCACACAGTCAATCCACGAGAAACCTTTCTGTTCGTCTGCATATCCCACACAGTGAATCCCAGAGAAATGTTTCCGTTCGTCTGCACATCGCACACAATGAATCCCAGATGAACTTTTCTATTCGTATATACATCCCACACAGTTTGATGTATGGCTTCATGTGTGATAGGTGTAACAATCACACATGCTCTGCCTCTGTTAATCGTTTGCTTTATTCAACTATATCACACATGAATTGATTAGGAAAACTGTATGGCATTGGGCTATCGATCACAACCGCTTTTACTGATAGAACTGTTTGCAAAGTTCCATGACCCATTTAGCAGGTTTATTAATTTACAATTGACAATTCCAGTATTACGCAAATTCACATTTCATATCGAACAGTTGGTTGCCAATTTCATATCAGGCGCATAAATATATTTTAACATCACAGTACGCTAGCAACATAAAAACAACACATTACATCATATAACTAGTTCACCTTCATAAGAACAACATTAGAACAATATATTCATTTCCCTAATCGACTGATGCATGATCAGCCAGGTTCGTCTTCTCCACCTCTGCTTTTAGTTCAGTAAGAACCTGTTTTGCACTGACCAACTGGGAAAGTGCCTCCTCCTTCGCCAACACCATCTTAGCAAAGTCTAATTTTAAAAATCTAAGCTCATTCTCCATCTTTCTCTTTTTTGCCCGCATCTTAAAATATTCTTCAGTGTTGACAATACTTTCTCTAAGACTATCTATGTTCTCTTCCTCATACATGCTCCAGAGCTTTGCTAGGCATATCTTCAAAGACTGTGGCCACTCTTGATCAACTCACTCCAGGTAAGAACAGTTCCTTTCATCCTATAATATTTAAAACTAAATCAGTAACGATTATGGGGAAAATGGGTTTCTAGCAACATAGAAAATCACCAAATACATATTTTGAAAAACCAAAGAAACACGTTAATTACGACATATCTTCTCAAAAAGATCAACGTGCAAATGAAATAATTGCTACTGAGACAACATCAAAATTCAGAAACATCAGAAGCTATAATTAACATCAACAACGCTACAAGTTCTTAGTCATGTACTATAAATAACAAATTGAACATTTTATGAGGAAACTAAATATAACTGCAACATCATAGGGATCGTGTTTTGATGACAACAAATTGATACTAATAGGTGTGTACATGCAAAAATTTAGTAACATATAAATAGCACTAAGGACGTCCACTATGTATGCCAAAACCAGTGTCAATACAACTGTTGCTACATTTGGCACTGGTGCCCTGCACTAGCGAGCCGATGTAGAAGAAAAAATAAGGGAACCGGACTCCAGAGCACCTAGTTGCTCTGATGCCCAGTTCCTTCATGCGATAAAGTTTTAATATTTTATTGCTTGACTGCTCGGATGTGTGGACCAAAGTTGGCTGCACAAACTGTTGAAGCAGTGCCAAATAATTTTCTAATGGCACCGCTGATGAGATGGCAACATTTTTCGATACTAGGCAGAAATTATAACACTGTCTTAATCACATCCAGAATAACATAGCATAATGACAGTGTCTGAATCACATCCAACGAATGATTTGTAAACGATGAAAGTGGGGCTAACCTTTTCTGCACATACCAGAAACTTCTTCCCACTGTCCACAGATTCAAACGCAACTAACTTCACGCATGGAGATTGATCGTGACAACGAGCAGGCAGATCTTCAGCCACCCCGCTCCATTCGTTGCAACTAATGGCCCTAGGGACCTACAAGAGGAAGAAATGACTCAAATCGACCATCTGGTTAAAATCCATCATTCCAAATCATAACCCGAGAGAGAGAGAAGAGAGGCATACCCGGGTGGTGAAAGAGTCATCGTCGGAGGAGGAACCGTTGGACAGGTCATTGAAGAAGACCATGGCGATCGTGGTGGTCGGATGTGAGATGGCGAGAGCGAGGAAGCAAGCGAGGAAGCGGCTATAGCTTGGGAAGGAAGTAAGGAGGTAACATGGGAAATGTGACTTGTGGTCACGGACAAATAGGGGTGGGGAGGGGGAGTTAGATATTTTGGCGGTAGTCGAATTTTTTTGAAAGGTGGAGGGAAACTTTACATGTGGTGCCGCCAGACAGCATTTCACTTTGAACAAATGTGTGCATCACAAACAATTCTTCCGCTTTACGCGCATGCAATGAGTTTGATCATTCAAATTTTGGTGGAAATTTTCCAGGGTACTATCCTCATCCACGTCATTGCATAATTGGACATAGCTTGCTAATTTGGGCACTAAAAAGAGCCTACATCACACAGACCACACTTACTGAATCGAGAAATTTTAGTAATTAAACAGAGCCAATTAACCTAAACATTCTTCTAACAATAGACCAACGTTATAAACAAAGGCCAAGTATGCATAATTTTAACGAAGCCACCGCCACGCCGCCCTATGCCTCGCTGGTGTAATATGACATGTCGATGATTTGTCTTGGCGACATGCCGCCGTTAGTGGACTCTACGCCCCCCAGCCGAAATCGACCACGTCCTTGTCCTCGGCGCTGCTCTCAAGGTTGTAGTACTCGTAGTAGTGGCTGCGTCAGAGCTCGCGTTGGTACTCCACCGCTGATTCCTCGACAGACAGGCTCTTCTCTACCTCGTCGTGAGCCACGCGCAACTCCTCCTCCTGGCGCTCCTCGACCTCCGCCGCCTCCTACATCTCCAGCTCTCGCTCGGTGATCTGATGATGAAGTAGGTGCTCCATGGACTCCGTCGCCTTTTCGGACGTGGGATGCATGCTGGATTCCGAGGTGACCTGGAATATCTTAGCGTGTTCGTCCTTGAACTTGGCGTGGATGGCCTCGACCTAGACCAGGGCGACATCGATGGCGCGGACGGCAGCTCGAGCGCTCTCGGCATTTGCAGCCATCGTCGGAGTAGCTGCTACAGCCGTTCAGCTGCTGCAGCTGCCCTGTCGGATGCCGCAGACGTCCTCTCGGCGGATGCGGGCACGCTCAATGCGGATGCGGCCATGCTCTCGGCAAGTGGCGGTGCTCCAGGAGGACGTGGCCATCGTACAGGCCCTCATGAAGCGTTTGCACGGCGTCATTCTTTGCAAGAAGGGGTTGCGAGAATGGGGATTGAGGATTCATGGATTCGGGGGTGACCGACTGCTACTTCTCGAGCTTGTGTTGTACTCCCTCGAAGAAGAAAGGGTGATGCAGCACAGTAGCGTAAGTATTTCCCTTAGTTTTTGAGAACCAAGGTATCAATCTAGTAGGAGATTGTAGCGACCACGATCCGAATGGACCGAAGTCTCTGTGTTCTGTGTCATCCCTGGATCGGTATGCTGACACACACAGTACTCGAGGATTTATAACAAAGGTAAATCACATGTATTAAGTAACTTAAATACTATTACCTCAATCGATCATAGTGGAAGCAACAAAGGTTGTGGATTCCCATCAACACCAACGGCAAAGTTGAGTGTAGACAGCGCAACCCTAACGTATCACTTACTCGTCGTAAGAAAATCCTGGAACATGAGACGTTGCAGCCACAAAGGGTCAGTACATTGAATGTACTGGCAAATTCACACTGTAATGATAATGAACAAGTCCTACAACTACATGCATATTTGGCTGGTGGAGGCTGTATGGCTGATTTTGCGTAAAGCTGATTTTTCCCTACCAACAAAGGAATGCATTTATTTAACTACTTTGTTAAATTTAAATCATGAACAATTGAGAATGGTACCCCCATCTCAAACCCAAATTAAGGTAATCATTAACCCAACAAATTAAATTATAAAGTGATGAGATCAACAAATAATCCACTTCTAGATACTCAAAGATGTCCATAACCGGGGACACGGCTACTCATGAATAGTTTGTACACTCTGCAGAGGTTTGTGCACTTTTCCCACAAGACTCGATCGCCTCCGTTTGGTTTCTCGCACTGCATGGTGTTTGAGAAACAGATGACCGAGACATAGTCTTTCCGAAGAGGTCCCCTTAACCAGATAGATAGGCCGGTACACCTACAATCCCCATACATCTGCTAGCCCATCATGGAAAGGTTTCCCACAACTTACTCAACTATGCCAGAGCCCATATTGGCATGTGGCTGCACATGGAAGTTTCTAGGCATGAAAATATTATATGATCCCTTTGAGCCTGGGTGACATTCCAATAGAACAATCACACGGAACCCCGGGATTTCCTAGGACAACACTGGCATCACCAGGTGTCCGGGCAATCCACTAGTTCACTCCTAGGGTGCCCCAATCAATCCACCCAGATGTGTATTCAAGTAGCCACCTTAAGTTGAATCCTTAATTAACAACTCACATCTGTCATGGATTTCACTCAAACTGAAACCACGTCTACGAGCATAGCATGGCAACCTAAGCAAACGTAGAAGTAACTCCCAGGGGTTTGAAAATAATGCAAGTAATAGGTTCTACCTCAATCTACTTCCCAGTCCCACAAGTTAAAAGATCCTACTGATGCAATGTGTTTGAGCATATAACTAATGCAATGAAAACTGGGTATTGGAAAATATGATCAAAGTGTGAACTTGCCTGCAATGTTGATGAAGATGATTCGCACTCAAAACTCTTGATATCTCTACTCGTCACACTCCGGTCAATCTATCGTAAGCAAGCAATAGTAACCACACATAAGCAATCACTCAGAAAGATCGGATAGAACGAATAAACACTTCGAAAAACTTCGAAAACAAACGAATGACTCTTGAAACATAAAACAATTTCCAACAGTACCAAAATTATGTGAATTTGGCCTTATCAGAAAGTTTAGGTCAAAAGCTTCGATTTGCAAAAAGAATCAACTAAATCGGAGTTACGAAACTCAAGTTATGATCAAAACAAGTTCAAATCTAAAACTAGTTGAATTCAAATTTTAAGCTTTTCGAAAACATGTTTAAGTTGTATTACTAGAAAGAGGGCTTCGTAACAAGGACGTGGCCGTTGGTTTCGTTGGATTTGGACCAACCGGTAAAAAGTTATGGCCTTTTAAAGTTTAGGGGCTAATCTGTAAAAGAGATAATTACAGATAGGTCCCTGGCCGAAACTAAACAGAAAATGAAAAAGTTAGCAAACGAACGTTCACTGCCGAACGCTAAAGAACGAAACTGTTCACTAAAACTAACTAAACAGAAAACGCTTACTAGTTAACAAAACCTAAAAAAAACAAATCTAATCTAGGGTTTTTTTTGTAAACGAACCGGGTCTTAGGCGGGTTTGAGACGAACCGGATCGGGCAAACCATACGGATCCGTCAGCGGCTCCGGCGAGCGACGGCGCTGCGCCGGCGAAAGGCAAGGCGGCGGTGAACGCAACGTGATGCGTCGGTCGAGCGGGCGAGCGATGGCGAGGACGCGCGGGGCGAGGCGCTGCTGCGGGAGCCACCAGCGGCGGCGGCGGCGGTTAACAACGGCGGCGGTGACAGAAGTGCGCGGCGGCGGCGCGAAGCGAGGCGAGAGGAGAGAGAGGGGCGGCGGCGGCGCATTTTATAGGCGGAGGGGCGAGCTTCTTGGAGGAGGGGGCGAGGCAAAGGCGGCGGTGAGGCGTGCAACGCACGGACGCCGAGGTGTGGCGGCGGCGTTTTCCCTTCGGGAGGAGGAAGGCGGCGCGGAGTTGAGCTGGGCTGGCCTGGCGGCTAGCTGGGCCGGCCCAGTTCGGAGGAGAACCCTTTTTTTAACACATTTTTTTAACAAACAAGAAAAACAAATGAAAACAAAATAAAAATAAAATAAACTATAGGCATATAATATATCAAAATTTGTAGAAAAATATTTCCTACAAAGTGAACATTTTCCTATTGTCAAATAAAATGTCCACAAATTCTAATAAATCAAAAGGTCCTACTGTTGCAATAAAATCCAATAATAAATGATTCTAAAATACCAAAATGACTTTAAATTTATTTCTCTCCAATTTTCTGCTATAGGGAATGATGTTACCCTATTTTCCATGTAATTTATTTTTGGAGAAAAATAATTTGAATAAAATCCAAATAACTCAATATTGAAATTGAGTTGCAGAAATTTTTAGAAAAACTTCCAACTCATATTTCCTATATTTTGAAGAAGTCATTTTATCTTCTCTCGGGAAAATCATTGAGTTGCTTAAAGTTTTTGAATTGAAATATTTCGAGATTGAAATTCAAAATCCTTTCAAAGCCCTTTATCATTTAAAATAAATGGAAGAAGTCATATTATCTTCACTCTAGGGTTTTGTGTTGAAAAAAATTTGAATCCCCTCGGAGATCAAAAAGCAAAGTGAAAGTTTTGGGAAAGTCATTTTATTCCCTCTCATTTAACTTTCAAAAGTTTCAAATTTCACTCAATTTCACTCAGCACATCAAACAGCAATCAAATCTATCTATTTATTATAACATTCCAAAATTTAGAATTTTGGGATGTTACAGAGACCATGCACGTGTCCCTCGCACCCGCACAAACAAATAAGAACTTCGCAGCCAACGTGATAAGGGGTTGTCAATCCCTTTACGGTCACTTACGAAAGTGAGATGTGATAGATAGGATAGTATAATATTTTTACAGTTAACATGCACTAATACAACTGTCATGTTAAAATTTGGAAAATTACAGGGGTCATTTGACCTTTGTAAGACATTTAAGTGATTTTCTGGCCATTTAATGACTGTAATTCAAATTTGAACTACATGCACATACTACAGCTAACCATAAGGATTTAAAAATTCATATTTGTGTACTTGCGTGTGATTTAATTCCATCGACAGTAAATTGGAAGGAATTTTCAAACATATTGGTGTCACGGCTCGGACACAAAGCAAGGAGTGCCATGGCATTTAAAATCCAAAAAATAAAAAATGATCAAAAATACATTAAATCTTGCTTGACGTAATGGCATGCCACTAAGATGATGTGATAAAAAATTTGGTCCATTTGACGAAATTTTGGACACACAGCCTTCACAAACCGGAGCAACTCACTAGAAGGCTCGTGGTTCTAAGAGGGCACAATGCATATTTGATGATGAACCGGCGATACCTTCCTCTTCTAGCCTTAAAAAATATCAACAGTTAACATGCACTAATACAACTGTCATGTCACAATTTAGAAAATTTCAGGGTTCATTTTCCCTTTGTAAGACATTTAAGTGATTTTCAAGACATGTAATGACCATAATTCAAATTTGAATAAATATACATGCAACAGCTAACCATAATGGGTTGAAAATTCATATTTGTGCACTTGTGTGCGAGTTAATTCCATGTGCACTAAATTGGATGTAATTTTCAAACATAATCGTGTCACGGCTATGACACAAAGCATGGAGTATCATGGCATTTAAATTCCATTTTTTTTTAAATTATCAGAAATACATGAAACCTTGCTTGACGTAATGGCATGCCACTAAGATGTTGTGCTAAAAAAATTAGCATGTTTGGCGAAACTCTGGACACACACCGCTCATAAACCAGAGCAACTTACTAGAAGGCTCATGGTTTCGAGTGGGAACAATCCATGTTTGATGACGAACCGATGACATCTTACTCTTATGGTCTTCAAAAAAGATCTACAGTTAACATACACTAATACAACTATCATGTCAAAATTTGGGGAATCTCAGGGGTCATTTGACCTTTTTAAGACATTTAAGTGATTTTCTAGCTATTTAATGACCATAATTCAAATGTAAACTACATGTATATGCACCATCTAACTATAATGGTTTGAAAAGTCATATATGTGTACTTGTTTTGTGCGAGTTAATTCCATGCGCAGTAAATTGAAAGGAATTTTCAAACATATTGGTGTCACGAGTTGGACACATGCATGGAGTGCCATTGTAAAACAAAATAAGCATTCGTGCCTTATATGAGGAAAGAAAAAGTAAATATCTGGCAAGACAACCTGGCCCCACACGATTGGCACTCTATTTCGCGCATCGAGGTTTTGAAGGTGAGTGGCGCAGGTTATTAACCAGACGCAGATCTGTATTAGAAGCTGTCATCTATTAAGTTCACACATGATTTTGTTGCAGGAATCATGTGCAATTCAAACTAAAGTACTCGTAAATTCTAGCGACCAGCCTGTGTACTGCTCCCAACAATCTAGATTCCAGACACCAATAAATACTACCTTGCTCACATTATCCCACGTGCATTTCATCTACTTCCTCCCCTCGCTCGCCCCCCTCTCTCTCTCACACACACAAATCTCTGCCATGGAGCCGCTAATTTGCCCACGCTCCGATGAGGAGGTGCCACCCCCGAGGATGTTCAGTCGAAGAGCAGCAGCGAGGAGGAACCCTACGAGCCACTGGATGAGGTTGCGCCGGACCCCCCCTACTTTGGAGTGGTTTTGGTGCCGGTACAAGCTTTGTCCACGGAAGTGGCTACCATTGGCTGAGAAAGCCAGGCAAGTGGCTTTCAAGAAGGAGATGACGGAGGAGGAAGCCAGGTACCAGGCGGCCTATGAAGTCCGTGAGGCCGCCTAGAAAAAGGAGGTGGTGGAGCTTTGGGGGCGGGCGCGTTGTCGCGCGGAGGAGGTGTACGAAGACAGGTACTTAGTGAGGAAGGTCAAAGGTGCTAGGCGCCTCATCACTGCATGGAGGTGGGCCGATAAGCTCCAGCGTGCCACTGACGAGGAGCTCCGGTGGGCGCCCAACAAAATGGAAAGATTGTTCGCGCTCGTCTGTCAGCAAGCGACAGAATGGTACGTCAAGCGCTGCGTGGCGGAGGAGGCGGACTACTGCCTCCGTGCTAGGAAGACGCCGCGCACTAGGGAGCTGTTGGTGAGGGCTGCCAGAATACCTCCCCAGGAGGGATTATTAGTTTTAGTATTGTTCGGTTTCAATTTTATGCATTGTACATAGTAGTTAAGTATCATTACGTATAAGTTATGATATTATATATATTATGCGACGAACTAATGAACAATTAATATATATTATGAATTCCATTTTTCTATCTGTTTTCATATATTAATTTGTATCTAGCTATTATCATACACATATAAAGAATGGAAAGCATATATACACACATTGAAACAGAACATATATGAATGGAAAACAAAGTACACACATTGAAATAGAGCAATATTATGATTGCTGTGAATACATAGCGATCCACGTCGAAATGACTCAACAAAATAAAACACGTCCATGGCCAGCAGCCCTTGCCTATGGTAGCTCTTGGCTTAGCCTGAACTCGTGCAGACGTTCTTCGAAGAAGTGGACACGCTCGTGGTACATCTGGAGCGTGATCTCGAGCTCCAAGTTGGCTATTTCATCGGAGATCACCAACTCAAGGATACGCCGACCATGTTCCTCTACTGCACCCATGTGGACACCTGGGCCAAGGAGGCGGTTGACCCTAGCGACCAGCGCGTTGGCATCAAGCGGGTCGTGGACAAGGTGAACGGCGCGACCCATGCGAACGGCGCGGCGGGCGTACAGTGCAAGTACGTGATGTTGCTTGAAGCTACGTCAACATTTCTCCAAAGAGGAAGGGATGACGCAGCACAACTACGGTAGGTATTTCCCTCGGTGATGAGATCAAAGTTATCAAACCAGCAGGAGAACCACACAACACTATGTAAACGGTACCTGCACACAAAGAACAAATACTTGCAACCCGACGTGTTAAAGGGGTTGTCAATCCCTTTCGGGTAACGGTTGATGGGCCCCAAGTGCAGGGAATCATCGTAGAAATTCCCAATGGTGGAAGTGATAAGTATGGAGTGTCGAACCCACAGGGAGCTAAAGGTAAGATCAATATTCTCTCAAGTCCTATCTTCCACTGATACGACTCTACGTACACCGAACGTTTGCTTCCAACTAGAAACGAGAAATAAAACTACGTTGTGGGTATGAAGAGGGTTACTTTGCATGATATCAGAGTGCTAAAATATAAAAGTAGGTGCTGTTATCATAAAGTTAGAATATATTACTAAATATTGTAAATAGCGAGTGTGGAATAATGATGGATTGGTGTGCAGAATTGTCTTAGGCAATTGTTAACAAGACCGGTAGTCATCATTGCAATTTCATATGAGGGAGAGGCATAAGCTAACATACTTTCTCTTCTTGGATCATATGCACTTATGATTGGAACTCTAGCAAGCATCCGCAACTACTAAAGATCATTAAGGTAAAACCCAACCATAGCATTAAAGCATTAAGTCCCCTTTATCCCACACGCAACAATCCCCTTACTCGGGTTTATGCTTCTGTCACTCAAGCAACCCACTATAAGTGAATCATGAACATATTGCAACACCCTGCTACTTCTCGAGCTTGCGTTGTATTCCCTCGAAGAGGAAAGGGAGATGTAGCACAGTAGCGTAAGTATTTCCCTCAGTTTTTAAGAACCAAGGTATCAATCCAGTAGGAGACCACGCGCGAGTCCCTCGCACCTGCACAAACAAATAAGAACTTTGCAGCCAACACGATAAGGGGTTGTCAATCCCTTTACGGTCACTTACGAAAGTGAGATCTGATAGAGATGATAGTTTATATTTTTGGTTTATAAGAACAACAAATAAAAGCGATAAAAGTAAAGTAGATGTAGATTGATATGTTGAGAATAGACACCTTAAAGTAGAATCGTCTCCAATCCTATCTTCATCAAGATTTATACTAGAAAACAAGGATCTAATAGGAGACACATCAATAATTTTCAGATCTTCATCTTTATTTTCATGATAACTAGAAGAACACGCTTTAATATAATCTTCTCTTTTAGCACGCATCCTAGCGGTTCTTTCTTTGCATTCATCAATGGAAATTCTCATGGCTTTGAGAGACTCATTAATATCATGCTTAGGTGGGATAGATCTAAGTTTCAAAGAATCAACATCAAGAGTAATTCTATCCACACTTCTAGCCAATTCATCAACCTTAAGCCATTTCTCTTCAAGCATAGCAATGAAATTCTTTTGCGAGATCATAAACTCCTTAACACTAGTTTCAAATTCAGAGGGCATCTTTCCATAAGAGTTGTTGTAGGAATTACCATAATTATTAGAGGAATTACTAGGAAAAGGCCTAGGATTAAAATTACCTCTATAAGCATTGTTACCAAAATTATTCCTACCAACAAAATTCACATCCAAAGATTCATTGCTATTTTCAATCAAAGTGGACAAAGGCATATCATTAGGATAAGAAGAAGCACTCTTAGCAGCAAATAATTTCATAAGTTCATCCATCTTTCCACTCAAAACACTAACTTCTTCAATAGCATGCACTTTTTTACTAGTAGATCTTTCGGTGTGCCATTGAGAATAATTAACCATAATATTATCTAGGAGTTTGGTAGCTTCTCCTAAGGTAGTTTCCATTAAAGTGCCTCCCGCGGCCGAGTCTAAAAGATTTCTAGAAGCAAAATTCAAGCCAGTATAAAAGTTCTCAATAATCATCCATAGATTCAAACCATAGGGCACTTATGTATCATTAATTTCATTCTCTCCCAAGCTTGTGCAACATGCTCATGATCTAGTTGCTTAAAATTCATAATATCGTTTCTAAGAGAGATGATCTTACCAGGAGGGAAATACTTGGAGATAAAAGCATCTTTGCACTTATTCCACGAATCAATACTATTTCTAGGCAAAGAGGAAAACCAAGTTTTAGCACAATATCTAAGTGAAAACGGAAATAACTTCAATTTAACAATATCGTTATCCGTATCCCTTTTCTTTTGCATATCACACAAATCAACAAAGTTGTTTAGATGAGTAGCGGCATCTTAACTAGGAAGGCCGGAGAATTGATCTTTCATGACAAGATTCAACAAAGCAGCATTGATCTCACAAGATTCAACATCGGTAATAGGAGCAATTGGAGTGCTAATAAAATCATTATTGTTGGTATTGGAGCCGTCACACAATTTGGTATTGTTCTGAGCCATAGTGACAAGCAAGCAATCCAACACATACAAGCAAGCAAGAAACAAGCGTAAGATAAACACATGGTAGAAGAAGGGCAAATAAAATGGCAAAGGTGAAGTGGGGGAGAGGAAAACGAGAGGCAAATAAATGTAATGTGAAGGATAAGGGTTTGTGATAGGTACTTGGTATATGACTTTTGCGTAAGCCTCCCCAGCAACGGCGCCAGAAATTCTTCTTGCTACTTCTCAAGCTTGTGTTCTATTCCCTAGAAGAGGAAAGGGAGATGCATCACAGTAGTGTAAGTATTTCCCTCAACTTTTGAGAACCAAGGTATCAATCCAGTAGGAGACTGTTGGGGAACGTAGCATGGGAAACAAAAATTTTCCTACGCTCACCAAGATCAATCTAGGAGATGCATCTACGAGGGAAGAGTCGGATCTACATACCCTTGTAGATCGCGATGCGGAAGCGTTGCAAGAACGCGGATGAAGGAGTCGTACTCGCTGCGATTCAGATCGCGGTTGATTCCGATCTAAGCGCCGAACAACGGCGCCTCCGCGTTCAACACACGTGCAGCCCGGTGACGTCTCCCACGCCTTGATCCAGCAAGGAGAGAGGGAGAGGTTGGGGAAGACTCCATCCAACAGCAGCACGACGGCGTGGTGGTGGTGGAGGAGCGCGGGACTCCAGCAGGGCTTCGCCAAGCGCTGCAAGAGACGAGGAGGGAGAGGGGTAGGGCTGCGCCAAGAAGGAGACGTTCTCATGTGTCTAGCAGCCCCAAAAACCTCACATATATATATAGGGGGAAGGGAGGGCTGCGCCTCCTTTAGGGTTTCCCACCCCTAGGGGTGCGGCCAGCCCTAGAAACCCATCTAGGGTGCGGCCAAAGGGGGGGAGAGAGAGGGGGCGCCCTAGGGTGGGCCTTAAGGCCCATCTGGACCTAGGGTTTGCCCCCCTCCACTCTCCATGCGCCTAGGGACTTGGTGGGGGGGGGGGGCGCACCAGCCCCCTTGGGGCTGGTCCCCTCCCACACTTAGCCCACGCAGCCTTCTAGGGCTGGTGGCCCCACCTGGTGGACCCCCGGGACCCTCCCGGTGGTCCCGGTACATTACCGATATCGCCCGAAACTTTTCCGGTGACCAAAACGGGACTTCCCATATATGAATCTTTACCTCCGGACCATTCCGGAACTCCTCGTGACGTCCGGGATCTCATCCGGGACTCCGAACAACATTCGGTAACCGCGTACATACTTTCCCTATAACCCTAGCGTCATCGAACCTTAAGTGTGTAGACCCTACGGGCTCGGGAACCATGTAGACATGACCGAGACAACTCTCCGACCAATAACCAACAGCAGGATCTGGATACCCATGTTGGCTCCCACATGTTCCACGATGATCTCATCGGATGAACCACGATGTCAAGGATTCAATCAATCCCGTATACGTTTCCCTTTGTCTATCGGTATAGCACTTGCCCGAGATTCGATCGTCGGTATACCGATACCTCGCTCAATCTCGTTACCGGCAAGTCTCTTTACTCGTTCCGTAACACATCATCCCGTGATCAACTCCTTGATCACATATTGTGCACATTATGATGATGTCCTACCGAGTGGGCCCAGAGATACCTCTCCGTCATACGGAGTGACAAATCCCAGTCTCGATTCGTGCCAACCCAACAGACACTTTCGGAGATACCTGTAGTGCACCTTTATAGCCACCCAGTTACGTTGTGACGTTTGGTACACCCAAAGCATTCCTACGGCATCCGGGAGTTGCACAATCTCATGGTCTAAGGAAAAGATACTTGACATATAGAAAAGCTTTAGCATACGAACTACACGATCTGTGCTAGGCTTAGGATTGGGTCTTGTCCATCACATCATTCTCCTAATGATGTGATCCCGTTATCAACGACATCCAATGTCCATG
Organism: Secale cereale; assembly: GCA_902687465.1. Taxonomy (NCBI): domain Eukaryota; kingdom Viridiplantae; phylum Streptophyta; class Magnoliopsida; order Poales; family Poaceae; genus Secale; species Secale cereale. Next base: position 702,472,074 of record LR738710.1, on the reverse strand, counting down.
GTTAGGAAACCGTAACCATCTATTGATCAACGAGCTAGTCGTCTAGAGGCTTACTAGGGACATGGTGTTTGTCTATGTATCCACACATGTATCTGAGTTTCCTTTCAATACAATTCTAGCATGGATAATAAACGATTATCGTGAACAAGGAAATATAATAATAACCAATTTATTATTGCCTCTAGGGCATATTTCCAACAGTCTCCCACTTGCACTAGAGTCAATAATCTAGTTCACATCGCCATGTGATTAACACTCACGGGTCACATCATCATGTGACCAACATCCAAAGAGTTTACTAGAGTCAGTAATCTAGTTCACATCAATATGTGATTAACACTCAATGAGTTCTGGGTTTGATCATGTTATGCTCGTGAGAGAGGTTGTAGTCAACGGGTCTGCAATATTCAGATCCCTATGTACTTCGCAAAACTTTATGTCATATCGTAGATGCTGCTACCACGTTTCACTTGGAGCTATTCCAAACTGTTGCTCCATTATACGTATCCGGTATCTCCACTTAGAGTTATCCGGATAGGTGTTAAGCTTGCATCGACGTAACTCTTTACGTCGAACTCTTTATCACCTCCATAACCGAGAAACATTTCCTTATTCCTCTAAGGATAATTTTGACCACTATCTAGTGATCCACTCCTAGATCACCTTTGTACCCTCTTGCCAGACATGTGGCAAGGCACACATCAGGTGCGGTACTTAGCATGGCATACCGTATAGAGCCTATGACAAAAGCATAGGGGACGACCTTGTCCTTCCTCTTTCTTCTGCCGTGGTCAAGCTTTGAGTCTTACTCAACTTCACACCTTACAACTCAGGTAAGAACTCCTTCTTTGACTGATCTATTTTGAACTCCTTCAAAATCATGTCAAAGGTGTGTGTTCTTTTGAAAGTATCATCAGGCGTCTTGATCTATCTGTATAGATCTTGATGCCCAATATGTAAGCAGCTTTATCCAGGTCTTCCTTTGAAAAACTCCTTTCAAACAACCCTTTATGCTTTCCAGAAATTCTACATCATTTCGGATCAATCATATGTCATTCACATACACTTATCAGAAATGTTGTAGTGCTCCCACTCACTTTATTGTAAATACAAGTTTCTAACAAACTTTGTATACCCAAAAACTTTGATCACTCCATCAAAGCATATATTCCGACTCCGAGATGCTTGCTCCAGTCCATGGAAGGATCGCTGGAGCTAGCATACCTTTTAGCATCCTTAGGATTGACAAAACCTTTCTGATTGTATCACATACAACCTTTCCTTACAAAAACTGGTAAGGAATCTTGTTTTGTCATCCATCTGCCAGATTTCATAAATGCAGCTAATGCTAACATGATTCCGACGGACTTAAGCATCGCTACGGGTGAGAAAATCTCATCGTAGTCAACTCCTTGAACTTGTGGAAAACTCTTCGCCACAAGTCGAGCTTCATAGACGGTGACATTACCGTCCACGTCCGTCTTAGTCTTAAAGATCCATTTGTCTCAATGGCTTGCCGATCATAGGGCAAGTCCACCAAAGTCCATACTTTGTTTTGATACATGGATCCTATCTCGGATTTATCGGCTTCTAACCATTTGTCGGAATATGGGCCCACCATCGCTTCTCCATAGTTCGTAGGTTCATCGTTGTCCAACAACATGACCTCTAAGACAGGATCACCGTACCACTCAGGAGTAGTACATATCCTTGTCGACCTACGAGGTTCGATAGCAACTTGATCTGGAGCTTCATGGTCACTATCATTAGTTTCCTCTTCAATGTCGTAGGTTCCACAGAAACATCTTTCTGTGTTGCACTACTCTCCGGTTGAAGTGAGGGTTCGACAACCTCACCAAGTTCTATCTTCCTCCCACTCAATTCTTTCGAGAGAAACTCCTTCTCGAGAAAGGACCCATTCTTAGCGACAAACATTTTTGTCCTTGGATCTGAGATAGAAGGTATACCCAACCGTTACCAGTGGGTATTCCATGAAGATGTATTTGTCCGCTTTGGGTTCGAGCTTTTCCTGGCTGAAGCCATAAGCATCGCAGCCCCAAACATTTAAGAAAACGACAACTTTGGTTTCTTGCCAAACCATACGACGTCGTCTCAACGGACTTAGATGGTGCCCTATATAAAGTGAATGCAGCTGTCTCTAATGCATAACCTCAAAATAATAGCGGTAGATCGGTAAGACACACCATAGATCGCACCATATCTCATAAGGTTCGATTACGATGTCCGGACACACCATTACGCTGTGGTGTTCCAGGGGACTTCAACTGCGAAACAATTCCACAATGTCTTAAGTGATTGCCAAACTCATAATTCAGATAATATCCCCTTGATCAGATCGTAGGAACATGATCTTCTTGTTATGATGATTCTTCACTCTGAAATTTTTTTGAACCTTTCAAACGTTTCAGACTTTTGCTTCATTAAGTAAATATACCATATCTACTCAAATCGTCAGTGAAGATGAGAAAATAACGATATCCACCACACGCCTTAATTCTCATTGGATCACATACATCAGCATGTATGATTTCCAATAAGTCACTTACCCGTTTCATTGTACCTGAAAACGAGATCTCAGTCATCCTGCCCATGAGGCATGGCTCGCATGTGTCAAGCGATTCAAAATCAAGTGACTCCAAACGTCCATCAGCATGGAGTTTCTTCATGCATTTTATGCCAAAATGACCTAAGCGGCAGTGCCACAAGAAAGTGGTACTATCATTATTAACTCTACATCTTTTGGCATTAATATTATCATCATGTGTATTACTATGATCGAGATTCAACAAACCATAGGGTGCATGACCATAAAGGTATTATTCATGTAAACAGAATAACCATTATTCTCTGACTTAAATGAATAACCGTATTGCAATGAACATGATCTAATCATATTCATGCTCAACGTAGACACCCGATAACATTTATCTAGGTTCAACACTAATCTCGAAAATAGAGGAAGTGTGCGATGGTGATCTTATCAACCTTTGGAAACACTTCCAACACACATCGTCACCTCGCCCTTAGCTAGTCTCCGTTCAGTCCGTAGCTTTTGCTTCAAGTTACTAATAATAGCAACTGAACCGGTATCCAATACCCAGGTGCTACAAGGAGTGCTACTAAGGTACACATCAATAATACGTATATCAAATATACTTTGTTGAAGTTGCCAGCTATCATATCTACCATGTATTTGGGGTGGTTCCGCTACCATGTGACCGTTCCCCTTACAATAGAAGCACTTAGTCTCGAGGTTTGGGTTCAACCATGGGTTCCTTCATCAGAGCGACAACAGGTTTGCCATTCATGAAGTTTCCCTTCTAGCCCTTACCCTTTTGAAACCAGTGGTCTTGTTAAACCATCAACACTTGATGCTCCTTCTTGATCTCTACTTTTGCGGTACTAAGAACCGCTGACAGCACCGGGATTATCACCATCCTTTGCATGTCATAGTTCATCACGAAGTTCTAGTAGCTTGGTGATAGTGTCTAGAGAATTCCGTCAACCACTATCTCACCTGGAAGATTAACTCCCACTTGGTTCAAGTGATTTCAGCACCCAGACATTCTGAGCACATGCTCATTAGTTGAGCCATTATCCTCCATCTTTTTGGCAAAAGAAATTGTCAGAGGTCTCACACCTCTCAACACGGGCATGAGCCTGAAATCCCAATTTCAGCTCTTAGAACATCTCATATGTTCTATGGCGTTCAAAACGTCATTGGAATCCCGATTCTAAGCCGTAAAGTATGGTGCACTAAACTATCAAGTAGTCATCAGGACGTCTCTGTCAGGTGTTCACAACATCCACAGACAACGTTGTAGGGGTTTGCACATCGAGCGGTGCATCAAAGACGTAAGCTTTCTGTGCAGCAGTGAGGACACTCCTCGGACTACGGACCCAGTCCGCATCATTGCTTGCAATATCTTTCAACTTAGTCTTTCTCTAGGATCGTATTAAACAGGGAGCTACAACGCAGTTATTGGTCTACTACATAATTTGCAAAGACAACTTAGACTATTGTTCATGACAAGTGAGTTTTAACTAATCAAATTACTTATAACTCCCACTCAAATTGACATCCCTCTGGTCATCCGAGCGTGACATGATCCAAATCCACCAACCCAAGTCCGATCATCACGTGAGATGAGGTGGTGTCAATGGTGAACATCTTCATGTTGATCATATCTACTATATGACTCATGCTCGACCTTTCGGTCTTCCGTGTTCCGAGGCCATGTCTGTACATGCTAGGCCCGTCAAGTCTAACCCGAGTGTTCTGCATGTGCAAAATTTGCTTGCACCCGTTGTATGCGAACGTAGAGTCTATCACACCCGATCATCACGTGGTGCTTCGAAACGACGAACCTTCGCAACGGCGCACACTCGGGGGGAACACAATTTCATCTTGAAATTTTAGTGAGGGATCATCTTATAATGCTACCGTCGTCCTAAGCAAAATAAGATGCATAAAAGGATTAACATCACATGCAAATCATAAGTGACATGATATGACCATCAACTCGTGCTTTTGATCTCCATCTCCAAAGCACCGGCATGATCTCCATCGTCACCGGCGTAACACCATGATCCCCATCATCATGATCTCCATCATCGTGTCGCCATCGGGGTTGTCGCGCGCCCACCATGCTCTTACTACTATTGCTACCGTTTAGCGATAAAGTAAAGCATTACATAGCGCTTAATGATTGACACGCAGGTCATACAAAAATTAAAGACAACCCTATGGCTCCTGCCGGTTGCCGTATACATCGACATGCAAGTCGATATTAACTATTACAACATGATCATCTCATACATCAAATATATCTCATCATGTCATTGGCCATATCATATCACATTCATACCCTGCAAAAACAAGTTAGACGTCCTCTAATTTGTTGTTGCATGTTTTACGTGGCTGCTATGGGTATCTAGCAAGAACGCTTCTTACCTACGCAAAGCCACAACGGTGATATTCAAGTTGCTATTTAACCTTCTACAAGGACCGCCTTGTTCTATTCCGATTCAACTAAGATAGGAGAGACAGACACCCGCCAGCCATCTTATGCAACAAAAGTCACATGTCTGTCGATGGAACCGGTCTCATGTACGTGGACATGTAAAGTTGGTCCGGGCCGCTTCATCCCATAATACCGCTGAATCAAGAAAGACTAAGGAGGGCAGCAATTTAAACATCAACGCCCACAAACCCTTTTGTGTTCTACTCGAGAAAGCATCTACGCAAGAACCTAGCTCTGATACCACTGTTGGGGAACGTAGCATGGGAAACAAAAATTTTCCTACGCTCACCAAGATCAATCTAGGAGATGCACATCTACGAGAGGAGAGTTGGATCCACATACCCTTGTAGATCGCTAAGCGGAAGCGTTACTAGAACGCGGTTGATGGAGTCGTACTCGCCGCGATTCTCTTTACCTCCGGACCATTCCGGAACTCCTCGTGACGTCCGGGATCTCATCCGGGACTCCGAACAACATTCGGTAACCGCGTACATACTTTCCCTATAACCCTAGCGTCATCGAACCTTAAGTGTGTAGACCCTACGGGTTCGGGAACCATGTAGACATGACCGAGACAACTCTCCGGTCAATAACCAACAGCGGGATCTGGATACCCATGTTGGCTCCCACATGTTCCACGATGATCTCATCGGATGAACCACGATGTCAAGGATTCAATCAATCCCGTATACGATTCCCTTTGTCTATCGGTATAGCACTTGCCCGAGATTCGATCGTCGGTATGCCGATACCTCGCTCAATCTCGTTACCGGCAAGTCTCTTTACTCGTTCCGTAACACATCATCCCGTGATCAACTCCTTGATCACATATTGTGCACATTATGATGATGTCCTACCGAGTGGGCCCAGAGATACCTCTCCGTCATACGGAGTGACAAATCCCAGTCTCGATTCGTGCCAACTCAACAGACACTTTCGGAGATACTTGTAGTGCACCTTTATAGCCACCCAGTTACGTTGTGACGTTTGGTACACCCAAAGCATTCCTACGGTATCCGTGAGTTGCACAATCTCATGGTCTAAGGAAAAGATACTTGACATATAGAAAAGCTTTAGCATACGAACTACACGATCTGTGCTAGGCTTAGGATTGGGTCTTGTCCATCACATCATTCTCCTAATGATGTGATCCCGTTATCAACGACATCCAATGTCCATGGTCAGGAAACCGTAACCACCTATTGATCAACGAGCTAGTCATCTAGAGGCTTACTAGGGACATGGTGTTTGTCTATGTATCCACACATGTATCTGAGTTTCCTATCAATACAATTCTAGCATGGATAATAAACGATTATCGTGAACAAGGAAATATAATAATAACCAATTTATTATTGCCTCTAGGGCATATTTCCAACATGTCTGCCTCAGCGACTTTCAGCATCGAAAACAGCTCGGCGATGGTTTTGTTCATCCCTTGCATGTTATACTGCTGCACGAAGCTCTTGTAGCTAGGCGGGAGTGACTGGAGAATTCTGTCAATGATAGCCTCATCCGGGAACACAAGTCCCAGATCAGCTATGCGGGTATAGTACCCAGACATCTTCAGTAAGTGCTCACTGACAGACGAATTCTCCTCCATCTTGCAAGCAAAGAATTTATCGGTGGTCTCATACCTCTCGATCTTGGCATTCTTTTCAAAGATGAACTTCAACTCCTGGAACATCTCATATGCTCCATGACGTTCAAAACGCCTTTGAAGTCCTCCTTCCAAGCTATACAATATGGCACACTGCACTACTGAGTAGTCATCCGAACGCGACTGCCAGGCGTTCATAACGTCCGCAGAGGCCTGAGGAGCGGGGGGTTCACCTAGCGGTGCAATTAGGACATAAACCTTTTGGGCAGCTGTGAGGATGATCCTCAGATTGCGGAGCCAGTCCGCAAAGTTGCTCCCATCATCTTTCAGTTTAGCTTTCTCTAGGAACGCATTAAAATTCAGGGGAGCTACTGCGCGAGCCATCTACAACAAAAGATTTGCAAAGACATTTTAGACTATTGTTCATGATAAGTGAGTTATTACCTAATCAAATTATTTATAACTCCCACTCAAATTGACATCCCTCTGGTCATTCGAGCGTGACATGATCCAGATCCACCAACCCAAGTCCGATCATCACGTGAGATGAGGTGGTGTCAATGGTGAACATCTACATGTTGATCATATCTACTATATGACTCATGCTCGACCTTTCGGTCTTCCGTGTTCCGAGGCCATGTCTGTACATGCTAGGCTCGTCAAGTCTAACCCGAGTGTTCTGCATGTGCAAAAACTGGCTTGCACCCGTTGTATGCGAACGTAGAGTCTATCACACCCGATCATCACGTGGTGCTTCGAAACGACGAACCTTCGCAACGGCGCACACTCGGGGGGAACACAATTTCATCTTGAAATTTTAGTGAAGGATCATCTTATAATGCTACCGCCGTCCTAAGCAAAATAAGATGCATAAAAGGATTAACATCACATGCAAATCATAAGTGACATGATATGGCCATCAACTCGTGCTTTTGATCTCCATCTCCAAAGCACCGGCATGATCTCCATCGTCACCGGCGTAACACCATGATCCCCATCATCATGATCTCCATCATCGTGTCGCCATCGGGGTTGTCGCGCGCCCACCATGCTCTTACTACTATTGCTACCGTTTAGCGATAAAGTAAAGCATTACATAGCACTTAATGATTGACACGCAGGTCATACAAAAATTAAAGACAACCCTATGGCTCCTGCCGGTTGCCGTATACATCGACATGCAAGTCGATATTAACTATTACAACATGATCATCTCATACATCAAATATATCTCATCATGTCATTGGCCATATCATATCACAAACATACCCTGCAAAAACAAGTTAGACGTCCTCTAATTTGTTGTTGCATGTTTTACGTGGCTGCTATGGGTATCTAGCAAGAACGCTTCTTACCTACGCAAAGCCACAACGGTGATATTTAAGTTGCTATTTAACCTTCTACAAGGACCGCCTTTGTCGAATCCGATTCAACTAAGGTGGGAGAGACAGACACCCGCTAGCCATCTTATGCAACAAAAGTCACATGTCTGTCGATGGAACCGGTCTCATGTACGAGGACATGTAAGGTTGGTCCGAGCCGCTTCATCCCACAATACCGCTGAATCAAGAAAAGACCAAGGAGGGAAGCAATCTAAACATCAATGCCCACAAACTCCTTTGTGTTCTACTCGTGATTGCATCTACGCAAAGACCTAGCTCTGATACCACTGTTGGGGAACGTAGCATGGGAAACAAAAATTTTCCTACGCTCACCAAGATCAATCTAGGAGATGCATCTACGAGGGAAGAGTCGGATCTACATACCCTTGTAGATCGCGATGCGGAAGCGTTGCAAGAACGCGGATGAAGGAGTCGTACTCGCTGCGATTCAAATCGCGGTTGATTCCGATCTAAGCGCCGAACAACGGCGCCTCCGCGTTCAACACACGTGCAGCCCGGTGACGTCTCCCACGCCTTGATCCAGCAAGGAGAGAGGGAGAGGTTGGGGAAGACTCCATCCAACAGCAGCACGACGGCGTGGTGGTGGTGGAGGAGCACGGGACTCCAGCAGGGCTTCGCCAAGCGCTGCAAGAGACGAGGAGGGAGAGGGGTAGGGCTGCGCCAAGAAGGAGACGTTCTCATGTGTCTAGCAGCCCCAAAAACCTCACATATATATAGGGGGAAGGGAGGGCTGCGCCCCCTTTAGGGTTTCCCACCCCTAGGGGTGCGGCCAGCCCTAGAAACCCATCTAGGGTGCGGCCAAAGGGGGGGAGAGAGAGGGGGCGCCCTAGGGTGGGCCTTAAGGCCCATCTGGACCTAGGGTTTGCCCCCCTCCACTCTCCATGCGCCTAGGGACTTGGTGGGGGGGCGCACCAGCCCCCTTGGGGCTGGTCCCCTCCCACACTTAGCCCACGCAGCCTTCTGGGGCTGGTGGCCCCACCTGGTGGACCCCCGGGACCCTCCCGGTGGTCCCGGTACATTACCGATATCGCCCGAAACTTTTCCGGTGACCAAAACGGGACTTCCCATATATGAATCTTTACCTCCGGACCATTCCGGAACTCCTCGTGACGTCCGGGATCTCATCCGGGACTCCGAACAACATTCGGTAACCGCGTACATACTTTCCCTATAACCCTAGCGTCATCGAACCTTAAGTGTGTAGACCCTACGGGCTCGGGAACCATGTAGACATGACCGAGACAACTCTCCGACCAATAACCAACAGCAGGATCTGGATACCCATGTTGGCTCCCACATGTTCCACGATGATCTCATCGGATGAACCACGATGTCAAGGATTCAATCAATCCCGTATACGTTTCCCTTTGTCTATCGGTATAGCACTTGCCCGAGATTCGATCGTCGGTATACCGATACCTCGCTCAATCTCGTTACCGGCAAGTCTCTTTACTCGTTCCGTAACACATCATCCCGTGATCAACTCCTTGATCACATATTGTGCACATTATGATGATGTCCTACCGAGTGGGCCCAGAGATACCTCTCCGTCATACGGAGTGACAAATCCCAGTCTCGATTCGTGCCAACCCAACAGACACTTTCGGAGATACCTGTAGTGCACCTTTATAGCCACCCAGTTACGTTGTGACGTTTGGTATACCCAAAGCATTCCTACGGTATCCGGGAGTTGCACAATCTCATGGTCTAAGGAAAAGATACTTGACATATAGAAAAGCTTTAGCATACGAACTACACGATCTGTGCTAGGCTTAGGATTGGGTCTTGTCCATCACATCATTCTCCTAATGATGTGATCCCGTTATCAACGACATCCAATGTCCATGGTTAGGAAACCGTAACCATCTATTGATCAACGAGCTAGTTATCTAGAGGCTCACTAGGGACATGGTGTTTGTCTATGTATCCACACATGTATCTGAGTTTCCTTTCAATACAATTCTAGCATGGATAATAAACGATTATCGCGAACAAGGAAATATAATAATAACCAATTTATTATTGCCTCTAGGGCATATTTCCAACACTTAGCCCACGCAGCCACCTGGGGTTGGTGGCCCCACCTGGTGGACCCCCGGGACCCTCCCGGTGGTCCCGGTACATTACCGATATCGCCCGAAACTTTTCCGGTGACCAAAACAGGACTTCCCATATATGAATCTTTACCTCCGGACCATTCCGGAACTCCTCGTGACGTCCGGGATCTCATCCGGGACTCCGAACAACATTCGGTAACCGCGTACATACTTTCCCTATAACCCTAGCGTCATCGAACCTTAAGTGTGTAGACCCTACGGGTTCGGGAACCATGTAGACATGACCGAGACAACTCTCCGGCCAATAACCAACAGCGGGATCTGGATACCCATGTTGGCTCCCACATGTTCCACGATGATCTCATCGGATGAACCACGATGTCAAGGATTTAATCAATCCCGTATACGATTCCCTTTGTCTATCGGTATAGCACTTGCCCGAGATTCGATCGTCGGTATACCGATACCTTGCTCAATCTCGTTACCGGCAAGTCTCTTTACTCGTTCCGTAACACATCATCCCGTGATCAACTCCTTGATCACATATTGTGCACATTATGATGATGTCCTACCGAGTGGGCCCAGAGATACCTCTCCGTCATACGGAGTGACAAATCCCAGTCTCGATTCATGCCAACCCAACAGACACTTTCGGAGATACCTGTTGTGCACCTTTATAGCCACCCAGTTACGTTGTGACGTTTGGTACACCCAAAGCATTCCTACGGTATCTGGGAGTTGCACAATCTCATGGTCTAAGGAAAAGATACTTGACATATAGAAAAGCTTTAGCATACGAACTACACGATCTGTGCTAGGCTTAGGATTGGGTCTTGTCCATCACATCATTCTCCTAATGATGTGATCCCGTTATCAACGACATCCAATGTCCATGGTTAGGAAACCGTAACCATCTATTGATCAACGAGCTAGTCGTCTAGAGGCTTACTAGGGACATGGTGTTTGTCTATGTATCCACACATGTATCTGAGTTTCCTTTCAATACAATTCTAGCATGGATAATAAACGATTATCGTGAACAAGGAAATATAATAATAACCAATTTATTATTGCCTCTAGGGCATATTTCCAACAGAGACCACGTGCGAGTCCCTCGCACCTGCACAAACAAATAAGAACTTCGCAGCCAACACGATAAGGGGTTGTCAATTCCTTTACGGTCACTTACGAAAGTGAGATCTGATAGAGATGATAGTTTATATTTTTGGTATTTTTGGTTTATAAGAATAGCAAATAAAATCGATAAAAGTAAAGTAGATGTAGATTGATATGTTGAGAATAGACCCGGGGGCCATAGTGTTATCTAGTGGCTTCTCTCATGATAGCGATATTCTACCGCGGGTAAACAAATTACTGTTGAGCAATTGATAAAAAGCGAATAATTATGAGACTATCTAGGCATGATCATTGTATATATGCATCACGTTCGAGAGAAGTAGACCGACTCCTGCCTGCATCTACTACTATTACTCCACACATCGACCGCTATCCAGCATGCATCTAGTGTATTGAGTTCATAAGAACAGAGTAACGCCTGAAGCAAGATGACATGATGTAGAGGGATAAACTCAAGCAGCATGATATAAACCCCATCTTTTTATCCTCGATGGGAACAATACAATACATCCTTGCTGCCCCTACTGTCACTGGGAAAGGACACCGCAAGATTGAACCCAAAGCCAAGCACTTCTCCCATTGCAAGAACTATAGATCTAGTAGGCCAAACCAAACGAATAATTCGAAGAGACTTGCAAGGATATTATGAGCACACATAAAAAGTTCAGAGAAGAACCAAATATCTTTCATAGATAACCTTGATCATAAACTCACAATTCATCGGATCTCGACAAACACACCGCAAAAAGAGATTACATCGAATAGATCTCCTTGAAGACCGAGGAGAACTTTTTATTGAGATCCGGAGAGAGAGAAGAAGCCATCTAGATACTAGCTATGGACCCGAAGGTCTGTGGTAAACTACTCACAACTCATGGTGAGGGCGATGATGATGATGATGAAGAACTCCGTGATGAATCCCCCTCCGGTGGAGCTCCGCAACATGCTCCAAGATGGGATCTCACGGGAACAGAAGGTTATGGCGGTGGAATTAGGGTTTTGGGGTACGCAGACTTATATAGGAAGAAGGAGGGCACCGGGGGACGCTCGAGGGGCCCACGAGGTAGGGGGGCGCGCCCCCATCCTCGTGGGTGCCTCGATGCTCCCCTGACGTGGTTCTCAAGTTTCCCGGGCGTGATTTTCTCCAAAAATATCTCTCGCGAAGGTTTCATTCCGTTTGGACTCCGTTTGATATTCTTTTTCTACATAACCCTGAAACAGGCAAAAAACAGCAATCTGGACTGGGCCTTTGGGTTAGTAGGTTAGTCCAAGTGTATGATAAAGCCCATTAAACATCCAGGACTTCATAAATAATAGCATGGAACAATCAAAAATTATAGATACGTTGGAGACGTATCACACCCTACAGCGGGAATCCCTCACGCTTGCGCGGCACGGAGGGCACCATAGGGCAGCACCAAAATAAAGCATACAACTCGTACCAATCTAGATCATAAATCAACCCAAAGACAAAGGATATCTACTCAAAACATCATAGGATGGCAACACATCATTGGATCATAATATGTGGCATCAAGCACCATGTTCAAGTAGGGATTACAACGGGGTGCGGGAGAGTGGACCGCGTAAAAGAGATGAGGATGGTGATGATGATGGTGATGTTTATGAAAACGATCACCGCGGCGATGATTCCCCTCCCGATGGCACTCCGGCGCCACCGAGAGAGAGGAGGAGAGGTTCTCCCCCTTGTGCTTCCTCCTCCATGACCTCCCCCCTAGATGGGGAGAGGTTCTCCCTCTGGTCCTTGGCCTTCATGGCGATGATGGACCCTCCGGGTCCTCCTCCATGGCCTCCGGTGATGATGGCCCCCTTCGACAGGGTGCCAGAGAGGGCCTAGATTGATTTCTCGTGGTTACAAAGGCTTGCAGCGGGGGAACTTCCGATCTAGGTTATTTTCTGGAGGTTTCTGTATTTATAGGAATTTTGGCGTCGGTCTCACGTCCAGGGGGTCTCCGAGTCGTCCACGAGATAGGGGCCCACGCCCAGGGGGTGGGTGCGCCACCCACCCGCATGGACAGCCCGGGACTCTTCTGGCCCAACTCTTTTACTCCAGGGGCTTCTTTTGGTCCATAAAAAATCATCAAAAATTGGCACGTCAATTGGACTCCGTTTGGTATTCCTTTTCTGTAGAACTCAAAAACAAGGAAAAACATAAACTGGCACTGGGCTCTAGGTTAATAGGTTAGTCCCAAAAATCATATAAAATAGCATATAAGTGTATATAAAACATCTAAGATGGATAATATAATAGCATGAATACTTCATAAATTATAGATTCATTGGAGACGTATCAATGGTGCTAGAAATTGTCAAGTTGACGGGATGAAATTGTAGTAGATTGAAAGATGAAAATAAAACGCAGCAAGGTATTTTTGCGTTTTTGATAATACAGATCTGAAAATAAAAGTTGCAAATAGAGGAAAAAGCAAATAGCAATATAGATACGAAAGTATATGATAGGAAAATAGACCCGGGGACCGTAGATTTCACTAGTGGCTTCTCTCAAAAAATAGCAACAGTGGGTAGACAAATTACTGTTAGCTAATTGATAGAAAAGAAAATAACTATGACTATATCCAATGATCATTTATATAGGCATCACGTCCAAGATGAGTAGACCGACTCGTGACTGCATCTACTACTATTACTCCACACATCAACCGCTATCTAGCATGTATCTAGTGTATTAATTTCATGGAAAACGGAGTAATGCAATAAGAACGATGACATGATGTAGACAAGATCTATTCATGTAGGAATAGACCCCATCTTTTTATCCTTAATAACAACGGTACATGCGTACCTTGCCGCCCCTTCTTTCACTGGGAAAGGACACCACAAGATCGAAACCATTACAAAGCACATCTTCCCATTGCAAGATGAATAGATCAAGTTGGTCAAACAAAACCCAAATACTAGAGAAGAAATACAAGGCTATAATAATCAAGAATGGATATTAAATCAAGAAAAATCTGATCATAAACTCACAATTCATCGGATCCCAACAAAGACACCGCACAAAGTCATTACATCAAATAGATCTCCAAGAGACCATTGTATTGAGATACAAAGAGAGAAGAATCCATCTAGCTAGTGCCTACGGACCCGTAGGTCTGTGGTAAACTACTAACACATCATCGAAGAGGCACCAATGAGGATGATGAACCCCTCCATGATCGTGTTCCCGTCCGGTGGAGTGCCGGTAAAGGGCTCTAGATTGGATCTCGTGGTTCTAAAACTTGTGACGGCTGGAATAACATTTGGTCGACGCCCCAAGGGTTTCTGGAATATTGGGGTATTTATAGAGCAAAGAGGCGGTGTGGGAGGCCACCGAGGTGGGCACAACCCACCAGGGCGCGCCTGGGCCCCCAGGCGTGCCCACGTATGTTGAGCCCCCCTCAGGGCACCCCACTAGTACTTCTCCGGCCCACTAGATGTCTTCTGGTCCAAAACAAATCTCCAAAAAGTTTCGCTACATTTGGAGTCCATTTGGTATTGATTTTCCGTGATTTGAAAAAACAAGCAAAAAACAGCAACTGGCACTAGGCAATATGTCAATAGGTTAGTCCCAAAAAATCTATATCTATACCTACTATTAAAGGGAATAGGTATTCTTGGTTTGGTTTAGTCCTTTTCGTTGTTTTCGTTTGGTTTGAGCGCACACTAATGTTTTTCGTACGATTCGCTCTACGCATGCTAAGCCATCTAGGCCAGGTACTCGTACATTGATGGGCCTTCTTTAGGCTCCCATAAAGATCGCAAAAAGTAATTGGGTCAAAATAAATCAACATTGTGGGAATTGAACAAAGGACCTCATATCTGGCTCTTCGATGTAACAACCATCGAGCTATGCATCTTTGATGTTTCCTAATCCCACCTCGCAAGAATTTGAGGTACGTAAATAGGTATGATAATTGAAAGGAAGGATCTGTAGGCTTTAATGTGGTGGGGCTAATAAATAAGAAAATGAAGAAGATTCCTCCTGTGCGGCCGTTTACGATATCTTAATGCACTCTTTGTTGGTGAAGATTATTTTCCTATTGCTTGTCTTGACGAAGCTTTTTCCATTTTGATTGGTATCCCTCCTCTTGACAAAGCTATCATTTTCTATCTTCACCATGGTTGTGAAAAGCTTTGGTTCTTAATTTGCATATTAGTAAGCTTGTGAACCCATTTGCTTGTTGTTGTGTATGTGGGAAGGACATGTCTTGCCCCTTATATCTCATTTATTCAAGACTATGTTGATGCTTAATGTTCATTCTTGTATTAGTCTTCTCAAGTGCTTTGCCATGACTCACACACATCATTTTGGTTGAGCCCATTCTTAAGTGTCCTCTCTTACATATTGCTCAACCATTTCTTTTTTGCAAGTGATAGTCCAAGTTTCTTATATGCTCACTTGCACTTGGTTTGAGTTTCTATTGATTTTGAGGGAGTGATGATCCTATTTTGTGCATGTTGTATCCAAATACAAAAATAAATAATGCACAAATCATGGGAGATTCTCAATGTTCTTTAGAACACTCCTATGCTGATATCATAATATCTTTTATTTTTTTGGCTCGTAGGATCTTTTGGTTGATTGTTTCATTTGGAATCTTTTGATTACTTGCACTACACCAGGATGATGCTAACACGACACTACGACTAGAGACCCTTTGACGAAACTGTGTGCGATGCATTTATCGCAAACGGTGATGTAAAAAAACCGTCAAAAAGATGCAAAACAATTTCGATGAAGGATTCATCAAACACGACTCAGATTTTAGTTGCGTGTGCAATGCGCGGCATACGGTTCAATTCAATTAACTATTTACGATGAGGAAGAAGAACATAAACGGGCAGCCAAATGAAGGCGTGTGCGATATACGGCATACAGTTCACTCGGATTAACTATTTTTGATGCGGCGGAACAACAAAAATGGGCAACCAGATGAAGGTGTGTGCGATTGAGGGCATACGCTTCAGAAGGATGACATGTTTGCGATTAGGAAACACAACAGAAACAGACAGCCAGATCAACGTGCCTGCGATTGACGGCATACACTTCACACGGATGAACTGTTTGCGATTAGCCACAACAAACATAAACAATTAGACAGATCAACGTGTGTGCGCTAGACGGGCACACATTCTAATCAAAAGAAGCGTGCGCGAAGGTAATAACAAGCACGCACGGTTATTGGAACAAGACGTGTGCTGACATTGCCTATTGCGGTGCATCCTATGGTGCAAACGCCACGTACGCGGCCGAGAAAGCGTGCCCACGTTACGCCGTCTAGAAATAGTGCCGCACTTAGAAATTATAGAACCGTCAATAAATTTTGAGCCTGCGTCCCGTCACATTCCAAATTCCAAACATGTTCATACTGATCAAAACATAAGCGATTTCCCACTTAGGAGCGTATTAGTACTCGGTTATAAATACTACTACTCCAAGATGACTACACATTCCTCCTCAACTCCTCATCCACAAAATCGAAAAAGTCGTTCATCATCGTTCCCTTGCGTCTGCTATGGCCAGCGTGAGTTCTGGGTCGAGAGATTATCACTAGCGAGAGGCGAGCATGGAAGCAGAAGCACGAGCGATGTCCTGCCTCGCCTAAAAAACAGTCGACATGTCCCGCCGCGCGGCGGTAGCAGCACAGATGTCCCGCCTTGTTGATTGTTAATTTGTGCGCCTTCGCAAATCGGACCAAAAATTTACCACAACATGTTGGTGCCATGTCATGACACCATGCCAAGTTTCATGATTTTCAGGCGAGTTTTGGTTTTACGGGAATTTTAAAACCAAGTTTCTCGATGTTTCCGGCCGAGCCAAGACGCCCACATGTTTGAATTCCATTCCCACTAGTTCCATGGGACCTAAAAATTCAGCCAAGTACACATAAATGATTTTCCAATTAACTTTTGCACACTGGAGCATGCGCTTGTACTTCAACTTTGAATTATGTGCATTAAATGCCTGGAAAATCAATTAATGTATAAAAAAGGCTAAACGAACCTGGAATAATTCCAAAATTTAGCTGCATGTGTAAAAAAGTCAAGGCGGGAAGAAGGTAGTGTATGTCGTTTCGCACACGGAGATGGCACGTTCCCTCACGATACCACGAGCCTTCTTGAGAGAAGCGCCGGTTTGCAAGAAGCTTATACCAAAGCTTGTCCCAATTCGGCCAAAAAAATTACCACAACATGTTGGTGCCATGTCATGACACCATGCCAAGTTTCATGATATTCAGGCGTGTTTTGGATTTACAGGAATTAAAAGACCAAGTTTCTCAATATTTCTGGCCAAGCCACGACGCCCAGATGTTTGAATTCCATTCCCATTTCTTGCATGGGACCTACAAATTCACCCAAGGACACACATGTGATTTTTCAACCAACTTTGGTGCAATGGAGCATGTGCTTGTAGTTCAAATTTGAATTATGCGCATTAAATGCCCAGAAATTCAATTAATATATAAAAAAGGTCAAACGAACACAGAATAATTCCAAAAATTTAGCATGAAACTCCTATTTGGTCTAACATGCGTGTATACAAATATTAAGGCGGGAGAAGGCAGTGTATGTTGTTTCGCACATGGAGGTGACATGTTCCCTCTCGGAACCACGAGCCTTCTTGAGAGAAGCTCCTGTTTGCAAGAATCTTATACCAAAGCTTGTCCCAATTCGGCCAGAAAAAATTACCACGACATGTTGGTGCCATGCCATGTTTCATGATTTTCAGGCGTGTTTTGGATTTACAGGAATTAAAAAACCAAGTTTCTCAATATTTCCTGCCGAGCCACGATGCCCAGATGTTTGAATTCCATTCCCATTTCTTGCATGGGACATAAAAATTCACCCAAGGACACACTTGTGATTTTTTAAGCAACTTTGGTGCACTAGAGCATGTGCTTGTAGTTCAAATTTGAATTATGAACATTAAATGACCATAAATTCAATTAATGTATAAAAAGGCCAAATGAACCTGGAATAATTACAAAATTTAGCACGGAAATCTTATTTGGTCTGAGCTACCTATGTAAAAAATAAGGCAGGAGAAGGCTGTGTATGTCGTTTCGCACACGGAGGTGACATGTTCCCTTTCGAAACCACGAGCCTTGTTGAGAGAAGCTCGGTTTGCAAGAAGCTTATACCAAAGTGTGTCGCAATTCGGCCAAAAAATTACCACATCATGTTGGTGCCATGTCATGACACCATGCCAAGTTTCATGATTTTCAGACGTGTTTTGGATTTACAGGAATTAAAAAAACTAAGTTACTCAATATTTCCGGCCGAGCCACGGCGCCCATATGTTTGAATTCCATTCCCATTTCTTGCATGGGACCTAGAAATTCACCCAAGGACACACATGTGATTTACTGGAGCATGTTCTTGTAGTTCAAATTTGAATTATACACATTAAATGACCAGAAATTCAATTAATGTATAAAAAGGCCAGACGAACCCGGAATAATTCCAAATTTTAACACAGCACTCATATAGTTCTATGTTGCCTCTGTAATAAATCAAGGGGGAGGCAGTGTATATCGTTTCGCACACAGAGGTGACACGTCCCCCCTTGGGAACCATGAGTCTTCTCGAGAGAAGCTCCGGTTTGCAAGCAGCTTATACCAAAACTTGTCCAAATGCGGCTATTTTTTTTACCACAGCATGTTGGTGCCATGAAATGACAACATGCCAAGTTTCATGATTATCATGCAAGTTTTGAATTTAAAAGAATATAAAAACCAAGTTTCTCAATGTTCCCGGCCGAGCCACGACGCCCAGATGTTTGAATTTCATTCTCATTCTTGCATGGGACCTATAAATTCACCCAAAGACACACATGTGAATTTTCAACAAACCTTGGTGCACAGGAGCATATGCTTTTATTTCAAATTTGAATTATTGACGGTAAATGCCTAGATATTCAATTAATGCATAAAAATGCCAAACAAACCCGGAATAATTCCAAATTCAAATACGACACTCATGTAGTTGCATGTTCACTGTACATAAATGTTCTAGCAATTAAAACACCATCCTTTCCCTCTATAACACCATTTTGTCTTTCAAAACATATTGAAAAAATCAGGTATACCACAAACAGTTTACCAACCATAATCGTGTGGGATGCGATATAAAATATCTTGGCGCACCGTCTTGTCTGGCTTACGCAGGAAGCTTCGTCGTCTACAGTCCACCGTCCGCGATTGAAACACACTTGCGTGCCAGTTTCTCGCGGCACCGAGCGAAATTTTTGTGCCACCGCAGAAATATCTATCTCCCCGCCCCTCCCTACCACCAAAATACACATTTCCAATGTTCCTCCTGGCTTTCTAAGTTCGAACCTTCACTGCTGCTTACTGGCAGCTCAGCCTCCTCGCTGCTGACCCTTCTTCTTGGAGTGTCGTCTCCTCGCCGACGACCGTTCTTCTTGCAGCGCCACCTCCTCGCCGGCGACCCTTCTTCTTGCAGCGCCGCCTCCTTGCCACCGACCCTTCTTCTTGCTACGCGGCCTCGTCGATATGGTCAGGTAATCCACACCTCACCCACACCATCCACCTCCTTCCCCGTCCCACATGCCTCGACTGACTGCAGGACACCTTTCGCCGAAATCACTGGCCCCGTCCTCCAATTAAGTGCCGCCCATAGCCATTTTGTACGCAGTATAACGTGGAGCTCAATAACATCTGGCAGCGGAGAAGCAAATTACGGTCGCACGCGCGCACGGGGTCACTATGGCTGCCATGCGTGCCGACAGTCAGATATTGGAGGAGCACCTCGTCTTCGAGGCCACCGTCGACACCGCCACGCGGTTGTCTACTTTCAAATACAGTTCATGTTGTTTTCTTAAGGTCATAGCCAGTGTATTCTAGTGATTTGTCCTCTGTAATGTTAATATGCAATCTAATGTTCAGTTAACAGTTTGGTCCTCTAAGATGTAATGTTCAGTTAACAGTTTGGTCCAACAATTGCTATATTTCATAGTACTGTTCTCATGCATTCTTTGTTTTGTTAACTATCTTATCTTCTAGTACATGTTTCTATTCTGCAATATCGTCCCGAGTTAACTGTTTTGGTTCACTTGGTCTGCTGTCCATTTAACTGTTTGGTTCAATTCTACAATTTGATTTTCATTTGTCGTGGGTACAATTTTGTATTGTTATGCATGTGAGAAATAAATCGAATTTGGATGTACTCAATACATATTCTACTGATAGTATGGCAACTCTCAGTTAACCTGATCAAGATCTTCCTTATGTGTGTTGTAGGGAAACAATGGGAGACCCTGCGGTTTACCATCGAGGTTTCCTCATGCATGGTCCTTTCGCTAGTAGCAGCACATTATCGTGTAGTTGCAGGAATCATTCTAATATTTAGGTTTCTTACAATTTGGTCTTGCACATGTAGGTCCTGCTGTCAGAGGCTTAGACCCACTGTTTGACCCATTTTGCATATGGGGAAATGAGATGTCCATGAATATCAGTCAAGTCAAGAAACTCAGAAAGATTGTTAGGATGAAGAAACTTGCGAAAAATAACATCAAGATCTATGTTTGCACAATGAAGAAGACATCAGTCAACTATAGGATGGTACAAACTCTTTTACCTTGTTTTTACCCCTTGCACCATTTCAAAATTTATAACAGCAATTTATGCATATCTTTGTTTTCAGTACTTTTCAAAGCAGTTCACCAATGATTACCTCTCAAACCACCTGCATGGTCAAGAGGCGAGGAAGGTATTCATTCAACACCCATGCTACAATATTGAAGTCTTCCTGAAGAGGGCGAAGATTGGGTGGGCAATTATCCATAGCCACTGGCCTGAAGTTGCAAGGACATTCAAAATCACTTAAGGCTCAATATTTGCCTTCCGCTTCTGCAGTTTTCTAGATGAGATTCATCTGTCTATTTACCGTGTATGATGCTACTTTCCAAAGGTTTTCGATGTTGCATGTGAAACACTTGGTGATGTTGTGTAATGGTGTAACTGAGTGTTGAAGCTATCTGATGTAATTCGATTATGAAATCCTGGTTGTTGTTATAGGGATATGAAATATCTGGTGTGTTTTAGAAGAAATGTCAATTTGATTACTACTTGGATTATCAATAATAGGCTAATTACCCTGCTTATTGGAGTTTTCTGTTGCAGATGGTTACTCAGACAGCTCCGTAGGTAATGAACTCAAACAACCCACATAGTTTATAGAAAGTAGGCGTGTCCAATCAACTACCAATCACACACATCTTCCGACAGAGAACTGTTTGCGTTAGGCCACCTTGCACAAACATTTCCACACAAAAAACTGTGTGTGATAAACATACGAACGTAAATGTTTTTTTGGGATTCACCATGTGGGATGTACATAGGAACGGAATGATTGGGTTTTCATGCCTCGCCCGATCGCACACGAGCTCATTTTGCCCCCGCCTGTGTGCTAGGAGGGCCTATCCCCGACGGTTTCTAGGTCGTGTGGGAAGGACCCCCCCTATCGCAGTTACTCACTTGGCGACGGTACGAAATGCCGTTGCGGAAAGGGGTTAAAAACCGTTTGTATAGCACGTCGCTCACCAGTGTTGCTTCAAACTTTGGTATGTCTTTATGCCATATCATACCTTTTGCAATCTTTGGATCCGCAATATAGTTTTTCTTTCTCCAACTATTTATCATTGGATATGTGTCTTGCATTCCACTCATATTTTGAGAAATACAACATTTATGGAGGAACACATATTATATTGGCCTTCTAAGCTTTTCGCCCATTTTGGCAATCGATGCCAATGGGGGAGAAATTAAGAGAGCTTTGTCGAGAAGCTTAGAGAGTTATTTCTTCTTGCTTTGGTTTTGTTCCTAAGCAATTGCATCTCATGCACATGCATTATTGGTTGTTGCATTGCATGGTGATGCTTAATTCCTTATATAAACTCTCTTGAAAGTGATTGTCATCAAGTACCAAAATGGGGGAGATTGAAAGAGCATGGTGCCCCCATGTGTGGTTTTGGTAATTGATGGTAATCTCTATGGACTAATGGTTGCCTTAAGTTATATTTGAAGGGTTTGTCCATAGGCCTTTCTTGAAGTCCATTTGTTGGTTTTAGGGAGATTATATGATGACCAAGGTGTTATTCACGGAATTATCCAAAGATTGGTCAAAGAGAAGACGTGATATAAGGTTGATCAAGACTAAGTCAAAGAGTGAATCAAGTTGATCAACACATAAAGCGTACCAGATGTGCCGAGAGTTATGGTAAGCATTGTCCATTACGCTATGTGTACTAACCCATGGTCTACATTAGAGTTCTATGTGTCCGGAAATGTAGCATGCAATTTCCAAAAAATCCTACGCTCACGCAAGATCTATCTAGGAGATGCATAACAACGAGAGGGAGAGAGTGTGTCTATGTACCCTCATAGACCGAAAGCAGAAATGTTTGACAACGCGGTTGATTTAGTCGAACTTCTTCTCGTTCCGACGGATCAAGCACTGAACGTACGACACCTCCGAGCTCAGCACTCGTTCAGCTCGATGACGTCCCTCGAACTCTTGATCTAGCAAAGTGTCGAGGAAGTAGATGAGTTCCGTCAGCATGACAGCGTGGTAACGGTGATGGTGAAGTGATCAGCGTAGGGCTTTTCCTGAGCACTAAGAGAATATGACCGTGGGAGTAAACGATGGAGGGGGGGCGCTGCACACGACTAATAATGATGTTTGTGTGCGTTCTAGGTGCACCCTCCCCATGTATATATAAGTGGGAGGGGGAGGGAGCAGCTAGGGTGCACCCCAAGTAGGAGTAATCCTACTTGGGGCCCTAGTCCAATTCGCCCCCTACCATGTTTAATGGAGAGAAGGAAGGGAAGAAGGGAGGAGAGAAGGAAGGAGGAGAGGAGAGAAGGAAGGAGGGGGCACAACCCCTCTTCCCCTACTCCCACTCGGCCTCCTACCTTATGGGGAGCGCGCCAACCCTTGTAGGCTAGTGTGCTCCCTTCTCATGGCCCATATGGCCCATCTACTCCTCCTGGAGGTTCCGATAACCTTCCCGATAATTGATGGGCCTCGAACCCCTCGTTGGTTACCCCAAGAGGAAGGTGTAAGATGCAGTAAGTAGAAGTGTTTTCCCCTAGCAAAGATGCCAAGGATCGAATCCCCAGAGACTCCTAGGTTCAACAAGTAGGTGTCAATTGCTAACGGCGCAATTAGCAATCAACGTGGACCTGCACACAGATACAAATAACTTTGCTCCCAACGAGTACAGAGAGGTTGTCAATCTCTCCGGCCTTGTAGTTCACAAAGGGTTAAAAGCAATATGATAGTAGTGATAGATAATGTTTTGCAATAGTAAATAAATAGCGAAAAGTAAATAGTGGATGTGATCAATGATGGTAATATGGACCGGAGTCTCATGATGTTCACTAGTGATGTCTCTCTCCCAAAAGACGATAAAACAACTATGTGAGGTAAACAAATTACAACTGGGCAATTGACAGGACCACGAACGCAAACCAATGCTGATTACATTGCAAGAAAGGTTGAGGTTCAAAGCATGGGCGGTACGCCAAAGTAAGTAGACCGAAATCCATCAATATCTACTACTAATCATCCACCTAGAGATATCTATCCAGAACATCTCGCTGGTATTAAGTTGCGAGTCCCACCCATAGTGTAAACTCAATGCAACAGACAACTGCATTAAAAGAACTTTGCGTAAAGTAAACAATCCTTGCACCCGCGGGCACAAGCACCGTTGTTTTCCCCCTTGTGGCAACAGCACATCCCCTAGACTCATGTTTCTGTCACTCAAGCTAGTCATCGAGGGGCATGAACCCACAATCGAGCATAACGTTCCCTCTTGGAGTCACTACCTACTACTCGGCCAAAGCAATAAATAACAACGGAGAACATGCAAGAATTACTTATGAACTAAAATATAAAAGAGGTGAATCAAATATATTACTCAAGATCAATCTGAACATAATCTCATAATCCATCGGATCCCAGCAAACTCAACATAGCAACAGCATAAGGATTACATAGGTGCCTCGATCATGTAGGGCAGCTCACGAGGACTAATTAGTGAAGCACAAGAACGGGAGGAGAACATCACATAGCTACTGGTCATGGACTCATGGTCCAAGGGAGTCTACTCACGAGTCATCCGGGAGGCGTCCATGGTGGTGGAGAAGCTCCCGGTGGTGATCCTCCCCTCCGGCAGGGTGCCGGGAAGAGTTCTCCTGGTGCTCCCGATCTTGGAAGCGGCGGCGGCGGCGGAACAGAGATGGGATCGCGAAAAGAAGTCCTATTCTGAGGGTTACGGGGAACCCTTTAAATATATGCCAAAGTAGGGCATCGGGGGAGCCTCGGGGGGCCCAGGCGCCCCCCGGCGCGGCCTAGGGGGGGGGGCGCCCACAGGGCGCCTGGAGCCCCTGTGGCCTCCCAGGCTGCCCTTCGGACGCAGTGGTGTTTCCGGTTCGCTGATTTTTTTATATATTTTTTCTGGATTTTTCTGGGCAGTTCTCGAAACGTGAAAACCTGAATTACAAAAACAGCCGAAAACAGAAACTGGCACTGGGGTGCACTGGATTAGTAAGTTAGTCCAAATATGGTCAAAAGTGTATGGAAGTGTATGAATATCATAGCAATATCACCCAAAAGTGGCATGGAGCAAGCAGAAATTATAGATACGTTTTGGACGTATCAACATCCCCAAGCTTAATTCCTGCTCGTCCTCGAGTAGGTAAATGATAACAAGAATAATTTCTGTGGTGACATGCTATTAACCATATAGGACTTTCTCATAGTCATATGACAAAAGCTTACTGAGACAATGATTCTATAGTAATTAAGTTGTCTCAAGAGAAAATCACAAATGACTGAAAGTTTTACAATATGAAACTGAAACATCAAAAAGATTTGCAATGAACATGATGTGCAAATATGATAAAGTGTTATCTAGCTTGCCCCCTCTGGTGATGCAAAACATAAATGCAAGGGCACCTTCAAGGTTTAAGTGATGACTAGATACAATCATTTCAGAATAAACGATATCACAATCATGCAAAAGACAATGCTACTTTGGGACAATGCACATTACACTCAGAATGACAATCATGCTCTCAGTAGTTGGTGCTTCAACATAAAGGTAAAAGAAAGGTTAAGTGCTAAAGCTTTTTATTTGAAAACATGGAAGCAATTGTGTCAACGGTAGTAGTACTTCATATGTGTCATGTATAAAACATCTTATAAGTTGCAAGCCTCATGCATCGAATACCAATAGTGCTCGCTCCTTGTCCTAATTAGCTCGGATCCCCATGTGTTATCATTGCATTGCATATGTTTTAACCAAGTGTCACAAAGGGGTACCTCTATGCCACCTGTACAAAGGTCCAAGGAGATAGATCGCATTTGATTTCTCGTTTTCGATAGATCTCAACTTGAGGACATCCATACCGGGACAACATAGAAAATAGATGATGGACTCCTCTTTAATGCATAAGCATATTCTCATGAGAGATCGAGCTAAAACTTCCACCATGATGCATGGCTTTGGTTGGCGGCCCAATGTTCTTCTCTAACAATATGCATATTAATTCAACCCACGGTAAATCACCCTTACTTCAGACAAGACGAACATGCATAGCAACTCACATGATATTCAACAAAAGTGTGACAGTTGATGGCGTCCCCAGAAACATGGTTACCGCTCAGCAAGCAACTCATAAGAAATAAGATACATAGGCAACATATTCTTTACCACAATAGTTTTTAGGCTACTTTCCCATGAGCTATGTATTGCATGGTTAGTTTGCTTAGTGCAGGTGGAGGTTAGCAAAAGACTGGGAGCGACCAACTAAGAGAGCAATGACGGTCATAATCATGCAGAGCGACAAAGCAATATTGAATCAGGCATGGTAGTTATATCGCTACTTAGAAACAAAAGATCATCAAGGCTTGACAGACTTTCTTTACAGTCTTGAATATGCGTGAGCATACGCCAAGTCAATCAAAATAAATTCTCGAAGGAATATATTACTAAACCATACCACATCATAGGCGAACAAACCAAGTTGGTACTCCAATAACACATTGGGAACCCCCCAGCTATTTGAGATTAACCAAACGAAAACCTGAACTACTAAGCACCATCATGAAAGTAGCATCTTTATCATAGACACATTAACCCATGCAACGGAAGCAAACTCTCTTAATAAGGTGAGCATGGTAATTAAAGAGAGTTCAAGCAACCAACTAAATAAAAGCTCTTGAAAAGATAAGCATGAATACTAAGAGCAGAGTACGATAGTAGCTATTAAAAGACAAAGAACACACACAACATAGATAGACATGAAAATTCTATGTAATGTTCTAGGTAGAGGTGGAGCGTGTTTCTCTCCCACATAAAGGAATGCTGGGTTCCGACTCGTTATGAAAAACTAAAAAGGAAAACTAAAAGCAAGACGCTCCAAGCATAGCACATAACATATGAAGTGATAAAAATATAGCGAAACGAAAGACGAACTGATAATGTTGATGGAGAAGGGGATGCACGAGGGCATCCCCAAGCTTAGACGCTTGAGTCTCCTTGAATATTTCTTGGGGGTGTACGGGGGCATCCCCAAGCTTGAGCGCTTGACACTCCTGAATCTTTTTATCATCTTCCCTCGCACACTTGAAAACTCCCTTCATACACAACTCATCATAATCTGATTAGCGAGGTTAGTACCCTTAATAAAATAATTATACCTTGCTGGAAATAAGGATATTCTTGAAGTTCTACTGTTTCTCAAGATTGCTAAAAGGTTTTTGCAAAGAAAAAGCAAGTTCTTAATTTGCAAAGTGAAGGTAAGGCAAAACAGGACAGAATCTGTGAAAAACAGAACAGCAGGCAGTAATTGACCTGTTCGGGATACTTCTGCAACTCAAATAAAAAAACTCAGAACTGACGCACGAAATACAATTATATAGAGAACGCTGTCAAAAAAATTCAGACCAAAAAGATGATCTGGTGATTTTATACGAATTTTTCTATCCAAGGACAGAATCTGTTTCCTGGACAGCACCTCACAACTTTTGAACTTTTAGCAATCAGAGGCTATACTTGGCACAAATATGAAAAGCAAAGATACAATGATGATGCTACAGCAGTAAACAACATCAAGACACAAAAAAAGCAAATTTTTTATTCATGTGGGCTGCCTCCCAAAAGCGCTTTCTTTTATGCCTTTAAGCTAGGCATAATGCATAGAGGAATCAATAATCATCATAATGATCGTAGTTATAAACTGGTTCAAATGATTCCTCAACAAGTTCATTCTTGTTCCTTCTAGGAAAGGGGTACACACCTTTTGCCTTCCCGCGTAAGCGGATTTGCCCCTTACCTATATCGATGAAGCCTTTAACTGCTCGGAGGAAGTCCCTTCCAAGCACTATGTTTCCTTGGTTTGGCTCCATGATGAAGAAATCAATCATTGCAATCCCTTTAAGGAATTTAACAGGCACGTCTTTTATTTTTCCCTGGATTTCAGAAATATCTCCATTAGTATGTTCATGATAATATGGTAGTATATCCATATTAAATTTTAAAGAATCATGAACAGTTTTTGGCATAGTAGAAACCATAGATCCAATATCACAATAAGCAAGGAAGTCTTGATTAAAGATGCTAATCCTAACAAAAGGCTCCCAGTCATTATCTATTTCCAAAATATCTCTCTTATTGGGTTTGGGTTTATCTACCTTTATTAAGTCTAGAGCATCCATTCTCTTTTCAATAGTAGCAAGTCTATCTATGATAGTATCAAAGTTATGATCATAAACAAAGTAACTAGATAGACCATGTATAATTTCAAGAGCTTTAGCTTCATCACATTCTAAGAAATCTCCCTCAGCTATAATGTCAAGGGAGTGTTTGCACCATTTAAAAAGACCATGGTAAAAATTTCTAAGCACAATTTTTATAGGTATCCAAGGCATAATTCTTCTATGTGCATCAGAAGTTCTGTCCCATGCCTTCTTCATATTTTCTCCACCCCTTTGATGGAAATCTAGAACTTCTGATTCCCTCAAATCACCAAATCCTAACATTTTTGGCTAAACAGAAAGGACTACCAATAAAAAGGACAAATATTTTTTTTGTGATTTTCGATAAAGGGAACTAAAGCAAAAATGAAAGGTAAACTAACAAGACTAAAAAGCAAAGGTAAAAGATAGCATGCAACTCCCCTATCTTGAAGAGTGGAGTCCCCGGTAATAGCGCCAGAAAACACTCCTTGATGGGCCTCGAACCCCTCGTTGGTTACCCTAAGTGGAAGGTGTAAGATGCAGTAAGTAGAAGTGTTTTCCCCTAGCAAAGATGCCAAGGATCGAATCCCCAGAGACTCCTAGGTTCAACAAGTAGGTGTCAATTGCTAACGGCGCAATTAGCAATCAACGTGGACCTGCACACAGATACAAATAACTTTGTTCCCAACGAGTACAGAGAGGTTGTCAATCTCTCCGGCCTTGTAGTTCACAAAGGGTTAAAAGCAATATGATAGTAGTGATAGATAATGTTTTGCAATAGTAAATAAATAGCGAAAAGTAAATAGTGGATGTGATCAATGATGGTAATATGGACCGGAGTCTCATGATGTTCACTAGTGATGTCTCTCTCCCAAAAGACGATAAAACAGCTATGTGAGGTAAACAAATTACAGCTGGGCAATTGACAGGACCACGAACGCAAACCAATGCTGATTACATTGCAAGAAAGGTTGAGGTTCAAAGCATGGGCGGTACGCCAAAGTAAGTAGACCGAAATCCATCAATATCTACTACTAATCATCCACCTTGAGATATCTATCCAGAACATCTCGCTGGTATTAAGTTGCGAGTCCCACCCATAGTGTAAACTCAATGCAACAGACAACTGCATTAAAAGAACTTTGCGTAAAGTAAACGATCCTTGCACCCGCGGGCACAAGCACCGTTGTTTTCCCCCTTGTGGCAACAGCACATCCCCTAGACTCATGTTTCTGTCACTCAAGCTAGTCATCGAGGGGCATGAACCCACAATCGAGCATAACGTTCCCTCTTGGAGTCACTACCTACTACTCGGCCAAAGCAATAAATAACAACGGAGAACATGCAAGAATTACTTATGAACTAAAATATAAAAGAGGTGAATCAAATATATTACTCAAGATCAATCTGAACATAATCTCATAATCCATCGGATCCCAGCAAACTCAACATAGCAACAGCATAAGGATTACATAGGTGCCTCGATCATGTAGGGCAGCACACGAGGACTAATTAGTGAAGCACAAGAACGGGAGGAGAACATCACATAGCTACTGGTCATGGACTCATGGTCCAAGGGACACTACTCACGAGTCATCCGGGAGGCGTCCATGGTGGTGGAGAAGCTCCCGGTGGTGATCCTCCCCTCCGGCAGGGTGCCGGGAAGAGTTCTCCTGGTGCTCCCGATCTTGGAAGCGGCGGCGGCGGCGGAACAGAGATGGGATCGCGAAAAGAAGTCCTATTCTGAGGGTTACGGGAAACCCTTTAAATATATGCCAAAGTAGGGCACCGAGGGAGCCTCGGGGGGCCCAGGCGCCCCCCCGGCGCGGCCCAGGGGGGGGGGGCGCCCACAGGGCGCCTGGAGCCCCTGTGGCCCCCCCAGGCTGCCCTTCGGATGCAGTGTTGTTTCCGGTTCGCTGATTTTTTATATATTTTTTCTGGATTTTTCTAGGCAGTTCTCGAAACGTGAAAACCTGAAATACAAAAACAGCCGAAAACAGAAACTGGCACTGGGGTGCACTGGATTAGTAAGTTAGTCCAAATATGATAAAAAAGTGTATGGAAGTGTATGAATATCATAGCAATATCACCCAAAAGTGGCATGGAGCAAGCAGAAATTATAGATACGTTTTGGACGTATCAATAATCCGATAAATACCCGGTACCCCTCGAAACTCTTCCGGTGTCTGAATTTCATCGTCCTATATATCAATATTTACCTTTCCACCATTCTGAGACTCTTCTTCATGTCCGTGATCTCATCCGGGACTCTGAACAACATTTGGTCACCAAATCACATAACTCATATAATAACAAATCGTCATCGAACTTAAGCGGGCGGACCCTACGGGTTCGAGAACTATGTATTCATTACCGAGACACCTCTCCGGTCAATAACCAATAGCGGAACCTAGATGCTCATATTGGTTCCCACATATTCTACGAAGTTCTTTATCGGTCGAACCGTTATGACAACATACGTTTATTCCCTTTGTCATCGGTATGTTACTTGCCCGAGATTCGATCATTGGCATCTTCATACCTAGTTCAATCTCATTACCGACAAGTCTCGTTACTCGTTCTATAATACATCATCCTGCAACTAACTCATTAGTCACTTTGCTTGCAAGGCTTCTTATGATGTGCATTACCGAGAGGGCCCAGAGATACCTCTCCGATACTCCGAGTGACAAATCCTAATCTCGATCTATGCCAACTCAACAAACACCCTCGGAGATACCTGTAGAGCATCTTTATAATCACCCAGTTATGTTGTGACGTTTGATAGCACACAAGGCATTCCTCCGGTATCCGGGAGTTGCATGATCTCATAGTCATAGGAACATGTATTTGACATAGATGAAAGCAGTAGCATTAAACTGAACGATCATTATGCTAAGCTAACGGGTGGTTCATGTCCGTCACATCATTCTCCTAATAGTTTGATCCCATTATCAAATGAAAACTCATGTCCATGGTTAGGAAACCTTAACCAACTTTGATCAACGAGCTAGTCCAGTAGAGGCTCACAAGGTACACAATGTTTGTCTATGTATTCACACATGTATCAAGTTTTCCGATTAATACAATTCTAGCATGAATAATAAACGTTTATCATTAATAAGGAAATATAATAATAACCATTTTATTATTGTCTCTGGGGCATATTTCTATTAGTCTCCAACTTGCACTAGAATCAATAATCTAGTTCACACCCATAGAGTTTACTAGAGTCAATAATCTAGTTCACATCGCCATGTGATTAACACCATAGTTCACATCGCCATGTGATTAACATCCAAAGAGTTTACTAGAGTCAATAATCTACTTCACATCGCTTATGTGATTTACACTCTAAGGTATGATCATGTTTTGCTTGTGAGAGAGTTTTAGTCAACGGGTCTGCAACATTCAGATCCGTGTGTATTTAGCAAATTTCTATGTCTACCATGCTCTGCATTGAGCTACTCTAGCTAATTGCTCCTATGTTCAATATGTATCCATATGGATACTCAGAGTCACCTGGATTAGTGTCAAAGCTTGCATCGGCGTAACCCTTTACGACGAACTCTTTATCACCTCCATAACCGAGAAACATTTCCTTATTCCTCTAAGGACAATTTTGACCAATATCCAGTGATACACTCCCGGATCACTCTGGTACCCCCTTGCCAGACAGGTGGCAAGTCACACATTAAGTCTGGTACACAGCATGGCATGCTTTATAGAACCTATGGCTGACACATAGGGAATGACTTTCATTCTCTCTATATATTTCTGTCGTGGTCGGGCTTTGAGTCTTACTCAACTTCATACCTTACAACTCAAGATTCCTTCTTTGACTGATCCATTTTGAAATCCTTCAAAATCTTATCAAGGTATGTACTCATTGAAAGTCTTATTAAGTGTCTTGATATATCTCTATAGATCTTGATGCCCAATATGTAAGTAGCTTCACTGAGGTCTTTCATTGAAAAACTCCTTTTAACAATCCCTTATGCTTTCCAGAAAATTCTACATCATTTCCGATCAACAATATGTCATTCACATATACTTATCAGAACTGTTGCAGTGCTCCCACTCACTTTCTTGTAAATACATGCTTCACCGTAAGTCTGTATAAAACCATATGCTTTGATCACCTCATCAAAGTGTATATTCCAACTCTGAGATGGTTGCACCAGTCCATACATGGATCCATGGAGCTTGCACACTTTGTTAGCACCTTTAGGATCGACAAAACCTTCTAGTTGCATCATATACAACTCTTCTTTAAGAAATCCATTAAGGAATGTTGTTTTGACGTCCATTTGCCAGATTTCATAGTCATGAAATGCCGCAATTGCTAACATGATTCAGACAGACTTAAGCATCGCTATGGGTGAGAAAGTCTCATCGCAGTCAACTCCTTGAACTTGTCGAAAACCTTTTGCAACAAGTCAAGCTTTGTAGACATTAACAATACCATCAACGTTAGTCTTCATCTTGAAGATCCATTTATTCTCTATGTCTCGCCGATCATCGGGCAAGTCCACCAAAGACCATACTTTGTTCTCGTACATGGATCCTATCTCAGATTTCATGGCCTCAAGCCATTTATCGGAATCTGGGCTCATCATAGCTTCTACATAGTTCGTAGGTTTGTCATGGTCTAGTAACATGACTTCCAGAACAGGATTACCGTACCACTCTGGTGTGGATCGTGCTCTGGTTGACCTACATGGTTCGACAGTAACTTGATCTGAAGTTTCATGATCATCATCATTAGCTTCCTCTCTAGTTGGTGTAGGCATCACTGGAACAGTTTACTATGATGAGCTACTTTCCAATTCGAGTGAAGGTACAATTACCTCATCAAGTTCAACTTTCCTCCCACTCACTTCTTTCGAGAGAATCTCCTTCTCTAGAAATGTTCCATTCTTGGCAACAAAGATCTTGCCTTCGGATCTGTGGTAGAAGGTGTACCTAATTGTTTCTTTAAGGTATCCTATGAGGATGCACTTCTCCAATTTGCTTTCGAGCTTATCAGGCTAAAGCCTTTTGACATAAGTGTCGCAACCCCAAACTTTAAGAAACGACAGCTCAGGTTTGTTGCCAAACCACAATTCATACGGTGTCGTCTCAATGGATTTAGACGATGCCCTATTTAATGCGAATGCAGCTGTCTCTAATACATGACCCCAAAACGATAGTGGTAAATCGGTAAGAGACATCATAGATCGCACCATATCTTATAAAGTACGGTTACGATGTTCGGACACACCATTATGATGTGGTGTTCCAGGTGGCGTGAGCTGTGAAACTATTCCACATTGTTTCAAATGAAGACCAAACACGCAACTCAAATATTCGCCTCCACGATCAGATCATAGTAACTTTATTTTCCTATTACGGTGATTCTCTACTTTACTCTAAAATTCTTTGAACTTTTCAAATGTTTCAGACTTGTGTTTCATTAAGTAGATATACCCATATCTGCTCAAATCATCTGTGAAGCTCAGAAAATAACAATACCCACCGCGAGCCTCAACACTCATGGGACCGCATACATTGGTATGTATTATTTCCAATAAGTCATTGACTCGCTCCATTGTTCCGGAGAAAGGAGTTTTAGTCATCCTGCCCATGAGGCATGGTTTGCACGTATCAAATTATTCATAATAAAGTGATTCCAAAAGTCCATCTGCATGGAGTTTCTTCATGCGCTTTACACCAATATGACCTAAACGGCAGTGCCACAAGTATGTTGCACTATCATTATCAAATTTGCATCTTTTGGTATCAATATTATGAATATGTATATCACTACGATCGAGATTTTAATAAACCATTCACCTTGGGTGTATGACCATAGAAGGTTTTATTCATGTAAACAGAATAACAATTATTCCCTGACTTAAATGAATAATTGTATTCCAATAAACACGATCCATTATTGTTCATGCTCAATGTAAACACCAAATAACATTTATTTAGGTTTAACACTAATCCTGAAAGTATAGGGAGTGTGCGATGATGATCATATCAATCTTGGAACCACTTCCAACACACATCGTCACCTCACCCTCAACTAGTCTCCGTTAATTCTGTAACTCATGTTTCGAGTTACTAATCTTAGCAACATAACAAGTATCAAATACCTAGGGGCTACTACGAGCACTAGTAAGGTACACATCAATAACATGTATATCAAATATACCTTTGTTCACTTTGCCATCCTTCTTATCCGCCAAATATTTGGGTAGTTCCGCTTCCAGTGATCATTTCCTTTGGAGTAGAAGCACTCAGTTTCAGGCTTGGGTCTAGCTTTGGGCTTCTTATCGGGAGTGGAAACTTGCTTGCTGTTCTTCTTGAAATTCTCTTTCTTTCCCTTGACACTTTTCTTGAAACTAGTATTCTTGTTAACCATCAACACTTGATGCTCTTTCTTGATTTATATCTTCGCCGATTTCAGCATCGCGAAGAGCTCGGGGATCGTTTTCGTAATCCCTTGCATATTATAGTTCATCACGAAGTTCTAGTAGCTTGGTGATAGTGACTAGAAAACTCTGCCAATCACTATCTTATCTGGAAGATTAACTCCCACTTGATTCAAGTGATTGTAGTACCCAGACATTCTGAGCACATGCTTACTAGCTGAGCTGTTCTCCTCCATCTTGTAAGCAAAGTACTTGTCAGAAGTCTCATACCTCTCGACATGGGCATGAGTTTGAAATACCAATTTCAGATCTTGGAACATCTCATGTGCTCTGTGGCGTTCAAAACATTTTTGAAGTCTCAGTTCTAAGATGTAAAGCATGGCGCACTATTCTAATAGTTATCATATCGAGCTTTGTTAAACGTTCATAACGTCTGCATATGCTCCTGCAATAGGTCTGTCACCTAGAGGTGCATCAAGGACATAATACTTCTGTGCATCAAAGAGGATAATCCTCAGATCACGGACCCAATCCACATCATTGCTACTAACATCTTTCAACTTAGTTTTCCCTAGGAACATATCAAAAAATAGGGGAGCTAAAACGTGAGCTTATTGATCTACAACATAGATATGCAAATACCATCAGGACTAGTTCATGGTAAATTAAGTTCAAT
Source organism: Secale cereale (assembly GCA_902687465.1). Taxonomy (NCBI): domain Eukaryota; kingdom Viridiplantae; phylum Streptophyta; class Magnoliopsida; order Poales; family Poaceae; genus Secale; species Secale cereale. Next base: position 702,436,946 of record LR738710.1, on the reverse strand, counting down.
TAATCAACTTAATAAAGAACTCCCACTTAGATAGACATCCCTCAAGTCATCTAAATGATACGTGATCCAAATCAACTAAACCATGTCCGATCATCACGTGAGATGGAGTAGTCATAAATGGTGAACATCTCTATGTTGATCATATCTACTATATGATTCACGTTCGACCTTTTGGTATCCAGTGTTTCGAGGCCATGTTTGTACATGCTAGGCTCGTCAAGTATAACCTGAGTATTCCGCATGTGCAAAACTGTCTTGCACCCGTTGTATGTGAATGTAGAGTCTATCACACCCGATCATCATGTGGTGTCTCAACACGACGAATTGTAGCAACGGTGCATACTCAGGGAGAAAACTTTTACCTTGAAATTTAGTTAAGGGATCATATTATAGGGATTTTTATTTCTGTGCCCCTGGTTTGTTAGTTCTACTCATTCATCCCCACGCTCTTAACTTTTGCTCACTTTTCCGCACCCCCTTGCCCGAAACCGTCAGAACTGGTCACAGCAGACATTGACGACGAGTCAATGCCTTGACAGCTAACTCTGCCTAGTGGGGCCGTGTAGGGCGGGGGTCCACATTTTGACCATTACGTGGTAACCAGTGGGGCCGCGAAACTGACACTCACTGTAACTTGAATCAGTTCCAGTCGCTTCTGCGCCGCCCCCTCCGCTGCTGTCGTGCTGCCTCTGCCGCCATCGTGCCGCCTCCACCACACTCTTGCCGCCTCCGCTGCAGTCGTGCCGCCTCCGCCACATATACCCTCTCTCCCCATCTAGGATTAGGATGCGATGTTGGGGGGCACCCCGTCCGTCCCATCGACCGTGCAGATGATTGGGTCGAATCAGAGGCTGATAATTCATGGATTACAACTGGGTAAGCATAGTTTTCCTCTCAAATTGATTAGGTGATCCGTAAATTAGGTTGTATTTGACCACCGTTGGCGTGAATCAACGCAATTTATCTGAATTGTTTTGGCCTAACTGTGCCCTTTATCTAATAGGGTTGATCCTGCACTTGCTTTTGGGCTGGCGGTTAGAATGGAAACTAGCGAGCTGCGTGGAACTAAACCGTGTGTGATTCCTGGATTTTTCTATCCTAAAGTGGTAGAAACCAGCGTTTCGTTAAGAGATTTCCGCGAGGCACTCTGTTGTGAGTATCCGTGGAGCCCTGCCGATGTTGTTAAACTGAGATATTTCGACAATACCGAGCAGAGATTTGTCCCATTAACTTGTGATGAGCATCTAGGATTGCTATTTTGTTTGAATGCTGACAGCCATTTTGGTAAAATCCATATCGGTGTGCTTCAGGCACGCAAACAACGTATCCCGAAGGGTGTTCATACATCATCTATCTCTGCTAATAGCGAGCGTCCTTGCACTCCTTGTAGGTCGAGACCAAGTAAACCTAGTGGTTTTGAAAGCCACAATGTCGGGGATATACCCTGCGGAGTAACCCGGCCGGAGGTATGACCCGGCCGGGCTTGGCGGTTTACTTGAGACCCGTTTTACACTTGGCGATTCACTGGCGACCCGCCCTGACCAGACGGTTTACAAGCAACCTGCCAGAACATTGTTATTGACTGGTAACCCGGTGGGCGGATCACAGATGACAAGGCCCAAGGCCCAGAAGGCCGGTTCATGTTATGGTGGGCCGGTTTATGAGGAAAGCACAAGGAATATTCTCCTACAAAGGAAGCAAGACTAGGACTCTTTGTAATAGAGTAATCCTAATCCTACTAGGACTAGTCATGTAACCCGCCCCTTCAACATATATAAGGAGGGGCAGGGCTCCCCAAAGAGGGACAGGTTCTCACAAGTTAGAGGTGCCATACTCTTTAGGGCTAGACACAACTAAAGGAGAGCCGGTTTACCGGCGACTCCATGAGGGTCATAATGAGACCTAGCCTCAAACAACATGTAGGGTTGTTACCGGATGATGTTTCCCGGGCCCCGAAGCTGTCTAAATCCTTGTCTTGTGTTGCGTCTCTTGATTCCACTCAACCCCTCTCAAGCTACCACATAGATGCGTTGGCCTCACGACTAAGTCCTTTTGCTAGGACATCTGCCGGGACAAAACCACGACAGTTGGCGCCCACCGTGGGGCCTACGCATGGTGGTGTTGAGATCTTGGAGGGATCACTCCAAGGGATCGAGAGGCTCGCAATTCGTTGGATGGAGAAGAACCGGAAAATAGGGATTGTGTAATGCGGGCCGTTATGATTGGACGATCTGTCGAAACCGGGTCAATTTTTCACTATGTCGCTGAGACGGACAAAAGTTTTTGGCTGCTTCAACCGGCCGTGCGCTACTCGCAAATCGGGATCAAGTGCAAAGAACTATCGGATCAGGCGCACAAACTACTTCGACGGTATATAAAGTAATTTTGGACGAGCAGAGTCCAGGATTGGACTGGAAAAAATCAGCGAGATCGCCCGTACGCGGCGACGAGCGACTCATCCAATCTGAAGAAAAATCAACTTCCGTTGCAACTCGAACTCCTTCTGTGCCTCCTTTTTCCATGGCGGGTTGTACGGAGCAGCAGATGAAGACAAAATGACGACAATCTGGCCATGATCGAGGGTCCCCGTGGCAGTTTCCTCAAAAACTAGTACTAACTGCAATATACAATGGCGCAATCTCCAATGGGGCATCATACTCCACGTGAAAATTATCAGAAGTGTCAATCTCTAATGGGATTCACATGAAAGTCGATGTTGACTCCGTGTTAGAACCGCGATGACCGCGTTGAGCTCTTGCTGTCACGCGTCGAGCCGTCCTAGTGCTGTTGGTCTGCCGGCGCGATGTTCATCCGCCGTGAGCCGCCTTGCTGGGTGTTTCAACAGTTGCGACACAAGATTCCCTGCTGCCCTCGCCTTCGCGCCGCACGCTGCCTCAGCTGGTACCGCTGAGCCGCCTCCGTCGCGCCAAACGGATTATTCGTCGTCCAAACAAATCCAGCATTATACCATGGAGATGGAGGCGCGCCACCATCATTCGGCACGGGTGGTCGTCGTTTCTCAACAAACTCCCGCACCGGCTTACAACGCCATGGCCGTCTCTCGTGACCGCGCCGGTTTTCAACGCTATGGCCGTCTCTCGCATCCGTGCCACAACACCGTGACCGCGTCGGCTTACAACGAGGATGACAACTAGCCCATCAACGCCGGCCGACCCATCTATTTTTTCGAGAAAATCAGGTGTTATCCCTCCTATATACTTTATCAGGACATTTTAATTCCTCTGAGCAACATTACACTGCTCTATTGGTATTTTTATATACAGGTAAAATTATTGTTATACTACGGGTATAAAGCACGCACTGGCATCGTTCTACAACGGCGTTTTCCTCCGTGTGACATTACCTGATGAACGGACGGCCGGTTCACGCGTTCACACCGGTTTACAACGCGGAGGACAACTTGCTCGTCTGCGCTGGCTTACAACACTGCGGACGACTCATGTGTCTGGGCTACCTCTGACGCTATGGACGTTTTACTGTCTGCCCTGCAGTCCGGCCTACTCAACATGCCGGGTTGGCTAACGGACACTGATGAGGATCATAAGGTCCAAATACATCAGGTGATGTCTATCTAAGTTGATTTTATTAGTACATATTATGTTTTGTCAAAGAGCAGTTTATCTTTGCCTTGGTCTACAATATTATTTATGTAGGACTATTGTTCACTGCAAGAGCGATGGTCGTGTCATGGATGTATAGCTCGCGCTACCATTATCATGCGCCACCATTTGACTGTGTCATAATGCTCGACAAATATATGTGCAAACTGCTGCTTTTACAGCCCAATTTATATCAACTTGACGCAATTGATTCACCCGTTTGCGCGACTTACCGCGCCTTCGAATGACTCATCCGTCAGCACCGGCTTACAATGCCGCGGCTGGTTCATCCGTCGTCCGCGCCGGCTCGGTCGTGATTGATTTCGGTTTCGCCGTGGTGATCATTGACTCCATGGTGGATAATTATGGTCTAACATATCAGGGGATATCCATCTAAATCTATTTTCTTGGTATATATTGTTTTTATCAAGAAAACAGTTACTTTGATCGTATATTTTGATATGCAGGACAGTTATTTATTATAAACATGGTTTATACCATGAGTACGAAGCACGCGCTGGCAACGTCCTGCCCGGCGTTTGTCTGTGCCACATTACACGGTGAATGGACGCGCGTAAGACGCCACCCTTATGGCCCGGTTTACATCAACTTGCCGGGACCGCGCCTATGATTGACTTACCCATCCGCCCCCGCAGTCGGTTCACAAGACTGCACCGGCTTACAAAGCCGTGGCCGACTCATCTATCTATGTTGCCTCTGAAGCTGCGATCGTCTTTACTGTCCGACTCTTGCGGCCCGGTCTACATCAACACACCGAGCCGCACCTGTCTGCAGGAGCTGTTTCTTGAGTACGAGCAAGTCACTACTTGGGTAGCCCGGTTTTGTTTCAACAAAATGGAGGCAAATTATCATATACTATCAACCGCCGTCTGCACTGGGTGGCTCAATGGGTAGGCGCACAAGTCGCCGCCACTATAGTTTGGTTAACTTCAAAATGCCAGTTGGAAGGAACCATTGGCCGAGTTGCTGACACGGCTCATACAAGATCATTTATAACCCGTCGCAGTCACCTCAACCTTATGTGGATTCACATCATGCTATCAACACCAATGATATACAACTTATGCCGGTTTACATCACGGTCAAATATGGAGAATCTCAAGCCAACTCCTCGAGTCACCTTGAGACTCGGGGGCTACAATGATATGACTCGGCAAATGCTGCCGGTTTTCAGTGAAGTCAAGAACCCCAGGACGATGGAGGGAAAGATAACCCGGTCCCGGAGGCAACTGCTATATTGATGAAAAATTCAAAGGACATCAGTCCTACTAAAGCTCTCAAATATCCGGTTCACATTCCGGTTCAAGGGAAAGATGTCTCCCACAAAGCTTTGAAGCTCTTAATATCCGGTTTAAGAATTTCCGGTTCAAGAAGAAGTATCTCTCGCAAAGTTTGAGTTATCAGAAAAGTCAAAAGGGGCCAAAGAGAGTGTTGCAAAAGCACAACTCAAACATAGGCACCCAGTGGGCACAGCTCAGAAATATGTCACATGGGGGCTCCTGTGTGCAAAGGAGTTCCTATGGCCTCTTAAACCGGCGCTAACACCAAGACCATCATAAGAGCATAGCTCTGGTTGCTTCGGTAAAATGGCTGTCAAAGCCCACATGATGATGAGGGGCAAAAGAGAGTTTGAGGCCTAGCACAACTCAAACATAGGCCCCGACGAGCATAGCTCAAATGCTACCTGGGGGCTTCTAATGCATAGCATCAACAAGTTGATAACCCTTGTAGTAGGCTATCAAGCCATGGTTTGGAAGCTTGGTGTATACACCTAAAACCCCGGATTAGCATGCCTGCATTAAGTAAGTCACTCCGCCCAGGTAAACCTGGTACGACCCATCAAACGTATACACAAGTCAATCTTACAGACCCTGAACTTGGTAACGTTAAATTCACGATCATCGAACGTATACACAAGTCAATCTTTACAGACCCTGAACTTGGTAACGTTAAATTGATGATTTGGTTAAGGATTGAGGACCATCTTAACATGCTTTGTGAAATGGTTAATGTCAGTAGCCTGGCAGCTCATAAAAAGCCTTGAATTTGGAGCCTGGCAGCTCGTAAAAAGCCTCGACTACACAGTCTTATTTGACAAACATCTCTTTTTGATTTTTGCGAAGTTTTTATCTTCAAGGTCATTGGTGTTTATCCAAGTCCATTGATTCAGGAGTGGATGAATATAAAGTTACCATTACAATAAACCAGTATTTACAGAACCTGGCTTAGCTTTTGACTATAAGTCGCCAGTATGAGATAAGATAATGACCGGTGTTTATTAATCCGGCCTGGCTTTTGACTATAAGTCGCCAGTATGAGATAAGATAATGACCGGTGTTTATTAAACTGGCCTGGCTTATGACTATAAGTCGCCAGTATGAGATAAAATAATGACCGGTGTTTATTAACCCGGTCTGGTTGTGATCAAATATCTCTGGAACCGGTTTTCAAACCGGATTATATTATTCAAATCTTTAAATAGCCAATATGGCTGGATTTTTATATGGTTACCAATAACCAATATTATGATTGAGGTTTTCAAAGTCGCTTCAGTGCAATGGATATTATTTTATCAATGGGTATGATTTATTCTACAAAGGAATAGTCCCGAGTCGCTTCAGGCTTACAACCTGGCATTTGGGGGCTACATTATTCAAATTGAGATTACAACAATTATGCAAGTCTCATGTCACTGCTAGCATGCACCATGGCACTTGGGGGCTAATGCAAAGTCATTTTTACAAGCCTTATTGAAGACCCGACTCATCACATTGTAGTGAGCCGACCCTTGGAGGCTACCAATTGCTCCTGTCAACAATTCAAGGTACACAAGTCTTAATCCATTATATTGAAGGATCCATTGCTCAGTTGGTAAAACACAAGGCTCTTAACCTTGTGGACGTGGGTTCAAGCCCCATGATGGGGGTTACATCATATTATATTCTTTTCAAAGAAGTATATATAAAGTCCCAGCTCAATATTATTTTACTGAGCCGGCCCTTGGGGGCTACACGTTGCTGTTCAAGTCTACGTGATCATATTTATAAAGTCCCTGCTCATTATTGCATGACAACTCGACACTTGGGGGCTACATAATAGATTATTCAGTTTTTACTAGTGACTGGGAGGAACAATCTGGATTTCTTCAAGGTTGCAACATTTATATTGAAACAAGTCTTAAGCTATCACTATGCTCTCCTCTTAAGACTTGGGGGCTACAGGTAATATGCATATAAAGGAGGAACATCTTCAAATTCTCAGTTTCGGGCAAATCAGGAAGATTAACTATGTGACCCGGCGTTGGCAACAATCATAACCCGGCATCTATAAATAGTCACGACCCGGGAACATCAGTTTTTATAACCCGACAATTTTTGCAATAATAAACCGGCAAGTTCTACATTCTTAAACCGGCTAAAGAACAGATGAGTATTTCAAAGACCAATATTTTTTTTGATTAAGCATTGGGAGCTAAGTCCAAGGAGTTATTCTTCACAATATTTCTCTATGACAAGCCAATGTCAGCAAATTGATTATGAAGCTGGCTTATTGACCAGGATTTTCTAGAAGAAGGAAAGGACAAGGACTTAAGGATGGTCACGTGTCGGTTTACAAGAATTCTTAACCCGGAGCACAACCTATCAAATTTGTTCTTGTGTTTATTTTGCAGCATAAGTTTACCATGGATAAATCCAAGCTAAACTGGGGGCTAATGTAGGGGATATACCCCGCGGAGTAACCCGGCCAGAGGTATGACCCGGCCGGGCTTGGCGGTTTACTTGAGACCCGTTCTACACTTGGCGATTCACTGGCGACCCGCCCTGACCAGACGGTTTACAAGCAACCTGCCAGAACATTGTTATTGACTGGTAACCCAGCGGGCGGATCACGGATGACAAGGCCGAAGGCCCAGAAGGCCGGTTCATGTTATGGTGGGCCGGTTTATGAGGAAAGCACAAGGAATATTCTCCTACAAATAAAGCAAGACTAGGACTCCTTGTAATAGAGTAATCCTAATCCTACTAGGACTAGTCATGTAACCCGCCCCTTCAACATATATAAGGAGGGGCAGGGCTCCCAAAAGAGGGACATGTTCTCAAAAGTTAGAGGCGCCATATTCTTTAGGGCTAGACACAACTAAAGGAGAGCCAGTTTACCAATGACTCCATGAGGGTCATAATGAGATCTAGCCTCAAACAACATGTAGGGTTGTTACCGGATGATGTTTCCCGGGGCCCGAAGCTGTCTAAATCCTTGTCTTGTGTTGCGTCTCTTGATTCCGCTCAACCCCTCTCAAGCTACCACATAGATGCATTGGCCTCACGACTAAGTTCTTTTGCTAGGACATGAGCCGTGACAAAACCATGACATCATCTGTCTCTCCTAATAGCGAGCGTCCTCGCACTCCTTGTAGGTCGAGACCAAGTAAACCTAGTGGTTCTGAAAGCCACAACATGTCGGCTGCCGCTAATTCTGCCACTTCTCCTCTCCCTTCTGCACCTGATGTAGAAGTAGATGCAGAGCCTGACAAGGAAGTGCCTCGACATGATGATGAGGATGAGATTCTATTCCCTAAACTGGTAGATAGAGTCATTCAACAGGCAGTGGAAGATGAATATGCAGAGGAGCCTAGCAGCCGTGCTAGATTTGATGACACTGATGATGAAGAGAGGGAGGAGAACATATGATGGTGAGGACATGCCAACAATTGAGTCGAACAGGGAGAATCCTGACCTTACTCTAGGAACCTTATTCGAATCGATGGTCTGTCATAATGCAGTGACTACATATTGAATTCTCACTGAAAATTCTTATGAGGTTGATAGGAGTGAGCCAGGAAGATTCACTGTTCATTGCCCTTATGATAGGTGTAGGTGGAGGTTGCATGCATCCACTATGCGAAAGAGCAAATTGATTCAGGTATTACAACTGAATATTGTTATCAGATTATTTATCCATTGTATATTTAGATCATTTGTATTGTTTCTTAATTGTATTTGACATCATTTTTCATTTTGTTTCAGATAAAAAGAAACCCACACGGGCACACTTGCCCACCTGGAGGGGGAGGGGGAAAGGACAAATCTAAGCTTGCAAAGACTAGGTAGGTGGCAGATGCAGTCTTGGATTGGGTGAGGGAAACACCAACAATTGGTCCAACGGCACTCCATGGGAAGTTATTTGAGAAGTACAAGATTAATGTACAATGCATGAAGATTTTCTATGCTAAGGAAAGGGCTCTTTATAGGATTAATGGTCCATGGAATGATAGTATATAGTTGCTTTACACCTTCAAAGCTGAAGTGGAGACGGCTAGTCCGGGGAGTGTTGTAGAGATTGACAAGCATACAGTTAAGTACAAATTAAAAGGGGAGGCAATGGAGAAGGAGTGCTTCAGGAGGGCTTTTCTTTATTTCAAGGCTTGCTGGCAGGGGCTTCTGAATGGTTGTAGGCCCTATTTAGCTATCAATGCAACTGCTTTGAATGGAAGATGGAGAGGCCAGCTAGCAGCAGCTTCTATAGTTAATGGACACAACTGGCTATTACCAGTTGCATTTGGTGTGTTGGAGGTAGAGAGTGAGGATAGTTGGGTCTGGTTGCTGCAGCATTTGTGCAACATTATAGGTACACTCTCAGGTTTAGTTATAAACACATATGCTTGCAATGGTTTAGAAACTACAGTAGAAGTTGTATTCCCTGGAGTGGAACATAGGGAATGTATGCGGCACCTAGCGCGGAATTTTTAAAAGAAATTCAAAGGCGAAGTTTATGATGTGAATCTATGGCCAGCATCATACACATGCAGCTTGAGGAAGCATGAGCACCATTTGAGAGTGTTGTATGCTCATAATCCTTTGGTGAAGGAGTACATGGATGAACATCATGGAAAGATGTGGTTAAGAAGCAAATTCAATGAAATCTGCAAAGTAGACTATGTGACCAATAACCTTGCTGAGTGTTTCAATGCAAAGTTCAAGTCGGTGAAAGGGCTTTTGTTGTGGCAAACATTTGATAAGATCAAGCAAATGATCATGGTAAAGATGGATCTTCGTAAAAGAATTGCAGAAACATAATATGTTGGCCATCTTATACTCCCATCTCTAATTAAGGCATTGCATGCCAAGGCAAGAGGACTAAGGATGAAATGCATTTGACCGTCGACATACGAGGCTGAGGTGACATACACTGACAGTAAAAATAGGGAATGGAGATATCCAGTGAACCTTGCAACCAATGAATGGAGCTGTAGGCAATGGCAGATCCGCGGGAAGCCGTGCATACATGCCCTACATCTCATGATTGTTATTGGAGGTGAAGATGGTGAAGTTGATCAGTATTGCTCTTTATATTTCTCTGTTGCCAAATTTAGGGCTGCTTATGTTGAAAATGTGCCTGCACTCTGGGGAAAAGACTAATGGAACATAGTAGACCCAGGGTCCAAACTCCATTCTCCTGTACTAACTAGACCACCAGGAAGACCAAGGAAAAACACGATAAGAGCTGGTGAAGAGGGTCGTGTAAAAAACAGCGTAAGTGCAAAAGATGTGGTATCTTAGGGCATATTGCTAGGCATTGTACCAATCCAGTTGATGCATCATTTGGAGAAGAGGAACAATGGGCAGCAGCAAATGCAGAGAAGAATGCAACAAGTTAGAGGATAATGCAACAACCGAGGAGAATGCAACAAGTTTAGACAATGAAACAACTGATGTAGCAGCTCGGTATGTGTGCAATCTTTCCATTTTTTGCATTTGTTCTCTTTTTTATCGATGGCTAAGCTTATTTCTGTTTGACCCAGCTCTAGGATAATTAGGGGCATAATATATAAAAGACCTAGAGAGGAAGGAACTTCGGTTGAACCATCATCTGATGCGGAATTTGAAACCATGGCTTACGAAGGTTTTGAAGCTATAAGAGAGGAGGAAGTTGTTTTGTCTGAAGTTCCTTTAAATATTAGTGAGCCCACAGATGACCGTCAACTGGTCATCACTTTCTCGATCAGTCAAAGGTCAGCAAAACCCCCACCACCAGAAGTGAAGATCAGAAGCAACAAGACAAAGCTTTCAAAAGAACAAAATATCCCAGCCAGGGAAACCAGAAGCAAGACGGTTAACCCATCCCGGAACACAAGGAGCAAGGCAGAGATTTGAATTTGAATTTGAATGCAAGTCATATACTTTGAACTTTAAAGATTTTGTAATAAGGATTCTGTCGTCAATTTGAAGTACGGTGAAAACTTGTAAGGTGTAATCATTCTATTTGTAAACTTTGAATTTGAACTACTGAGGCAAACTTTGAATTTTAGGCAAACTTTGAATTTGAACCAACACTTCAGTCCATTCCCCTGTGGTGTGAGTTGCACAGTCCGCTGAACTATTATAAACATTAGGTGATCAATCCGATCTCTTTTGCGTCTACAAAACTTGTAGTCATGAGAAATGTGCTCCAAATGAGCTCCCAAGCTAGGGTAAACAGCCCCATTTGTAATCAAGTTTTTTTGGACCTACTCCAAATGAGCCAAATACTTTTTATTAACACCAAATCAATCTATATAGTGTAGATTCGAAGAATCACCATTTATTGAATTAATCTTTCTATTTTTACATTTTTTTAAAATATACTTTAATAGAAAACCATTAAAAAACACGTTTACCATATGAAAATGGAAAACTAAGTTTAGATCCTTCTTATTCACTTTGAAATCAAGCTTTGGTGATTTTTTTTTTAATTTTCAAAAACCGAAGGGAAACCCTACCTCCTCTCCTCTCCTTGGTCTCTACGAAACATTGTACATGATAGCTCATATGTGTGAAGGTTTTTTCATGAAAATGTCCATAGACAAAGTTTATGATTTTTGGTTGGTAACATGTTACACAAGACAACATTGTGCTCATGTTTATATCTTTTTATTGTTTTTAATTAATGGTGCTCATTTTACCTCAATCGTGCTAGCTAGTTTTTTTTCTCTAAATGTACGTATACCAAGTTTAGTATTTTTCCTCGTTAGTGTGTCCTATAAAACGATGAACGGCGAAGGTTTCATATTTTTCGATTGTTTTTTAAAATTATTTATGCTCAGTCAAAGGCTTTGAAACCCCGTTGACTAGCTCAAAACCCCTCTAAACCCCACGGGGTTTCGCTTAACCCTAGATCCGAACGTCAGCCTTCCGATCATACCCTAGCACCAAGCGACAGACCTGAGATGTGGTCTACTAGAAGTAATTCCGAGGGCAGGCTGCGAGCAGGCTCCGCGCCATTGGATCACATGGACGGCTCTGCATCGTTGGTTCGTGGGGAGATCTGCGAGACTTGTTGGTTGTGCCTCCCCTTTCTTCGGGTACCCCCTTTATTCTAGTGCTTATTTTGCAGCGACGAGAGGAGCCACTCCTCCGCTGCTTCTTGTTCTCCAGCGACGAGACGAGCCACTCCTCTGCTTCTTCTTCTCCAGCGACTTTGGGCGATATGTCGAGCTCCACTTCAGCCTCCCACTCCTCGTGGACCCAGTATGGTTCACTTCCCATGGAGCGATGTCCTGACTGCCCATGCAGCGCACCACTAATACAGTTGACTTCGAAGGAGGTCAAGAATGGCAACTATGGGCGCGAGTTCGTGAAATGCAAGAGCAAGCCAGAGGAGCAGGTTAGATCTCATGATTTTTCTCTGATTTATTTTTCTATTTGCTTTTAATTCTTTTTGGGTTCATGTTTTCGTTTCAGATCGTGAAGAAATGCACACATTTTGAATGGCTAGATGACTACGTTAAGCAAATTCAATTCAATGGGGCCCCAACCCGGGAGCTCAATCTGCCATCAGCAACAATGAATTTGGTCTCTGAAAGTGCTGCTCTGACAGTTGGGGATGTATATCTAAAGGGGGAAATAAATAAGATGAACAAGAACTTGAAGCAGATGATTCAATTGAACAAGCAGGCAAATCTGATAGCTTTAGGATTTTATCCCTTTTATTTTTTGTAGTTGCTCTAGGATTAGCTTACTTGCTGGTCATCACTTGTTAGAGACGTTATTAGTGTGGTGTCATCTGCTCTAGGATTTGGTTAAATTTGTGGATCATGTACTCTACGATTTGCTTAAATTTGTGGATCATGTGCTCTATGCTCTATGTTGCTTAATTTGTGCATCATGTGCTCTACGATTTTATTTAATTTGTGGATCATGTGATCCATGCTGTGTGTTTCGTCAGAGAACAACGTCCGCAGAAGAAAATATGTAGTTCTAGGGCCCAAATTGAAACTAAGCTCTGGTTGGGCCATCTCATTGCGTTGAGTGTCGAAGGCCCACGCATTGGCTCTATTTTTCCCTTGATTTTTACCATGGTAAACCCATTTATTGCCATGCCGAATAAAATAGTTCATGATGGTAAATCGATTTATTGTTGGACTTGCACATGTCAAAATTATTTGTACATATCATGGCAATTTCCTTCTGTATATAGCCTACGGCACACCACTTCCATTTTTTGACAAGTGGGTATTGTAAACAAGTTTTTGTTGCAATAAAGTCCGGTGGCACCATTAGCCAGCATATCCATCTAGAGAACATGTCTAGGCTCGGCTATGGCACCATATCCATCTAGAGAGCATGTCTACAGCTCGGCTACGGCACCATATCCATCGACCGGTATCTCACGTAGCAAGCATACATCCATAACATAAAAAGTAGCAACCATAGCATACTTCTTACATAAAACATAGGGTGGCCTAAACCATAGCATAGTCCACAAACTATTCAAAAATTAGCTTGTTTTTGTTCATACAATATACGGAATAGGGCCACCAACAATTCAAAAAAATAGCTTTTCTTCTTCTTCTTTTCAACATCAACATGGCTCATTTTTCTAGCTTTAGTTTCCTTTTTGACACTTCAACTACTCCATTATCCGCGCGTGCGAAAACTTGACCCTACTCTAAATGGGCAAAAACTTGACCATACTCTAAATGGGCGAAAACTTGACCCTACTCTAAATGGGCGAAAACTTGCTGGTTTTCATTGAGGAATACTCAATCATTGATTGATTTAGCAGAAGGGCTCATGTACGACACCATATCCATCTAGCGATTTATCTCATGTCAAATAAGATAGAAATAGCAAGCAAAAACACTGATAACCAACGACATATCAAATAAGGGTAGCAAGCATAACAAAGTTCTTAGGGGATAACACGACATCGATTAAAAGTTCATGGTACAAACAACGATATAATTAAGATAGAAATATATAAAAGATAAAAAGCCCTAACACCCAAGGGCAAGACAAGCTCATGATCGAGAATGGGACTTCACCACCATCTTCACTACGCCTTCTCTTCACTGCTCCTCCTCTCCATGTTGTCCTGGCCGATGTAGTAGGGGAGGTTGTGCATACCATCGCGGGTGGGGAAGATGCGGTTGAAGTTTGTGAAGATGTTGTGGGTTGTGAATGCGATGAATTCACATCCACACCAAAACACCTTGTCGAGGAGGTAGTACGCATCAAATCTGTTGGTGAAGGTGACGGTGAGCCCTATCGGCGGAGTCCTGGAGTTTGGACGCACTTCCTCCAGTCGGAACATCACCGGCGAGCCCGCCGGGAGGTGGGCGAAGCCCGCACGGAGGAACCACTCGGAAAACCCCCTTGCACTCCTCGATCATGAGAACGCCCACATGCGGAGCGTCCTCTCCACAACGACGCCGGTCGGATACCGTCTCTCTGGCACGGTCGGTGGGAGCTCGAAAGTGGGCCTGTTGTACTGCATCCTCGCCTCGCTTTGAGAGTGCTCTGGGTTTGGGTGAAGAAGAGAAGGAGGCAGCGCAAATGGATGTGAGGAGAATAGGTGGAGGGGTGGTGGTTTAAATAGGGAAAGGGGAAGGGAAGGGGAGTGGCAGCGGCCGCGCTTTGGATTTTCTACGTTCAAATGAGCCGCATCAATCGATATGTCACTTTAATTGCCAACATGTTTTAATTGCTACGTTGAATAGATGTGAGTGGATCGAAAAGTGTTAAACAATGCTCTACATCGAGGAGACACGCGTGGGAGATGATACGAACCAGCGGCAGCAACCGTCCAAGTCTAACCACGACCCAACGAAGGGGTGGTGGAGGCTCGCGCGAAAATGAGGCCGGTCAGCGTCTGTGGCGGCTTGCGTGAAAAAGAAGCCGATCAGCGCATCGTGGCGGCGACCGGTGGCGCATGCAGGTAGGCTAGCTACGTGCATGCATGCAGGCTAGCTGGACATTTCGTGCATGCATAACAGGCTTCTGTCATTGCGGCGTGCGCACGGCCCAAGTCTAACCACGGCCCAACGAGCTAACCGCGGCACTGTCCGCCGCGACCCCACTCATCAGATCCAACGGGCGACACAGTCAGCGCGGCCCCCACTCATCAGAGTTAATGGTCAAAGCACTCACCCGACAGCATCCACCATTTGTGACCAGTTCTGAGGGTTTCGGGAAAGGGAGTGGGGAAAAGTGAGCAAAAGTTAAGAGCGTGGGGATGAATGAGTAGAACTAACGAACCAGGGGCACAGAAATAAAAATCTCCATCTTATAATGCTATCGTCATACTAAGAAAAATAAGTTGCATAAAATATAAAGATCACATGCAATCATAAATATGTGACATGATATGGCAATCATCATCTTGTGCTTTTGATCTCCATCTCCAAAGCATCGTCATGATCTCCATCATCATAGGCTTGACACGTTGATCTACATCATAGTGTCATGGTCGTCTCGCCAACTATTGCTTCTAAAACTATTGCTAACTCATAGCGATAAAGTAAAGCAATTACATGGCGTTTGCAATTCATACAATAAATAGACAACCATAAGGCTCCTGCCGGTTCCCGATAATTTACAAAACATGATCATCTGATACATTAACGTATAACTCATCACGTCTTGACCATATCACATCACAAACATGCCGTGCAAAAACAAGTTAGACGTCCTCTACTTTGTTGTTTCAAGTTTTATGTGGCTGCTACGGGCTTCTAGCAAGAACTGTTCTTACCTACGACACAAAACCACAACGATGTTTCGTCAAGTTTGTTGTTGTAACCTTCTTCAAGGACCAGCCGCAGTCAAATTTGATTCAACAAAAGTAGGAGAAACAGACAGCCACCACCCACCTTTATGCAAAACTAGTTGCATGTATGTCGATGGAACCAGTCTCATGAACGTGGTCATGTAAGGTTGGTTCGGGCCGCTTCATCCCACAATACTGCCGAGTCAAAATAAGACGTTGGTGGTAAGAAGTATGACTATCACCGTCCAAAACTCTTTGTGTTCTACTCGTGCATATCATCCACGCATAGACCTGGCTCATCATGCCACTGTTGGGAAAAGTCACATGCAATTTCAAAAAAAAAATCCTACACTCATGCAAGATCTATCTAGGAGATGCATAGCAATGAGAGGGGGAGAGTGTGTCTATGTACCCTCGTAGACCGAAAGCAGAAGCATTTTACAAAGCGATTGATGTAGTCAAACTTCTTCTCGTTCCGACCGATCAAGCACCGAACGTATGGCACCTCCGAGTTCAGCACACGTTCAACTCGATGATGTCCCTCGAACTCTAGATCCAGCAAAGTGTCGAGGAAGTAGATGAGTTCCGTCAGCACGACGGCATGGTGACGGTGATGGTGAAGTGATCCGCGCAGGGCTTCGCCTACGCACTACGAGAATATGACAGTGGGAGTAAACGGTGGAGGAGGGCGCCGCACACGGCTCACAATGATGTTCGTGTGTGTTCTAGGCACCTCACCCCATGTATATGCAGGTGAGAGGGGAGGGGAGAGGCTAGGGCGCACCCCAAGTAGGAGGAATCCTACTTGGGGCCCTAGTCCAATTCGCC
>LR738710.1:702389608-702420406 GCA_902687465.1 Secale cereale | reverse complement strand
CCCCCCCCCCCCCCCCCCGCCATGTTTAACAGAGAGAAAGAAGGGAGGAGAGAAGGAAGGAGAAGAGGAGAAAAGGAAGGAGGGAGAGCAGCCCCTCTTTCCCTACTCCCACTCGGCCTCCTATATTATGGGGGGCGCCAGCCCTTGTGGGCTGGTGTGCTCCCTTCTCATGGTCCATATAGCCCATCTAATCCTCCTGGAGGTTCCGATAACCTTCCCGGTACTCCGATAAATACCCGTACCCCTCGGAACTCTTCCGGTGTCTGAATATCATTGTCCTATATACCAATATTTACCTCTTGACCATTCCGAGACTCTCCGTCATGTCCGTGATCTCATCTGAGACGCCGAACAACATTCGGTCACCAAATCACATAATTCATATAATAAACAAATCATCATCGAACGTTAAGCGTGCGGACCCTACGTGTTCGAGAACTATGTAGACATGACCGAGACACCTCTCCGGTCAATAAAAAATAGCGGAACCTAGATGCTCATATTGGTGCCCACATATTCTACGAAGATCTTTATCGGTCGAACCGTTATGACAACGTACGTTTATTCCCTTTGTCATCGGTACGTTACTTGCTCGAGATTCGATCGTTGGTATCTTCATACCTAGTTCAATCTCGTTACCGGCAAGTCTCTTTACTCATTCCTTAATACATCATCCCACAAATAACTCATTAGTCACTTTGCTTGCAAGGCTTCTTTTGATGTGCATTACTGAGAGGGCCCAGAGATACCTCTCCGATACTCCGAGTAGCAAATCCTAATCTCGATCTATGCCAACTCAACAAACACCCTTGGAGATACCTGTAGAGCATCTTTATAATCACCCAGTTACATTGTGACGTTTGATAGCACACAAGGCATTCTTTCGGTATCCGGGAGTTGCATGATCTCATAGTCATAAGATCATGTATTTGACATAGATGAAAGCAGTAGCAATAAACTGAACGATCATTATGCTAAGCTAATGGGTGGGTCGTGTCCATCACATCATTCTCCTAATGATGTGATCCTATTATCAAATGACAACTCATGTCCATGGTTAGGAAACCTTAACCATCTTTGATCAACGAGCTAGTCTAGTAGAGGCTCACTAGGAACACAGTGTTTGTCTATGTATTCATAGATGTATCAAGGTTTCCGATTATTACAATTCTAGCATGAATAATAAACATTTATCATGAATAATAAAATCTAATAATAACCATTTTATTATTTCCTCTAGGGCATATTTCCATCACTATGTGGGGTTAGGTATGATTCCATGGGCTTGCGTCAAGAGGAAGATCTCATACAACCCATGGAGGATGACATCAAGTAGTGTTCGTCATCTAGTTTGCGGTGTGCCAGTTCAAGTGGAGCATCACGATGAGATCATGCTTGAAGCTTGCCCTACATTGTGGTTAAAATGGACCTGTGAAGATGTGTGTGAGAGTGGCTTACCCATAGTGGAGTATGGGGGAGCAATCTACTAGTCTTCATCGAGCCAACGAAGTCAAGAAAGGTGGTCCAACTTGAGGAGGTCAAGATCATCATCATATAACTCAAGTGGATTAGGCACAAGGAAAAGGTTTGCCCTTGATAGGTTTTCTATTTTACCGGTCTCATCATGTTAGTTGGGAGATCGGGTTATAGGATCGATAGGCGTACTATCAAGGGGGGCTCTCAAGTCAGTAGCTTTATAGTATTGTTTGTGGAGAGCTCAAACCATTGCATCCTTGGAATCATATTTGTTGGTTCTTATTTGACTCATCTCTTCATGAGGTTTTAGAGTTTGTGACCATCTTCTTGTCAAACTCAAGCTCATCGAAAACTGAGTTCGCATGCATCAACATTGAGTTTTTCGGTGTTGGAGAGTTTGCCGGTTCATACTTGGGGAAGGTCATCTTGCTATCCTATTGGCATTTCTTCCTCATTGCAAGGTATTAATATCCAGTCACTTTTGGGTAGTACTTGTCGTCTTCTATCCAACAAGCTTGAGTTTTCTGATTTCGGAGTCCGTTTGAGGAGTTATAGCAGTTTGAGTATTGGCGCATCCTTGTGTTTTGCTTGGGTAGTTTTTCAGTTTTAACTGGTAGTACTGCTCTAAGCGGTAGTACTGTTCCACCGGGCGGTAGTACCGCGTGCGCGGTACATCTTCTTCCTTCTACCGCAACCACTTCTGCTTACTTTTATGCTTCTATTGCCCAAACTGCTCGAGCGGTAGTAGTGGGGTAGTAGAGAGTAGTAGTACTACACAAGTAGTATTACTGCTCCCTCGAGCGCCGCTTGAGCAAGACTTGTGGGCATAACGGTTGGATTCAGGTGGGTGGGTGCTATTGAAGGGGGAATTCTTCCCAATGGTCCCCATCGTTTGAGCTTGTGTTCTCCCCCCATTGTTGACCTTCTTCGAGCTTTCTAACTCTCAATCCCTCCAATTATTCTTGCTAGTTATTGAGGCAAAATAAAGAGGAGATCTAGATCTACGTTTCTACCAATCACTTTCTCCTCTATGCGAGGGAACCCCTTGGATCCAGATCTTAGAGCTCTTTGTGTTCACCTTCTTATTATTCCTCTCATATTCCTCCATAGCTTTTGTTGCTTTGGTGGGATTTGAGAGTGAAGGACTTGGGCACTTCGTGTGCCCTTGCCGTTGCATTTGGTGCATAGGTTTGGGTTCTCCGCGCTAATACGTGGAAGTGAAGTTTGAGTAGCTTATTACTCTTGGGTACTTGGTACCCTAGAGCTTGTTTCTCTTGGGTGCTTGGGCGTCCTAGACGGTTTGTGGTGTCTCGGAGCTCAATCATTGTGGTATAAAGCTCTGGGTAAGTGTCAAGGTCTCCAACTAGGTTTTGGAGATTGCCCCGAGCAATTTGTATGGGTTCCGGTGACCACCCCAAGGGTTCCCAAAGTATACGGGTTCATTGATTGCTCCAAGGGTTGCCGATTGTACGAGTTTGGTGACCGCCCTCAAGGGTACCTTCGTGGAATCACGACATCTTACATTGTGCGAGGGCGTGAGGAGATTATGCTTGCCCGGCTTCTTTTGGAGCATTATGCCTCCACACCGCTCCAAACGGAGATTAGCATCTGCAAGGGTGTGAACTTATGATACATCGTCTTCTTTGTGTGCCTCGATTATCTCTTACCCTAGCCCTTTACTTATGCACTTTACTTTGTCCTAGCCATAGTGTTTCATGATATATATCTTGCTATCACTTAGTTGTTTATTTTGCTTAGTATAAGTTGTTGGTAGACATAGGTGAGCCTAGTTGTTTTAGGTTTTGTACTTGGCGAATTAAACGTCAATTTTATTCCGTATTTTTCAAGCCTAAACCATTATTACTTTGAAGCTCCTATTCACCCCCCCCCTTGGCGACATCCACGATCTTTCACCATGTACTTAGAGAGCACCACCAAACTTGAATCACTATGTACTTCTGCCCCCATTTTGAATGAAGGAGTCACTATTGTAAGCCAGAACATCATACCTTGATGGTTGTACAGGTCCACACTCTGTGAACATCACCGACAAGCCAACGTATATAAGGAGCGGATCATGGCTTGTCCACAAGAATCAACGAGGTCATCGACGCTAGGAAGAGCCCATTGAAGGGCCATCTGACAGCCCCAAGTATTCGATGGTGATTGATATGGTTCATCCAATATTAGTATATGCCAGTAAGGGTTATGTTGAAGTTAACAAATACAAACATAGGCCATATTAGCTAAGCATGATTTTCCTTCTAACTTATGACTAACTAAGACAACCATTAGGGACCAGGCATGGTTTACAAATTGCAAGTAGCTATTTTTGCGTAGATAATTTATACATTTCCTCGCATGAGGCTTACTAGTTGATTGCCATAGTTGTCACGAGTCTCCCATGAAAGGAAGGTATTATTACATTAATTACAACTTGACAAACCAAGCTTGTAGAGGAACCAAAAAATTTGGGGGGGGGGGCAATGTGTAAACAATAGGATGTGCGGTGTATGATAAGTTTCATGTTTCCCTGATTTTCCTCTCTATTCTACGTCTTGTGGTAGTGCCACCTCCATCGCTTCAAGTTTGGATGAGGTTTAATTGTGTTTGAAAGATGTTTCCCTAAACTTTGAATGAGGTTTCATTATTTTTTTATGAAGGAAGTTGTTATTGATTGAAATGTTGCATCAAGTAGAATGAGCACAAACTTGATCTCTGCATAATTAGCATGCACACAACCAACACACAAAGAAAGAAAAAACATCGACCTCCAAAAGCCTCGTCGAAGCAAACCACCGATAACATGTTTGAAATATGAGCAATTTATCATATGATTTTATGAACAGAAATATTAGATAAAATATGACTAATATAATAGAGATGGCGCAAGTCATGTAATCTAGCAGAGTGTTGTTGGAAATATGAGCAATTTACCATATGATTTTATGAACAGTAATATTAGATAAAATATGACTAATATAATAGAGATGGAGCAAGTCATGTAATCTAGCAGAGTGATAGAAAATAGTATTTGTACATGTCAACTAAAACAGAACTCATGTAGAACAGAGAAGGAACAAGATAAACTAGAGCAAGAAACTGTTGCGTGATCTTAAACAGAGAGATCATGGAGACGTACGAAGCAGCGGCAGAAGCCCCGGTCTTGGGTGTGGTGTCCTCATCGGCCATGTCATCGAAGAGGTTGTCGACGTCGAGGAAGAAATCATCGTCGGGGACCGGATCGATCGTGATGAATCAGCCAGTAGTCGCGCTGAGCGCTCCCCAAAAACCTTATCACCCTTCTCCCATACAGGACTCAAAAGGTGTGGTTTTGGAGGCTTACCGTCTCGACCTGCGGTGCATGCCGTAAGCCGGGATGAGGAAGACAACAGTAGCACAGAGATGGATCCGGTGGCGAGAGAAAGGAGTAGTTCAGGTGCGTCTCTCTGAGAGGAGCGACCTCCCTTATATAGGCGCAAGAGAAGGAGGTGAGAGGCTTCCCCTGGAGCTGAAGAGAACGAGGGAGATGAAACGAACATATAGCAACCGAAGGGTGCAGCGTTCGTATTCAATGTCCACTACAGCAAAATTTCAGGATCCGACTGACCTTTCGTATACCCGTCGTGCGTGACAAAAATTAGAAATCGGCTCGGCTCATTCCCACAACCCGCGGTGTGGTGCGGCGCGGCGCGGTGCGTCATGACGAGGCGTGGCGTGGCGTGGCGAGGCGGGCGGCGGAGGAGGAGTGCGCGTGGATGTCCCTCTTGTTCTCATACTCGTACAAGTGGGGAAAAAACCTCCCTTATAAGGAGGTCCAACTCCCTCTAAACTAGCAATGTGGGACTAAACTTTAGTGGTGCCCCTTGACTTGCACGAATGGGCTAAGTGGGCTTCTAGGATTTATTAGGGATTCTGAAATTGCTATTGGGCTGGCCCAAAATAGAGAAGAATTCCAGCAATCCCCCACCAGATCCCAGAGGCACACAAAATTTGCCTTTGGTTCCAAAACACTATTTTATATACCGGTACTGCGGTGGAGACTTTTAAGTTGAACTTCCACTTAGAACTCTATGTTACACTAGTAAGCAACTTGAACAGTGGACTGGGCCTTGAACTACAAGTTTTCTGCGAATCTAGCTTCACACAAAGCCTTGACCGATACTTGGCTACTGTGGGTCTTCCCTACGGGTGGAGCTTATGCTTCATACTCCGTGACCTTTCATGAGTTTACTAGAGAGAACCCTACTCTCATATATTGCGACGTTTGACAATCAGACTCATATAGGTGTGTTCTTCAAAAGATGTTCTGCAGGACAACATCTCTTCTTACATGGGCCGCTTAGAACACATTAAGATATACATCAACCTGTCATGCAGATTTAGGAGAGTATTGCATCTTCATGGAGTGGTATTGTTAATAGTAAGGATACTCTCCTCTCAGTTGACCAACAGCTTGTCTTCCACATATAATTCACGGGATCTTCGATCACATAGACTAGGTTACCACTGTGAACAACTCATATTGTGGGTCTCATACCCATCTCCCTAGATGCATTATCTATCACATTTCATGATAGACCCTTAGTAAAAGGATCTGCCAGATTTTTAGACGTTTGGATATAATCCAATGCAATTACTCCAGAGTTTATCATTTTCCCGACAGACTTTAATCTGTTCTTAACATGTTTTGATGACTTCATGGTATCCTATGAGCTACTCACTTTCGTTATCATAGTTTGATTGTCGCGGTTCATAAGGATACACGGTACAGGTTTCTCAACTACCGGCAAGTCATTCAAGAGCCGACGAAGCCAATCCGCTCCGACCGTAGCTGTATCTAGTGTTGTGAGCTCCGCTTTCATTGTTGACCTCGTTAAGATGGTCTGCTTGCAAGACTTCCAAGAAACAACACCACCTCCATGAGTGAATACATATTCGCTCGTGACCTTTATCTCATCAGCATCTGAGATCTAGTTTGAGTCACTATACCCTTTAAGCACCTTTGGGTGCCCGGTGTAGTGAATTCCATAATTTGCAGTGCCTTTCAAATAACGCAAAACTCTCTCTAGAGCTTTCCAATGCACATCTCCTGGTTTTGAGACAAACCGACTTAGTTTGCTAATAGGAAAAGAGATGTCGGGTCTTGTAGCACTTGCTAAGTACATAAGCGAGCCAATAATCTGAGAATATTTCAATTGATCTCTAGCAATTCTTCGATTCTTTCGAAGTAGCACGCTGGCATCATATGGTGTTGGAGACGGCTTGCAGTCACTATAGCCAAAGCGACTCAAGATATTTTCCACATAGTGAGACTGAAGCAAAGTAATCCCACCATCAACGTCTCTCAACAACTTGATGTTCAGAATGACATCAGCTACTCCTAAATCCTTCAGTTCAAAACAACGAGATAGGAAAACCTTGACCTCCTTAATAGCATTCAAAATTGTTCTGAAAATCAGTATGTCATCAACATAGAAGCAAAGGATAACTCCCTCGCCCCCACCATGGCGATAGTATACACATTTGTCAGCTTCGTTTACAATGAAGCCTACAGCTATTAAAGTTCTTTCAAACTTCTCATGCCACTGCTTTGGTGCTTGCTTGAGTCCATACAAAGACTTTAGCAATTTGCACACTTTTCCTTCCTGACCATCTATTACAAACCCATCTAGTTGTTCCATATAAATTTCCTCATCCAACTGTCCATTTAGGAAAGCAGTCTTAACATCCATTTGATGAACGAGAAGACGATGTGAGGCGGCTAGTGAAAGTAGAACTGGAATAGTGGTCAATCGTGCCACAAGTGAGTAAGTATCAAAGAAGTCTTCACCTTCCTTTTGGGTATAACCCTTAGCCACGAGTCGTGCCTTGTACTTTTCGATAGTACCATCAGGCCTAAGCTTCTTCCTGAATACCCATTTGCACCCTATAGGTTTGCACCCATAGGGACGATCAGTAATCTCCCAAGTTTCATTCGTCAAGATGGAATCCATCTCACTACGAACCTCTTCCTTCCAGTAGTCAGCATCTTCAGATGCATAGGCTTCTGAAATAGAACTGGGAGTGTCATCTATTAGATAGACAATAAAATCATCACGAAAGGACTTTGCAGTCCTCTGTCTCTTGCTCCTAGTAGGAACTTCATCGTTCTCCTCCATGGGTTTTCCAAAGTATTCCATCGAAATTGTATGTTCAGTAATTGTAAATGATTCTTGATTCGATGAACTAGGTATCTCCTGAGTAGATGAGGTAGCCATATCCTTCATGGGAAAGATATCTTCAAAGAAAGTCGCATCATGCGCCTCCATGATTGTACCGACATGCATGTCAGATACTTCGGATTTTACAACCAAGAATCTATATCCAATGCTTTGAAAAGCATATCCTAGTAAAACACAATACACAGCCTTTGGTACAAGTTTGCGCTTCTTTGGGATTGGCACATTGACTTTCGCCAAACAACCCCATGTTCGTAGATAAGAGAGTTTAACCTTTTCTTCTCCCATTCCTCGAATGGAGTTATTTCTTTGTTCTTTGTGGGAACTCGGTTTAGGACATGACATGCAGTCAATATCGCCTCCCCCCACCATGCCTTGTATAGACCCGATGTATCTAACATGGCGTTAACCAAATCAGTTAGAGTACGGTTCTTTCTTTCGGCCATCCCATTTGACTGAGGTGAATAGGGAGGCATCCTCTCATGGATTATACCATGTTCCGCACAAAAAGCATCAAATTCATTGGAAAAATACTCTCCACCATGGTCGGACCTAAGCCTCTTGATCTTACGATCAAGTTGGTTTTCCACTTCAGCTTTATAGATCTTGAAAAAGTTCAAAGCCTCATCCTTAGATTTCAGAAGATACACATGACAGTATCTAGTGGAGTCATCAATAAATGTCATGAAATATTTCTTTCCACCTTTTATCAAAACATCATTCATTTCACATAGATATGAATGTATGAGCTCTAGTGGTGCAAGATTT
This sequence comes from Secale cereale, assembly GCA_902687465.1. Lineage (NCBI taxonomy): Eukaryota > Viridiplantae > Streptophyta > Magnoliopsida > Poales > Poaceae > Secale > Secale cereale. Next base: position 702,411,941 of record LR738710.1, on the reverse strand, counting down.
CTCGTTTCCGCAGTCGTGTGAGAATTACAAGGTTCCTTAGCTTGCACACAAACTTGACACTTAGATCCCTTGATGGTGGTGAAACTAGGGATTAAGTTTAATTTGGCTAGTCGCGACATGCAACCAAAGTTAACATGACACATACGTGAATGCCACACATTTGATTCACTATTGTTGCAAACATGGTTAACCACTTTATTGCAAACATCTGACAAGGATAAATGAAACAGGCCTCCTGACTCATAGCCTTCACCCACAAACGTTCCATACTTGGATATTAAAAATTTATTCGACTCAAAGACAAGCTTGTAGCCATCTCTACATAACAGAGATCCGCTAACAAGATTCTAATTGACGGAGGGGACATAATGCACGTTCTTCAGCCGCACGATCTTCCCCGAAGTAAACTTAGATCGACCGTGCCAACACTATGAACAGAAGCACTTGAACCGTTGCCCATCAGCACGGTTGAAGCCCCTGTGGTCTGATAAGACGAAAACATGGAAATATCACCGCATACATGCACATTAGCACTCGTGTCAATCAACCAATCAGGAGAATGACATACTGAAAGAATAGTGGGAAATATACCACACCCATCATCCTTTATGTCAGTGTCTCCAATGACAACATTGACGGTCTTGCCGCCTTTCCCAAGATGACGCTTGTCATAGCGATTAGGACAACTAGGAGCCCAATGATCAGGATCTCCACACACATGACAGACACCTGTAACATCCCAAAATTCTAAATTTTGGAATGTTATAATAAATAGATAGATTTGATTGCTTGTGTGATGTGCTGTGTGAAATTGAGTGAAATTCAAAACTTTTAAAAGTTAAATGAGAGGGAATGAAATGACTTTCCCAAACTTTCGCTTTGCATTTTGATCTCCGGGAATTCAAATTCTTTTCATCACAAAACCCTGGAGTGAAGATAATATGACTTCTTCCATTTATTAAATGAAAAAAGGGTTTTCAAAGGACTTTTGAATTTCATTCTTGAACTATTTCAAATTCAGAAACTTTATGCAACTCAATGATTTTCCCGAGATAAGATAAAATTACTTCTTAAAATTTATAGGAAATATGAGTTGGAAGTTTTTCTGAAATTTTCTACCACACATTTTCAAAATTTGAGTTATTGGTTTTTATTCAAATTATTTTTCTCCAAAAATAAATTATATGGAAAACAGGGTAACATGTTTCCCTACAGTAGAAAATTGGAGAGAAATAAATTTGAAATCATTTTGGTATTTTTAAAATGATTTTTATTGCTTTTTATTTGCAACACTAGCACCTTTTGATTTATTAGAATTTGTGAGGACTTTATTTGGTTGTAGAAAAATGTTCACTTTGTAGGAAATATTTTTTTGAAAATTTTGATATATAATATGCCTATATTATATATTGTTTTCTTTTTCTTTTCCTTTTTATTTCTCTGTCTGTTTTACAAAACAAAAGAATCCGTCTGGCCAACCGAACTAGGCCGCAGCCCAGCCGGCCCAACCGGCCTTCTTCCCCGCCGCCTTCCTACTCCCGCGCGGTTTCCGCCGCCGCGCGTGTGCGAGCGGGACTCCACCCCGCCGTGGCCCCTACTCCACGCCACACCCCCCCTCTCCGCCTTTATAGGGCCGCAGCCCGGGCCCTGCCCTCTCTCTCCTCCCGCATCTCGCACCGCCGCCCTCGCTCCAGACCGCCGCCGCCGCCGCTCCGCTCGCCGCTGCTCCGCGCAACCCCGCCGCCGCAATCCACCCGCCGCTGCACCGCGCTGCACACCGTCGCCGCCCCATGCCTCGCTCGCACCACCACCGCCCATTGCTGCCGCGCCGGAGTCCGCCGTCGCCGGACTCGCGGATCCTCTCCGACCCGCTAGACTGCCCGATCCGCCCCGATCCACGAACCGGTAAGGGAAAACCGCCCAAGTCCGGTTTAAATTACGGTTTTCTTCGGTTCCTTTTTAAAACCGTTTTTTTCTTGTAGTTAGGTTAGTTAACGAACGCTCGTTCGTTTGGCAGTAGTAGTGGATGAATTCGTTAGTTTAGTCTCAGCAGTGAACGGTTTTCTTTTACGTCTGTTTAGTAGTCAGGGACCTAGTTGTAGTATCTTCTTTTTACAGTTTAGTCCCCAAACTTCAAACAACCTTAACTTTTTACTCGTTGGTCCAAATCCAACGAAACCAATGCCCACGTCTTTGTTACGATCCCCTCTTTCCAGTAAAACAACTTAAACATGTTTCTGAAGATTTGAAAATTTAAATTCAACTAGATTTGTTTCAAACTTGTTTTGGTCATAACTTGAGTTTTATAACTCCGATTTAGTTGATTCTTTTTGCAAATCGAAGCTCTTGACCTAAACTTTCTGATAAGGCCAAATTCACATAATTTTGGTACTGTTAGAAATTGTTTTCTGTTTCAAGAGTCATTCGTTTGTTTTCAAAGTTTTCCAAAGTACTTTCTTCGTTCTTTCTGATTTGCTGAGTGATTGCTTATGTGTGGTTACTATTGTTTGCTTACGATAGATTGAACGGAGTGTGACGAGTAGACCTATCACGAGTTTTGAGTGCGAAGAATCTACATCGTCAGTACAAGGAAAGTTCACACTTTAATCATACTTTCCACTACCCAGTTTTCATTGAATTACTTATATCCTCAAACACTTGCATGAGTAGGACCTCTTAACTTATGGGTCTGGGAAGTAGATTGAGGTAGAACCTATTACCTGCATTATTTTCAAACCCTTGGGAGTTACTTCTACGTTATGCTTAGGTTGTCATGCTATGCTCGTAGACGTGGATTGGGTTTGAGAGTATCCATGAGAGATGTGAGATTGTGAATTAATGGTTCAACTTAAGTTGCTACTTTAATACACATCTGGGTGGATTGGTTGTGGCACCCTGGAGCACCCAGTGGTTTGTCGGGCACCTGGAGAAACCAGTGTTGTCCTAGGGGATTCCGGAGGAACCGTGTGATCACCCTATTGGAATGCCACCCAGGCTTAAAGGGATCATATAATATTTTCATCCCTAGAAACTTCCATATGCAGCCACAAGCCATTATGGGCTCTGGCATAGTATGAGTAAGTTGTGTGAGCTCTTTCAGTGGTGGACTAGCAGATGTAGGGGGAAAGTAGGTGTACCGGTCCACCCGGGGTAAAGAGTAAATGCTTCTGAAAGACTATGTCTCGGTCATCCGTTTCTCAAACACCATGCAGTGCGAGAAATTAAACGGAGGCAATCGAGTCTTGTGGGGAAAAGTGCACAAACCTCTGCAGAGTGTACAAACTATTCATGAGTAGCCGTTTCCCCGGTTATGGACATCTTTGAGTATCTAGAAGTGGATTATTTGTTGATCTCAACACTCTATTTAATTAATTTGTTGGGTTAATAATGACTTTGGTTTGGGATTGAGATGGAGGAACCATTCTCAATTGTTCATGTTTTAAATTTAACAAAGTAGTTAAATAAATGTGTTCCTTTGTGGTAGGGAAAAATTAGCTTTATGCAAAAACAGCCTTACAGCCTCCACCAGCCAAACATGCATGTAGTTGTAGGCATTGTTCATCATTACTGCTATGGTGTGAATTTGCCAGTACATTCAATGTACTGACCTACATGGCTGCAACGTCTCATGTTGCAGGAAATTATTCGGCGAGTAAGTGTTACATTAGGGTTGCGTTGTCTACACTCAACTTTGTCGTTGGTGTTGATGGAACTCCACAACCTGGTTACTTCCGCTGTATTGATTGAGGTAATAGTATTTACGTTACTTTATACATGTGATTTACCTCTGTTGTACATCCTCGAGTACTGTGTGTGTTAGCATACCGATCCAGGGATGACACTTAAGCACAGAGACTTGATCCATTCGGGTCGGGTTGCTACAAGATGGTATCAGAGCACATATTGACTGTAGGACGTGACCCTAGAAACTGGCAAGCCCATAGGAAATGATTTCTCTAAAACTTTCTTTTCAAAAAGATTCTATACCTCTCTTCTTTTTCCGTCTTTTGTCAAATCTTCCCTCTTACTTTAAATAGTAGACAATACCGTTTACCATTTGGACCACTTCGGAGTAAAGAGGATTTCACCATGAACTAGAAGTGTTGAAGCTACAACAGTGGATAGTCCGAAGATTTGAGAAGTTGACTACTTTCAGGAGATGTTGACCTTTAGAAGACCAAACCCCTGTTATGTACATACGTTGGATGCGATGATTGTGAGCTGTCGTTTGTTTGATGTTTTCCGATGCCACAAAAACAAAACCGTCTTTTCAAAACTTTTGTTTGTGTTGAGTGTATCTCTCCCCATCTCCCGAATCTCATCCCAAAACCCTTAGGACCCAATAGAGGATGAATAAAGATAGCCTTGTATTCTCTGGACCGATGACCCAGCCGGAGGCAGAGCTATGGATACAAAACATGGATGATCACTTCAGGAAAAAAATTGTTGCAAGGAAGTATGAGTTTCAATACGTTCTTCAGTACTTTACAAGAACTGCTGCAACATGGTGGAAGATGCATCAAGCCATACAAGGATGTAGTGGAGCAAAAAGTTGGCAGGAATTCAAGAAGACTCTGTTAAGATCCCGTCTCATCCGAGAGCGTCGGGACGACCCGAAGAAGAAGCCTTGTGCCTGTAGGATTTGTGGAGAAATAGGACACGCCCAGGAGGAGCACAAGGATGAATGCCCTAATTATGAAGGAAGTCACCGAGCTGAAGAATGCCCAACTAGGCAGATTACTTGTTTCTTGTGTGAAGGGACTACTCACTACCCTGCTTAGTGTCACATTTACCCCATGGTGCAAGAACTATCCAACTGAAGGAAGAAGCAATGAAAGAAGTCATCGAGGAAACCTTAAGGGAATCCGCGATGGAGGAAGATAATGACGACCCTCATGGAGAAGGCCTAAAAAGATTTTACTTTCGTGCTTCCTATTCATGTGGAGAAAAGGGACATCTTTCACGGTATTGCACGAAGGAAAGACAAGAGTATCTAGGAGACTTCTCGACAGAATAAGTGGAGTTTGATCCACAAAAGATGGAAGAATTGATAGGAACAAGGAAGTCGAGGAAGAGAAAGAGCATGTGTCCCCAGAAGAACCCAATTTATGCGGAAAAGGACCTGAGTCACATCACGTGTTATCGGTGCAAGGATTTAGGTCATTATGCTAGCAACTGCCCAACCAGGAAGCAAAAGAATCCAGTGAACTAGGATAGTCGCCATGAAGTCCCTAGATTTTTCTAATGACATTAGTTTACACTAACAAGAAGTAGAGCGTTTTGCTAAGAGAAGGTTCAGACCGGAGGAAATATGATCAGAGTAGTTGAGATCTAGATATTAGGATGAAGCATGTAGCTAAATGTGGAATACACTTTTATTACGATGATGAGTTGAGTTATGGAAAGATCATCATAATAGTTCGTGAAGCAATGGAAGTTGATATTTTTGGAAGCTAAGAAGGAGATGTTATGAGTTGTTGGATGATTGTGAGTGCCCCTCACCCAGACTCAAAACCTGGAACCCATGGAGAATGAAGTTGAACTCAGGAATGCCTGAGTAGGATGCATGCAGAGATGATGAAGATGAAGTACATGGCCAATAGGATGAAGCAAAAGATTGATGATTTTCAAAATCACATTGTACAATTCCAGTGGGACTGAAGCGTCCTTAGCTAGGACAAAAGAATAAAGATGGAAGGAATGTTTGACCATACCCAACTAGGTGGATGGCAACATTTGTAGTGATACACCCTTGGAAATTGAGATTTTGAATACTGGTTCAGGATGTAATAAGAGATTTGATATGAGGAGAATATGGATTACGGATGAACCTGTGCTTTTTGTTTAGTGGTACCTTACTGTGTGAACCCTTGACCCATAGGAAGGAGAACTATTGCCCCAAATAGTGGAGTTTGCACAAATAAGTTGGAGTTTATTTTGATATGATGCTTACCCCAAGGGTATGAAGGAAAGAAGTACAATTGGATTTAAAGAGGGGGTAATGATGGAGTATGGAGCAATAGTGACTCCAAGGATGAATTAAGGATATACTAGTTCTGAAGTGGACCCCTAAGCCGAGGACCTAAGGAGGCTACATAATCACAAGGGAACCACGAGACGTGTCAGAAGCAACATGTTTCTGTTGTGATGAAGCAGAACACTATGCTAGAGATTGTCCCAATGAGAAGGAGATTTGTGCTAAGTAGTTGAGTTGAAGCATGCAAAGGAAATATAGTAGAACGAAGTAGTTGAGAATCCATACAGTTGGCATCAGGGTATTGATTTTGGATTTTAGGAGTTGTTACTTTATAGGCATGAGTGAAAGCATCATGCATGGAATAAGATTTTGAAGAAACTAGTGCTATTCCTTTTAAGGGTGGTAGAAACCAATGCCATTACCCGAATACACTAGCTAGTGGTTAGTTACATCAGACCTTGGAAAGGACTGCCCAAGGATGAGTGTGAGTAATCACACTCAGTTTTGAACCAAGAGAAGTAAGGGATAATTGGATGGATTCCCGAAAACCAAGGAAGTTGGATGTCGGAAGTATGATCAGTGGCAACCCGATGTTGAGACTGAGTGTTACTAGTGACAAGTTGGAGATGAGCCATAACCCACAGGCCCCAGGACCTGTCAAGAAAGCAATCACACTCTTGCTGAAGGAAAATCCCTGGAAGGAGCTACAATTTTGATCCGCAAACATTTCCAAGGAGTTTACGCAAAAACCCGAGGGTTGTGAAGAAACGATAGATGTTTTGTTCAGCTTGCAGAATCAATGGAATTATCCGAACTTAGTTCGTTGACAAGAGAAATTCTGCAATGCTTGTGAGGATGACCGAGTGTTAGAATTCGAGATTCACTAAACCGTATACAAGGTAATGATTTGGGTGCGGGATGGATTGATCACCATTACGACTTACTCTTATTGTTCACCTCTGTTATACGGGATGGTAAATCTGAGTGACTTACCTATAGTAGAGATATGACGATGTCAAAACTTTGTTAAAACCTTAGAATGGTATAGCAATGTTTCCCCTTGTACACGGCATGCTGTTGCCAACCGTAGGATATACGGTGAGGTTGAAGCCCAGACCCATTTTCTGCAGGACCCTGTTAATTTGTTTGATGACCACCATGAGATATCGATATTGTTTAGTATTGGCGCCAGACCTGTCAGTTGAGAAGAACCAGTCTCAAAAGAACCATTCCAAGAAGAAAGGACACAAGAATTGAGGACAAAGATTTTTGCCACTACTGGAAGAGCCCAGATAAGGAATTACCCCGAGGATCTGAGAAGACCGACACTGCTAAAGGACGGAGTACAAGAGTTTTGATGGGACCGTATCCATCTTTCTAAGTGTGGTAGCACACTAGGCCACACCAATCAGTGGATTTGTTAGGAGACCCCCAAACCCTAACCTATTTCTTGCTAGCCTCTTCGAATCTTGAGGACGAGATTCATTTTAAGTGTCGTAGGTTTGTAACATCCCAAAATTCTGAATTTTGGAATGTTATAATAAATAGATAGATTTGATTGCTTGTGTGATGTGCTGTGTGAAATTGAGTGAAATTCGAAACTTTTGAAAGTTAAATGAGAGGGAACAAAACCCTGGAGTGAAGATAATATGACTTCTTCCATTTATTAAATGAAAAAAGGGTTTTGAAAGGACTTTTGAATTTCATTCTTGAACTATTACAAATTCAGAAACTGTATGCAACTCAATGATTTTCCCGAGAGAAGATAAAATGACTTCTTCAAATTTATAGGAAATATGAGTTGGAAGTTTTTCTCAAATTTTCTACAACTCATTTTCAAAATTAGAGTTATTGGTTTTTATTCAAATTATTTTTCTCCAAAAATAAATTATATGGAAAATAGGGTAACATGATTCCCTACAGTAGAAAATTGGAGAGAAATAAATTTGAAATCATTTTGGTATTTAAAAAAGAATTTATTGGTTTTTATTAGAATTTATGAGGACTTTATTTATCTATAGAAAAATGTTCACTTTGTAGGAAATCTTTTTCTGAATTTTGATATATAATATGCCTATATTATATATTGTTTTCTTTTTCTTTTTCTTTTTATTTCTCTGTCTCTTTTACAACAAAAAAACCGTCGGGCCGACCGAACTGGGCCGCAGCCCAGCCGGTCCAACCGACCTTCTTCCCCGCCCCCTTCATCCTCCCGCGCGGTGTCCGCCGCCACCACGGCATCGCCGCCGCCGCACGTGTCCCAGCGGGACTCCACCCCGCCGTGGCCCCTACTCCACGCTGATACGACTCAAAGGTATCTATAATTTTTGATTGTTCCATGCTATTATTTATGAAGTCTTGGATGTTTAATGGGCTTTATCATTCACTTTTATATCATTTTTGGGACTAACCTACTAACCCAAAGGCCCAGTCCAGATTGCTCTTTTTTGCCTACTTCTGGGTTTTGCAGAAAAAGAATATCAAACGGAATCCAAACGGAATGAAACCTTCGCGAGAGATATTTTTGGAGAAAATCACGTCCAGGAAGCTTGAGAACCACGTTAGAGGGTCGAGGAACCGCCCTCGAGGGTGGGGGCGCGCCCCCCTTCCCAGGGCGCGCCCCCTGCCTCGAGGCCTCCTCGAGTGGCCCCCGGTGCCCTCCTTCTTCCTATATAAGTCCACGTACCCTAGAAACTCCGTGAACAGAGAGAAAACCCTAATTCCATAGCCATAGCTTCTGTTCCCGTGGAGATCCCATCTTGGAGCCTGTTCCGGAGCTCCACCGGAGGGGGATCCATCACGGTGGCCTTCATCATCATCATCATCGCCCTCACCATGAGTTGTGAGTAGTTTACCTCAGACCTTCGGGTCCATAGCTAGTATCTAGATGGCTTCTTCTCTCTCTCTGGATCTCAATACAAAGTTCTCCTCGGTCTTCGAGGAGATCGGTTCGATGTAATCTCTTTTTGCGGTGTGTTTGTCGAGATCCGATGAATTGTGAGTTTATGATCAAGGTTATCTATGAAAGATATTTGGTTCTTCTCTGAACTTTTCATGTGTGCTCATAATATCCTTGCAAGTCTCTTCGAATTATTGGTTTGGTTTGGCCTACTAGATATATAGTTCTTGCAATGGAAGAAGTGCTTGGCTTTGGGTTCAATCTTGCGGTGTCCTTTCCCAGTGACAGTAGGGGAAGCAAGGCACGTATTGTATTGTTGCCATCGAGGATAAAAAAGATGGGGTTTACATCATATTCCTTGATTTTATCCCTCTACATCATGTCATCTTGCTTAAGGCGTTACTCTGTTCATATGAACTCAATACACTAGATGCATGCTGGATAGCGGTCGATGTGTGGAGTAATAGTAGTAGATGCAGGCAGGAGTCGGTCTACTTGTCTCGGACGTGATGCCTATATACAATGATCATGCCAAGATAGTCTCATAATTATTCGCTTTTCTATCATTTGCTCGACAGTAATTTGTTTACCCGCCATAGAATATCGCTATCATGAGAGAAGCCACTAGAGAAAACTATGGCCCCCGGGTCTATTCTCAACATATCAATCTACATCTACTTTAATTTTACCGCTTTTATTTGCTGTTTTATTAAACCAAAAATATCAACTATCATCTCTATGAGATCTCACTTTCGTAAGTGACCGTAAAGGGATGGACAACCCCTTATCGCGTTGGCTGTGAAGTTCTTATTTGTTTGTGCAGGTGTGAGGGACTCGCGCGTGGTCTCCTACTGGATTGATACCTTGGTTCTCAAAAACTGAGGGAAATACTTACGCTACTGTGCTGCATCTCCCTTTCCTATTCGAGGGAATACAACGCAAGCTCAAGAGGTAGCAAGAAGAATTTCTGGCGCCGTTGCCGGGGAGGCTTACGCAAAAGTCATATACCAAGTACCTATCACAGACCCTTATCCTTCGCATTACATTTTTTGCCTCTCGTTTTCCTCTCCCCCACGTCACCCTTGCCGTTTTATTTTCCCTTCTGCTGCCGTGTGTTTATCTTTCGCTTGCTTCTTGTCTGCTTGTGTGTGTTGGATTGCTTTCTTGTCACAATAGCTCAAAACAATACCAAGTTGTGTGACTTCTCCAATACCAACAACAATGATTTTGTTAGCACTCTGATTGCTCCTATTACCGATGCTGAATCTTGTGAGATCGATGCTTCTTTGTTGAATCTTGTCATGAAAGATCAATTCTCCGGCCTTCCTAGTGAAGATGTCGCTACCCATCTAAACAACTTTGTTGATTTGTGTGATATGCAAAAGAAAAGGGATACGGATAACGATATTGTTAAATTGAAGTTATTTCCGTTTTCACTTAGAGATCGTGCTAAAACTTGGTTTTCCTCTTTGCCTAGAAATAGTATTGATTCGTGGAATAAGTGCAAAGATGCTTTTATCTCTAAGTATTTCCCTCCTGGTAAGATCATCTCTCTTAGAAACGATATTATGAATTTTAAGCAACTAGATCATGAGCATGTTGCACAAGCTTGGGAGAGAATGAAATTGATGATACGTAATTGCCCTACACATGGTTTGAATCTATGGATGATTATTCAGAACTTTTATGCTGGCTTGAATTTTGCTTCTAGAAATCTTTTAGATTCGGCCGCGGGAGGCACTTTCATGGAAACCACCTTAGGAGAAGCTACCAAACTCCTAGATAATATTATGGTTAATTATTCTCAATGGCACACCGAAAGATCTACTAGTAAAAAAGTGCTTGATATCGAAGAAATTAGTGTTTTGAGTGGAAAGATGGATGAACTTATGAAATTATTTGCCGCTAAGAGTGCTTCTTCTGATCCTAATGATATGCCCTTGTCCACTTTGATTGAGAATAACAATGAATCTTTGGATGTGAATTTTATTGGTAGGAATAATTTTGGTAACAATGCTTATAGATGTAATTTTAATCCTAGGCCTTTTCCTATTAATTCCTCTAATAATTATGGTAATTCCTACAACAAATCTTATGGAAAGATGCCTTCTGAATTTGAAACTAGTGTTAAAGAGTTTATGATCTCGCAGATGAATTTCAATGCTATGCTTGAAGAGAAATTGCTTAAGGTTGATGAATTGGCTAGAAGTGTGGATAGAATTACTCCTGATGTTGATTCTTTGAAACTTAAATCTATCCCACCTAAGCATGATATCAATGAGGCTCTCAAAGCCATGAGAATTTCCATTGATGAATGCAAAGAAAGAACCGCTAGAATGCGTGCTAAAAGAGAAGATTATATTAAATCATGTTCTTCTAGTTATCATGAAAATAAAGATGAAAATCTGAAAGTTATTGATGTGCCTCCTATTATATCCTTTTTTCTAGTATTAATCTTGCTGAAAATAGGATTGGAGATGATTCTGCTTTAAGGTGTCCCAATGATTCGGAGTTTTTTGATCTTGATGCTAAAATTGCTAAAAGTGGGAGTTAAGAGATTAAAACTTTGCATAGTGATGAACCCATTACTTTCGATTTCAAGGGATTCAATTATGATAATTGCTCTTTGATTGATTGTATTTCCTTGTTGCAATATGTGCTAAATTCTCCGCATGCTTATAGTCAAAATAAAGCCTTCACTAAGCATATAGTTGATGCTTTGATGCAATCTTATGAAGAAAAACTTGACTTGGAAGTTTCTATACCTAGAAAGATTTATGATGAGTGTGAACCTACTATAAAAATAAAGATAAGATCATGAATGCTATGCTTTGTGTGATTTGGGTGCTAGTGTCTCCACTATCCCAAAAACTTTATGTGATTTGCTAGGTTTCCATGAGCTTGATGATTGTTCTTTAAATTTGCATCTTGCGGATTCCACTATTAAGAAACCTATGGGAAGAATTAATGATGTTCTTATTGTTGCCAATAGGAATTATGTGCCCGTAGATTTCATTGTTCTTGATATAGATGACAATCCTTCATGTCCTATTATTCTTGGTAGACCTTTCCTTAGAATGATTGGTGCAATTATTGATATGAAGGAAGGAAATATTAGTTTCCAATTTCCGTTAAGGAAAGGCATGGAACACTTTCCTAGAAAGAAAATCCAATTACCATATGTATCTATCATGAGAGACACTTATGGATTGCCTTCCAAGGATGGCAATACCTAAATTTATCTTGTATCGTGCCTAGCTAGGGGCATAAAACGATAGCGCTTGTTGGGAGGCAACCCAATTTTATGTTTTTTTTGTTGCTGTTAGGGAATAAATATTGCATCTAGCCTCTGATTATATGTGGTTTCATGTTTTGTTTAGTGTTTGTGCCAAGTAGAACCTTTCGAAAGACTTGTGTGAAGTTTATGTGATCTTGTTGTGAAAAACAGAATCGCTAGCGCTCGCTAAAGTAGTCGTGGGATTTTATTGGAGCGTGATTTTTAGTTCATTCTTTTTGCAGATGATTGGTAGACAAAATTCCGCAAATTTACAATTTAGTTTGAATTTTTTGGAGTTCCAGAAGTAGGCGAACCCTGCAGAATACTACAGACTCTTCTGTCTTTGACAGATTCTGTTTTTCGTGTGTTGTTTGCTTATTCCGATGCATCTATGAGTAGTATTGGAGGATATGAACCATAGAGAAGTTGGAGTACAGTAGGTTTAACACCAATATAAACAAAGAATGAATTCATTGATGTACCTTTGAGTAGTGGTTTGCTTTCTTATACTAACGGACCTCACAAGAATTTTTGTCTAAGTTTTGTGTTGTGAAGTTTTCAAGTTTTGAGTATTGCTTTGATGGACTATGGAACAAGGAGTAGAAAATGCCTAAGCTTGGGGATTCCCATGGCACCCCAAGTAAATTCAATATAATCAAAAGCTTAAGCTTAGGGATGCCCCGGGAAGGCATCCCCTCTTTCGTCTTCATCCATCGGTAACTATACTTGGAGCTATATTTTTATTCCCAACATGTTATGTGTTTTGCTTGGAGCGTCTTGTATTATTTGAGTCTTTGCTTGTTAGTTTGCCACAATCATCCTTGCTGGACACACCTATTTGAGAGAGTTAAATATGGCCTAGAAATTATTAGAACACTCTATGTGCTTCACTTATATCTTTTGAGTTGAATAGTTTTTGCTCTAGTGCTTCACTTATATCTTTTAGAGCACGGTGGTGGTAATATTTTGTAGAAATTGATGAACTCTCATGCTTCACTTATATCTATTTGTGAGTCTATTAGAACAGCATGGTAATGTGTTTATGCTAAAGAAACTAGTCTTCACATGATAGACATCCAATGTCAATGTAGTAAAAAAATCACACCAAGTGCATTGAATAGAATGAGATGTCAGATTCTTGATAATTGTTTTGAGATATGAGGATAGTGATATTAGAGTCATGCTAGTGGAGTTATTATGAAATTGAGAAATACTTGTGTTAAGGTTAGTGATTCACGTATCATGCACGTATGGTGAACCGCTATGTGACGAAGTTAGAGCATGAGGTATTTGTAAAGTGTCAACTTTTGTGTGGAGGTCGGGGGCGTGCGATGGTTAACTCCTACCAACCTCCCCCCCTGGGAGCATGCGTTGATTGCTTTGTTTTGATGACTCGTAGATTTTTTGCAATAAGTATATGAGTTCTTATGACTATTGTTGAGTCCATGGATTATACGCACTCTCACCCTTCCACCATTGCTAGCCTCTCTTGTACCGCGCAACTTTCGTCGGTGCCATAAACCCACTATACATCCTTCCTCAAAACAGCCACCATATTGTTCCTCAAAACAGCCACCATACCTACCTATCATGGTATTTCCATAGCCATTCCAAGATATATTGCCATGCAACTTTCCACCGTTCCGTTTATATGACACGCATCATATTGTCATATTGCCATGCATGATCATGTAGTTGACATCGTAGTTGTGGCAAAGCTACCATGCATACCTTTTCATATATGTCGCTCTTGATTCATTCCACATCCCGGTACACCGCCAGAGGCATTCATGTAGAGTCATACTTGTTGTAGTATCGAGTTGTAATAAAAAGTGTGATGATCATCATTATTAGAGCATTGTCCAATGTGAGGAAAGGCCAAAAAAAAGAGATGGCCCAAAAAAATAGAGAGGGGCTAATAAAAAAAGAGAGAAAGCCCCTCCAAAAAAATGAGAGAAAAGAGAGAAGGGACAATTTCCACTATCTTTTTCCACACTTGTGCTTCAAACTAGCACCATGTTATTGATTGTAGAGAGTCTCATGCTTAGTCACTTTCATATACTAGTGGGAACTTTCATTATAGAACTTGGCTTGTATATTCGAACGATGGGCTTCCTCAAATGCCCTAGGTCTTCGTGAGCAAGCAAGTTGGATGCACACCCACTAGTTTCTTTTGTTGAGCTTTCATTCATATTTAGCTCTCGTGCATCCGTTGCATGGCAATCCCTACTCACTCACATTGATATCTATTGATGGGCATCTCCATAGCCCGTTGATACGCCTAGTCAATGTGAGACTATCTCCCTCCTTTTTGTCTTCTCCACAACCACCTCTATTCCACCCATAGTGCTATATCCATGGCTCACGCTCATGTACTGCGTGAAAGTTGAAAAGTTTGAAAAGATAGAGTATGAAAACAAATGCTTGGCTGAAATCGGGGTTGTGCATAATATGAATATTTTATGTGATGAAGAGGGAGCATAGCCAGACTATATGATTTTGTAGGGATAACTTTCTTTAGCCATAGTATTTTGAGAAGACATGATTGCTTTGTTAGTATTGCTTGAGGTATTATTATTTCTTATGTCAATATAGACTTTTATCTTGAGTCTTTCAAATCTGAACATTCATGCCACAATTAAGAGAATAACATTGAAAAACTATATTGGTTAGCATTCCACATCAAAAATTATTTCTTTATCATTTACCTACTCGAGGACGAGCAGGAATTAAGCTTGGGGATGCTTGATACGACTCCAACGTATCTATAATTTTTTATTGTTCCATGCTATTATTTGTGAAGTCTTGGATGTTGGCTTTATCATTCACTTTTATATCATTTTTCGGACTAACCTACTTACCCAAAGGCCCAGTCCAGATTGCTGTTTTCTTTTGCCTATTTCAAGGTTTTGCAGAAAAAGAATATCAAACGGAGTCCAAACGGAATGAAACCTTCGCGAGAGATATTTTTGGAGAAAATCACGCCCAGGAAGCTTGAGAACCACGTCAGAGGGTCGAGGAACCGCCCTCGAGGGTGGGGGGCACGCCCCCCTTCCCATGGCGCTCCCCCTGCCTCGAGGCTGGCCCACACGGCCCCCGGTGCCCTCCTTCTTCCTATATATACCTATGTACCCCAGAAACTCCATACGCAGAGAGAAAACCCTAATTCCACCGTCATAGCTTCTGTTCCCGGGGAGATCCCATTTTGGAGCATGTTCCGGGAGGGGGATCCATCACAGAGGCCTTCATCATCATCATCATCGCCCTCACCATGAGTTGTGAGTAGTTTACCACACACATTCGGATCCATAGCTAGTATCTAGATGGCTTCTTCTCTCTCTCCGGATCTCAATACAAAGTTATGCTCGGTCTTCGAGGAGATCTATTCGATGTAATCTCTTTTTGCAGTGTGTTTGTCGAGATCCGATGAATTGTGAGTTTATGATCAAGGTTATCTATGAAAGATATTTGGTTCTTCTCTGAACTTTTTATGTGTGCTCATAATATCCTTGCAAGTCTCTTTGAATTATTGGTTTGGTTTGGCCTACTAGATCTATAGTTCTTGCAATGGGAGAAGTGCTTGGCTTTGGGATCAATCTTGCGGTGTCCTTTCCGAGTGACAGTAGGGGCAGAAAGGCACGTATTGTATTGTTGCCATCGAGGATAAAAAGATGGGGTTTTCATCATATTGCTTGAGTTTATCCCTCTACATCATGTCATCTTGCTTATGGCGTTACTCTATTCGTATGAACTCAATACACTAGATGCATGCTGGATAGCGGTCGATGTGTGGAGTAATAGTAGTAGATGTAGGCAGGAGTCGGTCTACTTGTCTCGGACGTGATGTCTATATACAATGATCATGCCTAGATAGTCTCATAATTATTCGCTTTTCTATCAATTGCTCGACAGTAATTTGTTTACCCGCCGTAGAATATCGCTATCATGAGAGAATCCACTAGAGAAAACTATGGCCCCCGGGTCTATTCTCAACATATCAATCTACATCTACTTTACTTTTACCGCTTTTTATTTGCTGTTTTATTAAACCTAAAATACCAAAAATATAACTATCATCTCTATCAGATCTCACTCTCATAAGTGACCGTAAAGGGATTGACAACCCCTTATCCTTACCGACAGAAAAATATTGCAGTCAGGTTGATAATAGTCAAGTGACATTACTTCGTCAGTCCGAACTAAGGAATCTGTTAGAAATGTTTTGAAATGGATATTGTTCTCTCTTTGATCTGCTGATATTATTACCAGTATTCGATACTTGGTTATTAATAGCATTACTATACCTTCCCTATTCATTGCGGGTTGTTTATTTGTCAGTACGGGTTTAGCTTATGACGGGTTTGGAAGTCCTAGGCCAAACAAGTATTTCACGGAAAGTCGACAAGGTGTTGGCTGCGAAGTTCTTATTTGTTTGTGCAGGTCCGAGGGACTGGCGCGTGGTCTCATACTGGATTGATACCTTGGTTCTCAAAAACTGAGGGAAATACTTATGCTACTGTGCTGCATCTCCCTTTCCTCTTCGAGGGAATACAACGCAAGCTCAAGTGGTAGCAGAACTCCACCGGAGGGGGATCCATCACGGAGGCCTTCATCATCATCATCATCGCCCTCACCATGAGTTGTGAGTAGTTTACCTCAGACCTTCGGGTCCATAGGTAGTATCTAGATGGCTTCTTCTTTCTCTCCGGATCTCAATACAATGTTCTCCTCGGTCTTCGAGGAGATCTATTCAATGTAATCTCTTTTTGCGGTGTGTTTGTCGGGATCCAATGAATTGTGAGTTTATGATCAAGGTTATCTATGAAAGATACTTGGTTCTTCTCTGAACTTTTTATGTGTGCTCATAATATACTTGCAAGTCTCTTCGAATTATTGCAATGGGAGAAGTGCTTGGCTTTGGGTTCAATCTTGCGGTGTCCTTTCCCAGTGACAGTAGGGGCAGCAAGGCACGTATTGTATTGTTGCCATCAAGGATAAATAAGATGGGGTTTTCATCATATTGCTTGAGTTTATCCCTCTACATCATGTCATCTTGCTTAAGGCGTTACTCTATTCGTATGAACTCAATACACTAGATGCATGCTGGATAGCGGTCGATGTGTGGAGTAATAGTAGTAGATGCAGGCAGGAGTCGGTCTACTTGTCTCGGACGTGATGCCTATATACAATGATCATGCCTAGATAGTCTCATAATTATTCGCTTTTCTATCAATTGCTCGACAGTAATTTGTTTACCCGCCGTAGAATATCGCTATCATGAGAGAAGTCACTAGAGAAAACTATGGCCCCCGGGTCTATTCACAACATATCAATCTACATCTACTTTATTTTTACCGCTTTTATTTGTTGTTTTATTAAACCAAAAACACCAAAAATACCAACTATCATCTCTATCAGATCTTACTCTCGTAAGTGACTGTAAAGGGATTGACAACCCCTTATCGCGTTGGCTGCGAAGTTCTTATTTGTTTGTGCACGTGCGAGGGACTCGCGCGTGGTCTCCTACTGGATTGATACCTTGGTTCTCAAAAACCGAGGGAAATACTTACGCTACTGTGCTGCATCTCCCATTCCTCTTCGAGGGAATACAACGCAAGCTCAAGAGGTAGCACACGCCACACCGCCCCTCTCCGCCTTTATAAGGCCGCAGCCCGAGCCCTACCCTCTCTCTCCTCCCGCATCTCGCGCCGCCGCCCTCGCTCCAGACCGCCGCTCCGCTCGCCGCCGTTGCGAGCTGCTGCTCTGCGCAACCCCGCCGCCGCACTCCACCCGCCGCCGCCGCCCCACGCCTCGCCCGCAGCACCACCGCCCATCGCTGCCGCGCCGGAGTCTGCCGTCGTCGGACTCGCGGATTCGCTCCGACCCGCCGGTCCGCCCGATCCACGAACCGGTAGGGGAAAACCGCATCAGTCCGGTTTAAATTACGGTTTTCTTCGGTTCCTTTTTAAAACCGGTTATTTTCTTGTAGTTAGGTTAGTTAATGAACGTTCGTTCGTTTGGCAGTAGTAGTGGATGAATTTGTTAGTTTAGTCTCAGCAGTGAACGGTCTTCTTTTAAGTTTATTTAGTAGTCAGGGACCTAGTTGTAGTATCTTCTTTTTAGAGTTTAGTCCCCAAACTTCAAACAGCCTTAACTTCTTACTCGTTGGTCCAAATCCAACGAAACCAACGCCCACGTCTTCGTTATGATCCCCTCTTTCCAGTAAAACAACTTAAACATGTTTTTGAAGATTTTAAAATTTAAATTCAACTAGATTTGTTTCAAACTTGTTTTGGTCATAACTTGAGTTTTATAACTCCGATTTAGTTGATTCTTTTTGCAAATCGAAGCTCTTAGCCTAAACTTTCCAATACCCAGTTTTCATTGCATTAGTTATATCCTCAAACACTTGCATGAGTAGAATCTCTTAACTTATGGGTCTGGGAAGTAGATTGAGGTAGAACCTATTACCTGCGGTATTTTCAAAGTGGGAGTTACTTCTACGTTATGCTTAGGTTGCAATGCTATGCTCATAGACGTGGATTGGGTTTGAGAGTATCCATGACAGATGTGAGATTGTTAATTAATGGTTCAACTTAAGGTGGCTACTTTAATACACATCTGGGTGGATTGGTTGTGGCACCCTGGAGCACCTAGTGGTTTGTCGGGCACCTGGAGAAACCAATGTTGTCCTAGGGGATCCCGGAGGAACCGTGTGATCATCCTATTGTAATGCCACCCAGGCTCAAAGGGATCATATGATATTTTCATGCTTAGAAACTTCCATGTGCAGCCACAAGCCATTATGGGCTCTGTCATAGTATGAGTAAGTTGTGTGAGCTCTTTCAGTGGTGGACTAGCAGATGTAGGGGGAAAGTAGGTGTACCGGTCCACCCAGGGTAAAGAGTAAATGCTTTTGAAAGACTATGTCTCGGTCATCCGTTTCTCAAACGCCATGCAGTGCGAGAAATTAAACGGAGGCGATCGAGTCTTGTGGGGAAAAGTGCACAAACCTCTGCAGTGTGTACAAACTATTCATGAGTAGCCGTGTCCCGGGTTATGGACATCTTTGAGTATCTAGAAGTGAACTATTTGTTGATCTCAACACTGTATTTAATTAATTTGTTGGGTTAATAATGACTTTGGTTTGGGATTGAGATGGAGGAACCATTCTCAATTGTTCATGTTTTAAATTTAACAAAGTAGTTAAATAAATGTGTTCCTTTGTGGTAGGGAAAAATTAGCTTTATGCAAAAACAGCCTTACAGCCTCCACCAGCCAAATATGCATGTAGTTGTAGGCATTGTTCTTAATTACTGCTATGGTGTGAATTTGTCAGTACATTCAATGTACTGACCTACATGGCTGCAACGTCTCATGTTGCAGGAAATTATTCGACGAGTAAGTGTTACGTTAGGGTTGCGCTGTCTACACTCAACTTTGCCGTTGGTGTTGATGGAACTCCACAACCTGGTTACTTCCGTTGTATTGATTGAGGTAATATTATTTACGTTACTTTATACATGTGATTTACCTCTATTATAAATCATCGAGTACTGTGTGTGTCAGCATACCAATCGAGGGATGACACTTAAGCACAGAGACTTGATCCATTTGGGTCGGGTCACTACAACACCTTTCTTCTTGCCATTCTTCTTCTTGAAGTTCGTGTGTTGTGCAGCCTTGTTCTTCCCATCAAACTTGCCCTTGTTCTTGAACTTGTTGGGCTGGAAGTTCTTCTTCTGTACCAGATTGGCATTAGATCCTCCCTCAATACCTGGAGCACGTGTGTCCTTTGCTCTCGTCTTTTCTTCCACATCAAGAGTACCAATGAGATCCGGAATGGAAAACTCCTGTCTCTTATGCTTCAGTAAGGTAGCAAAGTTCCTCCACGAAGGAGGAAGCTTAGTGATGATACCCCCGGCAACAAACTTGTCCGGTAGCATGCAATTGAAGTGCTCAAGTTCTCTAGCAAATAACTGTATCTCATGGGCTTGCTCAACCACGGAGCGATCTTCAGTCATCCTGTAATCATAGAATTGCTCCATGATGTACAGCTCAGTGCCGGCATCCGAGACCCCAAACTGGGCCTCGAGTGCGTCCCACATATATTTTCCATTATCAATTGACGTATAAGCATCAACAATGTTCTCACCAAGAACACTCAAGAGAGCAGCCCTAAACATGGTATCCATTTTCAGAAAAGCTTGTTCCTATTGAGCATCATAATCTACTTCAGGTTTGCCAAGAGTGATGTCATAGCAACTCATGGTTTGAAACCATAAGACCGCTCTCACGCGCCACCTCTTATAGTGGATACCCTCGAACACAGGAGGTATCATGGAAGCAGCAAAACCACTTGAGGTAAATTGCCTATTATAAGGTTTTTGGATTGTTGGAAATATGAGCAATTTACCATATGATTTTGTGAACAGAAATATTAGATAAAATATGACTAATATAATAGAGATGGAACAAGTCATGTAATCTACGAGAGTGTTGTTGGAAATATGAGCAATTTATCATATGATTTTATGAACAAAAATATTAGATAAAATATTACTAATATAATAAAGATGGAGCAAGTCATGTAATCTAGCAGAGTGATAGAAAATAGTATTTGTACATGTGAACTAAAACAGAACTCATGTAGAACAGAGAATAAAACAAGATAAACTAGAGCAAGAAACTGTTGCATGATCTTAAACAGAGAGATCATGGAGACGTACGAAGCAGCGCCAGAAGCCCCGGTCTTGGGTGCGGTGTCCTCCCCGGCCATGTCGTCGAAGAGGTTGTCGACGTCGGGGAAGAAGCCGTCGTCGGCGATCGGATCGAACGTGATGAATCAGCTAGTAGTCGCGCTGAGCGCTCCCAAAAAACCTTATCACCCTTCTCCCGTACAGGACTCAAAAGGTGTGGTTTCTGCGTTCGTATTCAATGTCCACTAAGACATCGTCTCGGCTCATTCCCGCAACCCGCGGCGAGGCGGGCGGTGGAGGAGGAGCGCGCGTGGATGTCCATCTTGTTCTCATGCTCGTACAAGTGGGGAAAGAACCTCCCTTATAAGGAGGTCCAACTCCCTCTAAACTAGCAATGTGGGACTACACTTTAGTAGTGCCCATTGCCTTACACGAATGGGCTAAGTGGGCTTCTAAAATTTATTAGGCTTCTGAAATTGCTATTGGGCTTGCCCAAAATAGAGAAGAATTCCAGCATAACATACTTTTATAAAGCAAATCCTTATTAATCTACTCCCTCCGTTCCAAAATATTTGACTCAACTTTGTACTAACTTTAGCACAAAGTTGGGTCATCTATTTTGAAACGGATGGTGTACATATAAGTGCAGCATTATCACATCTGGACTGTGAGAAAGTCTTTCAACAACAATGTCTTCGAGAAGAGAACTATTTGCGGCGCTACCGTCGATCAGATCTACCAACAGAGGCTAGATACTGGGTTTTCAACCTAAAGAGGAATCACTAGCAAACTACCTCCAACAAGGGAATGTTCTGGAACACTACCATTGCGAGGATCAACCAATTCACCTACAGTTTTCACTCTAGAGCTCAAGACCATTTACGTAGAGAGCACCACCAAAACTAAATCACCATTTACTACCACCCCCATTTTGAATGAAGGAGTCGCTACTGTAAGCCTCATCATCACGCCTTCACGATTGTACAGGTACACGCTCTGATGTGGACATCACTCACAAGCCCACGTATATAAGGAGCGGATCCGGGCTTGTCCGCCAGCATCAACGAGGTCATCGATGCAAGGAAGAGCCCACTGAAGGGGCCATCTGACAGCCCCAAGAGTTCGACGGTGATTGATATGGTTCATCCAGTATTAGTATATGTCAGTAAGGGTTCTGTTGAAATTAAGAAATACAAACATAGGCTATATCGTTTCAAAAAACAAACATAGGCTATATTGGTTAACCATGGTTGTCCTTCTGAGTTCTGACTAACCAAGACAATATCAGAGGCCAGGCATTATTTACAAAATTGGGAGTAGCTATTTTTTCTTAGAAATTAATACAATTTTCCCCATGAGGCTTACTAGTTGATTGCCACAGTTGTCAGCAGTCTCATATGAAAGGAAGGTATTAGTACATTACTTACAGCTTGACAAACCAAGCTCAGATGAACCACAAAAATAAGGGGGGCATGGGGTTG
>LR738710.1:702361701-702389495 GCA_902687465.1 Secale cereale | reverse complement strand
TGGGAGGGGGGAGGGGGGGGGGGGCATAAAGAGCCAATGTGTAAAAATAACAAGCATGAATTCCAGGCTGTGCTGCGTATATAAGTTTCGTGTTTTCCTAATTTTCCTCTCTATTCTCCATCTTCCGGTGGTGCCGCCTCTTCCGCCGGTTGCTCTTCGGCCGCCGCCACCAAATCAGGCAACACCTCCTGCGAGGGGCTCTTCTTCTTCATGTGGCTGTAGCTTCCTTTCTCCATGAACAGTTGCCCGAAATGGATCTTGCAGTACAAGACACCGTTGAGGGCTGCGTAGGAGGAGGTGGTTAGGGTGCAGCCCCCGTGGGAGCACCTGAAGCAGTTCTTGTGGTATGCATCGCCCTCCAGAGTCATCTGAATAGCACAATCAGTCATGAAGTTGAGCAGTGTGATTGCAATTTGATATCTTAACAGAAGGATGGAATTAATGTCTATCAAACCATTTTTTTTTCTGTACCTTTTCGAGTGGATACACTGTTTTCGTGCAGGCTGCACACTTATCCTGAGTACCGGAGAAGGCAGCGGATAGCTTGCTTGGGGCCCTTGACTGTAGTACGGGGCATTCCGATTTGCATGGCAAAGACATTTATGCAGTTAGCACAGCTTGCATCATATATAAGTAGGAAAGAAAAAGAACGCTAAACGAGATAAGCTTGGCTCATGAAGACTAGTTTGTGGGGCTGAGCTGTACCAGTTCATTCTTGTCGCCAGATCTGTTACCTGCGTCACAGAATAGAACTGTCAAGATACATTCCTTAACTAATTACGTTAACCATATGTACTACGTTGTATATTGTACATTACCCGGTGTGAACTTCTTTGAGAAGCTCCCTGTCTCCTTGAAGAGCTGCTCGAAGTGCGTCTTGCAGTAGAGGACACCGTCCATGGAAGAATAGCTGCACATCTAGAGGCCATGCACCAACGCACACAATTTACAACGCTGTTATACATGCTCGATCTCAGTCGTTCAAGGAAGTACATGTACGTAGGCACGATGCATATCAATGCATAAAGGATTGATTGTATCAGACGATGCAATCGAGGAACGTTCGTACCGAGAGGATCCCTTTGCAGTGGCTGCATTTGAAGCAGGTCTTGTGGTAGATGACGCCGTCGGCCGTGAGGAGGTCGATGAAATGGACCGTCTTTTCGCACGCCGAGCACTTGTCCTGCGTGCCGGTGAAAGACATGTTGTCGGTGACGGACGACGACGGCGACGCCGGCCTGGCACGTAGGTAGCACTGCGCGCGCGCGTAGCCCCTCGTTATTTCCAATCGCTTCTTCTCCGACGGGGCGATTGGTAAAATAGCTATGGAAGAAGCGCCGGAGCGATGGCTACCGGGCACGGAACGAGGGCTCCGGAGCAAACATAGGGGCCGGGGGACCTCTGCGCCGCTCAGACTTCGTCCAGACATGCATGCAAAATGCTTGATTTAGGAGGAGAGGATGCCATTGTGGTGACTGTCTCGTCTCACCCTAATCACGTTGATTATCCTGCCTCCTAACCTACAAAGAACTTATACTATCTCCTACTACTTTTTCTAGAACTAGAAAGGCCTTGTACTTCCTTTTTATTGTTTTCATGGGAAGACATACTTTATATTCATCAAATAACAGTTACATTGTCTGCAAACAAATTCACGATAAAGTTTGGAGGAGCGCCATCCCAAACAAAAAGGTTATTCGTCTGCCCCATCTAGCTAACTCATGAGCTATATAATTCAACTCTCTAATACAATGCTCAATAGTAACCTTTCCGAAGTCTACTAAGATATTACAACAATCTTCTAGCACTGGCGCTGCCACCATGGAACGTCCTTCATTTTAATTAAGAGCATCCACCACCGTAATATTGTCCGTTCTCACCACAAAACTTAGCGCCGCTGCCTCGGCTGAGACAACATCAGCTACATGTTCCAACCTTGCCTTTGAACCTCTTATGAAAGTTCCCCCGTGATCACGAATAACTGCTCCACATGCACCATTATATTCGCCCTCTGAAAAAGAAGCATCAACATTCAACACATGTTGTCCTGCTTGGAAAACTGGCCACTTAATGATTTTCGGAATGACCTTGCTTGTCCATGTTGCACGAGCATGGTTAATGTTAAAGTTTGGGCCCATTTGGGGAGCCCAATAAGAAATTCCTAAAAAACTCAAATTGGCTCATGTGCAAGGCAGAATTTTGGAGGTGCAATGTGGTGCTAAAGTTTAGTCCCACCATGCTAGTTGGGAGAGATGGACACCACCTTATAAGGTGGAGTGTTGTGCTACTTGGTAAGCTTGTGAGAACAAGAGGCTCTCCCACGCGCTCCTCCTCCTCCGCCGCCGCCCGCACGCCGCCTCACGACGCGGGTTGCGGGAATCGAGCCGAGCTTTATTTTTGCAGTCCGGGAAAAATGGTTTAGACGGACGCGTCACAGTTAGTCGTTTCGGGTCGCTCCCGGATCGTGGGCTAACCGACGTAAGTCTTGGCCCACGTTGTGCCCGTTCGGGTTTTCCCGAGCCGTACTATATAAAGTCTGCCCTGCGTGCGCTGCACACGTACCGAAACCAATTTAGGGTTTTGCCACACCTCGGTCCTTGCGCCGCCGCCGTAGGCTACTCCATCCCGAGCGCCGGCGTCCACCGGCGAACGGGACAGCAGGTCTCCGAAACCACTTGTCCTTGTGATCCTGGACGGGAGAGGGCGAATAAGGTTTTTGGGAAGCGCATCGCGCGACTGCTTCCAAGTTCTTCACCACGGCTCGACTTCCTGGACGATCTCCGGGTCCGCGGGCGACTCGTCTTCAGCGCCGTCTTCTTCGAGCTGCTACCGTAGCCGCTCAAGCTGCTGCCGTCGTTGCACCAACAACTACTTCATCTACACCGGTTCGGTACGTTCATCACGTTCCGATGGCTGCATTCGTAGATGTCTTGCTATTGTTCATGTTAATTAATGCATCTAGTATTTTCAAGATTAACATGTTAGTAGCACTTGCGTTCATGATTTATATACTGGAATTAATCCTGGAAATTATGCCTATTAATCCAACAATCCAAAAACCTTATATTTGTTATAGGCAATTTCCTGAGTTAAACATGGGACATTTATCTGATTCGCTGAGGCCGGACAAGTTTACCGGCGTGGACTTTAAGAGATGGCAGTACAAGACCACACTGAGATTGCAATCTCTGAAAGTGTTCGAGGCTAGTGAGGGTTTACCTGAAGAAACTATATCTGACGAGGATCAGAACAAGTTCAAGGAGACCAATACTTCCTTTGTGGGACTTGTTCTGAGTGTCCTTAGCAACAACCTGTTCGATGTGTACATGCACATTACAAATGGCAAAGAACTCTGGGAGGCACTGAACGCTAAGTTTGGTATAGCAGATGCTGGGAGTGAACTGTACATCATGGAGAGCTTCCATGACTACAGGATGGTTAACAACCGTTCTGTAGTCGAACAGGCTCATGAGATACAGTGTATTGCTAAGGAGCTTGAGCACTCTAAGTGTGACTTACCTGACAAGTTTGTGGCTGGCTGCATTATTGCAAAGCTACCTTCCTCGTGGAGGAGCTTCGCCACAACTCTCAAACACAAGAGACAGGAGATATCGGTTGAAAGCCTGATAGCGTCTCTTGATGTTGAGGAGAAGGCCAGGGCTAAGGACACTGCTGAGAGAGGTGGTGAAGGTCAGTCTAGCACCAACATGGTGCAGAAAAACCATCACCACAGCAAGAACAAGGCCAAGAGCAAGCCTGCTTTTAACATGCCTACCAAGACTACTTCTTTTAAGAAGAAGAAGAAGACGATGAACAAAGCTGAGCTAAAGTGCTACACTTGTGGAGAGCCCGGCCACTTCTCTGTGGACTGCCCAGATTGTGCAGACAAGAAAGGGAAGACCAAGAGTGTCAACATGGTGACCGCTAGCAATGCTGATGGGTATGGTAATTTACCGTATGTGCTTTCAGTTTTTCAATCTCCTTGTTGGTGGATTGATACGGGTGCTAATGTTCATGTGTGTGCTGACATTTCTATGTTCACTTCTTATCAGGTCGAGCGGGATTCTTCCGTCTTAATGGGGAATGGATCACATGCTTCTGTTCATGGTGTTGGCACGGTAGATCTGAAGTTTACTTCGGGGAAGATCGTGCAGCTAAGGAACGTGCAGCATGTCCCTACTATGAACAAGAATCTCATTAGCGGATCTCTTCTTTGCAGAGATGGATTAAATTAGTCTTGGAGTCCAATAAAGTAGTTGTGTCTAAGTTTGGACAATTTATTGGTAAAGGGTATGAGTGCGGAGGCCTGTTCCGCTTTTCGTTATCGTATTTCTGTAATAAGTCAGTAAACCATATTTGTGGTAGTGTGGATTCGGATGCCAATGTTTGGCACTCTCGTTTATGTCATATTAATTTTGGTTTAATGAGTAGACTTTCCAGTTTGAGTTTAATTCCTACTTTCACCATTGCCAAAGGTTCTAAGTGTCATAGTTGTATGCAATCTAAGCAACCTCGAAAGCCTCACAAGGCAGCCGAGGAGAGAAATTTGGCACCTCTAGAACTCATACATTCTGATATGTGCGAGATGAATGGTGTGTTGACAAAAGGTGGAAAGAGATATTTCATGATGTTAATTGATGATGCTACTAGATTCTGCTATGTTTATTTGTTGCAAACTAAAGATGAGGCTTTAGACTACTTTAAAATCTATAAGGCTGAAGTAGAAAATCAATTAGAGAGAAAGATCAAGCGTCTTAGGTCAGATCGTGGTGGAGAGTATTTCT
Organism: Secale cereale; assembly: GCA_902687465.1. Taxonomy (NCBI): domain Eukaryota; kingdom Viridiplantae; phylum Streptophyta; class Magnoliopsida; order Poales; family Poaceae; genus Secale; species Secale cereale. Next base: position 702,384,711 of record LR738710.1, on the reverse strand, counting down.
CTAAAATATTTGATGGATTCTGTGAGGAACACGGTATTATTCATGAGAGGACGCCTCCCTATTCGCCCCAATCAAACGGAATTGCTGAGAGGAAAAACCGCACGTTGACCGACTTGGTGAATTCCATGTTGGACACTGCCGGTTTATCTAAGGCATGGTGGGGGAGGCTTTATTGACGTCATGTCATGTCCTGGATAAAGTTCCAAACAAGAATAATGAGAAAACCCCTTATGAGGAGTGGGTTGGGAGAAAACCATCACTTTCTTATTTGCGCACTTGGGGATGCTTGGCGAAAGTCAATGTTCCAATTCCGAAGAAACGCAAACTCGGACCAAAGACAATGGATTTTATCTTTCTAGGCTATGCTCAGCGTAGCGTTGGTTATAGATTTTTAGTGGTTAAATCCGAGGTACCCGATATGCATGTTGATACTATTATGGAATCTTGTGATGCAACATTTTTTGAGAATATGTTTCCTATGAAAGATATGCATAGCTTTGCTGAATTCTCTTCTGAATTAATTCCTGAATCTAGTACATCTAATGATTACTCCGAACAACCACATGTTGAAAAAGTTCTTGAGAAGGATGACAATGAAGCTCCTAAACGGAGCAAGAGACAGAGGGTTGAAAAATCCTTTGGTGATGACTTCATTGTGTACCTTGTGGACAATACACGTACGTCCATTGCAGAGGCATTTGCATCTCCAGATGCAGATGACTGGAAAGAAGTTTTCCATAATGAGATGGACTCCATTCTTTCTAATGGGACGTGGGAATTATCTGAGCGACCATATGGTTGTAAGCCAGTGGGCTGCAAGTGGGTGTTCAAGAAAAAGTTGAGGCCTGATGGTACTATTGAGAAGTACAAGGCATGGCTTGTAGCCAAGGGCTACACCCAGCGAGAAGGCGAAGATTACTTTGACACCTATTCACCTGTTGCTAGAATCACGACCATTCGTGTACTACTTTCCCTGGCTGCCTCTTATGGTCTGATCGTTCATCAAATGGACGTAAAGACAGCTTTCCTTAATGGAGAGTTGGAAGAGGAAATCTATATGGATCAGCCTGACGGGTTTGTGGTAAAAGGTGAAGAGAAAAAGGTGTGCAAATTGTTAAAATCTTTGTATGGGCTGAAGCAAGCACCTAAGCAATGGCATGAGAAGTTTGACAGAACTTTAACTTCTGCGGGCTTTGTCATTAATGAGGCTGATAGGTGTGTTTACTACCGCCATGGTGGGGGTGATAGTGTTATATTGTGCCTGTATGTTGATGACATACTGATTTTCGGTACAAGCATGATTGTGATAAACGAGGTCAAGTCATTTCTATCAAAGTGCTTTGATATGAAGGATCTGGGAGAAGCTGATGTAATTCTGAACATTAATCTTATTAAGGATGAGAGTGGGATTACGTTAACGCAATCACACTATGTTGAGAAGATCTTGAGCCGTTTCGGTTTTACCGATAGAAAGCCTTCTCCAACACCTTATGATCCCAGCGTGACACTTCGAAAGAAAAAGAATAAAGCGAGAGATCAATTGAGATACTCTCAAATAATCGGTTCACTCATGTACCTTGCGAGCGCGACCAGGCCTGACATCTCTTTTGCTGTGAGCAAGTTGAGCAGGTTCATGTCAAACCCGGGTAATGATCATTGGTGTGCACTTGAAAGGGTCATGCGCTATCTGAACGGTACTATGAGTTATGGGATTCACTATTCAGGGCACCCAGCCGTGCTTGAGGGATATAGTGACTCAAACTGGATATCAGATGTAGATGAACTCTACGCCACAAGTGGATATGGATTTCTTCTTGGAGGTGGCGCAGTGTCATGGAGGTCTTGCAAACAGACCATATTGACGAGGTCAACCATGGAAGCAGAATTTGTTGCTTTAGATACAACCACTGTTGAGCCAGAATGGTTGCGTGAGCTCTTGATGGACTTGCCGATGGTCGAAAAACCATTACCGTCCATCCTCATGAACTGTGACAATCAAACTGTGATTGCCAAGGTGACCAGTTCTAAGGACAATGACAAGTCATCAAGACACGTTAAAAGACGTTTGAAGTCTGTCAGGAAATTGAGAAACTCCAGAGTAATTACTATTACGTATATTCAAACTGACAAAAACCTGACAGATCCCTTTACGAAGGGACTATCACGTAATGTGATAGATAGTGCATCGAGGGAGATGGGTATGAGACCCGTGAGTATTATACCATAGTGGTAACCCAACCTATGTGATCGGAGATCCTGTGAATTAGGACCTGGGAAAAACAAACTAGTGGTTTAATTGAGGAGAGTATTTTGTGAACCCTCTCTAAGTGAAGATGCATAACTCTCAAGATCTGTATGGCAGGTTGGCAACATGCCTTAATGTGTTTATGTGGCTATTCGTAGCAAAGATGTTGTCCTACAGAGCATTCTTACAAGAACACACCTATGTGAGTCCGACTGTAAACGTCGCAGTCTATGAGATTTGGGTGATCTCTAGTAAACTCATGAAGTGACCACGAAGTACGACGCATATGCTTCACCCGCGGGGTAGGCTACTGGCAGCCAAGTATTAGTTATGATTTTGAGTGAAATCTAAAAGCACCAAACTTGCAATTCAAGGTTCGTCCATTGTTCAAGTTGCCCATAGACGTAGTTCAAGATTCTAGGCACAAGTTCAACTTAGCAGTCTCTACTGAAACACTAGTATATAAACAAGACACGAGGTCTGGAAAAATCTCTAAATGGGAATTTGAGATCTGGTGGGGGATTTTTAAAGTTTGGGCCCATTTGGGGAGCCCAATAAGAAATTCCGGAAAATCTCAAATTGGCCTATGTGCATGGCAGAATTTTGGAGGTGCAATGTGGTGCTAAAGATTAGTCCCACCATGCTAGTTGGGAGAGATGGACACCACCTTATAAGGTGGAGTGTTGTGCTACTTGGTAAGCTTGTGAGAACAAGAGGCTCTGTCACGCGCTCCTCCTCCGCCACTCGCACGCACGTCTCGTCACGACGCGCTGCGGGTTGCGGGTTGTGGGTTGCGGGAATCTCGCCGAGCCGAGCTTTATTTTTGCAGTCCGGGAAAAACGGTTTAGACGGACGCGTCACAGTTAGTCGTTTCGAGTCGCTCCCGGATCGTGGGCTAACCGACGTAAGTCTTGGCCCACATTGTGCCTGTTAGGGTTTTCCCGAGCCGCACTATATAAAGTCTGCCCTGCGTGCGCTGCACACGTACCGAAACCAACTAGGGTTTTGCCACACCTCGTTCCTTGCGCCGCCGCCGTAGTCTACTCCATCCCGAGCGCCGGCGTCCACCGATGAACGGGACAGCAGGTCTCTGAAACCACTTGTCCTTGTGATCCTGGACGGGAGAGGGCGAATAAGGTTTTTGGGAAGCGCTTCGCGCGACTGCTTCCAAGTTCTTCACCACGGCTCGACTTCCTGGACGATCTCCGAGTCCGCGGGCCACTCGTCTTCAGCGCCGTCTTCTTCGAGCTGCTACCGTAGCCACTCAAGCTGTTGTCGTCGCTGCATCAACAACTACTTCATCTACAACGGTTCGGTACGTTCATCACGTTCCGATGGCTGCGTTCGTAGATGTCTTGCTGTTGTTCATGTTAATTAGTACATCTAGTATTTTCGAGATTAACATGTTAGTAGCACTTGCGTTCATGTATTATATACTGGAATTAATCCTGGAAAGTATGCCTATTAATCCAACAGTTAAGGGCCAACCCAATAACAACAGGAGTTGTTCTCTCTGCAGTTTGTACATCCTCACCTTTGACTAGCTGCCTTCTTTGCCACAAAAGATACTTACAAACAATTACAACAAGTTTTGGTAATTCGCCTGGTCCAGTGTATGTTCGCTGGTACGAATCCTCCCACTATAAACACCACTACACCAGCATAGCTACTCCACACCTATCAGTCATAGTGGCAAAAGAAACATCGGTAAAATCCCAAGCTAGTACCAAACTTTCTTTGACCTTTCACATGTGAACAAAAGATGTGTTATGTCCTCTGTCCCATGTTGACAAATTGAGCACTGTGATATATTCCTCACATGACGATTTGCTAGTACACTACGTGTTGACGCTCAAAAGTGGCACAATCGTAAAAGTTGCTTTAATCTATGTCAAGATTACTTCAAACTTATGATTAGAAGTCACCATGAGATGGCCTTCTTTGACAAGATCAAGATGGATATGAAAGTGGTCTAAAACGGAGTCCGGATGCAAAAGTTATGACAAGTTCAGATATGCTCATGATGACACCAGATTAATGAATGGCTTGAAACCCAATTAAGATGACTTCAAATGGAAAAAGTTTCAACATGAAAGTTGTGTGTCTCATCGAAATGGTCGATTTTGATATAAAAATCGTCCCAATCCGAGTTCGTATGCAAAAATTACAGCCGTCCGAACACAGCCCTGTCACAGAGCCATAACTCGCGCGCCCCACCAGCCACGTGTCTGATGGGTAGCGTGAATAACAGCCTGTATTGCGTGACCGTTTTGGCCTAGAAGATGGCTTCAAATTGAAATACGTTCAACATGAAAGTTGTTCGTCTCGTCGAAACGGTCAAGATTGCTTTTGGGCTCTTTTCCATCCGAGGGCGTTTACCACCTCAAAAATTACCCGTAAGGTACAGCCAGTTTAAACCGAACAGTTTTGGAAAGTTCGGACAAAACCAATCCGAATTTGGCTAGGGTTTTGGACATGAATCCAAGCCTTTTCCTTGCACGGGAAGTCCAGCCGCCTCTTATATACTCAAGGGGTGACGGCCGATTGAACAACAACACACAATCGAACGGTTTGTTCCCCTACAACTTTTTCATCTATCCCTACAACTTTTTCATCTACGTTTTGTTCCTCCCTCGTTCTTCGTCGTTCTTCGTGTTGGAGAGCTGCGAATACCGAGGCTCTAGGGGCGGCTTGACCGACCTAGGGCAGCCCATAGCCGCCGCACTCCCCGACGGGGTCCCTCCCGGGAGTGTAGGGTTTCGGGTCTTCAAAAACTCTCGCTGGTCGACTTACAAATCGCGCTTCCGGTGAGACTCCTTCGACGTGAGCTGCGGTGCACCACCCCCGGCGTCGATGGTACACGTGACGTGTTCGTGTGTGAACACACTTTTTGGCGACACCGCTGGGGAAAAAGATCAATCATCATCATCATCCATCATGTCTGGCAACGACAAGATCCCCAAACCCTCGGAAATCGACGTCGATAACATAATCAAGCCCAATTTTGAGGAGTTATCGGAGGAACATCGTCAAGCTTATGAGGAGTACAAGAAGGCACGTGAAGAGAAGGAGATGCAGGAGTTCCTTGCTAAGTTCAAAAAGGATCGTCAAGGCAATATCACTCCGGTTGGAAAAATCAAGTTTCCTCCTCTTCATGATGAACAGGTTAAACCCTCTGTAAGTAATACCTTCTCTCCTGAGGTATGGGCTGAAATTGATAGTCGCATTACTGATAGCAATAATCTTTTATACCAAATTTTCTTGGAAAATAGTAATGCTAAAAATAGTGTGCCTCAATCATCTAGTGGTAATGTTGGTGTGCCTGTTACCGCAGAAATCCCTAGTCCAACTTTACCTATTTCATCGGCGCCCCCCGTGCCGATGAATTTTTATCCTAGCACCACAAATCAAATTGTTGCTGCACCCATTAATCATATCATGAGTATGCCAAGTTCGGTGGTGACGCCGAACCAAACCCTACCTGCAAGAGCAAACCCTATTAGATCACTGCTGAATTACAATTCGGCATGCATGCCACAATTCACACCTGCAACTACTAACCCTACTCCTCCTATGATACCGCCACAAGCTTCATCGTCCACCATGGATGATGGTCTAGCTAATCTTAGAGGGGAGATGGCTAAGATGCTCCGAGAGAATTTTGGAGTTGAGTTGCCAAGGAACCGTATTTATCAAAAGCCATATCCAGAATACTTTGATGCAATTCAATGCCCTCCGGGATATAAAATTCTAGATTTTGTTAAGTTTAATGGAGAGGGCACAAAAACCACCTGGGAGCATGTTAGTCAGTACTTGGCACAATTAGGTGAGGCAAGTTCATGAGATGAGTGGAGAGTACGTTATTTTCCTTTATCTTTAACCGGTACTGCTTTCTCGTGGTTTTCTGCGTTACCACCTGGTTCTATTACTACATGGTTTCACTTGGAACAAAAGTTTCATGATCACTTCTATAGTGGTGACAATGAACTTAAGCTATCCCATCTTACATCGGTTAAGCAAAAGTATGATGAATCGGTCTCCGATTATGTCAAAAGATTTAGGGATACAAAAAACCGGTGCTATAGTTTGGTGATAACCGAGAGAGATTTGGCTGATCTTGTGCTTAGTGGTTTGAGAACTCACATTAGAGAAAGGCTAGAAGGATACGAGTTTTTAAATATCAACCAAGTCTTGCAAAGGGCTTTGGCTCAAGAAAGCCGAAGCAAAGATCTTAAAGAGGTGCATAGATATAAAACTGATCGTTCTAAAATGAATATGGTTGAGTATGGTAGTGACCACTCGGATGATGAGGGTGATATTTATGCTGCTGAATTTGTTTGGCCATCTAAGGCCAAACCATTTACTTGCAATGATTTAAAGTGGATTCATAAGAATCATGATGAAGAGATGAAATTTACTTTCAACATTACTAAGTGTGATAGAATATTTGATGCTTTGTTGCAAGCCAAGATTATTAGAATATCTCATACTTTACCGCCGTTCGAAGAGCTGAAACGGCGTGCTTATTGCAAGTATCATAATTCTTTTTCTCATGCTACTAATGATTGTAATTTTTTTCGACGACAGATACAATCGGCCATTAATGACGGACGATTGAATTTTTCTGAAATGCAAGTTGATAAGCAGCCTTTCCCAATGAACACCATGGACTTGGAGGGGAAGAAGATGTTAATTCGGCCCAACATAGCCGAATCAGCTAATAAAAATAATATTATCATTGGTGAGCCCAGGAAAAATGAGGAGAGCAACAAGGTCTTGGGGAGACAAGTTGTGCTTGACAAGCAACCCGGTGGCAAGGAGGTAATCAAGATCACCATCAAGAATCCTACACTCGGGGGGCAATCACAAGTGCAAGAGAACACTCATGTCAAATTTGTTAAGCCCAAGAGTCCAGAGGTTGGCAAGTGGAAGACGAATGAAGCTAAGGTGCAGCGCAAGAGAATCAAGCCAACTTTTGATATGTTGTTGTCCAAGTATGCCAATCAAGTGGTCGGTTCTAGCTCTAACCGGTCATCAAATTTGAAGCGCTCAAGATCACCTCCGAGGGAAGAATCTCATCATCACGCAAGGCCATATGGGTCATGGGCACCAGGACCATGGATGGCGCCGCCCCCCTATGCGCCATACTACATGGGAGGCTTCAATGGAGGATGGGGGCAGCCCCCAATGGCCCCTTATGCTTTTCATTCGGGTTGGGCAGAAACAAGGAGGCCCGTTCATGAGAGGCTTTCTTATCCCACACGAGGCCGTTTCAACAATGGTGTCAATCGGCCAATGCAAGATAATCAAAAAAGGGTCAACCGGCAAGTGTGGCGTGCCAAATCACCAAGTGCTGAAATTTCAGAGCCTAGCAAGCAAAAGGAGAAGAATTCTAGTGGTGAAACTATTATGATAGGCACTAAAGAATTAATAATCAAAGAGCCGATTATTGTTGATAATCCGGTTGATTCTAATAAAGATGTGGCTGCGGTCCAGCAAGGCCCCATGGCTAATGATTATGAAGCTAGCATAAGCAAGGCCAAGTCGAGGGATCCAAAATAGACTCAGCCTAAGTGGTGTCCTTCCGGTCTGACCAAGGCGCAAAATAGGAGATTGCAGCGCATGAGGAGTCATGAGAAGGAGGAACAAGAAGAAGAAAAGCTAAGGGATAAATTATTCAATGAAAGCCGTCCCATGGTACCCCCAAAACAAGTGTGGAGGCCAAAGCAAAAGGAAAACATTACAGCTTCTGCATTGATCATAGCAACACCTACACCACCAACGGAGGACAATGCGGCTACTATTACATCGTCCACTTTGCCTACTACTTCCCCTTCCCTTGAAGATATTTCGGAGTCAGTGAACATGCTTGCGGAAGGAGGTGAAATGCTTGATTATGAGTCTACACCAGTTCATGAAGGTATGGATATTAATATGGTGTATTACTTACCCGCTGAATTTCGTGCTATAGATGAAGAAGGGGAAGTAGCTCAGCTAGATTTTGGTCCTAAAAATGCTATATTCGAGAAGCCAAAAGAACCGGTGACGCACTTGAAGCCATTGTTCCTTAAAGGTCATATTAATGGATCGCCGGTTGCTAGAATGCTTGTCGATGGTGGTGTTGTGGTGAATCTTATGCCATATTCGGTCTTCAAAAAATTGGGGCTGCGTGATGAAGAGTTAATAAAGACAAACATGGTGCTTAATGGATTTGAAGGCAAAGAGAAAACTGAAGCCAAAGGTGTGATGTATGTGGAGCTTACGGTGGGAAGCAAAACTTTAGCTACCGCATTCTTTGTCGCCGAGGTGCAAGGTAACTACAATGTGATATTAGGCCGCGATTGGTTTCATGCGAACCAATGCGTGCCATCTACTATGCACCAGTTTTTGATTCAATGAAGTTGGCCCCGGACACACCCGCCGGTGGTCGTTACTCCTGGCGGGATCTAGACTGGCCTCACATATCAATACTAGTCTTTTCTACGCACTTTGTCCTCACTCGTGCGCACCCGGGACCAACTTCACGGTCGGTCACCCATCCTGAAACTACTCCAAGCTGAGCACGCTTAACTTTGGAGTTCTGTCCGAATGGGCTTCCGGAAAAGAAGGAATTCCTTATTGATATGAGTAGTCTATCATCCCTAATAAGCCAGGCTATCATATACACCCACCCTCACTCAGAGGAACCGACGTCCTCGTCGGGCCACAGGAACGTTCCCTCTTGGAACAAACGTCTGTGCTTCCAGGACAGCACATGTGCCATGCCGTGTGCCACGACGGGTCACAAACCTCATGCACAACATGACTACAAACTGTCCGCAAACATCCGTGTAACCGTGAGAACCTGGCTCTGATACCAACTTGTAACGCTCCAGACACACCCGCCGGTGGTCGTTACTCCTGGCGGGATCTAGAGTAGCCTCACATATCAATACTAGTCTTTTCTGCGCACTTTGTCCTCACTCGTGCGCACCCAGGACCAACTTCCCTGTTGGTCACCCATCCTGAAACTACTCCAAGCTGAGCACGCTTAACTTTGGAGTTCTGTCCGAATGGGCTTCCGAAAAAGAAGGAATTCCTTATTGATATGAGTAGTCTATCATCCCTAATAAGCCAGGCTATCACATTGATGATGAAGTAGAAGTCATTCATGCGGATAATTCGGCTTGTGTTGCTTTGGCCGATGCATCGGTGGATTGGCAACATTCCAATGCTACTTGCTTGACGAGGCGCGACTTATCAGAATATGATTTTCTTATCGTCACAAAAAGTGGTTTCGTGCCCGTTTCTTTAAAGCCGGTTGGCGATAATCGGCTCCAAGGTATGATGTATTTAAATGGATCCTAACTCAGAGTGGTTACAAAAGCGTCTTGTAGAATATCGGTCCAATGAGAACGATGTGTATGAGTCCATAGAAGAGTTAGATGATATGGTTAAGTTAGGACAAGGTTTTACATCGGCCGATCCATTAGAAGAGATAGATATAGGAGATGGTTCGATTCCTAGGCCGACATTTGTAAACGAAAATTTAAGAGCTGATCATAACGCTAAGTTGATCGAGCTATTGAAAGAATATGTTTGTTGCTTTGCATGGGAATATCATGAGATGCCGGGTTTTAGCCGAGAGCTAGTGGAGCATCGGTTACCTATAAAGGCCGGTTTTAGACCATACAAGCAATCGGCCAGAAAGTTTAATCCAAAAACGTATGACCGGATCAAGGAAGAGATCGGTCATTTGCTTAAAGCTAATTTTGTTAGACCTTGCAGGTATGCCGAGTGGATTTCTAACATTGTACCAGTAGAGCAGAAAGGCTCTGGCAAGTTGAGGGTGTGCATTGATTTCAGATATTTGAATAGAGCTACACCTAAATATGAGTATCCCATGCCAATAGCCGATATGCTTATTATTGATGCTTCTAGACATAAGGTCATTAGCTTTCTTGATGGTAATGCGGGGTATAACCAGATTTTTATGGTCGAAGAGGACATGTCCAAAACGGCTTTTCGATGTCCCGGTTTTCTTGATTTATTTGAGTGGACAGTGATGACCTTTGGATTAAAAAAATGCCGGTGCCACGTATCAAAGGGCTATGAATTTAATTTTTCATGATTTACTTGGTGTTATACTTGAGGTTTATATTGATGATATTATTGTCAAATCGGATGCTTTTGAATCTCACTTAGCCGATTTGCGTTTGGCTTTTGAAAGAATGAAGAAATATGGGCTGAAAATGAATCCTTTGAAGTGTGCCTTTGGTGTATCGGCTGGGAAGTTTCTGGGTTTCATTATTCATGAAGATGGCGTGGAAATTGATCCCAAAAAGATAGAAGCTATACAGAAAGTAGGGGCTCCAACATGCAAGAGAGATATGCAAAAATTCCTTGGCAAGGTCAATTATTTGAGGAGGTTCATAGCCAATCTATCAAGGAAGGTTGATGCATTTACTCCTATCCTTCGGTTAAAGAATGATGTTGATTTTACTTGGGGGGCAAAATAGCAAGAGGCATTTGATATGATTAAGAAATATTTGTGCACTCCTCCGGTTATGAAAGCGCCCAGGCATAGGGATCCATTTAGACTTTACGTTGCAGCGGAGGAAGGTGTTATTGGTGCTGTTTTGACTCAAGAGACCGAAGGAAAGGAGCATGCTATTACTTATTTGAGCCGACGGTTATTGGACGCCGAGACAAGGTATACATTTATTGAGAAACTATGCTTATGCTTATATTATGCTTGCACAAAATTGAGACATTATCTAGTGCCTAGTACTTGCATTATAGTTTGTCAAACTGATGTCATCAAATACATGTTGCATAGGCCAATTCTTAGTGGTAGAATTGGCAAGTGGGCTTATGCTTTAATTGAATATGATTTGGCTTATGAATCTCTGAAATTTATGAAAGGCCAAATTGTTGCTAATTTTATTGTTGAGCATCGGACTGATGACAAGCATGATATTGATATAAACCTTGTCTCATTAGTACCATGGAGATTATATTTTGATGGTTCAGTGTGTAGCAATGGCCAAGGTGTTGGTATTGTTTATATATCTCCTCATGGTGCTGTTTTTGAAGCCTCATGCCGCTTAGAATACTTTTGCACAAATAATCAAGCCGAATATGAAGCATTGTTATTCGGCTTAGAGATGTTGCTTGCCATAGGTGCTACACATATTGAGGCTTTTGGTGATTCGTTATTAGTAGTGCAACAAATATCCAAAGTCTTTCAATGTTTTGATGAATCACTTAATGTTTATCTTGATAAATGTCTAGATATAATTTCAGATTTGGATTATTTTATCATTGCTCATATATCTAGACATGACAATTGGAGAGCAAATGAGTTGGCACAACAAGCATCCAGCTATCATGTTGATCGTGGCATGTTTCATATTTCTCAAAGGCCGATGTCTAGTCTTGCCAACATAGGGGAGGCCGAACCAGAGCCCACCATTTCGTCCACTAATGAAAAATTTAATGCAGGAGAAAATCAAGACTGGAGGAAACCCATTATTGATTATTTGTGTTGTGATGGCCTGGCTTATTAGGGATGATAGACTACTCATATCAATAAGAAACTCCTTCTTTTCCGGGAGCCCATTCGGATAGAACTCCAAAGTTAAGCGTGCTTAGCTTGGAGTAGTTTTAGGATGGGTGACCGACCGGGAAGTTGCTCCCGGGTGCGCACGAGTGAGGACAAAGTGCACAGAAAAGATTAGTATTGATATGTGAGGCCAGTCTAGATCCCGCCAGGAGTAACGACCACCGGCGGGGGTATCCAGGGCGTTACAAGTTGGTATCAGAGCCGACCCTCGCGGTTACACGGATGTTTGCGGACAGTTTGCAGTCATGTTGTGCATGACGTTTGTGACCCGTCGTGGCACACGGCATGGCACATGTGCTGTCCTGGAAGCACAAACGGTTCTGCCAAGAGGGAACGTTCCTGTGGCCCGACGAGGATGTCGGTTCCTCTGAGTGAGGGTGTATGTGATGGACTGGCTTATTAGGGATGATAGACTACTCATATCAATAAGGAATTCCTTCTTTTCTGGGAGCCCATTCGGATAGAACTCCAAAGTTAAGCGTGCTCAGCTTGGAGTAGTTTCAGGATGGGTGACCGACCGGGAAGTTGCTCCCGGGTGCGCACGAGTGAGGACAAAGTGCGCAGAAAAGACTAGTATTGATATGTGAGGCCAGTCTAGATCCCGCCAGGAGTAACGACCACCGGCGGGTGTGTCCGGGGCGTTACATGTGTGATCCTAGTAAAAGGGTGGACAGGACTGTTCGGCTTATGGCTTTCAAATACACAATGAGAGATGATCGTCTCTATCGCCGAACGGTTGATGATGTTCTTTTAAAGTGCTTGGACGAGGACAAAGCGAAAGTTGCTATGGGAGAGGTCCATGAAGGTATTTGTGGCACTCATCAGTCGGCTCCCAAGATGAAATGGCTATTACGACGTGCTGGGTTTTATTGGCCGACGATGGTTAATGATTGCTTCCTGTATTAAAAAGGATGTCAAGCTTGTCAAAAGTTTGGTGATATTCAGTTGGCTCCCGCTGCTATGTTACATCCTATTATCAAGCCGTGGCCTTTTAGAGGTTGGGGATTAGACTTTATTGGAGAGATTCATCCTTCTACTTCAAAGGGGCATCGGTTCGTGTTGGTGGCGACTGATTATTTCACTAAATGGTCTGAAGCAATACCACTCAAAAATATGACGCATACAGAGGTAATTCATTCATAACTGAGCATATTATTCATAGACTCGGCATTCCTCAAACATTAACTACGGACCAAGGTTCATCCTTTATGTCACATCAAATCAGAGAATTTGCCGAATCATATAAGATAAAGTTGCTCAATTCCTCTCCATATTATGCCCAAGCCAATGGACAAGCTGAGTCTAGTAATAAAATATTAATCAAGCTCATTAAGAAGAAGATTGAGGATAATCCAAGAAGATGGCATGAGCTATTGTCCGAAGCTTTGTGGGCACATAGGATCTCAAGGCATGGTGCTACAAAGGTGACTCCATATGAGCTCGTATATGGTCAGGAGGCCGTTTTACCAGTGGAAGTGAATTTGAATGCTTTGAGAATAGCCAAACAAAATGATTTGTCGGCTGTGGACTTTTATAACTTGATGATGGACAATATTGATGAAGTTGCCGATAAACGTTTGGTTGCTTTAAAGGCCATAGAGAGGGATAAGTTGAGGGCGGTAAGAGTTTACAATAAGAAGGTCAAGTTGAAGAATTTTCAAGTTGGCGATCTCGTGTGGAAGGTGATTCTACCAATTGGTTCAAGAGATAGAAAGTTCGGGAAGTGGTCTCCAAGTTGGAAAGGTCCTTTTAAGATTACAAGAATGGTTCCCGGAAACTCATACTTGGTGGAATCCGTACAAGGCACATTATTACCTCGAGCTCTCAATGGCAAATATTTAAAGAAGTATCACCCAAGTGTGTGGCAAGAAGCCTAGATAGGCAAACGGCCGATATATAACTATCGCCCTTAGCATAAACATGGCCGATATATAATTATCTTCCTAAGCATATAAATGACCGATGGGGTGTTGACATCGTCCTTAGAACCAACATGGTACAAATTATTTTTCGGCAGGCTTGCTTTGCCGAAAAACAGGGGGGCACGTTGACGCTCAAAAGTGGCACAATCGTAAAAGTTGCTTTAATCTATGTCAAGATTACTTCAAACTTATGATTGGAAGTCACCATGAGATGGCTTTCTTTGATAAGATCAAGATGGATATGAAAGTGGTCTAAAACGGAGTCCGGATGCAAAAGTTATGACAAGTTCAGAGATGCTCATGATGACATCAGATTAAAGAATGGCTTGAAACCTAATTAAGATGACTTGAAATGGAAAAAGTTTCAACATGAAAGTTGTGCTTCTCATCGAAACGGTCGATTTTGATATAAAAATCATCACAATCCGAGTTCGTATGCAAAAGTTACGGCCATCCGAACACAGCCCTGTCACAGAGCCATAAGTGGCGCGCCCCACCAGCCAAGTGTGTGATGGGTAGCGCGAATAACAGCCTGTATTGCGTGACCGTTTTGACCTAGAAGATTGCTTCAAATCGAAAAACGTTCAACATGAAAGTTGTTCGTTTCGTCGAAACGGTCAAGATTGCTTTTGGGCTATTTTCCATCCAAGGTCGTTTACCACCTCAAAAATTACCCGCAAGGTACAACCAGTTTAAGCCGAACAGTTTTGGAAAGTTCGTACAAAACCAATCCGAATTTGGCTAGGTTTTGGACGTGAATCCAAGCCTTTTCCTTGCACGGGAAGTCCAGCCGCCTCTTATATACTCAAGGGGTGACGGCCGATTGAACAGCAACACACAATCGAACGTTTTGTTCCCCTACAACTTTTTCATCTACCCCTACAACTTTTTCATCTACGTTTTGTTCCTCCCTCGTTCTTGCTCCCTCGTTCTTCGTCGTTCTTCGTGTTGGAGAGCTGCGAATACCGAGGCTCTAGGGGCGGCTTGACCGACCTAGGGCAGCCCATAGCCGCCGCACTCCCCGACGGGGTCCCTGCCGGGAGTGTAGGGTTTTGGGTCTTCAAAAGCTCTTGCTGGTCGACTTGCGAATCGCGCTTCCGGTAAGACTCCTTCGACGTGAGCTGCGATGCACCATCCCCGGCGTCGAGGGTACACGTGACGTGTTCGTGTGCGAACACTAGGGGCGCTAGAGATGAATACGTGGGGGACGAAACGCAACATCAAGTGTTGGTGGACAAGCATGTCCAAACCAAATACAACAAACAGAAAGGTCATGGCCTCACTTACCATGCTTGTATGTTGGGTCATCTGGAATGAGAGAAACACTAGAGTCTTCTGTAAGAAATCAACGCCGCCACACTGCATTCTAAAACTCATCCAGGAGGAGGACAGGACGTGAGTCACCGCGGGGGCTAGACATCTGAGTATCATCATGCCACGAGAGTAATTCGTTTGCACCTTATGTTGATGGGCTATGTTGTAAAGCCGGTTCTTATGTACTCAAAACTCTTCTTCTTAATTAATGAATGAGGCAAATCTTTTGCCTCTGTTTAAAAAATAACATTGATTGGAATTATGCAAGCATCGCCATAGATTTTTTTTAATTCTTACCGGTACCTTTAAATTTCACAGTTTCTTTCATACCGGATATGTACTGCCTTTTTGTTACTCCTTTCGTGGTAGATGCGTCTATATCGCGAAGACTATATCTCCCTCATATAGAGAAAGTACAGCACCAATGTCACCTGAAGGACTATCCCAGATATTGGGCCGGCCAATTTTTCATGTTTTTTTTTCATTCGTAGGGTTTGGTTGGGGACACTTGTGGTTTTGTTCACTCGCTGTACTGGTTTTGGTGTTTTTTTTTTCTTTCTGGTTTTCTTTGTTTCCTTGCTCGTTTTCTCCGATTTTTCTGTTTTCTTTGATGTTTCACCAGGTTTCTTCGTTTCTTTCTCGGTTTGCACTGGTTTTATTCTGTTCAATTTTTTTCTATGTTTTCACTGGGGTTCTTTTCGGTCTTCACTTCATTTTTTCCGTTTCTTCTTCTTTTTTCTTTTCTTTGATTTTTTGTTTCTATTGTCGGTTTTCATTCATTTTTTAACACATATCTTCTTTTTTTAGTACACCATCTACATTCTTTATGTACATGTGAAACTTTTTTTTGATACACGTTAAATATGTTTTAAATACACGATGTAAAATTTTCATTTAATATGTTGTTTTGAAAAAAAATTGATTAATTGGTCAACATTATTCAAATACACATTGAATATATTTGTAATGGATATAAACATTCTTCTAAACTAAGCATACTTTTTTAACCCTATAAATATTTTCTGCATTTCACAGAAAATTTTCAGGCACATGTAAATAATTAATTAAAGTGTCACACCTTTTTTAATTACAGTAAATATTTTTTAACCTACATGAACATTCTTTTACATTGCATAAACATTTTTCCCCTGAATAAATAAACATCTTTTGTACACGTAGAATGAATTTTAAAATACATATTTCACATTTTCTCAAAAAATATTTTGATGTCAATTTATTTCGATAAACATTTTATATTTTATGTATACACTGGGAATCTTTTTCATAAATGTGTTTAGCATTTTTAAAATACATTATTAACAGTTTCAGAAAAATATATTTTCTGATGCCTATTTTTTCACACATTTTACATTTTTGTACACACAAGGAACATTTTTATATATACGTTTAACATTTTGCAAGTACAAGATTATTTTATAAATATTATAATTTTTTAGGTCTACTTTTTTCATACAACTCATAAAATTTTCTTATACGTCAGGAAAACTGTACATTTTAATGCAAGATTAATATTTTTTCCGTATGTATGTTTGCCTAATGTTTTTTATACACACTGTACAGTTTTCATATACATTATAAACATTGTCTTAATAATTTTTCAAATTCATGATTAAGTTTAAAAATATGTATAGTTATTATAATAGATATATTTAGAATATTTCAACATATAAGCAAACGTGAAGAAAATGAAGCAAAAAACGAAAACAATTTCTTTTGGAAAGGAGCTCTAAAGGCCTATTCTGGCAGCTGTTTACGCTTCGAACAGGACGTGCGAACGAGCGAACGAGTGGGCGGTCCATTTACAGCGCTAAGCAGTTTCCAGTAGTAAAGTTCCTACGTCTCAAAAAAAAGTTATAAAGTTACCAGCCGTTTTTTTACCTGTTTGGGGAACATTCTAGGAGTTTTTTCAACAGCTAAAAAAAGGAGTTTTCCGAACTTTTTTCCTTTTTATTTTCCTGCTTTAATTTTTATTCACTTTATTGTTTCTTTTAAAATGGACACCCGACCACACCACTCGTCCGGTCGTACACAGGAGCCCCACACGATCCTGTGTGGGCGAACATCAAAACTGACCACATGTTCGCGCGCAGCTACGACAGTGTCAGGACCGGTTTTCCGGGATATTAATTTCCCAGTAAATGGCCCTTGTGCTCACCAGCCCCAGGATTACTGTTAGCTGATGAGACACAAACTTGATACAGAAATTTCAAGCAAAATACCAAATATGTAGTACAAGACCATTCTGGTCAATGAGTACAACAAAAGGTTTCTAGTGGTTGATGGCGGAAGCGGTTTGCGATACTTCAGCATCTATGGGACTCCATTTCCCACAGGAACAGCTGACCTGGATAACTCCTATCTTCGCGAGGCTGCTGTCTCCGTTGCCTAGGTTCCGGGGCTGTCATCGCAGCGCTCCTCTCCAAGCAAGAAATCTGGCCAAGACAATAGTCAGGGACAAGCCAGTGAGTACTTTGAATGTACTCGCAAACATTATGAACACAGGTACAATATAACAAATGATAATCATGCACTGAAACATTCCATGATCACTTTGTTAGTCACGAAATAAAATTCATGACGCACGCAAGCAGGTTATTCTTATAAAACATGAATAAGTAATCAGAGAATAAAAATAAAGTGCACCGATCGGGTGTCTGAAGCGACGCCTCGAAAGGATAATAAAATAAAGCATGTCTCAGTCGGACGTCTGAGCGACGTCACATAAAGGGCTTATAAGAATAAATAATAATAAGCATGCCACAGTCGGGCGTCTGAGCGACACCACATAAAGGGCTTATAGGGAAATAAATAATAAGCATGCCGCAGTCGGGCGTCTGAGCGACACCACATAAAGGGCTTATAGGGAAATAAATAATAAGCATGCCGCAGTCGGGCGTCTGAGCGACACCACATAAAGGGCTTATATGAGAATAATCACAGGGAATATCCAGGAGGTAGAACCATCCCACGGATACTCAACAATTCAAATAATACAAATGGTTAGTCCATAATAATAATAATCGTAATCATCATGTGTCACATGTTATGATCAATGTTCTGGCTTAGCAGTTTTTCCTCCGAAGACCGACACTAAGACCGCCACTTGACCCATCCCAGACTGTAATCCTTAACCACGGACACGGCTATCCGAATAGATATAACCTCTGCAGAGGGTGTACTCTTTACCCACGAGTAACGGATTCCTTTAGTCCATCGGGACTAATTCCATTTACGGTCTTTTAATTGAAAACACACCTGACCCGCACACACCAGCTTAACTTACCGGTGACTGGAATCACCCACGACACCTGTTAAGTAAAACTCTAAGTGGGGAGGCTACAACCTCGAGTAGCATGGGATCACAGAATTTATAATGCGCGCAAACTAGGGGAGCTACCCCCTCGGCCCCAACCGAAAACACCCATGCCCCCGGACCAGGTGGCATGCCTACCGGATGCATCCGGTATCTTCCACCATGGCCTCTCTGTACGGTGTGTGTCAAGAAAGGGGTTGACAACTTACTGGACTGTACCCTACCTGCGGCAGGGACAAGTGGTAGCACGAAACAAGTATGGGGGTTACCGGAACAAGACTCGATCTATGGTCGACTCAGGAGGTTAACGCATCACCTGCATGATTAGCATAGCAAATATATTTCACACCAACAGGCAGGATCACTACTCATCATACCTCAACATGCCTTACTGACTATACTCGCCTCAACGAGATATCAGTAGCAAGCTCGTGTCTACCCAAGACAGAGACTTTCCTGGATTCCTTCCAGTAGGCATGAGAGGTAGACGAGGGTGGTTACTATCACAAGTATATCAATTCCCAACAGCAAGGAATCCTCATCATGCACTTATGAGCATGTTCATACCATCACATAAAATAACGAGTACTCCGTGTCAAGGTGGTGTTGTAAACGTATCAAACAGCACACAACAATATCATGCCGGGGTTCAGAATGCTTGCCTTCCAAGAGTATGAAGGAGGGGTGCACTTTGAAAGTTTTCATCTTCCCTCCAAAAATCCTATTTTAAGAAAATTCAAATTAACACATAATCTAAAAACAGTACACAAAAGTTGTTCAGAAATTTTTCGAATAAATATGAAAATAAACTAGACAAAATTTTAGAAACAACAGAAAAAGAATCAAGTCAAAAGGACTCATATTTTAAAAGTTATAGACAGTCAAAGTTTAGTCAAAACTCTGTTTAAAAAAAACAGAAAAAGAGAAAACGTTTCGGCGCCTATACGCTGTCGCAACAAAGAAAACGCACCTAGCAGAGTACGCCTCCACTTAAAACAGCCTGTGCCGACGCGGGGTCGCTGACAGGCGGGCCCGCGCTGTCAGGTTCTTCATCAACCTTACGCGCGCGGCCGGACAGAAACAGAGGCTAGTTCCGGCGACGATTGCCGGCGACACACTCCATCATTCGAGATGCCACGACCACTGGAGTGCGCAGGAAAGAACGACGCTTCTATGGGTGGCACTTGCGATTGCCGAGGAGCTCTAAAACGAGCGAGGCCTCAATCATGGCGGGGGAAGATTCTGGAGAGAGGGGGATTTCCCCATGGCTTGCTCCAGGATGAAGTGGAGGGTTGTATAGGGTTCACTAGTGCTTGAGAGGCTCGCCCAGGTCGAGGGGGAAGTCTAGTGTAGCCTATATATAGCACGGCGAGGTCGGTTCCAAAGCGGCTGGAGATAAGCTCGGGTGCTGGCCTTTCCTGTTGCTGCAGGGGCATCGTGGCGATGGCGAGCGCTAGTGGACGAGCGTTTGGATGAGGTCGAGCTGTTCCTGAGACGAGCTGGCATGCGGAGGCGGTTCGGCTGCGCGCGCGCGTGCAAAACGTGCGCTCTGGGCGCGCCCAGAGCACGCACGCCAGGTGCTCGACGATATGCCAAGGCTAGCTAGAGGGTTTGGATGAGGCTGGGAAATAACAGGGCTAGGTTAGAGTTAGCTAGGAGATTAGTGGACATGTTGGTTAGGCAAAGCAAGCAGGTTCATAATGCAAACTCAAAACTATGCCAAAACTGATCATGCACTATAGGTGTTCGACATAATGCCAGAGCCACCTGTAGGGCTTTGCTAGAGATGCAAATTGGCAGAATGGGGTCTCTTTAGGAGAGAAATATGATGGTGAAGTTGGATTGGATAAATAAGAAACTTAGTAATGCAACTATTGTCAGAATCCAATTCTGGACAGAAAATAAAGACTATTATTGCATGGACCAAAAATATTCCAATGGGTTCAATCTCCTGGATTTAAGGGTTTGGTATGGTGGTCTAAAAGCAGGAGAAAAACCAGGGGCAATGGGGCAAGATAAAATGGGGTTGCAGTAGAAAATGGCAAACTGGACCAGAGAGCAAAAGAGGATGGTTTGCTCAATTATTCTAAAGAACACCCATGGGTTTCTGCATAGAAATGAATTATATTCTTCTAATAACATCTCCAAATTTTGGTGGAATTTTTAAATGCATTTATCAAAGGGTTGCAGTGCAAAAGGGACTCCAAAACTTATGAGAAACCAATTTAAAAGCAATAAAGCTTTAGGAAAAATATTTATAGCAATAATTCCACTGCTAAAAGAAATGATCTTGGGAAGGTATGCAAGTCCAACAATATTTTTGAAAAGTTCCCCTTGGAGGGAAAACTCCACAATTCAGAAGAAAAGAATGGTTCTGAAATCAAAAGAAAATCCAGAAAAGAAAATTTTAATTTCCTGGCAAAATTTTAATAAATAAATCATGGTTAAATTTTTGGGGTGTTACAGACAGCCCACACGACCCTATGTGGTAACCGCTCACCCCTACCCCGTGAGCGCGAACACGTGTGTATTTAACTTTAGTTGCCATGTATAATTAACTATAATTGTGATGTCTAATTGCCGTAGTTGACATGTGTGATTAACTTTAGTTGCCATGTGTCATTAAATATAGTTGTCATGTGTAAGTAACTGGAGTTGCCACGTGTGGTCAAATCATAGTTGTCATGGATGGTCAACCATAGTTCCTACGTGTGATTAACTAGTTGTCATATATCCACAACTGTAGTTACCATCTATCACCGGGCGAGTTGAATTGCTATCTATCACCATTAAATCTGTCGCGACGAGATCTTCGGAAATAGATTTCATATCGATATGTTTCGACGACTTGTTAAAAGTTATCATGTCTATTGCATATAAATTGGCATAGTGTTTACATTGAAGTTGTCATGATATATGTCAAGTACCTTTTCTTCTATGTTCGAAGTAAATTTTGACATATTATAAAAAAGAAAATTGAGAAACTAAACTTGCCATGATGGATTGATCAAATTTGACATGATCCATGAAATAATTTTGACATAGTTCATAATTAAAAAGAAATATGTCGTCAATTACTTTAAAAGTGCATGATCTATTACTTAAATTTGCCATAAACCATAAACTAAAATTTCCATGGTAATTGCTTAAATTTGTCATGATACATGAACTAAAATTTGCCATGGTCCATACAAAAAATAATTTTAATGGTCAAAATACTAGAACTGCCATGATCTATAAATTAAAAATGTCATGATCCATGAATTGAATTAGCCGTGGGTAATTACTAAAAAATTCCATCGTCAATTAATAAAATTTGCCTTAAAAAGTAGTTGAAATTCAATGGTAGCTTTAAATCTACAATAAAAAAACTAGATGAAACATGTCATGATAATTTTAGTGTAAACATCATGTCTATTTTAGTGTAAACATCATGGCAACTTTTGATTTAAAAAAAAATCGTCGGAAGATATCAACATGGGCTCTAGTTTTAAAGATCTCGTCGAGACAGATTTAATCGTGAAACCCGATTTATAATCATACTTTTTATTTAGGAGATAAAACATTTTTAAGTCTGGAAACCAAAAAGATTCTCACTGATGTCATCTGTTTTGACGTGATAAAATGAATGGTAATAAAGACGTTTTGGCTATATTGCTTCGTGCCACACGTGTGACACTTATCATTTAGGTTTAATATATATATTTAGTATATATTGATTCTACAGTGAGCTGAAATGCTTATTTTTCGCCGAGGACACATAAATGTATATTTTCACAATCACACCGTTGGTTCATCTTATTATATTAGATTGAGTCTCCCCAATTTATGTCCTATTTTTTAATAACTTTTAAACCGTTATATGTTTAGCAAGCCTTAACTAATTCTGTGGCAAGCTATGATAGAGACAGTTTTATCTATTAAAAAAACTAAATTTTGGTAAATAGTCATGTTTTGAATTTTTTGTTCGGAATTTTAAAAAATGTTCACGATTACGAAGTTTGTTCACAAATCCCAAAAATGTTCTCGACTTTCCAAAACTTGTTTGTAAATTGGTGGTAATTTAAAAAAATGTTTAAAAAATTGAATATTTTTTCAATTTTACAAAAAAAAACATGATTCCGAAATTTATTTATGTTTCAAATGTTTAGTTTTTTTCTGAATTATTATTTATTTTTCCAAAACAATGAGATTTCAAACAATAATCATGTCTTCAAAAATGTTCAAAAATTGTTGGTACTTTAAAAATATATTCAGGATTTCAAAAAGTGTTCACATTTTTTGAGACAAATGGATTCTATTGTTCTAAAAGAAAGATTTTCTAAGTGTATGTTACTCTAAACAAAGATAAGTGTGTCATTCTTCCTCTATTTTTGCCATTGTGTGGTCTTCATGTTTTTTATATAGTATAATTCGATTGTCTACTCGATCTTTAAATTTCGATACCATGAATTTTATCCATGACAACGGTCAATCATGGTCCAGTTTTGTGCAAATACATACTAATTTTTGTTGTATTTCTGTTATGCATTTCCACCGTGTCGTCATATCATCGTGTCGACCCAAACACATCATATGTCTTTCTCCCCCC
>LR738710.1:702293132-702361675 GCA_902687465.1 Secale cereale | reverse complement strand
CCCCCCCCCCCCCCCTACTCGTATGACACAAACACACCATCATCATCATGGTTTTCCTCTCACCCCACTTCCCCTATTCATCTTCACACACCGGTGAGGCACCGTGTCCGTCCCTTGTGCTCTAGATTTAGTAAAACTAGATGACCAGTTGCGCCAAATGGCGCAAAGACCCGTTTAAAACCATGTTCGTGTTGAAAATATTTGCATTTTTTCAATAATCATATATTTGAGTACATATGGTAAGAACTTATACCCCTATATATAAAGGCAATTAAATGCAAATATTTTTTTAAGGTAATAATGCTAAAATTAGATCATCAGTAGGTCAAGATAGTTAAGTCTACAATTAGTAACTCCAAGTAGGTGTAAACTTGTATTAAAAAAAGAGTAAACACAAGTGACACAATAAAATGTACTTAATACATGAACTCGTGAACATTGTGTACAGGAGAAGTTAATAGAAATAGTGGTCAATTACATCATATAATTTGGTTCTATACTCATTTGTGTATATATCCAGAATGCTACCCCTTTGTGATCAACTCTTCGTCCTTTGAATCAAATGGCACGGCTACTGCCCCTTATGGAAAAAGAAAGGACTGTGTAATACTCATAAACGTAAAAGCAAAACATCATGTGATTCATCTCAACCTGCGCAAAACAATGTAAAAATCATACATGCTATCTACATACTCTCATTGTCTAGCAAAGCATAAGTAGCACAAATGGACATGATGGCTGGGTGTATGAGTCAAATGTATACAAAAATGAGACCGAGAGGCCAACTTGTTGCTATTTCAGTGCACACAAAGCCGTATCTTGTATGAATCTACAAAATAGCCACAGTTTATGAATAAGACGGAGCACAATTCTAAAATATTATTCGACGGAAGCTTTGATTGCAAAACAAACTCCATGGTTATATGCTACTGTTGTTTGAGGTTTCATAATTTGAGAAGAAAAACATTGTCTTTAACCAACAATACAACAATGTAACAAAACGGTTCCTCTTATAGTGCTCGTTCTGGCCCAAGATGAGCGAACACCTTGACTATTTGATCCGTCGACACACACAACAGCCGGCCTGGATGCACTCGTCCAACTTGACATCATGCCTCAAGTGCTCGCTCAGGGTGCCCCTACGGGTCTAGTTCCGGACACGGCTCAGGATGAAGATGCCCAGCTGGTAGCACGGCTGTCAAGGCTCATAAGAGTCGGGTCTTGAACATGAAGGGCCGGTTGACCCAGCCCTGCCAGGTCTTGAACGCCTACAGCAGCAAAGGTGAATAATCCTCTCAGTTACTAAAAGATATGTGTTGAGGATTTGGGAAATAGTGTCATTCCTGCAACAGAAAATAAATCTCCAGCATATCTGCCACTACTTTTTCCTGAAGATGCCACTACCTGTTGTGAAGTTTAATATCAATGGACCAATACTCATTTCAAACTGCGAAAATAGAATGCCGACAGAGACCAATGATATTCAACTATCTAGCAATCTCATGAGTTAAAAAGAGGAAGGCAAGAATATAGAAACATCTGCGTGATTTGAGTACAGTTCAAACAAAACCTACATAGGTATACATAGGTAGCCATATGGAGCTGTAAACCAAGACAGGGGCCACCCAAGGCAGAACATCAAACAGCGACAAAGGAACATCAAAGCATTATATAGAACACTTGGCAATACACAGAGCAGAGAGCCTAATGCTTGAAAACTGATGTAGTTATCAATATAAGCTTTCAATACTATTGTGAAGGAGCTTTAGCTAGGCTGCAGCACCAGAGTACATGAATCCAAAAAAACTAACCATTAGAATCAAGTCCCAAGAACCTAGTATTTAGAAACCTATAACTCTGGGTGAACATAAGATCATTCATACAGTCAATCCGCTAATAACTAAGCACACATATTTGTTATCTTACTGCTAGTAAAGAGAGCCAACCAAACAACCAATATGCCTCGGCTTGAGAGAAAAAATTGCCTGAAGGAATAACCTTGGCAGATAATTTATAAATACACCTCGAAAATCATCACCAAGTGTAACAGGTACGTGTTATTTTAAATCAAGAGAACACAAAAGGATCATGTAACATGGTTCTTACCTTCTACCATTTCGGAAATTATTGTACGCTGAAATCTACAGCTTCTGTTGGACAATGAACATATGTTAAGAAGAAAAGTATAGTTTAGGAAGGCGTGCATAACAAAATATGGACCGCACGTCCCCTCCTCCCATTCTCTTCTACCCTGCAACGACAGAGAGTAAAATTCCTCAGTTCTTCGGCTATCTATGAATCAAGTTTTTGGTCCTAGGATGCACAACCAGTAAAAATCATTACAATTTTATAAGGCACGGACAACTGTACCTTGAAGCACGATCAACATGGAGGACCTAGCTCGTAATTCTATTTAGGAATCATCATCTTCATAAAGTAACAAGTAAGCTTGGTCATCCATGCACCGACTGTAGTTTGCTTGCTAATTTTCACCTATGTCACAAATAAGACAATCATGTTCAAACTGAAGGTGAAAGTAGTACACATTCAGTTTCTTATTTAATTTAGTATACTGATAAAATCTCTATGAATAAGAAGACCAACTGCTGGAAATAAATTGGCATGGAATGAAATCAGTGCCACAAAACCATATAGACATGCATGCTTCGGCCTTGCAGATGATGACTGGAATATAAAAAAAAAGATAGAAAAATGCATTGAAAGTTTGGACCTGAAATGTAGAAGATTACCCCCTTGATCTACCAATGGGAATTACACGTAAGCGTCAACCAAATGCAATCACAGTCAAGTATGATTTCTTTAATCTATTTAGGGTGTTTTTCACGTATTGTGCAAGTAGCAAGGGGCTGTTCTTCAGTAACAACATATTATTAGCTTCAGATAACGCCCATTGACACTATACTGCTAATTTAATTTAAGTTGTGATCCTAATATTCAGGTAAAAAATCACATGGAAAGCTCAAACTGAACCGGGATTATCGATCTACATATTATAACCTACCAAGGTTACCATGACAATGCAGATAGTCTGGAGGCTAACTTAAGAATGTAAACAAAAAATATATATAGACATTTCACGACATCAAACAATTATGGGTTGCGGTTTTAAACAGAAATACATGATGGATCATTGCATACAGCTACGATTATAAAGGTACACTATGTTTTCTAACAAAAGAAAAGACAACTACTCTTACCGTCTATAATTATAATTCAATTCTTTGTCGATAAGAAAGCAACCATCATTGTGGACACCTTTATATGCTTTGAGTGATCCTGTGAGCATATGCTAATACTCCTTAACATAAATCTCACTTGTCATCGCCATCATCACTGTCTTGCTGGAATCACATCCTCTATCTGCAAACTGAAATAATAGCAACATCAAATCCCTCTTGAAGGTCTCACCCTGGACCTTCCCCATGTTGATCTGTACAGGCATGGCATTCCATTAACCAAGCAAACTCAACAATCCACACCATGCATATTATATCTCAAGTAAACTTCTTCAGGAAATTCACAGCACACTTCAACCCACTTGATTTATACACATGAACTTAACGGGATATGAGCATTTATACACAACAATTCAGGGTTAATGTGGAACTGAAGCGACAAATCGAGATAATCCAAATCTTGCCAATCTTACCTTAAAGAATACGCCGGGCAAGGAGGAGACTTCAGGGGCAACCACTTGTGTACTCTTAACAACAGAATGACCATATTCATTAAATATCACATTCAGCATACCCTCAAATCGACTGATGTAGATTATTGGTCTAATCTGCAAAAAGAAAAGCTAACAGGGGCTCTTCTCCTTGTGCAGACGTGTACTGAATTGGAAGGTTGACTTGCCTAAAGTACTGCCCAGCGACAGCAGGCATAACACTGACCCAAACATGTAGTTACAGCTAATCAAAAGAGGAGAGCAGCAGGAAGGAAGAAGGAACCTGCAGACGTGTGGGTTGTACAGAGCCATCTCTCGCCCAGCACGATGTGAACGATGACCAGCTATTCCTTCCGGTGACCCTCTCCCGTCCGCCACCGCACATCCCTCTCCTCTTTCCTCTCCCTCTCATCTTTTGTCTCTCCTGTAGATCAAATCGAGCGCCGCCGCCATCACCCTTTGACTGCAGGTCGTCGCCGCCGCCGGAGAAGCTCACCTCCGTGCCCGCACGAGATGAGGAGGGGCGGGCAGCGGTAGCGTAGGAGAGGAGAAGCCAGCGCTGGGAGCCGCCTTGTCTCTCCGGACGGAGGGCGCACCACGGCCACCTCATCGTGTCGAGCTCTCCTAGGAGGCGACTGAGGTGGGAGGAGGAGGAGGTGGAGGCGGTGGCGGCGACTGAGGTAGGAGGAGGAGGGGGGCGGCGGCTAGGGTTATGAGGAAGGACGGGAGGAGGAGGAGGGGGTCGGGCGTGAGAGGAGGATGAGGGGGCGTGGGAGGACGTGGGGTCATTTCTTTTTCTTTCGCTGCTGCTTTTTCGTTCGCTGCCACCCGAGTCGCAGGACTATTCACAGTCGACGTGGATGCCGCGGTTGTGACTACCAACCCGCTCATCCTTTATAAGTTCAATGCATGTACAATCTTTTGCCTGACAAATATACTTGGTAAGAAAATTGCACATTGCCACCTTGGATTGAGTATTGGCTAAATACCATCAAAATAACACCACGTTAGCAAGAAAGTTTTCTTGTGGAAAAAGGTCTCATGACTATTAATCAAACTAGTAGTGCCTACACCCCTGGGAAATAAAGTAAAATATAGAGGTCTCTGTGAGGCCGGATGTCTTGTTCCTCCCAAACAGTTCGAGTGTACGCCGTTACTACCTCTCCATCACCACAACCAACCAGTTATTGTTGATCGCAGACAGTAAGTCATCAAGGCCATGATTTTGCGGGTCTACGCCTTAGTGAAGAAATCGTCGAAGTCGCCGTCTCCTGAAGATCCACTTATCCAAGGTCCCGGCCTCCAAAGAAACTCACAGGTCGCATGCCAAACACTGGAGCCCACATCAACATGACGGAAAGGAGGCTGCTGGATCAAACTATAAAGGAAAGTCATTGCCGGCGACACACTAACAAACCACACAAACTCTAAGCCTCCTCACACTCATACGTCGGCAATGCAGGGAGGGGGTGACCTACATGGGAGGAATGGTGGTATCGGCAGGGAGCGCCTGGAAAATTGCCTCTTTATTTTTCTTCGAAGGGCCAATGGTTGTACTTTTATTAGATAGGAGAAGAGAGTACATGTTGGTCAGCAGTCTAGGCGCACTAGAGTTGAAGGACCAGGGAAACAAAAAAAGAACATACCAAACACGATCTAAAAAGACAGACAACAAAGTGCAAAAAGGCCCAGGCGTCCGGCCATCTCAAGATTAGACACCCAGCTCCATAACGCATCCCGCTGATCGCCAGACGGTAATGTCTTCGCAAATGAGATCAAGCACCTTGTCTGCACTGCTAGTCGTCTGATCGAAGATCCTGGAGTTTCTTTCCTTCCACAGCCGCCAATGAATCAAGTGATGCTGTCAAAGTTGCGACGCATCCTCATGGGCACTCCTGCTCTGGCTTGTAGCCACCAATCCTCGATGGAGCAGAAGATGTCGTCCGACGAAGGAAAGTATATTCCCGGATAAACCTTGAAAAGCCTCCAGACATGCTGCGAGAAGCGGCAATGAACGAATAGGTGGGTGCAGCTCTCTGGCTCAGAAAGACACAAGGGGCATGAAGCAGAGACCGGCCATCCTTGTCGAAGCAGATTATCAGCTGTCAGGCATTTGCCATGCACCGCAAGCCACATGAAAAAACTTGCACCGTAGGGGGGCCTTGGACTTCCAAATTGGCTTGTTGCAGGCGAAGCGCTCGTTAGCCATGAAGAACAAACTGTAGGCACTACTGCCAGAGAATTGCCGGTCTTTCGAGAGCCTCCAAAGAGCCCGATCAGTCACCCCATGAGTCGGGTTCATGGCATGAGTGATATCCCAGATGGTGAGATACTGTGCGAGCGCCTGCACGGAGATGCCGCCCATGATATCTCTGACCCAAGACTGCCCTTGCAAGGCTTCGCTGACCGATATGCCCGAGTCTCTAACGTAGGAGAACAGAGCCGGCGCAGAACATTTGGCAGCCAATTGTTCGTCCAAAACCGTTCGGTCTGTCCATTGCCAAGTGATATTGTAGTGGCAGCGCTGAACATTGCCAGGACCTCTTTCTCCTGACTATCTGGCAGGAAATGCCATGGTCTTGAAATTTCATCCCACCTCATCCATGGCCATCTGCATCTTAAAGCCCATCTGAACCATCACAGATTGAGAACACCAAGACCGCCACAATCTTTCGGAGAACAAAGCTGTTTCCAGGGGACAAAGACAATGCCCTCCACTCACTTCTTCCTCTCCCTTCCAAAAGAAGCCACGACATTTCATGTTGATGATCTTGATTGCCCATGCAGGCAAGGGTAATACTGACATAAGATGTATGGGCAATGCCAAAAGCACTGAATTGACCAGAGTGAGCCGCCCCGCAGCCGGCAAGAGCTTTGGTTTCCAACCCTTCATCTTGTTGGAGTATCTATCCACCAGAGGCATAATATCCTGGCGTTTCAATCTGAAAACTGAGAGCGGCAGACCCAAGTAATTGATAGGAAAATCCTGCTTACGGCAGCCAAAGTGCTGCGCCACCGAGGATTCTAGTTCTTGGTCGCAGCGAATGCACGTGACCGAGCTCTTCTGCATGTTGATGCGAAGGCCAGAAACCTGACCAAACAGCTGCAAAGTGGCAAGGCCGAGGTCTGGCCTCTTTAGAGTTTGGATTGGAAAGAACGGCTCATGTATTTGCACAGAAAACAGTTTCGGCCATTGTTGACCATTGTGATTGTGAGGAATGTAAACTTAAAACGACAATGAAAACTAAGGATGATGTCTACATAGACAAAAAATGTTTTTTGGAAGATACATAAAAAAACAATCAAGAACGGAAGGTACATCGCGACAATAATTTTTAGTGAAAATATACACCTTGCTTCTTGATATTTAACTATGGGTGTGTGTTCATATGGATGAGTGTATGTTCATGTATATAAGCGACTTCAATTGTACCATGTTAAATAAAAATTATATGTTTTTTTGTGGCAAAATAAAAAGGAAAAGGATCGTTTTCAACCGACTGATCTCTCATTTCTGTAAACCTCGTCCCCTGCTCGACACGTGGCCTTGTAGTTGTGGGCTAGTCCACCGCTTTCCCCATCGGCCTTATCTGTTCGCTCTCGTCCACACATTCTACTCCGCGCCCGTCTACTTCTTTTCCCCATCTCTTGTTCTTCACGGTCGAGAGGGAAAAGCTTCCATGGCAACACCGAGCACCAGTTCAGCCACCGTTGTTGCGAATCCCGCACCACTGCTGCGAATCGGCGGAGCTTGGCCACGCTCTTCACCTGTCGGGACCGATGCGGCTGCTCGGACGCGGGGGAGGCGGGTTGGCTGCGGTACGCGCCCCGACGAGCACCCGTACCTCGGCACCGGGCGGGGACGCTCCGGGGGAGGGAGACCGCTGCGGGGAGTAGCGGCGGGTGTCCACGACGCGCGGAGGCGTCTCCGCTGGCGCCCGACGGCAGGGGGTGACCACGGCGCGCGAAGGCGGCCCCACTGGAGGGCACCACCTGCTGCAATCCCGCCGCAGTTTCTGCCGCGAGCGAGGGGAGTCACGGCGGTCAGCTGTTGATCCTCGTCAATGGCGCACCACCATTTTTGCGAGCGGGGAGAGGCAACGCCGACCACTCACATCGTCAACATCGGTGTTGCAACGCGGCACGAAGGCCAGAGTGTGACGCCGCTCGCCACCGGTGCTGCAACACAGCACGCAGAATGAGGCTAGGCTGCTCGTCGCCGGTGTTGCAACACATCGCGAAGGCCGGAGGCGGGAGCCGCTCACCACAGGAGCTGCAAAACAGCACGCGGGAGGAGGCTGGACTGCGCGCCATTGGTGCTGAATTGGAGCTTTTGTCGCACTGCCGGAGTTGCAATGGAGCGCCGCCGTGGCTGCAATGAAGCTTTGTCGGAGACGTCGTCAGTGCGGCATTGATGTTTTTTTTGTGCTTGGTATTTCCACGACCATGACTGCAATGGAGCTGCAAGCCGGTGCTCCCGGTGCTGCATGCCAGAGCTCCCAGAGCGCTGCAATGGAGCGCTGCCAGCGATGCAGCGGTCGATGGTGACTCTTGGAGTTGCGTTGCAGCGCTTACGACGGCTCCAGTGCCGTGAGGTCGTAGGGCGGATGTGCCACGGCGGGTGTTGCGATGCTCTAGTGGAATGGGGTCAGACGAGGAAGACGTGAGGTGGGGTTGTGTTGCTTGGATCGAACAGCCACCCAGCGCCAGATCGGACGGCTACCCAGAGGATGATTTCGTGGAGAAATCATCCGGCTGATTTGTAGCAGTCGCCCAAATAAAAATTATACGTGTGTAGAAGAGAGAAATCTCGAGTATAGTTTACCTTCGACTCGTCGCGATTTGTAGTACTGGATCTCTCCAAAAGAGGATACGTAACACTATGGACAGCCGTGGGCGCCGAATGGGCCGCGTAAATATTATAACGCTGGTCCGTCCCTGTTAATCCACATACGATTAAAGAATAGTGAAAAGAACATCCTACTGATAGTAGGTTCACAGATGCCAGTATGAAAATCACCAAAATAACTAACTTTAAAAATCGACTAGCTAGCACCTGTTCCACAGCTAGCACCTGTTCCACAGTCCACATAATATAACTAGGAATGGCCAAAAACGCTATGATAGTAGTAGGACCAGGTATGGTCCTTAGGTGATTCATGTACCTTGTTGTGATTTTTATTATTTCAAGCGTTCTCTGGACTGTCATGAGTAATAAATAGATAAGAAATTTCTCTCACAAAAAATAAATAAACAATAGTACCAATAGGAAAAATGTGAAATGAGCGTGTGAAGCTGCGCATTTCCACAAGAAAACAGAGGATAGACGTGAGAAAGGCACAAAGTACTGGTGCCAGTTATGGGTTGGAGGACATAGCAGCAAGGGACAACTCTAGATGTTGTAGTAACAGAAAACCACAACTCACTTAGGCAAGCCATTAGAAATTTTGGACTTTTCTTGAAACTTTTGATCAAATTTGAATAGCAGATTTCAAGCTTTTCTAGATTGAGCAAACGTTTGCAATGGAAAGCCCAGCTTCTGGCCGGCTCGAGCCTAGCTCAAGTAAGGGTTCAATCCAGAAACGAGGCCGGCTATATTGGATTCTGCTTAAACTAACTAATTATCTATACTCGAATACGATGATTCTTAGAATAGACTTTCACCCCGTTTTATAAATAAAGCCAAACAACCGAATGGTACTTGGTATTGAGAAAATGCTCATATGGTGATCAAACTAAGAAGACACGACAAAACAAGCGTAGCACGCTAAGAAAGCAAAGGGTGCACTACTAATCACCTACAGCGAGTCACCAAGAAGAAGCTCACAAGAGTCCGAACCAATGCAAGACCAAGCCAAGGGTACCGATGACTAGCGAACACCTACCACCTAGAAGAAACCACCTGACTTCTCCGCACTCTCACCACCAAACTACTGCCAAAGAGGAGCCCCGACCCTCTCGCTCCTGACCGAGGAGCAGCAACCTTGTCAGCAAGCAAAAAGGATGGAGAGGAGACATGTAACACGAAACGACAAGCACCGGCATTGCCAATTGGAGCTCCAACCCAGACAAAACACACCACCGCAACCTAGAGACACCTACAGTCCTCGACCATGCCCCAAGAGGGTCACTATGCAAAAGTGTTGCGTTGCCACGCCTACCAAGGCGAACAAAGGTTTTCAACATGAGTGTGAGAAGGGAGGGAGGAAGCTAGCCAAGGTGACCCGCATGAGGAATCCACCGGCGATGTTAAGGCGTTAAGCTCTTGCTCATCCCCTCCCACCTACCGTACTGTGGGTACACATGCCACAAGATTAACCACGATTGATTGACTCTACAATCCCGATCAGGCCTTGGCCGCCACCGCGGGTGAGAGTTTCACATGACCATCCTCCATAGTGCATCTTGTTGGTAAACGTTGCATGGAAAACAAAAAAATTCTACGCACACGCAAAGATCTATCCATGGAGATGCATAACAACGAGGGGGAGAGTGTGTCTACGTACCCTCGTAGATCGTAAGTGGAAGCATTTCACAACACAGTTGATGTAGTCGAACTTCTTCGCGCTTCAACTGATCAAGTACCGAACGCATGGCACCTCCGCGTTCTGCACATGTTCAGCTTAGTGACGTCCCTCGTCTTATTGATCCAGCAAGACGTTGAGGTAGAATATGAGTTCCGTCAGCACGACGGTGTGGTGACGGTGATGGTGAAGCGATCTCCGCAGGGCTTCTCCTAAACACTACGAAAATATGAACGGGGAGTAAACGATGGATAGGAGCGCCACACACGGCTAAGACAATGTTGTGTGTCTTTGTTAGGCGCCCCTCCCCACATATATAGGCGGGAGGGGAGGGTAGGCAGCCATGGCGCGCCCTAGGGTTGGCCGCTGCCCCCTAGGGGCCCAGCCTTGCCCTGCGCCCCCTTCCCTTTCCATGTATGCATGAAGGGGAAGGAAAGAGGGGGGGGGGGTTGAGGGAAGAAAGTGGGAATCCTAATCCACACTTTCCTTTCCCTTTCACCTTTCCTTCTCCTCCTCCTATGGCCCTATAGGGCGCACCCACCCCTTGTGGGCTGGTGTGTTCCTTCACAAGGGCCATATGACCCATAGGATTGTCGGGGGTACCCGAAACACCTTCCGATGACCCGATAAGTACGTGATACCCTCTGGAACACTTCCGGTGTCCGAATACCATTGTCATATATATTAATATTTACCTCTCGACCATTTCGAGACTCCTCGTCGTGTCTATGATCTCATCCGGGACTCCAAACAATATTCGATCACCAAATCACATAACTCATATAATAATATATCGTCAACGAACGTTAAGCATGCGGACCCTACGGGTTCGAGAACTATGTAGACATGACTGAGACACATCTCCGGTCAATAACCAATAGCGTAACCTGGATGCCCGTATTGGCACCTACATATTATACAAAGATCTTTATCGGTTGAACCGTTATGACAACATACACAATTCCCTTTGTCCGTCGGTATGTTACTTGCCCGAGATTCGATCGTTGGTATCTCTATACCTAGTTCAATCTCGTTACCAGCAAGTCTCTTTACTCGTTCTGTAATACATCATCCCATGACTAACTCATTAGTCATTTTCTTGCAAGGCTTATTATGATGTGCATTACCGAGAGGGCCCAGAGATACCTCTCCGATACTCGGAGTGACAAATCCTAATCTCGATTCACGCCAGCCCAACAAAACACCTTTGGAGATACCTGTAGAGCATCTTTATAATCACACATTTATGTTGTGACACTTGATAGCACACAAGGTATTTCTACAGTATCCGGGAGTTGCATGATCTCATAGTCAAAGGAATATGTATTTGACATACATGAAAGCAGTAGCAACAAACTGTACGATCAAATGCTAAGCTAACAGATGGATCTTGTCCATCGCATCATTCTCACAATTATGTGATCCCGTTATCAAATGACAACTCATGTCCATGGTTAGGAAACATTAACCATCTTTGATTAACGAGCTAGTCTAGTATAGGCTTACTAGGGACATGGTATTTGTTTATGTATTCACACATGTTTTTATATTTCCGGTCAATACAATTCTAGCATGAATAATAAACCTTTATCATGATTAAGGAAATATAATAATAAACATTTTATTATTACCTCTAGGGCTTATTGCCATTAGTCTCCCACTTGCACTAGAGTCAATAATATAGTTCACATCGCCATGTGATTAACACCCAAAGAGTTTACTAGAGTCAATAATCTAGTTGACATCGCCATGTGATTAACACCCATAGTCCACATCTCCATGTGATTAACATCCAAAGAGTTTACTAGAGTCAATAATCTAGTTCACATCGTTTATGTGATTAACACTCTAAGGATTGATCATGTTTTGCTTGTGAGAGAGTTTTTAGTCAACGGGTCTGCAACATTCAGATCCGTGTGGACTTTACAAATTTCTATGTCTACAATGCTCTGCATAGAGCTACTCTAGATAATTGCTCCTACGTTCAACACCCATTCAGAGTTATCTGGATTAGTGTCAAATCTTGCATCGGCGTAATCCTTTACGACGAACTCTTTATCACCTCCATATCCAAGAAACATTTCCTTATTCCTCTAAGGATAATTTTGACTGTTGTCCAGTGATCCACTCCTAGATCACTCGTGTACTCCCTTGACGGATACGTGGCAAGGCACACATTAGGTCTGGTACACAGCATGTCATGCTTTATAGAACCTATGGTTGAGGCATAGGGAATGACTTTCATTCTCTATATTTTCCTGCCATGGTCGGGCTTTGAGTCTTACTCAACTTCATACCTTACAACTCAGGCAAGAACTCCTTCTTTGACTGATCCATTTTAAACTCCTTCAAAATCTTATCAAGGTATGTACTCATTGAAAGTCTTATCAAGCGTCTTGATCTATCTCTATAGATCTTGATGCCCAATATGTAAGTAGCTTCACTGAGGTCTTTCATTGAAACATTCTTATTCAAGTATCCTTTTATGCTATCGAGAAGTTCTACATCATTTCCAACCAATAATGTGTCATCCACATATAATATCAAAAATGCTACAAAGCTCCCACTCACTTACTTGTAAATACGGGCTTCACCGTAAGTCTGTATAAAACCATATGATTTGATCACCTCATCAAAGTGTATATTCCAACTCTGATATGCTTGCACCAGTCCATTGATGGACCATTGGAGCTTGCACACTTTGTTAGCACATTTAGGATTGACAAAACCTTCTGGTTGCATCATATACAACTATTCTTCAAGAAATCCATTAAGGAATGCAGTTTTGACATCCATTTGCCAGATTTCATAAAATGCGGCAATTGCTAACATGATTCGGACAGACTTAAGCATCGCTACGAGTGAGAAAATCTCATCGTAGTCAACACCTTGAACTTGTCGAAAACCTTTCGCAACAAGTCAAGCTTTGTAGACAATGATATAATCGTCTGTCTTCCTCTATAAAATCCATTTATTCTCAATGACTTGCCAACCATCGGGCAACTCCACCAAAGTCCACACTTTGTTCTCATACATGGATCCTATCTCAGATTCCATGGCCTCAAGCCATTTATTGGAATCCGGGCTCATCATTGTTTCTTCATAGTTCGAAGGTTCGCCTTTGTCTAACAACATGACTTCCAAGACAGAGTTATCGTACCACTCTGGTGCGGTACGTGTTCTGGTCGAACTTCGAGGTTCGGTAGTAACTTGATCTGAATTTCATGATCATTATCATTAGCTTCTTCTCTAGTTGGTGTAGGAATCACGGGGAACGGTTTTCTTTGATGATCTACTTTCTAATTCGAGCGAAGGTACAATTACCTCATCAAGTTCTACTTTCCTTCCACTCACTTCTTTTGAGAGAAACTCCTTCTCTAGAAAGGACCCATTCTTAGCAACAAAATCTTGCCTTCGCATCTGTGGTAGAAGGTGTACCCAACAGTTTCTTTTGGGTATCCTATGAAGACGCACTTCTCCGATTTGGGTTTGAGCTTATCAGGCTGAAGCTTTTTTACATAAGCATCGCAACCCCAAACTTTAAGAAACGACAGCTTTGGTTTCTTGCCAAACCATAGTTCATACGTTGTCATCTCAATGAATTTAGATGGTGCCCTATTTAACATGAATGCGGCTGTCTCTAATGCATAACCCCAAAACGATAAAGGCAAATCAGTAAGAGACATCATAGAACGCACCATATCCAATAGAGTATGGTAACACTGTTTAAGAAATCTTCTCATTCAGCGATTTATCATCCGATTTATCGCTACTCTTGGGGTGACCGATAAGATTATGCCTTATCTTCACCATTTATCGTTTGGGCTGATTTATCGCTATGTCAAGTGATTTATCGGGAACCTACCGATAAATCCGGCCTATTCATAGCACTATGTTTGCAAGAACTATGTTTATTTGTGTTTTGTGGACCTTGTTACGCAATATGTAATGTTTTTCTACTTTGTTTGTCATTATATAAAGATTCAAAGGCTAGGATTCGAGGTAACACTTCTGTCCAATATTGTTTTGGTGTTGAATATAGCATATTTCAGTGTTGGGAACCCGAGATTTGAAAAAAATGGCCGGTTAATAGTTGACCGATAAAATTGATTAATCGGCCGATTTCCGATTAATCTCTAATCCCCAGCTGACCGAGACGATAACGATAAGCGATATCCTCAACATTGGTATTGTTACAGCATCCGGACACACCATTACGCTATGGTTTTCCATGTGGCGTGAGCTATGAAACTATTCCACATTGTTTCAAATGAAGACCAAACACGTAACTCAATATTCGCCTCCGTGATCAGATTATAGAAACTTTATTTTCTTGTTACAATTATTCTCTACTTCACTCTGAAATTCTTTAAACGTTTCAAATGTTTCAGACTTGTGTTTTAGCAAGTAGATATACCCATATCTACTCAAATCGTCTATGAAGGTGAGAAAATAACGATACCCACCGCGTGCTTCAACACTCATCAGACCGCATACATTGGTATGTATTATTTCCAACAAGTTATTAGCTCGCTCCATTGTTCCGGAGAACGGAGTTTTAGTCATCTTGCCCATGAGGCATGGTTCGCAAGTATCAAATGATTCATAATCAAGTGATTCCAAAAAGTCCATCAGCATGGAGTTTCTTCATGCTCTTTACACCAATATGACATAAACGGCACTGCCACAAGTATGTTGCACTATCATTATCAACTCTGCATCTTTTGGCTTCAATGTTATGAATATGTGTATTACTATGATCGAGCTTCAATAAACCATTCACCTTGGGTCAATGACCATAGAAGGTTTTATTCATGTAAACAGAATAACAATCTCTAACTTAAATGAATAACCGTATTGCAATAAACATGATCCAATCTTGTTCATGCTCAACGCAAACACCAAATAACATTTATTTAGGTTTAACATTAATCCCAAAAGTATAGGGAGTGTGCAATGATGATCATATCAATCTTGGAACTACTTCCAACACACATCGTTACCTCATCCTTAACTAGTCTCCCTTTATTCTGCAACTCCTTATTCGAGTTACTAATCTTAGCAACCGAACAAGTATAAATACCCAGGGGCTACTACGAGCACTAGTAAGGTACACATCAATAAGATGTATATCAAATATAACTTTGTTCACTTTTCCATCCTTTTTATCCGCCAAATATTTGGGGTAGTTTCACTTCAAGTGACCATTTCCTTTGCAGTAGAAGCACTTAGTTTCAGGCTTGGGTCGAGCTTTGAGCTTCTTCTCGGGAGTGACAACTTGCTTGCCATTATTCTTCAAGTTCCCTTTCTTTCCCTTGCCCTTTTTCTTGAAACTAGTGGTCTTGTTAACCATCAACACTTGATGCTCTTTCTTGATTTCTACCTTCACCGACTTCAGCATCGGGAAGAGCTTGGGAATCGTTTTCATCATCCCTTGCATAATATAGTTCATCACAAAGTTCTAGTAGCTTGGTGATAGTGACTAGAGAACTCTGTCAATCATTATCGTATCTAGAATATTAATTTCCACTTGATTCAAGTGATTGTAGCACCCAGACATTCTGAGCACATGCTCACTAGTTGAGCTATTCTCCTCCATCTTGTAGGCAAAGTACTTGTCGGAGGTCTCATACCTCTTGACATGGGCATGAGTCTGAAATACCAATTTCATCTCTTGGAACATCTCATATGATTTGTGGCGTTCAAAACAATTTTGAAGTCCCGGTTCTAAGCCATAAAGCATGGCGCACTAAACTATTAAGTAATCATCATATCGAGTATGCCAAACGTTCATAAGATCTGCATCTGCTACTACAATAGGTCTGTCACCTAGTGGAGCATTAATGACATAATTATTTTGTGCAGCAATGATGATAATCCTCAGATCACGGACCCAGTCCGCATCATTGCTACTAACATCTTTCAACTCAATTTTCTCTAGGAACATATCAAAAACAGGGGAGCCAAATCGTGACCTATTGATCTACAACATAGATATGCAAATACTATCATGACTAAGTTCATGATAAATTAAGTTCAATTAATCAAATTACTAATGAACACCCACTTAAATTAACACCCCTCAGGTTATTTTAAGTGAAACATGATCCAAATCAAGTAAACCATGTCTGATCATCACGTGAGATGGAGTAGTCATCAATGGTGAACATCTCTATGTTGAACATATCTACTATATGACTCATGTTCA
Source organism: Secale cereale (assembly GCA_902687465.1). Classification (NCBI taxonomy): domain Eukaryota; kingdom Viridiplantae; phylum Streptophyta; class Magnoliopsida; order Poales; family Poaceae; genus Secale; species Secale cereale. Next base: position 702,345,255 of record LR738710.1, on the reverse strand, counting down.
ACCTTTCGGTCTCCAGTGTTCCGAGGCCATGTCTGTACATGCTAGGCTCGTCAAGTTTAACCCAAGTATTCCACGTGTGTAAAATTGTCTTACACCCGTTGTATGTGAACGTAGAGTCTATCAGACCCGATCATCACGTGGGTTCTCGAAATGACGAACTGTAGCAATGGTGCATACTCGGGGAGAACACTATTATCTTGAAATTTAGTGAAGGGATCATCTTATAATGCTACCGCTGTACTAAGCAAAATAAGATGCATAAAAGATAAACATCACATGCAATCAAAAAAAGTGACATGATATGGCCATCATCATCTTGTGGTTTTGATCTCCATCTCCAAAGCATTGTCTTGATCTCCATCGTCACCGGCTCATCACCTTGATCTCCATCGTAGCGTCGTGGTCGTCTTGCCAACTATTGCTTCTACGACTATTGCTAACTCATAGCGATAAAGTAAAGCAATTACATGGCGCTTGCAGTTCACACAATTAAAAGACAACCATAAGGCTCCTGCCGGTTGCCGATAATTTACAAAACATGATCATCTCATACAATAACGTATAACTCATCACGTCTTGACCATATCACATCACAACATGCCCTGCAAAAACAAGTTAGACGTCCTCTACTTTGTTTTTGCAAGTTTTACGTGGCTGCTACGGGCTTCTAGCAATAACCGTTCTTACCTACGGTACAAAATCACAACGGTGATTTATCAAGTTTGTTGTTTTAACCTTTAACAAGGACCGACCACGGTCAAATTCGATTCAACTAAAGTAGGAGAAACAGACACCCACCAGCCACCTTTATGCAAAACAAGTTGCACGTGACGATGGAACGGTCTCATGTACGTCGACATGTAATGTTGGTCCAGGCCGCTTCATCTTACAATGCCGCTGAATCAAAATAATACATTGGTGGTAAGCAGTATGACGATCACAGCCCACAACTCTTTGTGTTCTATTCGTGCATACCATCTACGCATAGACCTGGCTCATGATGCCACTTTTGGGAAACGTTGCATGAAACAAAAAAAAATCTACGCACACGCAAAGATCTATCCATGGAGATGAATAGCAACGAGGGGGGAGAGTGTGTCTACGTACCCTCGCAGACCGTAAGCGGAAGTGTTTCACGGCGCGGTTGATGTAGTCGAACTTCTTCGTGCTTCAACTGATCAAGTACCGAACGCACGACACCTCCGCGTTCTGCACATGTTCAGCTCGGTGACGTCCCTTACCTTCTTGATCCAGCAAGACGTCGAGGTAGTAGATGAGTTCTGTCAACACGACGGTGTGGTGATGGTGATGGTGAAGTGATCTCCGCAGGGCTTTGCCTAAACACTACGAAAATATGACCGGGGAGTAAACGGTGGACGGGGGCGCCGCACACTGCTAAGAAAATGTTGTGTGTCCTTGTGAGGCGCCCCCTCCCACATATATATAGGTGGGTGGGGAGGGAAGGCAGCCAGGGCACGCCCTAGAGTTGGCCCCCGCCCCCTAGGGGCCCTGCCCTTGCCCTGTGCCCCCCATTCCATGTATGCATGAAGGTGAAGGAAAGAGGGGGGTGGGGGAAGAAAGTGGGAATCCTAATCCACACTTTCCTTTTCATTCCCCCTTTCCTTCTCCTCCTCCTATGGACCTATAGGGCGCACCAGCCCCTTGTGGGCTGGTGTGTTCCTTCACAAGGCCCATATGGCCCATAGGATTGCCGGGGGTACCCGAAACACCTTTCGGTGACCCGATAAGTACCCGATACCCTCCGAAGCACTTCCGGTGTCCGAATACCATCGTCCTATATATATATATATCAATATTTACCTGTCAACTATTTCGAGACTCCTCGTCATGTCCATGATCTCATCCGGGACTCCGAACAACATTCGGTCACCAAATCACATAACTCATATAATACTATATCGTCAACGAACGTTAAGCGTGCGGACCCTACGGGTTCGAGAACTATGTAGAAATGACCGAGACACATCTCTGGTCAATAATCAATAGTGGAACCTGGATGCCTATATTGGCTCCTACATATTCTACGAAGATCTTTATCGGTTGAACCGTTATGACAACATACACAACTCCATTTGTCCATAGGTATGTTACTTGCCCGAGATTCGATCATTGGTATCTCTATACCTAGTTCAATCTCGTTACCGACAAGTCTCTTTACTCATTCCATAATAAATCATCCCGTGACTAACTCATTAGTCATTTGCTTGCAAGGCTTATTATGATGTGCATTACCGAGAGGGCCCAGAGATACCTCTCCGATACTCGGAGTGACAAATCATAATCTCGATTCATGCCAACCCAAAAAAACACCTTCGGAGATACCTGTACAGCATCTTTATAATCACCAAGTTATGTTGTGACGTTTGATAGCACATAAGGTATTCCTCCAGTATCCGGGAGTTGCATGATCTCATAGTCAAAGGAATATGTATTTGACATACATGAAAGTAGTAGTAACAAACTGTACGATCAAATTCTAAGCTAACAGATGGGTCTTGTCCATCACATCATTCTCACAATTATGTGATCCCGTTATCAAATGACAACTCATGTCCATGGTTAGGAAACCTTAACCATCTTTGATTAACGAGCTAGTCTAGTAGAGGCTTACTAGGGAGACGATATTTGTTTATGTATTCACACATGTATTTAGGTTTCCGGTCAATACATTTCTAGCATGAATAATAAATATTTACCATGATTAAGGAAATATAATAATAAACATCTTATTATTGCCTCTAGGACATATTTCCATCACATCTCACAACCCACATGACCGAAGAACACCACCAATACATGCCACAATGCCACCCGTCGGAGAGCCATCCGTATAGCCCGGCATCCAGGGCCACCGCCGGTAGATCCAGGGCCCTGGTTCTGGGCCCGTACCAACATGCATGCACTGGCCACCGAAGGAAAGTGCGGCAATGCCTCTACTCTGCAGCCCTGGAAAACCCCTAACCCCCTGCCCACCAGCATGTAAAATAGGATGACGACACAAGTGAACCCTAACCTGTCGTCCACCTCCGATAGCGACAACCATCGAGTCCAAGATAGAGCCCCAACACATTGCAAAGGATGGATTTGGACGGGGCATCAGCCAACATCGCTGCCCCACCCTACCCCACATGGACAGCGGGCAAGCACCCCAACAGCAATTGGCCACTGAAAGGGATAAGGGATGAGGTTGCGTCCCTTGAGTCGGCGGCCATTGATGGGACATGAAGAGTCGTCCAACTTGTAGGCGGCGGCCCATGTAGGCCCGACTAAGGTTTGGAGCACGTGACCCGATAGAGGAGGGAGGAAAAGATAAAAGAAGGGAGAGAGGGGAAAGGGTACGCCCGCCACTGCCTACCGCCAGCTTTACCCATCTACGTGTCGATGGTAACAAGTGAAGGGAAGGCGTGGGGAGTGGCTAGATGTACTCCATCCGTTTCTTACCTTGTAGAGTGGGGAGTGGCTATATTTTTTAAAAATGTATTTTTAAAAAATGGTATAATTTTCTCAGATGTACTCCCCTAGTGTAGCAAGTAAATTCAAACAAAATGGGAAAATAGTCTGTTTGCTATGGCATCCATGGTGGTCGAATGCAAGATGTGCACGTGAATTTTTATGGTGTTTGGACACTCGAGGAGGATGTGGCAAAAAAATGGTCGTGAAAGAAACTTTGAATGCGAGAACACTGTTTGGACCCGATTTCTTTCCTAGAGGTCCTCGATTGTCCAAACACCGCGTAAATGTGCATGCTCCTTGCACATCTGAGAATCTTCTATGCACATTTTTCTATTTTCGAGTTTATTTTTCATCCGGTGCAAATGAGTTCGGGCTAAGACACAAATTCCTGATACTATTATAAATTTTATCAAACTTCAAAAAATCACTTAAGATAAACTCATATACGAAGTAACAAGAAACGTCGGGAGTACTTTTGTCTCGCTTTAACCAACTAATTTGGATAAGGGAGTAGTACTTACATGCATCTAACTATTTGCGTGGTGTGAACTGAGTCTAACTCAGATGGTTAGGTCTCTTAAGCATCTATAGCCAGACTTCTCAAATAAACCGGGCACACGCGGGGACTACTGATCGGACAGGAGAGAGAAACAAAAAATATCAAAAAGTTGTCCAACTGGATCCCTCAAATCCTTCTTAAATGCCCGGGCTGACCGACAACCCTTATATTCATCTCATACATGGGATGAGTATGAGGAGTGACCGGACGTGTGCAATCAGTGGTCCTACGTCCGCCACATAGGATTGCGCCCCTCCCCCCATAGAGCCCCTTTTTCTTTCTTTATTATTATTATTTTTCTTTCTCTCCCTCCTTCTCCACCAATCACATACATGTGACCAGATATCTATACCCCTACTAATAAAGCAAGGAGTGTTCCGCTAATTTTTTCATCCGTTGACCGCCAAAAAGATTTTTTTTTTCTATTCGAGGTGGTACTAAATTATTATGTGTTTGTCTGCTAGAAAAATAATTTTTGTATGTGGGCTGCGCGCTCTGGCTCAGCGAAGCCAGCCCACTTATTTTTCTGCCCACGCAGCTGTGGAAATTCTATTTTCCGCACGGGGCAACAAATTATCAGCGTTTCGCACATGACAACAATAATGGGTTGGTTCATTTTTCTTTGTTTCTGCTTTTTACTTCTATTCCTATTATCCTTCCACTATCTCTTTTCTCCTTCCAAGTTTTTTTAAAATATTCGCAACTTGAAAAAATATTAAGAATCAAAAAATTGGAAAATATTGAGAATTCAAAAATCTTGATTTAATTTTGATAAATATTCGCAACTTGCAAAAAGTATACCATTTTTTGAAAATACATTTTGTTTTTTAAAATTATTCAACGTTTCTAAAAAGGAAAGACACTTAAAAAAAATCACCATATTAAAAAAATGATTTCCTTTTACTGGATTTTTCACAAATAAAAATAATGTCCGCGTATAAAATATACATATTTTCTAAAATACTTACGAAATTTCAACACGTGTTCCCGTTTCAAAAAAATGTTCACAAATTCAAATAATGTTCATATTTTTTGTCGGAGTTTCGCACAGAACAACACATAATGGGCTTGGCCATTTTTCAATGTTTCTGTGTTTTACTTTTATTTTTATTGTCCTTTAAAAAACATTGTTCGATATTTATTAAAAAATGGCATTTCAAAAAATGCTCCAAATTCAAAAACTGTTATTGTTTTAGTTAAATTTTTCACAATTAATAATAATGTTCGTGTATAAAAGTTACACATTTTTTTAAATCTTATAAATTTTAAACACATCTTCCAGTTTAAAAAAATGTGCACAAAATTTAAATAATGTTAACTTTACATAATTTTTTGTGATTTTTATAAGATGTTCCCTTTCGTATTTTGCTCACGTTTTTTTTTTCAAAAGTGTACATAATTTTGAAAAACTTGTTCAAGGTTTATAAAATTGTTGATGTTTCCTAAAATATTCAGAAATTTCATACCTTCAAATCGCTTGATTGAAAGGATTGAAAGGAAAAGTAGATTGAATAACTCATGGGCCTTCTCTTGCGTACGATGATGTAAGAAAACTCTTAAATGCCTTAGATAAATGGATGAAGAAATAGTGGATTGATTCATTCACACGCGTCGAAACCAAGAAGCTAAATGTCCATTTTTCGTGTGCACACAAGGTTTTGCTTGCACATATAATTCTCACTGACTTTAAATGTTTACTATTTGATCTCCCGTTGCAACGCACGTGTATGTGTGGTAGTATAAGAAAGAAAAATGAAGGACATGGCTGCGTGAACGAAAAAAATAGGGAGTCAATGCGGACACGTCCGGACGCTGACCGGGCGCATCAGCTTGAGGGGCCAAATTTGTTCAATCCGGCTGTAGATGCTTTTATAGTGGAACCAACCTTCTAGATTTGACATCGGTGCTCACATTTTTCTGGATTTATTTTAGCCTTTTCGTTGATGTTTGTTCAGTGAGGAGTATCTCAGAAATGTTTATGGAGGTAGGGCGTGCGTGTGTGCATCTGCGTTTGTACTGTATTAAAAAAAATTGACTTGGGTGGGCCGTGGGCAAAATCCCAAACGCTCCAAATTCAAGGGTAGGCCATAGAATGGACGATGACCGGAACGGGACGAGCCGAGGCCTCGTGTGCAAATACGTCGTCGATAGCGGACGGAAGGAGCACGTAGGTACGTGCGTGCGTGCGGTGGTCCGCGTGGTACGTCGGCCATGCAGCTTGTTCTCTTCCCTTCCGTTCCGTGGACGGGAATGCATGGGGCTGGTCCTTTGCTGGACAGACACACATTCCGTCGCGTCGCGTCGTGGTCCTTATGCAAGTGACACGTTCCGGCCAATGCGACGGGGATGTATTTGTCGAACAAATTAAGGACGCCGCAGTCCCGCCGACCGACCAAGAAAAGGTCACGGTACGTGTCACTTGGCAATAACCTACTGCCGCTGACCAATGTACAAATTAGTATTGGCCCCCTAATAATGGCACGGTCTACTCTGGTCGTTCTGTCTAAAAATGGAGGAATTGAGAAGACCATGTATCATTGGGCAGCATTCATTTTGTGCGAGCAACGAACTCGCAAAAGACTTGCTGAAAAAGAAAAAGGAACTAACATTATTTTTCTGCTTCCCTAAAACAACAAAAAACATTGTTTTTCTGCAGCCAACGAACTCGCAAAAGACCACAATTTTCTGCAGGCAACGAACTCGCAAAACAGCATAATTGGTGATTATACACTAGAATGACAGAATGACAAAGGATTGCTGGTTTTTATTAACTAATAACAGCACATTCCTCTCAACGAATACTGACTTGGTTAGTAAAAGGCCCTGCGTCCGGGTCATGAAATAGTTAAGAGCTCCAGGAAAACGCACGTCAAACGTGAGCAAGCGATGGCTCGATTAATAATTTAGCTTCACCAACTCTCAATTTCATAAAAAGAAACAACGGGACCAGCGTTGAGGAATCAAACGAAGCAGTCCAATAGCCGGGCTATACGTGGGCGTTCTGCAAATATTCCGCCATGTTGTCCACTGAGACCATCTTCAATTGTAAAATATGTATGTCATCGATCAACATCTTAACATACAACTACTTCAATGGATTGTATCTAGTTTGCCCAATAGTATGTATGATAATACATAAGGTGCTATCTCATTCTACGTTGGAGTTTGTGCAAGGGTGTGGGTTCATGTACATACTACCAACTTGCAACATCCAAAAGATCATCTTAGTTCGTCATCGGACAAGTTCTTCAACTTCTACCAGTAAAAACGATATAAACATACGGGGAGGGGGGGGGGGCACCACTTCCTCGCCGGGGCTTTGCCCTTCTGATCGCCAGCACAACTGTAGGCGTCCACGGATGGTGGAGGGTCTTGGTCGTCCGAGGAGGAGGTGCAACTGTCACCGTCGGAGAGGGCGATGAGTCCTTTCATCCGACGGACTGCCCCTGTCCCGCTCCCACTTCAACTTGGCGCCTCCTTCGCGTCGCGCTTCAACTGCTCAATAGCAAGTCGGAGCGCCTCGGCGTTCCTCCATCAAAGGCGGCGAGCGTCTGTCTTCGCGTCGTGATGGACCGGCGGTAGACCCATGCGAGGAGCCGCTCGTCCTCGTCGGGCTCCGCCTGCAACCCGTGGCGGTGGTGCGCAGACTGCTCCGCCGCTTCCCTCTCCCGTGTCCACTGCCTCTCGTGGTGTGCGGCGCGCGCCTCCAATTCCGGGGTGCACGTGCGGGCCGGCGGCGCGGGCACTAGCACCCACCGCTGCCCAAGTGGAGGAGCGGCCGAAGAGGGAAGGAGACGGCACGCGAGCGGTGCAGACTGCGGTTTCCCGGCAGAGTTGCACACGGGCCGGGAGGATCCACCTCCAGCGTCCACGCTGCGTCAGCGCGGGAGCTACAACGATGTTCCAGATCCGGAGCTGCCGTTGGTGTCGACCTTGGACCGTTCCAACGCAATGCGGTGGGCCATATCCTCCTCGTAGTTGAGGTTGGAGCTGGAGTCACTGTCGATGCTGGACATCAGAGTGGATGGGATCAGAATCGGAGAGAGAAGGGACATGACAGAGCGAGTGAGAGTGAGCTAGGATTCGGAGCAAGGTGTCCAGATTGAGGTTTTTGTGGGACGGCTATGGGATCGGTGGTGCGTCGGTCCAGTCAGTCGGACGCGCCCGAGCGTGCCCAGGCCGCCACATATCCGCCTTTGATTTGTGCTGGATATGAGAGGTGCCAGTCAGACCGGTCGTTTGTCCGCGGTTTGAGAGGTCTGATTGGGTCGGTCTTTTTTACCGGTAAATGATCGAATGGCCTGCCCGAGCGAATGCTCTAACTTGTAAGATATTAGGAATAGACAATATGTTAAAAATGCAGTTGTTCCGGCAATTTCATATTTCTAGAGAATCGCACAAACTGCCACATGGATTTAGGTAGCAATCAACTCTTAGAACCGAACAGTCTGGCGATACCAATGCATGTCTTGTACCACCTGTGGTATATAATTAATAAATAAACAATGTGCGTATGCTTGACACTCCTCGGTTCACAAAAAAATAATTGTTAGACTTATGAAATTAAGAAAGTTTGATTACCGTTATTTATTAAAATACTTTAGTTGGAAACTTCAAAATCATATGCATATATCTTTCTTGAGAGAATACTTCCAAAACGTTATAATATTGCTGGCCATTGTATAGTAGTGCAACTAAAACATCACCGCATTGCTTTTTCGTGAACCGGAAGGAATACACAATTCAGAATAGAATGGTGCATGCATGTGAAACTAGTACTCCCTCCGTTCCTAAATATAAGTCTTTTTAGACATTTCAAATGGAATACAATATACGGATGTATGTTGACATATTTTAGAGTGTAGATTCACTCATTTTGCTTCGTATGTAGTCACTTGATGAAATCTCTAGAAAGACTTATATTTGGGAACGGAGGGAGTATTACACAAATATAACAAAACGGTCACAACAAACTAAATTAAACGCAACACCCCATCAAGCAATAGAATGCAACCGAAAGGAAGCAGTATTACCCTAAACAAACTGAAAAGTAGGAATATTTTAATCATCCACCATAAAAGAAGAGGATCCGGCTTGTCTGCTCCCTCGCCATACTCTCATCCGTGCTCCCACTTCGTCTTACGGCTGTCTTTTTTCTTTTTTCCTTTCTAATCTAATTATCTCCCCCCTGATTTTAAGGGGATGCGGCCGGGTCTTATTTTGTTTCAATCAAATCAAGCCACGCACGCAGGAGCACGGATGGGCACAAAAGCGGGGAGCAGGCAAGTCTCGTCCAAAAGAAGAGAGAGGGAAGACGTAGTATTACCAAAAATAGTTATATAGTGACAGCAAAATTAACAAGCAATAGGTACACCTCACAGCTATTTCAAGGAACCCAACAACGTGAAAGCAAATCTTTAAACAAAATATTACAATCCCAAAATATGAAAATGACATGGATGTATTATTGCAAATTCTTAAGTTCTTACATGCAAGAGTCACTTGGCCATATAATGTACACGAGAAAGGAGATGAAAAAGACTTGGTAAGAGAAAACTAATTGTTGTCCAAAACAACCGACTATAAAAAATGTGACTATTTGCGACCTATGCAAAATTGTAAGATGCAATTTTTGACTTTGGCGCAGATCAAATGGTTTCAACCTAATACATTTTTATTCTTAAATTTTAAAAATACAAAAATTAACTGGCCAACTATTTAAGTATGATTTTTGCTAAGTTTACAAAAGAGAGAATTCACATGTATCAGTTGTGTTCGGTTTGGTGCCCAAACTTCCCTGCCAATAAATTGGTTGGGTACCAAGTTTTGATAGTTGTTTGGTTTACTGTGTTAAAAAAATAGTTTGGTTTTTTGCTAAATTCTAAGGGAAAATCTTGCCTTCAGCCGACGGATCACACTCGAGAGATGCACCACCTCCTCTATGTGACACCTAATTTTTTCTGCAACATCATGTGTGCTGTAAATTGCCTTCCGCAACAATACCTATGTAAAAAAAATTGAAGATAAAAAAGTTGCAAATATTTTCTGCAACATCATTTCTGTTGCAATTTTTGTTCCGCAACAACACCATGTTGCAAAAATAGTGAAAAAAAAAACTGCAACATCACCTATGTTGCAAAAGGTTTTTGCAACATAAGCTTTGTTGCAAAGAATTCTGCAACACAATCCTTGTTGCAATGATGAGGACAATGTTGGACGCTCGATCCAACAGCCGCCTCGACCTTTTAAAAAGATTCGCCGGCCAAAGCGTAGCGTGCCCCAAATTATAATTGCTAATGGGTGCCTACCCCTTATTTTCACAAACTTTTTGCCAAATATAGTTGCCCAAATAAAGGCAAAAAAAAAAATCTTGGACGAAAATTAGCAAGCCAACTCTTACCAACATGTGTAGTGTGGGCACCAATCAAACATGCCTCTAGGTCCTAAGGGCATCTCCAATGCCGACCCACAACCACAAGCATCCGGACTACGTAAGGCATCCAACCCGAGTCTGTATCGGTCCGTGGCGCAGTTCGGGCGTGGTCCGGACACAATTTTTTCCGCAAATCGGAGACAAATCGGGGGAGGGGGGCTTTGCGGGAGTCCGGACCGATCCCGCAACCGCTTCTGACCGTCCTGGCCCACCAAAAACCCTCCTACCTCGCCCACGCGTGTTCCCACCCGGCGCCAGCTGCCCGTATTTATGCCCCTGTAGAGCGCGCCGCTCAACATTGGAGACGGCTCATGACGGACGGGGCCTCTCACTGCCTCCGCCATCGAAGCGGCGTGCCAGCCAAGGGCGCCGCTCGTGATGCGTCTCCGGTGTCTGCGTCTGTTCAATACCGGAGATGCATGACTGGAAGGGACATGTCAAATATATATCTACCACGGGTGTTCAATGCCCTGTCCGTCCGTATGCTGCGAATAAGTAGGCTCGCCACTCCGACGCCGTACATTGACACACCCGGGCACCTCGCATCACCGGAATCCGCTATTTAAAGGCAGTCACACCTAGCTAACTCCACAGTACAACACAAGGCGCTCCCATCCTCCTCCCTTGCTCTGCATCCGCCATGACTGCAGGCGGCGAAGCCCTGTGTGAGAGCCTTTTCATGGAGATGAAGCACGCCGTGGCCACTCGTGCCGCTGTCTGGCAAAGTCGCTGTGCCAGGAAGATCGAGGCCGTCTTGCCGGCCAGCTCGCCCGAGATCTCCTACGACGAGGACGACACCACGATGGAGACAGCCTTTGACCACGCACTCATGTGCACGCTGACTTCACCATGGAGTAGGCGCATGCGCACTACAACGCCCCCATGGCGGAGGTGCAGCCTGCGCCGACGACTTTGTCGGCACTCCAACAGGCGCATGAGGAACAACGGTACAACATGTTCCTCCTGGAACAACACTGGCTGTCGGAGGGACAGATCTACGGCGAGCGCACAAGCGAGGAGGCCGTGGTGGCCATGGCCGCGGCGAACCACAACTTCATCACGGAGCAGCATGCCACCTACATTGCCGTTCGCGCTCAAGCCGCTGCTCGCCAGGAAGTGGCCGCCGCAAAGGCGCGGTTCAGGCGATCGCGGAGGAGAACAACACCAGCTGAGCCTCCTACGCGCCGCCGACGAACCATCAGGTGGCCCGGTGGGACGACGACATCGCTGATGCCACCATTTCCATTGTGGACCTCACGTCCACCGGCGACGGACATGTCGCAGACTCCTTCGAGGATGAGTAGGCCACGTGAGGCTGCAGGGCTGGTGTCCCATGTGGGTCGGTCTGTCTCCCGTGTTCTACTCTTCCTCACCGTAGACCGCACCTCCTCTTCATCGATCTTACCACCGGTGCTCATGGAGACAGAGGATGGAGGACGACATGGGCTTGGGCGCCGCCGCCGTAGGATAGGTTTAGGGCCGGGTAGTTTGTTTTGTTCGAGATGTAATGAAAATCTGGCGTGTTTTTGCATGAATTTCGTCCAGTTTATATGAAAATCCGTCGTGTTTGCATGAACTTCGTCCGGTTTGTCGAAAAGGAGTTTAAAATGTATGCCAGGATATGGTTCGATGGCGGCCTCCCGCATCCGTGTCCACGAACTGGTCCCCTGTCCGCGGAATGGTCCGTCCTATCCGCTGCCGGACGGAAAGAAATTTGCGGGTTGTCGTTGAAGATGCCCTAAAATACCGTAGAGCCCGTGGACCTTGGTCTTTTTGCTTTTTGTTTTTTACAATGAGAGACTCCTGCTCCCTCTCTGCGACACAACTCAATATTACTACAACGTCAAATTAAGTTTAGAAAAGCGATAAGAAAAAATGGCATATGTGATCGTGCATCCTTTTTTTTTTCTTGAACTGGAAAATGAGTGGTACAAGAAGATTGATCAGTCATCTTGATCAACTTACAGTTTGGTATCTTAGCTCACGGCGAATCAAAGGAGACTTCTGCTCATTTCGTGCTCGGCTTAGGTTGTTAAGTTTAAGAGGTCATACATTGTTGGTTATGTTTTTTTTTTGGTGGTGATTGTGATGGTAAGAAGGTCCCTAACCACCTTGAGCATGTACAACTGACGGTCTGACGCGTACACGCGAAGTACAATAATGAACAAAGCCCATGATAGGGAACTACGTACAGCTCATCACTTTTGGAACGTCGACTATTCATGTCTATTGTACTGTTACACTTCGTCATGATTAGGTTTTCAAAAATGTTGATCTGCATGATTAGTTGTAAGTCAGTTCAAAGTTCAGACTACAAGCAGGACTCGCCTGGCTGCTAGCATGCAGTTAGAAATAGAATACCGACTGGTGATGATACCAACCAAGTTAATCACAGTGGCACATTGCAGCTGTTGGGAAACCGGGGCCACCGGTGCGTGGCGGCTCGCCTCGTGCGTATCGCACGGGATAGCCCCTCCCGTTTCCTCGCTTTACGTTAAGTGGGTACTTATCCCTTTACCCTGTACCTCTATATAAAGAGACGAGGAGCAATTATTGTAACCCCTGATCATTGATTAATAAAGCTGGTCTCCTCATATTTCCCTGTGTCAATCTACTTTCGCTTGTTCGACTACTTCGTCTACGACGCTCGCCCACCGCTCCGCAAACTCGGACCGGACTCGCCGGCGGAGTTGCGGAACACGTTATCAGCACGCTTCGCTCCACCAACTCTCCATCAAGCCTGCGTCAAGCCTGCATCAAGCAGGCTTTCGTCGTTCACGCGGAGGTATAAGATCCGATCTATCTTTTGCAAAAATGGATTCCCCTCGTTACTATGATTCCGTTTTCGCGATTAGTTTCTTTTTCGGATAAATCTACCTATGGTGTGGATTTCTCTTCCAAGAACTGGCTGACAAATACGTCGCCGACCAATGTCGATGTTCTTGGATCAAGAGAGATTTGTTGACTACACCTAGGGAGACGGTGATTACATGTACTCCGGATGAGCACGGCACCGCCGCGTTGTACCCGTCGTACACGCGTCGTGACGTCCCGATGACGCCGTGCCACGCCGCTACACGCAGGAGCCCCGCTGTTGTCGCCGCGCCCGCGTGCCCGCTGCACGCACAGACGCCGTGCCCTGCTGGCACCTGGCGCGCTGGCCAAAGCCGCCGCTGCCGCGAGCCCGGGCCGCCGCCGTCGTGGGCGCGCTGGCTAGGGCCACCGCCACCGCTAGCCTGGCCGGCCTTGGCCGCCGCCGTCGAGCCGCCGCGCGAGCTGGCCGGCCTTGGCCGCCGCCGCCGCGCCGCCGCGCGAGCTGGCCGGCCTTGGCAGCCGCCGCCGAGCCGTCGCGCGAGCTGGCCGGCCTTGGCCGCCGCCGCCGCGCGAGCTGGCCGGATCCAGCCGCCGCCGCGCGAGCTGGCCGGCCCCAGGCCGCCGCCGCACCCTGGGCGCTAGGGGAAACCCTAGCGTCGCTGCGGGCAGACGCCGAGCGCAGCGCCTAGGCCGGCCCGCTGGCTCCTGGGCCGGATGGGCCGTGGCCGTGGGTGTTCCTCCAGAAAAAAGGGGGGGCGCCGGCTGTAGCGCGGCTATTTGCGGTTTAGCCCCTGTAGTTTCCAGATTTTACGCGAGTTTTTATTCCTGCTGTAATATTTCGCGTAGAAGCCCCTGGAACTGTCTGTTTTTCACTGAAAATGCGTATTTGGGCTTAAAAATGCCTCGGGAACTCATTTTTTGGGCTATTTTTCACGTACTAGACGCGCTTAACATGCTATCTTTTGTAACATGGTATTATTATATGATTTTACTGCTGTAGATTAATTGTTTAGCACTCTTAATCAATTAGTAAGTCATATAATAGCATGTTTTAAATATTGGAACGTCATTTTATTGAATAAGTTTATCAACATCGCATTTATGCAAAAGATTACCTGCTGTAATCTCATAATTTTTGCATAAATTGCAGATGGCCGGAATCGTTAACAAGGAGTTTGCTGAGCTGGCCCAGACTGGGATGAACTACCTGTCATGGGCCTCGGACTGTGAGATCTTTCTCCAGGGCAAGAGCCTCCTGAGGGCGATCGGTAAGGGGGCTCAGCTGGCCCCCACTGATCCCAAGTTTGAACCTGAGAATGCACAGGCTCTGCATTTTCTCCGTCATCACCTGTCACCTACTCTGAAAGATGAGTATATGGCTGAGCGGAGTGCTTGTGGCCTTTGGACCGCTCTTCAGCAGCGGTTTGAACGGCTGAAGTACACTGTAAAGCCACGTGCAGAGGCAGAGTGGATCCGTTTGAGGTTTGCGGACTTCAAGACGGTTGGGGAGTACAATTCGGCTCTGCACCGGATTTGTACAACTCTTCGGTTGTGTGGTACTGAGATTACCGACACCCAGAAGATTGAGAAAACCCTATCCACTTTCCACCCTGACGCGGTCCAGTCCTCACGGAACTACCGCCAGGGCAACTACACGAGGTATTCAGAGTTGATTGACGTCCTCCAGGTGGCAGAGGCGCAGGACGAGGTTCTCAAAAAGAACTTTGTCGCGCAACCACTAGGGGGGAGTTCTAGCCAGGAGGTGAACGCTCTCAAAGTCCGCAAGCCTCGACAGAAGAAGAGGGGCCGCAAGGGCAAGAAGAAGGGCTCTCAACCATCCGCTCAGGCTAAGCAGCAAAAGCCGGGCAAGGGTGGGCAGAGGCCTCAGGACTGTTTCCGCTGTGGCTCGGTGGAGCATTTCTCCCGCCAGTGTCGCGCACCACAGGAGGTCGTGGATGCATACAAGGCTCGAAAGGCGCGTGAGACGCACCTCGCCTTGGTTCAGGGGGGAGCACCACCGGCGCCCATGGCGGCACCCGTGATGATCCCTACGCCGACCACCACGCCCATAGTTGCGACCCCGCATGTGCCCATAGCGGCGGCTTTGGCGGTCTCTAATGACGCCAACGTTGCCATGGAGATTGAGCACATGGTCGCCCCTACGGCGCCGCCACTGGACATTGATGCTGCAGCCAAGATGATCTCTAACGACGATGGGATCGCCAGTATGGAGATCCAGGCTGAGATCAATGGCCTCTTTGCCGAGTCTGCTTAGTATCCCTTGTTAGTCCTCAGGATTCCGTGATTTGATACAATATTCGAATAAATTCGATTTGGTTGTAAGCTCTATGAGAGCACAAACTTATTCTTTATTTTGGCGATTGGATGACATTTATCCCATTCATTTATTCCATTATTTATTCATGATAGTATGTTATGTTCTGAAATGTGCGCATTTATTATTAATGTAGCGTCTTCCTCATTACATTAATTAGATGTCATATTTTAGAACGCGTGTGGCGCCCGAATGGAGGAAACATGCCTTGCCGATAGCGCAACCACACATACCATTTTACGAGAAACTAAGTATTTTGAGTCTATTAAAAAATCTCCGGGAAGTATTATGACAATCGCCGGCTGCGGTTCAAACATAGTTGGCTCCGGACGAGCTACTATCATACTTCCTATGGGAACAACTTTGATCATTAAAGAAGCGTTGTTGTTCCCGGAGTCGACTCGTACTCTTTTGAGCTTCAGAGACATCCGCGCCAATGGTCTTCATATTGAGACCGATGACGAGAACGGCAAGGAGTGCCTACTCATCACAAAGCGGGATGTAAATGGTAAACATGTTATCGAAAGGCTTCCTTCATTCGACACAGGGCTATACTACACTAAAATAGTAGCACCGCCCGTGTACACTACCCTCAAGACTGTTTTTAAAAGCTCTGAACTCTTCTGCCTCTGGCACGATAGGTTAGGCCACCCCGGACTTACGATGATGAGAAATATAATTAACAACTCGCATGGTCATAATGTTAATGTCAAGAACTTCCCGAATCCCGATGATTTCGTATGCTCCGCATGCGCCACGGGGAAGTTAGTCATTAGGCCATCGCCCCTCAAGGTGAGGGATGAAATCCCCGCGTTCTTGGAACGTATCCAAGGGGACATATGCGGTCCAATTCAGCCCCTCACGGGGCCGTTTCGGTACTTCATGGTGCTCATTGATGCTTCCTCTAAATGGTCCAATATTTGCCTGCTGTCAACACGGAACCATGCCTTTGCAAAGTTGATCTCTCAGATCATACAAATGAGGAATAATTTCCCCGATTATCGTATAAAGTCTATTCGAATGGACAACGCCGGAGAATTTACTTCAAAGGCGTTCGATGATTATTGCATGGCAATGGGAATCAAAGTTGAGCACTCAGTACCGCATGTCCATACACAAAATGGGCTTGCCGAGGCATTGATCAAACGAATTAAATTCATTGCTCGACCGCTCCTTCAGGGTTGTAATTTACCAACTACATGTTGGGGCCACGCAGTGTTACACGCGGCCAAACTCATCAACTTTAGACCGTCGGCCTACAACATCCACTCTCCTGTTCAGCTTGCGCAAGGGTCGGCACCGAAAATTTCCCACCTTCGTAGGTTCGGTTGCCAGGTATACGTACCAATACCACCACCCCAGCGATCGGCGATGGGCCCGCTCCGTAAGTCGGGGATATACGTTGGTTATGAGACTGTGTCCATAATCAGGTATCTGGACCCCATGACAGGTGACTGTCATACGACCCGTTTTGCTGATTGTATCTTTGACGAGGATTTTTTCCTGACTTTAGGGGGAGAGAATCAACCCCTTGATGCTAAAAGTCGAGAAATCACGTGGCAAGCCACGGGGATCCACGCTCATGACCCGCGCACTGCTGAGACAGAGAGAGAAGTCCAAAAGATAATAGATTTGCAGTCGTTAGCAAATCAACTGCCTGACCACTTTAGTGACTTAAAGACTGTGACAAAATCGCATGTGCACGCGCGCAATGCACCGGAAAGGGTTGAAATACCGAAGAAAAATGATGGTATACCCGCTCCCGTCCAAAGGCCTAAAAGGACGCGAAATCCGGCTTCTCAAATCCCAAGTACTCGGGGACGCCCGACGAAAAAGGATAAGAGAGATTTATTACAGCCTGTCGCCAAAGTACCCCAAAGTGAAACGGGGAGCCAGTCGAGACCTGGCACAAGTACGGAAAATTCAGTGCACGAAATTCCGGACTTAAACTTTCCCATAGGGGAAACGCCCAGCGGAGATGTGTGCGCACACATTGGCGCGGGAAATCTAAAGGACCTTGCTCCCATAATGAGAAATTTGGTAGAGCAAGTGTTGGCGCCGGATGCGCTCCATGACGAAATGGCCATAAATTATATTTATACGGGGGAGTCCATGAACCGAGCAACGGTGATTGTCGACATTAACTTTGCTACAAAAATTGCCTCAATCATAGATCTTGACCCTGAGCCTAACACGCTCGCCGATTGTAAGAAAAGGTCAGATTGGAAAGATTGGCAGCAGGCAATCACTGCCGAATTATTATCTCTCAACAAAAGGAAGGTGTTCGGACCAGTGTGTCGAACTCCTCCCCACATTCGCCCTGTTGGCCATAGGTGGGTTTTTGTTCGAAAGAGAGATGAGAATAATAAGGTAGTACGGTACAAAGCAAGGCTCGTCGCTCAAGGGTTCACTCAACGACCAGGTGTCGATTTTGAGGAGACTTACTCCCCGGTCATGGATGGAGTTACCTTTAGATACTTGATCTCGATGGCAGTAAACATGGGCTTGAAAATGAAATTAATGGATGTTGTCACTGCTTACCTGTATGGTAACTTGGATTCGAACATATACATGAAGGTTCCTGAAGGTATCCCTGTTCCGAACCATGATAGAGCAAACAGGAGTCTATACAGTGTTCAACTTCAAAAGGCACTTTATGGACTTCGGCAGTCAGGTAGAATGTGGTATAATCGCCTAAGCGATTTCCTTCATCAGAAGGGCTACACGAGCAATAAAGATTGCCCATGTGTTTTTATACGGCGATCCCAAGATGGATTCTGTATAATCTCGGTGTACGTGGACGATTTAAACATAATCGGTACACCTGAGGATATTGAGGAAGCGAGTTCCTACCTGATGTCGGAATTCGAGATGAAGGATTTGGGTAAAACCAAGTTCTGTCTAGGTCTGCAACTTGAACATTCCCCTGATGGGATTCTGGTGCACCAGTCGACCTACACCCAGAAGGTGTTGGAAAGATTTGGATTTGATAAGGCATATCCTTCTAAGACCCCGATGGTCGGAAGATCTTTACAGCCAGACAAGGACCCGTTCAGGCCAAAGGATGAGGGGGAGGAAACTCTGGGACCAGAGGTTCCTTACCTGAGTGCAGTTGGACCACTTATGTACCTCGCAAACTGCACACGGCCAGACATTGCGTTCGCCGTCAGTTTGCTTGCTAGGTACAGTTCTGAACCTACCAAAAGACATTGGAAAGGTGTCAAGGACGTCTTCCGTTACCTGCAAGGTACCAAAGATCTTGGCCTGTTTTATAAGAGGAATCAAGACATATCTATTATAGGCTATGCCGATGCTGGGTACCTATCGGACCCGCATGATTGCAAATCGCAGACTGGGTATGTTTTCCTTTGTGGTGGAACTGCGTTTACCTGGAAATCGTCCAAGCAAACTCTTGTGTCGACTTCCACAAACCACTCGGAAATCATGGCACTATTCGAAGCGTCAAAAGAATGCGTATCGCTTCGGCGGATGATCGGCCACATTCAGCAGACATGTGGACTGAACACCGTACAAACCCCTACCATTATCTATGAAGATAATGCTGCTTGTGTTGCACAAGTTCAGATGGGTTATGTGAAGAGTAACCTCACAAAGCATATTAGTCCCAAGTTCTTCTATGCACATGAGTTGCAGCAGTTGAACGAGGTGAGAGTTTTGCATACTAAGTCCTGTGACAATCTTGCTGATATGTTCACTAAATCATTACCGGCATCAACCTTAGAGAGGTGTGTGCGTGGAATCGGTATGATGAGACTTAGAGAGATGCAAGGTTCAGGGGGAGAAACTTCACAAACTCGTCGTTAAAATCTCAATCCCGATGATCGAGTACTCGACATGATGGTTGAGTGGATTGTACTCTTTTTCCCTTGGGTGAGTTTTCCTGATGTTTCTCACACGAGGTTTTTAACGAGGCAATTCGTGCAATACAACAACGTATACTATGTGCTCTTTCTCCATATTTTTTCCCACTGGGTTTTTCGGAGTTTTGAGGCATGGATATACGGATAATTACCCAAGGGGGAGTGTTGGGAAACCGGGGCCACCGGTGCGTGGCGGCTCGCCTCGTGCGTATCGCACGGGGTAGCCCCTCCCGTTCCCTCGCTTTACGTTAAGTGGGTACTTATCCCTTTACCCTGTACCCCTATATAAAGAGACGAGGAGCAATCATTGTAACCCCTGATCATTGATTAATAAAGCTGGTCTCCTCATATTTCCCTGTGTCAATCTACTTTCGCTTGTTCGACTACTTCGTCTACGACGCTCGCCCACCGCTCCGCAACCTCGGACCGGACTCGCCGGCGGAGTTGCGGAACAGCAGCCACCACTCTATCTTCGCCACATGCCGCATGCCGCATGCCTGTACAGTGGATATGCGAGTTTTACACGGTTACTTTATGAACTCTTGTTGAGGTCGTGTGGCCCTTTCATGGAAAAAGAACAAGGGTGCAGTTATCGTCTTCTAAACTACTATTATCGATGCATTTGGGCGTTTTGGCTTTCGGGCTCAGATGAGCCGGGAGTGAACAATAAAACCGCAAAAATATATTAGATAAATTCAAAAATCATGATTTATTGTGTGGTGAAAGATGCGAGCGTTCGTGATGTCCGTGCAAAAATTTAGCGCATTTGAACATCTGACGAGTTCTCAGCAAAAAAGGACAAATTTTGGGTCTGTAACTGTTTTGCATTGTTCGGAGCTGATTTTTTTTCCAAGGAGCTACTCAGATGTTCGAATGAGCTGAAACTTGTCACGGACATCACGCACTCAAACATCTTTCACCAGAATTTTTTGGGATATTTTTTGGGTTTTTCTACTATTTTATTTGAATTTACTTTTTATAGGATGTAGATGAGCTTGGGAGCCAAATTGGATATTCGTAGAAGTATTTGAATTGAAGTCAGTATACATAGATAGGGAGCTCTTTCACCCGCAAAAAAAAAAAAATGATAGGGAGCTCTTCGCTGGACCGTAACGTCGTCGCTGTTTATCCCCCGCCCTGCATACATGTATACCAGTATTTATTGCTACGTGCATCTGTAGTTAGTACAACGACTAGGAGTATCTAAGACGTGTTTAGTTTGTAGTTTAGCGTTGGCATGGTTTTCTACGCATGCATTTGGTTCACTGTCACAACTGTTGTACCTGCAATGTGATATAGTTTGTTAACCTAATCACTACTGGAATTATCATCTCTGCCGAGTGCCTAGAAAACTTGATGAAGACAACATATAATACTAGGGCTGTTGAGTATATTGATTAGATTAGAAACATAGAATAGACTAGGAAATATGTTGTCTTGTCTTGTACTCCAACCCACGCGCCGTCCCCGGGGCGGTCGGCCTCCATGACCGCCGCTGGGAGTCGCGCTGCCCGTACCAAGGGTTCATACGCCGGTCGTGTTAACCGGCTGTCCTAGAGAGTTTTTCCCCAAGCCCTTAGCTCAGGTTTTTCTCTCCCTTAGCTCAGGTTTTTCTCTCTCTCGTCGGTCCCTTTGATCGACGTTTACTTTTTGATTTTCCGATTTAAAATCGGTTTGCGACGCCCGTCACCGTTTGTCATCTACATTGTGCCTCTACTCCAACTTGGCAATGACTACACCAGCGTCTTCGACGACTCGACTGGCTCGCATGCTACGCGGCCCGGAGCGGCCGCCGTCCGCGCGTCCATCGGCAGGTCGCTCTCCGTGCCGGTCCTTGCCTTTGCATGGATTGGACTCCTGCACATACGAGCTGTGTACGCATGTCGCTTGTGCTGTGTGGCCACTTCGCTAGGCGTTGATTGCGTGCAAGCACCTGCTGTCTCGTACCTGATCGGATTGATCGCTCCTCCGTCACCTCGAACCGTTTTATCTACGCCGTGCGAATGATCTGATCCGTTGGTTGTGCGCGTCTTTGCAGGCTCTCTGAAGACCGTTCTGAATTCAGGGCGCACCTCTACCGATCGAGCAACGGGTTGCCATTGCGTCGCCCCATCGGGCCGCAGCGCCGCCGCCCCGTGGTTCTTCTCCAAGTTGCACCGACCCGCATCACCGTTGCGTCGCCTTTTGGGCCGTAGTGCCGCGATCCGCGGTCCACAACCGCCTTGAGGCCGTCCGCTCTAGGTCGTCCCCGTGGCTGCACCGACCCTCGCGTCGCCACTACGTCGCCGTCGTCGGGCAGTAGCAAGCGTGGCACGTGGTCCATACTGCAGTCCCGAGACCGTTCCCGTGGTTGCACCGACCCAGGTTCCATCGCTGCGCCGCCACTTCGGGCTGTTGCACCGCGGCCCTCGGTCCCCGCCGCCACCCCGAGGTCTTCCTGCCGTCGCCCTGACGTGCCCGCCGCCGCTGCGTCGCCCCTTCGGACCGTAGCGCCGCGGCCCGCGGTCCACCGCCGTCCCTGGGCGTCGACCTCTCATGGTATGCACCGCGCCGCCTTCCTCGACGCGGGAACGTCACCGTCCGCGCCGGTCTTCGTCACGCTGTTGGGTTCTCCTCGCTTACTTCGAGCATCGTCGCCGCGCTCCTAACTAGCCGCCCCTGCTACCGCTCTTATTCGGCGCCGCTGCAGCTCGCTCACTTTAACATCCTAATTTTCAATTTGGATGTTAACATAGATCATTTGTATGCATCCATCACTTGAGCATATTTGAATTTGAGTTTATTTAAAAATTGATCCAAAAAATTTAAGCAACTCAAGGACCCAAATGAGAGAGTTGGAAGTTTTTCCAAAGAGGATCCACTATTTTATTATTTAATCAGCGAGGTTGGATCAAATATTATTTTTGTCAATTTTCATTTTCAATATTTTAAATAAGTGAGAGAAGATAATATGACTTCTTCAAAAACAGAATAAAAATATTGGAAGTAAAAATAATCTTTATTGGACTTTTATTTGCAATTTATTATTTTAAAAATTGCATTAAAAAGTTATTTTATTTTTAAACATTTTTATTTCAGAAAAATGTTCACTTTGTCCCAAATATTAGGTGGGAACGAGGAAAATTGTTTCTGAAAATTTTAGGATTTTTTATATTTTATTTGAATTTTTATTCGTTCGAAGAATTAAAAAAAATTCGGGCGACCGGGCCAAAGCCCAGCCGGCCCACCTGCGCCACGGCCTCTCCCTCCCGTGTCAGCGCCGAACTTCTGCCGGAGTCCGAGCCGCCGCCGCCCCGGCTTGGCCCCTCGGCCAAGACAACCACCCCCGGGCATTATATACGGCCACCTCGGCCCCCTCTCTCCCCTGAGCCGCCGCCACCCCGCGCCGCACCACCGCCGCCGCAGCCACCCGCCGCCACCGCCCGTCGCCTCTCGCGCCCGCACCGCCGCCGCGCGAGCCGCAGCCGCCGCCTCTCGCAGACTCCCGTGCCACCGCCCTCCTCGCCACCGGCCGAAGCCACCGCCGCCGCCCGCCCGCGAACCCGCGAACCCGCCGGACCGATCCATGACCCGATCCGCGAGGTATAAACTGTTCGGTTTTTTTAGGTTTTTATTTTCGTTTTTTTACCCTAGGTCATTTTTGTAATGAAAACCTAGATTCATTTTATTTAGGTTTTATTAAACAACGAATGTCCACTGTTTAGTTCCAGAAAAGGAACGTTCGCAACTTACATTTTTCCTTTTCTGTTAATTTTCGTTAGGGACCTATCCATGATTTAAACTTTTACCGATCCGCCCTGGTTTTCAAACGGTCGTTACTTTTTACTCGTTAGTCGAGATTAGATGAAACCAATACCAATTTCTTCGTTTCGATCTTGTCTTTCCAGTAGCGCGAACCAAATTTGATATTGAAAGTTTTAAAATTTGATTTCAAACAGATTTGTATTTGAACTTCTTTTAATCGTAACTTGAGTTTTGTAACTCCGTTTGAGTTGATTCTTTTTGCAAATCGAAGCTCTTGACCTAAACTTTCTGCTAAGGCCACATTCCCTTAATTTTGGTACTGTTAGAATTTTTTTCTATTACAAGAGCCGTTTGCTTGTTTTCGAAGTCTTTCGAGTTTCGTTCTTCGATTCTGTTGCATGATTGCTTATGTATGCTATTGTTCGATTGCAATAGAATTTTCGCAGTGCGAAGCTTGCTACTACGAGTCACTAGGTTTCAACGATCGTCAGCAAGGCAAGTTCATACTTATCATACTTTCAGATACCCCGTTTTTATTGCATTAGTTCTATCCTCAAAGATTGCATGAGTAGGACTTGATCACATGTGGTATTGCTTAGTAGTTCATGAGGTAGGAAACGAATGACTTGAGATCAACCCAAGGAAATATGCGCTTTGTTACTTATTGCTTAGCCATGCTTGTAGACGTGGATTGGTATATGAGATTTTATGAAAGTTGTGAGTGTAATAACAACTAAGGGAATGTTTAAGGTGGTAACTTTAACACACCACTGGGTGGATTGGTTGCAGGCCACCTGGAGAATCCAGTGTTGTCCTAGGAAATCCCAGAGGACTTGTGTGATTATCCTATGGAATACCACACATGCTCAAAGGGATCATATATCATTCATGCATAGAAACTTTCGTGTGCAGCCACATGCCATTATGGGCTCTGGCATAGTTGTGTATGTTGTGCGAGCTCTTTCAGTGGTGAACTAGCAGATGTAGGGGAAAGTAGGTGTAACTTTTCATCTGGGGTAAAGAGTGAATGCTTCTGAAAGACTGTGTCTTAGTCATCAGTTTCTCAAAGACCATGCAGTGTGATCAAACGGAGGAGATCGAGTCTTGTGGGGAAAAGTGCATAAACCTCTGCAGAGTGTACAAACTATTCATGAGTAGCCGTGTCCCCGGTTATGGACGTCTTGAGTATCCTGGTATTTGAATTATGGACTGATCTCAACATTCTATTTAATTAACTTGTTGGGTTATTAATGACTTTGGTAATTTGGGATTGAGATGGAGGAACCATTCTCAATATTGCTTAATACAACTTAGTAGTAAATAAAATTTATTCCTTTGTTGTAGGAAAAAAACTAGCTTTATGCAAAAAATTAACCTTACAGCCTCCACCAGCCAAATATGCATATAATTGTAGACATTTGTTCATCATTACTTGCTACAGTGTGTTCTTTCCAGCATATTCAATGTCCTGACCTATACGGCTGCAACATCTCATGTTGTAGAGTTTACCGATGAAAAATAAGGTGCGATTAGGTCGTTGTCATGCACTCATTGTTTGCCGTGGAGTTGGATGGACTCAACTTATCTTCGATGCTTCCGCAAGATTTCGTATTAGTTTATGGCCTTTAGCCATCTTATTGCAATAAGACTACCTTTTGAGGATTTTTGATGTAATAAAGTGTGATTGAACTCTGCTATAAATCCTCGAAGTACTGTGTGTGTCAGCATACCGATCCAGGGATGACACGGAGCACAGCGACTCCGGTCCATTTGGATCGATGTCGCTACAGAGATGGTATCAGAGCACACGTTGACTGTAGGACACGACCACTAGGATAAGCCACATGATGCCCTTCTCTAATCATTCTATTTGTTCTCCACTCATTCTAATTCGTCTCTATTTCTATTTCTATAGATGTCAGACCCCCGGAGCAAGTTCACTTAGCGAGACGATGACACCCCTTTCGGAAGACACTTGAAGGAAGTCACTAGATACCTACACATTGGAATACCAAGTATCATTGGAGATTTC
Organism: Secale cereale; assembly: GCA_902687465.1. Taxonomy (NCBI): domain Eukaryota; kingdom Viridiplantae; phylum Streptophyta; class Magnoliopsida; order Poales; family Poaceae; genus Secale; species Secale cereale. Next base: position 702,319,983 of record LR738710.1, on the reverse strand, counting down.
TATGCAACATTGCCGAAAGAGGAATACTGGAAGATCAAAGTTAGTGTTCCTGGGAGGACTATAGCACCAGTCACGGAACCTCTTGAGCTTGCCTTTGATGCACCTACTTGGAGCTTGGGAAAGAGTATGGCAGCTCACATCACATTTGTACGCATAAGTGAAGTCTACAACAAGGATCTTGAGGACACCATCTACCAGATTTGTGGACGCCAAGATGAGCAATGGGAGATGCTTCGCACAAGGAAGGATGGATCCATTGCTGCATTCATCCAGGAGATGGAGCAACACATTCGACGCTACGAGAATCAGATGTGCATGCTCATGCAGAAGACCAATATGGTGATAACACGGAATGTGGAGCTAGAAGAGGAAATCAAGACAGTACGTGATGGATATGAAGAGGAAATCGTCGTACTATTGGAGCAGAATGAAGCACTGAATAAGAAGGTTGGAACAAACACGGTAAAGCCGGAACCATAGATGGGTGATACGTCTCCATCTTATCTATAATTTTTGATTGTTCCATGCCAATATTATACAACTTCTACATACTTTTGGCAACTTTTTATACTAACTTTGGGACTAACATATTGATCAAGTGCCCAGTGCTAGTTCCTGTTTGTTGCATGTTTTTTGTTTCGCAGAATACCCATATCAAACGGAGTCCAAACGGGATAAAAATGCACGGAGATTTTTTTGGAATATATGTGATTTTTGGGAAGAAGAATCAATGCGGGATGATGCCCGAGGGGGCCACGAGGCCGGGGGGCGTGCCCCAGGGGGCTGGGCGCGCCCCTGACCCTCGTGGCTGCCCCGTAAGGCGGTTGGTGCCCTTCTTTCGCCGCAAGAAAGCCAATATCCGGGTACAAATCGTGTTTAAATTTCAGCCAAATCGGAGTTACGGATCTCCGGAATTATAAGAAACGGTGAAAGACCAGAATCTCAGAACGCAGAAACAGAGAGAGACAGATCCAATCTCGGAGGGCTCTCGCCCCTCCGCCGCCATGGAGGCCATGGGCCAGAGGGGAAACCCTTCTCCCATCTAGGGAGAAGGTCAAGGAAGAAGAAGAAGGAGGGGGGGCTCTCTTCCCCTCTCTCCCGGTGGCGTCGGAACGCCGCCAGGGCCATCATCATGTGACAACGATCTACACCAACACCTTCGTCATCTTCACCAACATCTTCGTCAACTTCCCCCATCTATCTACAGCGGTCCACTCTCCCGCAACCCGCTATTCTTGAACATGGTGCTTTATGCTTCATATTATTATCCAACGATGTGTTGCCATCCTATGATGTTTGAGTAGATTTTCGTTGTCCTATCGGTAATTGGTGAATTGCTATGATTGGTTTAATTTGCTTGTGGTTATGTTGTTTTCCTTTGGTGCCCATCATACGAGCGTGTGCGTGCATCACACCATAGGGTTAGTTGTATGTTGATAGGACTATGTATTGGAGGGCAAGAGTGACAGAAGCTTCAACCTAGCATAGAAATTGATGCATACGAGATTGAAGGGGGACCAATATATCTTAATGCTATGATTGGGTTTTACCTTAATAAACGTTAGTAGTTGCAGATGCTTGCTAATAGTATCCATCATAAGTGCATAGACTTCCAAGTCAGGGATGACATGCTAGCAGTGGCCTCTCCCACATAAAACTTGCTATCGGTCTAGTAACATAGTCAATTGCATATGGACAATTTTGCAACTCCTACCACCACTTTTCCACACTTGCTATATTAACTTTATTGCTTCTTTACCTAAAACAGCCACTAGTTTTTATATACGTGCTCTTTATATTCTTGTAAACCTATCCCTTTACACCTACAAAGTACTTCTAGTTTTATACCTGTTCTTCGTAAAGCGAACGTTAAGCGTGCGTAGAGTTGTATCGGTGGTCGATCGAACTTGAGGGAATATTTGTTCTACCTTTAGCTCCTCGTTTGGTTCGACACTCTTACTTATCGAAAGAGGCTACAATTGATCCCCTATACTTGTGGGTTATCAAGACCTTTTTCTGGCGCCGTTGCCGGGGAGTTATAGCGTGGGGTGAATATTCTCGTGTGTGCTTGTTTGCTTTATCACTAAGTAGTTTTTATTTTGTGCTCTTGTTTTCTATCTTTAGTTATGTGTAAGAAACACAAAATACCAAAAAAATAGTGGTACCTATTGAACCAGTGGTTGAAGAACCACTCAAAATCTATCACACTACTGAAGCTTTTTACCTGGATCTTCTTGGATCCCTATGTGCTCGGGCTGAAACCCCAACTAGCTTAGTTGAGGGAAAATCGTGCGACGCCGCATATCTGAAAAAGGGAAACTTTTACTGGATCAAATTCATCGTTTGTAGTGCTATGCTTGGAATTTATGTGAAATATATGATTGTACTTATTGTTCTAAAGACCCTAAGAAACACCTTCCTTACCAATATGAGTGTAGTGATAATGGAATCGTATCTTCGTATACTGAGGGGGTTTATAATTACTACGATGTTCAACAAATTGAAGAATTTGTTGCTTTTAGGGGTACTTGTGAAATTGCCTCTTTTATTGAAGAGTGTGATACCACTCTCTACAAATGTGAAAATTTGGCCATACTTAAATATTGCTATGATAATTATGCTTCTAATCCTTATATTAAATCATATATTGACTCCTCCGCTGTCCAAGAAGAGACTAATATTTTGCAGGAGTCTATGGAAGAAGGAATTGATGACACTGTGAGCTCATTAGATGAAAAAGATTAGGAGGAGAGCGAAGAACAAAAGGAGGAAGAGCGGATTAGCTACCCGTGCCCACCTTCTAATGAGAGTATCTCTTCAACTCATACATTGTTTAATTTCCCTTCATGCTTACCGAAGGATGATTGCTATGATGATTGCTACAATCCCTTGGATTCGTTTGAAATATCCCTTTTTGATGAAATTGATGCTTGCTATGCTTATGGCCAAGATGCCAATATGAATTATTCTTATGGATATGAACTTGCTATAGTTCCTTATGTTATGAATGAAATTGTTGCTATTGCACCCACACATGATAGTCCTATTTTGTTTTTGAATTCTCCCAACTACACTATATTAGAGAAGTTTGCTCTTATTAAGGATTATATTGATGGGTTGTGCCTTACTACTACACACGATGATTTTAATAGATATAATATGCATGTGCTTGCTACTCCTACTTGCAATTATTATGAGAGATGAACTACATCTTCGCCTCTCTATGTTTCCAATATGATAAAATTGCAAGAAACTGTTTATACTATGCATTGGCCTTTACTATGTGTGCATGAATTGTTCTTTTATGACATGCCGATGCATAGGAAGAGAGTTAGAATTCTTTGTTGCATGATATATGTTAGTTTGTGCTCACTACTAAATCACAAATCATTGTTAATTAAAATTGGCTTTGATATACCTTGGGATCCGGGTGGATCCATTACTTGAGCACTATATGCCTAGCTTAATGGCTTTAAAGAAAGCGCTGACAGGGAGACAACCCGAAAGTTTTAGAGAGTCATTTATTTCTGTTGTGTGCTTTTATAAAGTTTAAAAACAAAAAATATAGAGGGGAACCCAAAACTTTCTCAAAAAGAAAAGCGGAAGTGAGAAAGACGAGCATTGTTAAAGTGAGATCTAGCCTTGAACTTTGCTCATGCCCATGGAAGCTTTGTGAACCTTGATTACAGAAACTTTTCAACAAAAATAATTATCCCCTTGTACAATTCCTCTGTATTATAAAAATAATATGCCAAGAGTTTCCTTTAGGATGATTAAACTGCTTGTTGGTTTGTGCGGTGCAAAAAGAAAAACTTTGGATGTAGTGCACGCTTTTTTATTTTTTTATTGGAACATCAAAAGCTTCCGAAACTTTTTGCAAAGTCTTGCTATACAAATTGTTTATTTTTCCTATTTTTCCAGATTTTTTTGAGTTACATAAGTAGGGTGAATGTTCAAATCTTTACAGACTGTCCTGTTTTCACAGATTGCTGTTATAGCTTCATTATTTGCATATCTTTGAATTCTTGTTGAAGCCTCCTTGACTTGGGGCCATAGAATTGTGATAGAATACAATGGGTAATGTTTGTTTATAATTATACAATAATGTTAGAGTAGTACATGATGTGATTTCATTGATCATATGCACTAACCCCGCCACTAAAACTTTGGTTAAGTTTTGTGTGGATGAAGTGTTCGAAGATCGAGGAGGTATCGATGTGAGGAGAAGGAGGAGAGGCAAGAGCTCAAGCTTGGGGATGCCCAAGGCACCCCAAGTAAATATTCAAGGAGACTAAAGCGTCTAAGCTCGGGGATGCCCCGGAAGGCATCCCATCTTTCTTCAACAAGTATCGGTATGTTTTCGGATTTGTTTCGTTCACATGATATGCGTAAATTCTTGGAGCGTCGTGTGATTTTTATTTTTATTTTAATAAATGCACCATGCTGGTATGAGATAGTCCTTGGTTGATTTGTAGAATGTTCTTTGCACTTCACTTATATCTTTTGAGTATGACTTTATAGAATGCTTCATGAGCTTCACTTATGTCATTTGAAGTTTGGATTGCCTGTTTCTCCTCACATAGAAAACCACCATTTGTAGAATGCTCTTTTTCTTCACTTATATTTGTTAGAGCAGGGCATATCTTTTGTAGAAAGAATTAAACTCTCTTGCTTCACTTATATCTATTTAGAGAGTTGACAGGAATTGGTTATTCATATGGTTAGTCATAAAATCCTACATAAACTTGTAGATCGCTGAATATGATATGTTTGATTCCTTGCAACAGTTTTGTGATATAGAGATGCTAATATGTGGGAGGTACTACTGAATGATTGTGGTCTAGTAAGAATATTGGTGTTAAGGTTTGTGATTCCCGAAGCATGCACGTATGGTCTCCTAACTATGCAACCAAATTGGCACACATTGTATTTCGATTCTTTATCTTTGCGTGAAGGTCGGGGGCACGCGATGGTTAACTCCTACCAACCTCCCCCCTAGGAGCATGCATCATAGTATTTTTGCTTTGAGGGCTAATAGATTTTTCGCAATTAGTATGTGAGTTCTTTATGACTAATTTTGAGTCCATGGATTATACACACTCTCACCTTTCCACCTTGCTAGCCACTCTAGTACCGCGCAATTTTCGCCGGTGCATCAAACCACCTTATACCCTTCCTCAAAACAGCCACCATACCTACCTATTAAGGCATTTCCATAGCCATTCCGAGATATATTGCCATGTAACTCCACCGTTCCGTTTATTATGACATGCACCATCATTGTCATATTGCCTTGCATGATCGTAAGATAGCTAGCATGATGTTTCCATGGCTTGTCCGTTTTTTGATGTCATTGCTACGCTAGATCATTGCACATCCCGGTACACCGTCAGAGGCATTCATATAGAATCATATTTTTGTTCTAGTATCGAGTTGTAATATCGAGTTGTAAGTAAATAAAAGTGTGATGATCATCATTATTAGAACATTGTCCCATGTGAGGTCATAATAAAATAAAAGAGGCCAATGAAGCCCAAATAAGAAAAAGAGGCCAAAGAAGCCCACCAAAAAAGAGAGGCCAAAGAACCCAAAAAAAAGAGGGAGAAAAAAATGAGAGAAAAAGAGAGAAGGGACAATGTTACTATCTTTTTTCCACACTTGTGCTTCATCATAGCACCATGTTCTTCATGATAGAGAGTCTCCTATGTTGTCACTTCCATATACTAGTGGGAATTTTCATTATAGAACTTGGCTTGTATATTCCAATGACGGGCTTCCTCAAATGCCCTAGGTCTTCATGAGTAATCAAGTTGATGCACACCCACTAGTTTTCCTTTGAGGTTTCATACACTTATAGCTCTAGTGCATCCGTTACATGGCGATCCCTACTCATTCACATTGATATCAATTGATGGACATCTCCATCGTCCATTGATTTGCCTAGTCGATGTGAGACTTTCTCCCTACTTTTGTCTACAACCACCTTCTATTCCACCCATAGTGCTATGTCCATGGCTCACGCTAATGTATTGCGTGAAGAGTTGAAAAGGTTCGAAAAAGTAAAGTATGAAAACAATTGCTTGGCTCACACCGCGATGGGCATGAGGGGTACCTTGTGTTAAGAAAAGGGAGCATAAAAGACTATATGATTTTGTAGGGATAACGTTCTTTAGCATTGATATTTTGAAAGACTTGATTGTTTGTTGGGATGCCCGAGTATTAAATTATTTTCTATCAAATGATAGACTATTGCTTTGAATCACTCGTGTCTTAATAATCATGCCATGATTAGATTACATGATCAAGATTATGCCAGGTAGCATTCCACATCAAAAATTATCTATTTTATCATTTACCTACTCGAGGACGAGCAGGTATTAATCTTGGGGATGCTGATACGTCTCCTTCGTATCTATAATTTTTTATTATTCCATGCCAATATTATACAACTTTTACATACTTTTGGCAACTTTTTATACTATTTTTGGGACTAACATATTGATCCAGTGCCCAGTGACAGTTCCTGTTTGTTGCTTGTTTTTTGTCTCGCGGAACACCAATATCAAACGGAGTCCAAACGGGATAAAAACACACGGAGATCTTTTTTGGAATATAAGTGATTTTTGGGAAGAAGAATCAACGCGAGACGATGCCCGAGGAGGACACGAGGCAGGGGGCGTGCCCCAGGGGGCTGGGCGCGCCCCTGACCCTCATGGCCGCCTCGTAAGGCGGTTGGTGCCCTTCTTTCGCCGCAAGAAAGCCAATACCCGGATACAAATCGTGTTTAAATTTCAGCCCAATCGGAGTTACGGATCTCCAGAATTATAAGAAACACTGAAAGGGCAGAATCTGGGAACACAGAAATAGAGAGAGATAGAGAGACATATCCAATCTCGGAGGGGCTCTCGCCCCTCCGCCGCCATGGAGGCCATGGACCAGAGGGGAAACCCTTCTCCCATCTAGGGAGAAGGTCAAGGAAGAACAAGAAGGAGGGGGGCTCTCTCCCCCCTCTCCCGATGGCGCCGGAACGCCGCCGGGGCCATCATCATGTGACGGCGATATACACCAACACCTCCGTCATCTTCACCAACATCTTCATCAACTTCCCCCATCTATCTACAGGGGTCCACTCTCCCGCAACCCGCTGTTCTTGAACATGGTGCTCTACGCTTCATATTATTATCCAACGATGTGTTGCCATCCTATGATGTCTGATTAGATTTTCGTTATCCAATCGGTAATTGGTGAATTGCTATGATTAGTTTAATTTGCTTGTGGTTATGTTACTGTCCTTTGGTGCCCATCATACGAGCGCGTGTGTGCATCACACCATAGGATTAGTTGTATGTTGATAGGACTATGTATTGGAGGGCAAGAGTGACAGCAACTTCAACCTAGCATAGAAATAGATGCATACGAGATTGAAGGGGGACCAATATATCTTAATGCTATGATTGGGTTTTACCTCAATAAGCGTTAGTAGTTGCAGATGCTTGCTAATAGTTTCAATCATCATCATCATCATCATCATCAATAAATGCATCAACATGTGGAAGTCCTCCTTTACGTAATCGTTCAAGCATTTACAGGTCATCTGCAGCAGTAACTTCTTCCAGTTCCGGCTCTTCTTGTTCCGGCTCAGGGGTGAAGGCGGATTCACTATCGTTGTCTACTTCTATGTTCTGGGTGGACTAGAGAAGTTCTTGAAACGTTTTTTGGAAAGACGTGTTTCTTGGAAGAATTCTCCTTCGTCATATGTGTCTTGGTTAATGTGAGGTTCATAATCCTCTTCATTGGGGGGAGGTGGTCTAACACGTGGCGGCACTTCATAAACGACATCCGAAGCACTGAGATTTGGATCACTTTGACAGGCCCACGGTAGATAGAAAACTTGGGTTGCCTGTTGAGCCGTAATATAGACATCGGGAACATCCAAATGGGTGCTTTGTTTGATTTCAACTAGCCCTATATGTTTATGAGTCCTTCTAGTCTCCTCGGCTGGAACCAATAACATTTGAAGACTACGACGTTTGGTGGGTTTTCACCATCGAATTGAAGTTCATAAATTGCTTCAACTCTTCCATAATACTCAATATTTCCTTCGCCGATAGCAGAGACACAACAATTTGTAGACTTTCGGTCAGCCATAGGTACAAAACCGATACCCGTTGATGTCGTATTTGTCAATGAATGGACCTTATAGTCAAAACCATTAGCTACTTGTCTCAATTTGGCATCCATAATCTCTGAATTAGCCTACAAGTTTAATACGAAAGATTGTTGAATTAGTCGCAAATTAGCCAAAGAAATGAAATGCTCTACTGGAAATTACCCTTTTTTAACCAAGAGATGAAACCGGGATATTCGTCTGCTTGCTTTGCCAGAAGCGCATACTCTTCGACGGAATCCTTTTGGGTCAGAGCTCCATACGAGAATATGGCGATGTATTGGTGTCTACACACGCTTCTACTCTTGTAGACTATGTTGGGCCTCCAAGCGCAGAGGTTTGTAGGACAGTAGCAATTTCCCTCAAGTGGATGACCTAAGGTTTATCGAACTCAGGGAAGTAGAGGTTGAAGATGGTCTCTCTCAAGCAACCTTGCAACTAAGATACAAGAAGTCTCTTGTGTCCCCAACACACCTAATACAACTAGGAGTTGTATAGGTGCACTAGTTTGGCGAAGAGATGGTAAAATATGGATGATAGGAGTGGCAAAGCAAAGTAATATAAATATGTAATAAAAAGTGCAGCAAGCAAACAAGTGGTAAACGTGAGCACAAATGGTATTGCAATGGTGGAAACAAGGCCTAGGGTTCATACTTTCACTAGTGGCAACTCCCAACAACATTAACATAATCGAATCACATGATATTTCCCATAAAAGATGCAAAGGGGACACACTGGGAGGTCATTCCTTCGTGGTCAAGAGAGGACGAGAATTATGTAGGGCTACAAAAGCACACCTCAAAGTTCATAGTTCCCAATCTAAGGATTTCCCAATGTCACCGCGGCCATCCAAAGAGAGTCCCACAATCACCGCAACATATCTAAAGGATAGTCAAAGACAAGCACCAAGAGACTCTCAATCTTCAATCAACACACAAGAGAGGAAATCACTCATGAAAATATTGTTCTAATCCATGTCCAATAGACCACTGTCACCTTGGTCTCGGGGATTATACTAGATAAAGACAAGTGAGTACATCAATCCAATACATAGAGGAAGGGGAAATATCTTAGATTAACATAGCCTATGATCACAACGAAGATCAGATCATGGGAGAGAGAATTGACCACATAGCTACTGGTAAGAACCCCAGCCCCGAGGAGGAACTACTACCGCATCATGGAGGGAGGAAGCTGTTGGGGAACGTAGCATAATTCAAAAAAATTCTATGCTTTCACCAAGACCCAAGTATGGAGACATCTAGCAACGAGCGAGTAAGAGTGCATCTACATACCGTTATGGAGATTGCGAGCGGAAGCTTTCGAAGAAGCGTGGATGAAGAAGTCGTACTCTTCGCGTTCTTCATCACCGATGATCTAGCGCCGAACGGACGACACCTCCGCGTTCAACACACGTACGGTGCAGCAACGTCACCTCCTTCTTGATCCAGCAAGGGGGGGGAGGAGAAGTCGTCAGAGATCCGGCAGCACGACGGCGTGATGACGGATGCAGTGGAGATCGCAGCAGGGCTTCGCCGGGCGCCCTGCGTTGGAGTATGGAGGTGTGACGGGAGGGGGAGAGGCGCCAGGGCAAGGGTGCGGCTGCCCTCTCCCTCCCCACATATATATAGGGGGCCAGGGGGTGCGCTAGGGCTCCTGCAGATCCAATCTGCAGGGGGGCGGCGGCCAGGGGGGAGTCCTTGCCCCCCCAAGGCAAGTGGTGGCCCCCCTCCCCCTTAGGGTTTTAACCCTAGGCGCATGGGGAGGTGGGCCCCTAGTGGTGCGCCAGCCCAGAGGGGCTGGACACTACCCCTTGCGGCCTAGGGGCCCCACCGGGATGGGTGGCCCCACCTGGTGGACCCCCGGGGCCCCTCCGGTGGTCACGGGACGCTCCCGGTGACCCCCCGGAGATCACCCGATGGCCGAAACTAGACTTCCTATATATCAATCTTTACCTCCGGACCATTCCGGAACTCCTCGTGACTTCCGGGATTTCATCCGGGACTCCGAACAACTTTCGGGTTTCCACGTGCATTTATCTCTACGACCCTAGCGTTACCGAACCTTAAGTGTGTAGACCCTACGGGTTCGGGAGACACGTAGACATGACCGAGAACACTCTCCGGTCAATAACCAACAGCGGGATCTGGATACCCATGTTGGTTCCCACGTGTTCCTCGATGATCTTCATCGGATGAACCACTGTGTCAAGGATTCACTCAATCCCGTATGTTATTCCCTTTGTCCATCGGTACGGTAGTTGCCCGAGATTCGATCGTCGGTATTCCCGATACCTTGTTCAATCTCGTCATGGCAAGTCTCTTTACTTGATCTGTAATCCATCATCCCGTGACTAACTACTTAGTCACATTTAGCTCATTATGATGATGTCTTACCGAGTGGGCCTAGAGGTACCTCTCCGTCATACGGAGTGACAACATCTCAGTCTCGGTTCGTACCAACTCAACAGACACTTTCGGAGATACCTGATGTGTACCTTTATAGCTACCCAGTTACGTTGTGACGGTTGGCACACCCAAAGTACTCCCACGGTATCCGGGAGTTGTACAACCTCATGGTCTAAGGAATAAATACTTGACACCGAAAAGCTTATGCATTACGAACTATACGATCTCGTGTTATGCTCAAGTTTGGGTCTTGTCCATCACATCATTCTCCTAATGACGTGATCCCGTTATCACTGACATCCCATGTCCATGGTCAGGAAACCGTGACCTTCTGTTGATCAACGAGCTGGTAACTAGAGGCCTACCAGGGACTCATTGTGGTCTATGTATTCACACATGTATCGCTGTTTCCGTACAATACAATTCAAGCATGAATAACAGACAATTATCATGAACAAGGAGATATAATAATAATGCTTTTATTATTGCCTCTAGGGCATATCTCCAACAGTCTCCCACTTGCACTAGAGTAAATAATCTAGTTACATTGTGATGAATCGAACACCCATAGAGTTCTGGTGTTGATCATGTTTTGCTCGTGAAAGAGGTTTAGTCAACGGGTCTGCTACATTCAGATCCGTATGCACTTTACAAATATCTATGTCTCCATCCTGAACATAATTCCGGATGGAGTTGAAACGACGCTTGATGTGTTTGGTCTTCTTATGAAACCTGGGCTCCTTGGTAATAGCAATAGCACCAGTGTTGTCACAGAAGAGAGTCATCGGGCTTGACGCGCTTGGAATGACTCCTAGGTCGGTGATGAACTCCTTCAGCCAGACTCCTTCCCGCGCTGCTTCAGAAGCAGCTATGTACTCCGCTTCACATGTAGATGCTGCCACGACGCTTTGCTTGCAAGTGCACCAGCTGACTGCCCCTCCATTCAAAATGTACACGTATCCGGTTCGAGACTTAGAGTCATCCAGATCTGTGTCGAAGCTAGCATCGACGTAACCCTTTACGACGAGCTCTTCGTCACCTCCATAAACGAGAAACATATCCTTAGTCCTTTTCAGGTACTTTAGGATGTTCTTGACCGCTGTCCAGTGTTCCGTACCGGGATCACTTTGGTACCTCCCTACCAAACTTATGGCAAGGTTCACATCAGGTCTGGTACACAGCATGGCATACATGATAGAACCTATGGCCGAGGCAGAGGGAATGACACTCATCTTTTCTCTATCTTCTGCCGTGGTCGGCGACTGAGCCTTGCTCAATCTCATACCTTGCAAAACAGGCAAGAATCCTTTCTTTGACTGATCCATATTGAACTTCTTCAATATTTTGTCAAGGTATGTACTTTGTGAAAGACCAATGAGGCGTCTCGATCTATCTCTATAGATTTTGATGCCTAATATGTAAGCAGCTTCTCCAAGGTCCTTCATTGAAAAACTTTTATTCAAGTAGGCATTTACATTTTTCAAGAATTCTATATCATTTCCCATCAGCAATATGTCATCCACATATAATATGAGAAATGCCACAGAGCTCCCACTCACTTTCTTGTAAATACAGGCTTCTCCATAAGTCTGTAAAGCCAAACGCTTTGATCACTTCATCAAAGCGAATATTCCAACTCCGAGATGCTTGCACCAGCCCGTAAATCGAGCGCTGGAGCTTGCATACCTTGTTAGCGTTCTCTGGATTGACAAAACCTTCCGGTTGCATCATATACAACTCTTCCTTGAGGAAGCCATTAAGGAATGCTGTTTTGACGTCCATTTGCCATATCTCATAATCATAGAATGCGGCAATAGCTAACATGATTCTGACTGACTTCAGCATCGCTACGGGAGAGAAAGTCTCGTTGTAGTCAATCCCTTGAACTTGTCGATAACCCTTAGTGACAAGCCGAGCCTTATAGATGGTCACATTACCATCCGCGTCTGTCTTCTTCTTAAATATCCATTTATTTTCTATGGCGTGCCTATCATCAGGCAAGTCCACCAAAGTCCATACTTTGTTTTCAAACATGGATTCTATCTCGGATTTCATGGCTCCAAGCCATTTATTGGAATCCGGGCCCGCCATCGCTTCTTCATAGTTCGAAGGTTCACCGTTGTCTAACAACATGATTTCCAGTACAGGGTTGCCGTACCACTCTGGTGCGGAACGTGCCCTTGTGGACCTTCGAAGTTCAGTAGTAACTTGATCTGTTTCTTCATGATCATTATCATCAACTTCCTCCCTTGTCGGTGCAGGCACCTCAGGAACAGTTTCCTGCGCTGCGCTACTTTCCAGTCCAGGAGGGGTGACTGTCACCTCATCAAGTTCTACTTTCCTCCCACTCACTTCTTTCGAGAGAAACTCTTTCTCCAGAAAGCATCCATTCTTGGCAACAAAGACTTTGCCTTCGGATTTGTGGTAGAAGGTGTACCCAATTGTTTCCTTTCGGTATCCTATGAAGACGCATTTTTCCGATTTGGGTTCGAGCTTTTCAGGTTGAAGTTTCTTGACATAAGCATCGCAACCCCAAACTTTTAGAAACGACAGCTTCGGTTTCTTGCCAAACCAAAGTTCATACAGAGTCGTCTCAACCGATTTCGACGGAGCCCTATTTAAAGTGAATGCGGCAGTCTCTAAAGCATAACCCCAAAAAGATAGCGGTAAATCGGTGAGGGACATCATAGATCGCACCATGTCCAACAGAGTACGATTTCGACGTTCGGACACACCGTTACGTTGAGGTGTTCCGGGCGGTGTCAATTGTGAAACAATTCCAGAGCTCCTAAGGTGTGTGCCAAATTCATGACTTAAATATTCACCCCCACGATCCGATCACAAGAACTTTATTTTTCTGTCACGTTGATTCTCAACCTCATTCTGAAATTCCTTGAACTTTTCAAAGGTCTCAGACTTGTGTTTCAGCAAATAGATATACCCATATCTACTCAAGTCATCCGTGAGGGTGAGAACATAACGGTAGCCTCCGCGAGCCTCAACACTCATTGGACCGCACACATCGGTATATATGATTTCCAACAAGTTGGTTGCTCGCTCCATTGTTCCGGAGAACGGAGTCTTGGTCATCTTGCCCAAGAGGCATGGTTCGCACGTGTCAAATGATTCATAATCAAGAGACTCTAGAAGTCCATCTGAATGGAGCTTCTTCATACGTTTGACACCAATATGACCAAGGCGGCAATGCCACAAGTATGTGGGACTATCATTATCAACTTTACATCTTTTGGCATCTACACTATGAATATGTGTATCACTACGTTCGAGATTCATCAAAAATAAACCATTGACCAGCGGGGCATGACCATAAAACATATCTCTCAAATAAATAGAACAACCATTATTCTCTGATTTGAAAGAGTAGCCATCTCGCATAAGACGAGATCCAGAAACAATGTTCATGCTCAAAGCTGGTACTAAATAACAATTATTGAGGTTTAAAACTAATCCCGAGGGTAGATGTAGAGGTAGCGTGCCGACGGCGATCACATCGACCTTGGAACCATTCCCGACGAGCATCGTCACCTCATCCTTCGCCAGTCTCCGTTTATTCCGTAGCTCCTGTTTTCAGTTACAAATGTGAGCAACTGCACCGGTATCGAATACCCAGGAGCTACTACGAGTGCTGGTAAGGTACACATCAATAACATGTATATCATATATACCTTTGACGTTGCCGGCCTTCTTGTCTGCTAAGTATTTGGGGCAGTTCCGCTTCGAGTGACCCATTCCCTTGCAATAAAAGCACTCTGTCTCAGGCTTGGGTCCATACTTTGGCTTCTTCCCGGCAACAGGCTTGCCGGGCGCGGCAACTCCCTTGCCGTCCTTCTTGAAGTTCTTCTTACCCTTGCCTTTCTTGAACTTAGTGGTTTTATTGACCATCAACACTTGATGTTCTTTCTTGATGTCCACCTCCGCTGATTTCAGCATCGAATACACCTCGGGAATGGACTTCTCCATCCCCTGCATTTTGAAGTTCAACACGAAGCTCTTGAAGCTTGGTGGGAGCGACTGGAGGATTCTGTCAACGACCGCTTCATCTGGGAGATTCATTCCCAGCTGAGACAAGCGGTTGTGCAATCCTGAAATCTTGAGGATGTGCTCACAGACAGAACTGTTCTCCTCCATCTTACAGCTGTAGAATGCGTCAGAGACATCATATCTCTCGACTCGGGCATGAGCTTGGAAAACCATTTTCAGCTCTTCGAACATCTCATATGCTCCGTGGTGCTCAAAACGTTTTTGGAGCCCCGATTCTAAACTGTAAAGCATGCCGCACTGAACCAGGGAGTAATCATCACTACGCGACTGCCAGACGTTCAAAACGTCTTGGGCCGCATCGGGAGCAGGTGCATCACCTAGCGGTGCTTCTAGGACATATGATCTCTTGGCAGCTATGAGGATAATCCTCAGGTTACGGACCCAATCCGTATAGTTGCTACCATCGTCTTTCAGCTTGGTTTTCTCTAGGAACGCGTTGAAGTTGAGGGAAACCTGAGCGTGGGCCATTTGATCTACAAGAGATATTGTAAAGAATTTAGACTAAGTTCATGATAATTAAGTTCATCTTAATCAAATTTTAATGAACTCCCACTCAGAATGACATCTCTCTAGTCATCTAAGTGATACACGATCCGAATCGACTAGCCCGTGTCCGATCATCACGTGAGACGGACCAGTCATCAACGGTGAACATCTTCATGTTGATCGTATCTTCTATACGACTCGTGTTCGACCTTTCGGTCTTTCGTGTTTCGAGGCCATGTCTGTACATGCTAGGCTCGTCAAGTGAACCCTAAGTGTATCGCGTGTGTAAATCTGTCTTACACCCGTTGTATGCGAACGTTAGAACCTATCACACCCGATCATCACGTGGTGCTTCGGAGCAACGGACTTTAGCAACGGTGCACAGTTAGGGGAAACACAATACTTGAAATTTTAGTGAGAGATCATCTTATTTACTACCGTCGTTCTAAGTAAACAAGATGCATAAACATGATAAACATCACATGCAATCAATTAAAGTGACATGATATGGCCAATATCATCTTGCTCCTTGGATCTCCATCTTCGGGGCACCATGATCATCTTGTCACCGGCTAGACACCATGATCTTCATCATCATGATCTCCATCATCGTGTCTTGAAGAAGTCGTCACGCCAATTATTACTTCTACTACTATGGCTAACGTTTAGCAATGAAGTAAAGTAATTACATGGCGTTATTCAGTGACACGCAGGTCATACAATAATTAAGACAACTCCTATGGCTCCTGCCGGTTGTCAAGTTCATCGACATGCAAGTCGTGATTCCCTATTACAAAAACATGATCAATCTCATACATCACATATATCATTCATCACATCTTCGTTCTTGGCCATACCACGTCACAAAACACATGCTGCAAAAACAAGTTAGACGTCCTCTAATTGTTGTTGCAAGTTTTACGTGGGTTCTATAGGATTTCTAGCAAGAACGTTTCTTACCTACGCCAAAACCACAACGTGATTTGTCAACTTCTATTTACCCTTCATAAGGACCCTTTTCATCGAATCCGATCCGACTAAAGTAGGAGAGACAGACACCCGCCAGCCACCTTATGCATCTAGTGCATGTCTGTCGGTGGAACCAGTCTCACGTAAGCGTACGTGTAAAGTCGGTCCGGCCCGCTTCATCCCACAATACCGCCGAATCAAGATTGACTAGTAATGGTAAGAAAGTTGAACAAAATCAAAACGCCCACAACTGATTTGTGTTCTACTCGTGCAAGATGCTACGCATAAAACCTAGCTCAGATGCCACTGTTGGGGAACGTAGCATAATTCAAAAATTTCTATGCTTTCACCAAGATCCAAGTATGGAGACATCTAGCAACGAGCGAGTAAGAGTGCATCTACATACCGTTATGGAGATTGCGAGCGAAAGCTTTCGAAGAAGCGTGGATGAAGTAGTCGTACTCTTCGCGTTCTTCGTCACCGATGATCTAGCGCCGAACGGACGGCACCTCCGCGTTCAACACACGTACGGTGCAGCAACGTCACCTCCTTCTTGATCCAGCAAGGGGGGGGGAGGAGAAGTCGTCAGAGATCCGGCAGCACGACGACGTGATGACGGATGCAGTGGAGATCGCAGCAGGGCTTCGCCGGGCGCCCTGCGTTGGAGTATGGAGGTGTGACGGGAGGGGGAGAGGCGCCAGGGCAAGGGTGCGGCTGCCCTCTCCCTCCCCACATATATATAGGGGGCCAGGGGGTGCGCCAGGGCCCCTGCAGATCCAATCTGCAGGGGGGGCGGCGGCCAGGGGGAGTCCTTGCCCCCCAAGGCAAGTGGTGGCCCCCTCCCCCTTATGGTTTTAACCCTAGGCGCATGGGGAGGTGGGCCCCTAGTGGTGCGCCAGCCCAGAGGGGCTGGACACTACCCCTTGCGGCCTAGGGGCCCCACCGGGATGGGTGGCCCCACCCGGTGGACCCCCGGGGCCCCTCCGATGGTCCCGGGACGCTCCCGGTGACCCCCGGAGATCACCTGATGGCCGAAACTGGACTTCCTACATATCAATCTTTACCTCCGGACCATTCCGGAACTCCTCGTGACGTCCAGGATCTCATCCGGGACTCCGAACAACTTTCGGGTTTCCACGTGCATTTATCTCTACGACCCTAGCGTTACCGAACCTTAAGTGTGTAGACCCTACGGGTTCGGGAGACACGTAGACATGACCGAGAATACTCTCCGGTCAATAACCAACAGCGGGATCTGGATACCCATGTTGGTTCCCACGTGTTCCTCGATGATCTTCATCGGATGAACCACTGTGTCAAGGATTCACTCAATCCCGTATGTTATTCCCTTTGTCCATCGGTACAGTACTTGCACGAGATTAGATCGTCGGTATTCCCGATACCTTGTTCAATCGCGTCATGGCAAGTCTCTTTACTCGATCCGTAATCCATCATCCCGTGACTAACTACTTAGTCACATTGAGCTCATTATGATGATGTCTTATCGAGTGGGCCCAGAGGTACCTCTCCGTGATACGGAGTGACAACATCCCAGTCTCGGTTCGTACCAACTCAACAGACACTTTTGGAGATACCCGATGTGTACCTTTATAGCCACCCAGTTACGTTGTGACGGTTGGCACACCCAAAGTACTCCTACGGTATCCGGGAGTTGTACAACCTCATGGTCTAAGGAATAAATACTTGACACCGAAAAGCTTATGCATTACGAACTATACGATCTCGTGTTATGCTCAAGTTTGGGTCTTGTCCATCACATCATTCTCCTAATGATGTGATCCCATTATTACTGACATCCCATGTCCATGGTCAGGAAACCGTGACCATCTGTTCATCAACGAACTGGTAACTAGAGGCCTACCAGGGACTCATTGTGGTCTATGTATTCACACATGTATTGCTGTTTCCGACAATACAATTCAAGCATGAATAACAGACAATTATCATGAACAAGGAGATATAATAATAATGCTTTTATTATTGCCTCTAGGGCATATCTCCAACAGAAGCAACGTCGATGGAGATGAATCCGGGGGCACTTCCCCGTCCCGGCAGGGTGCCGGCGCAGGAATTCTGGTCCCCCGAAGCTTGATGGCGATGGCGGCGGAGATCGGAATCGCGTCTGGAGAAAAGGGGTCCGGAATCAGGGTTTCTGCGAAGGGTTGTAAATATATGCCAAAGGGGGGCACCAGACGGGGCTCCGGGGGCCCAGGCGCCCCCCCGGCGCGGCCCAGGGGGGCGCGCCACCAGGGCGCCTGGAGCCCTGGTGGCCCCCCCGGCTTTCCTTCGGCCGCACGGTAGCTCCTGGAACGCTGATTTTTTTTTAATATTTTTTCTGGATTTTTCCTAGCAGTTCTCGTAATGTGAAAACCTGAAATACAAAAACAGCCGAAAACAGAAACTGGCACTGGGGTGCACTGAGTTAATAGGTTAGTCCAAATATGATCAAAAGTGTATGGAAGTGTATAAATATCATAGCAATATCACCCAAAAGAGGCATGGAGCAAGCATAAATTATAGATACGTTTTGGACGTATCAACATCCCCAAGCTTAATTCCTGCTCGTCCTCGAGTAGGTAAATGATAACAAGAATAATTTCTGTGGTGACATGCTATTAACCATATAGGACTTATTCATAGTCATATGACAAAAGCTTACTGAGACAATGAATCTGTAGTAATTAAGTTGCCTCATGAGAAAATCACAAATGACTGAAAGTTTTACAACATGACATTGAAGCATCAAAAAGATTTGCAATGAACATAATGTGCAAATATGATAAAGTGATATCTAGCTTGCCCCCTTTAGTGAAGCAAAACATAAATGCAGGGGCACCTTCAAGGTTTAAGTGATGACTAGATACAATGATTTCAAAATAAACGATATCACAATCATGCAAAAGACAATGCTACTTTGGAACAATGCACATTACACTTAGAATGACAATCATGCTCTTAGTAGTTGGTGCTTGAAGAAAGAAGGTGGAGACTCAACATAAAAGTAAAAGAATGGCCCTTCGCAGAGGGAAGCAGGGATTACTCATGTGCTAGAGTTTTTATTTTGAAAACATAGAAGCAATTTTGTCAACGGTAGTAATACTTCATATGTGTCATGCATAAGACATCCTATAAGTTGCAAGCCTCATGCATCGAATACCAATAGTGCTTGCACCTTGTCCTAATTAGCTCGGATTTCCATGGGTTATCATTGCATTACATATGTTTCAACCAAGTGTCACAAAGGGGTACCTCTATGCCACCTGTACAAAGGTCCAAGGAGATAAATCGCATTTGATTTCTCGTTTTTGATAGATCTCAACTTGAGGACATCCATACCGGGACAACATAGAAAATAGATGATGGACTCCTCTTTAATGCTTAAGCATATTCTCATAAGAGGTTGAGGATTAATGTCCAAGCTAAAACTTCCACCATGATACATGGCTTTGGTTGGCGGCCCAATGTTCTTCTCTAACAATATGCATACTCAAACCATTCAACTCATGGCAAATCACCCTTACTTCGGACAAGACGAACATGCATGGCAACTCACATGATATTCAACAAAAGTGTAACAGTTGATGGCGTCCCCAGAAACATGGATACCGCTCAGCAAGCAACTTATAAGAAATAAGATACATAAGCGACATATTCTTTACCACAATAGTTTTTAAGCTACTTTCCCATGAGCTATGTATTGCAAAAATGAAGGTTTTAAAGGTAGCACATGTAAATTTACTTGGACTGGCGGTGAAATACCACATATAGGTAGGTATGGTGGACTCATATGGCATAACTGGATTAAAAGAATGTGGATGCACAAGCAGTCAGTCCGCTTAGTACAGGTGGAGGTTAGCAAAAGACTGGGAGCGACCAACTAAAAGAGCAATGACGGTCATAATCATGCAGAGCGACAAAGCAACATTGAATCAGGCATGGTAGTTATATCGCTACTCAGAAACAAAAGATCATCAAGGCTTGACAGACTTTCTTTACAGTCTTAAATATGCGTGAGCATACGCCAAGTAAATCAAAATAAATTCTCGAAGGAAGATATTACTAAACCATACCACATCATAGGCAAACAAATCAAGTTGGTACTCCAATAACACATTGGGAATCCCCCAGCTATTTGAGACTAACCACAAGAAAACATGAACTACTAAGCGCCATTATGCACGTAGCATCTTTATCATAGACATATCAACCAATGCAAGGAAGCAAACTCTCTTAATAAGGTGAGCATGGTAATTAAAGAGAGTTCAAGCAACCAACTAAACAAAAGCTCTTTGAAAAGATAAGCATGAATACTAAGAGCTGAACATGATAGTAGCTATTAAAAGACAAAGAACACACACAGCAAAGATAAACATGAAAATTCTATGTTGTGTTCTAGGTTGAAGTGGAGCGTGTTTCTCTCCCACACAAAGAAAGCTGAGTTCCAACTCGTTATGAAAAACAAGCAAAGCTAAAGAAAACTAAAAATGAAACTAAAAGCAAGACGCTCCAAGCATAGCACATAACACATGAAGTGATAAAAATATAGTGGAACGAAAGACGAACTGATAATGTTGATGGAGAAGGGGATGCATGGGGGCATCCCCAAGCTTAGACGCTTGAGTCTCCTTGAATATTTCTTGGGGGTGCACGGGGGCATCCCCAAGCTTGAGCGCTTGACACTCCTGAATCTTTTTTTATCATCTTCCCTCGCACACTTGAAAACTCCCTTCATACATAACTCATCATAATCTGATTAGCGAGGTTAGTACCCATAATAAAATAATTGTTCCTTGCTGGAAATAAATATATTCTTGAAGTTCAACTGTTTCTCAAGATTGCCAAAAGGTTTTTGCAAAGAAAAAGCAAGCTCTTGGTTTGCAAAATGAAAAAAAGGCAAAACAGGACAGAATCTGTGAAAAACAGAACAACAGGTAGTAAATGATTTGTTCGGGGCACTTCTGCAACTCTAATAAAAAAACTCAAAACAGATGCACGAAAGAAGATTGTATAGAGCATGCTGTCGAAAAAATTCAGACCAAAAAGATGATCTGGTGATTTTATACGAATTTTTCTATCCAAGGATAGAATCTGTTTCCTGGACAGCACGTCACAACTTTTGAACTTTCTTGCAATCAGAGGCTACACTTGGCACAAAGTTGAAAAGTAAAGATACAATGATGTTGCTACAGTAGTAACAAACATCAAGACCACTAAAACTGAAAGCAAAGATAACAAGGGTTGTCTCCCTAGAGCTCTTTCTTTATAGCCATAAAGATAGGCTTAAGACTTTAATGATGCTCTCGTAGGAATAAGAGCTGAAGAACAAAAGAGAGCACCAAGAAGCAAATACCAAACAAATTTAAACCTAACATGCTTCCTATGCATAGGAATATTGCAATAGAATAATTTATTGAAGCACAAAGCAACTAGCATAGGAAGGCAAAACAAGCATAACTTCAAAATATTCACCATAAAGAGAGGAAACTTCTTATTATTAAGATATTTAGAACCAAGTCTTCCTCTCTCATTATAAATTTCAGTGGCATCATGGATGAAATCAACAATATAAGAATCACATAAAGCATTGTTACCATGATCCACATGCAAAAAGGTACTCTTACTCTCCACATAAGCATAATCTTTCTCATTGGTAATAGTGGGAGTAGGACTATCATAAACAACTTGAACACTATAGATTAATTGTGTATTAGGAGGGTGGTGTTCAACAAGGGAGTAATTCCCTCCATGATTATGACAAGTTTCATAAGGATAATTTCTTCTTATGTCATAAGTACCTTTATAATCACTATAGATTGGAGTTATAACATCATCATGGTAGGGAAGAGCATTATCATTGCTAGCAACTATATTTGTAAACATGTTGTCTTTATTCTTACTAGCAAGAGAATTATGAATTATCACATCACTAGTGGGTAAAGGATTTGCAATCCTATCATCCCCAAGCTTAGAGCTTCCCATATCATCACTTTCAGAGTTGGTATCAAAAAGATTTTCAAGATCATAAGTAGCATTATCATCATTTTCCCAATCACAATAAGTAACATGCATATCATAATCAAAATCATCTTCAATAGTACCTACGGACGTATCATCAAGATGATAATTAAGGCAATAAACTTCACCTTCTTCTTTAAACTTACAACCGTTAGGATAAAAGTTGATGGGAGGAATATGCTCAGGCCAGGTTGATACCCATTCTTCTTCCTTCTTGCTCCTCTTCCTCCTCCTCTTCTTTTTCTTCTTCTTCACCTTAGGAGGGGGTGGTTGGAGATGAAGCTTCTCCACATATCCTGGTTTATCATTAGAAACAATAGGGGAAACTTGGGAGAAACTCTCCTTTTTATTAGCAGAAATATAAGAGACATTTTTATACTTTGGTAAAGTTCCCTCCTTTCTAATCTTACTTATGTAATCATTTTCATGGCAATTAACAACACAATAGAGATGGCAATTTTGCAAAGTGTTTTTTATTCCTATGGCATTATCATCCAGCCAAGAAGTCTTTTCTGATAACTCTTCACACATCAAAAATAACATAAGCTCATCATAAAGATCAGAGGTGATCATGTCATCACACAACCGGTTAACAATTATGTTTTGAAAGTTCATGCATTGAAAATTAAAGTGACCCTCTATACGGCAAAGTTCACAAGTAAAAGGATAAAGGTCACACAATTCTCTAGCAATTTCATTTAAATCTCTGACCCAAGTGATTGTTCTTTCATGCTTATGTTGCTTACAATACTTCTCTTCTTCAATCATAGGCCTTTCACAAGGTCTATCCACTCCACAAAAATTAACATGCTTATATAAAACTTCATTTTTAGGAATTGGATCATGCATGTTGCAATCATCATGAACAATTTCATTTTCTTTGCAAGTCTCTTTAAAAGGTTTATGATGCTTGATCCAATCCTCCTTAGGCATATTAAGATGTGAAGCAAAAGATTTGAGGAGATCAACAAGGAGTTGAGAATCTAGCCCAAACTTAGCACTAAACTTATTAAAACTTGTAGTTTCAACAAAGGACTTAATGCAATCATACTCATAAATTATACCTGACTCTTTACCTTTGTCGATCTCCCAATCTTCAGTGTTGCGTTGAATTCTTTCAAGGAGTTCCCATTTAGCATCAATCTTTTTGTTTGTGAAAGAACCCATAGAGGAAGCGTCGAGCAAATCCTTATCCTGTCGAGAGAGCCTCGCATAGAAGTTAGTAATAATAATATCTTTGGGGAGCCCATGGTTAGTGTCGGGGATATACCCCGCGGTATGAACCGGCCGGAATTATGACCCGGCCGGACTTGGCATTCTACTTAAGACGGTTTATATTTGGCAAGTTACTAGTGACCCGGCAGGCGGATCATGGATGACAAGGCCCAAGGCCCAGAAGGCCGGTTCATATTAATAGTGGGCCGATTTATGAAGAAAGCATATGGAATATCCTCTTACAAAGGAAGCAAGACTAGGACTCCTTGTAATAGATCAATCCTAGTCCTACTAGGACTAGTCATGTAACCCGCCCCTTCAACATATATAAGGAGGGGCAGGGCTCCCCAAAGAGGACAAGTTACAAGTGAGAAGACAAGTTTAGAGGAGAAGTTTAGACAAGTTTCTAGGGTTAGACACAAAGAGCCGGTTTACCGGCAACACCACGAGGATCATAATGAGATCTAGCCTCAAACAACACGTAGGGTTGTTACCGGATGATGTTTCCCGGGGCCCGAAGCTGTCTAAATCCGTGTCTTGCATCGCGTCTCCCGATTCCGCTCAACCCCTCTCAAGCTACTACATAGATGCGCGGCCTCACCACTAAGTCCATAAACCGGACATCTGACGTGTTAATTCCACGACAGTTGGCGCCCACCGTGGGGCCAGCACATGGTGGTGTTGAGTTCTTGGAGGGATCTTTTCTTAGGATCGAGAAGTTGGCAGTTTTTCCGGATGAGGAATAACCGGTTTGAGAGGATCTACATCAGCTTGAAAATCATCGGTCCAGATTTGCAATATGTGAGCGTTAAGTCCAAAGGAATTAGTTTTGTTCTCGAAGAAGACGCGTCCATCCATCGAATCCGAGGACGTGTCAATATTTGATACAGCGGCCACCTTGCGAGCCGAGACAAAAAAAATCCAGCGAGGCACCGCATCAAATTCCCAAACCAGACTCAGACTTGTTGACTATACGCCCGTCTCCTGAGGCAACTTCGCCTCAGATCCGACTGGAGTCGCCGCCGTCCTTGTTTCCAAGCCGCCCCGGTCTCGACGCGAAACCCGCCTGTCCGAGGGCGCCCCGCATCTTGGGCCGTCGTGGCCGAGCTGCCTCCAAGCTCACGCAAGCCGCCGAGTCGCCAAATAGCTTTCAAGTTGCTGGTCTCCGTTCGGTCTCCACAGCTGCAGCCGGGTCTCCGTGCCCGCTACTTCTTGAGCCCCGCCCGCGATCTGCTGGCCTCACGCCACCACCACCGCCGCACTTCAACGTCGCCTTGTCCGATTCAACCACGAACAACCTCAAGTCACATCATCCGCTGGTCGGACCACGCCTCAAACCAGAGCGGCCATGACCCGGATTCATCTTCAAGACCACTGCGGCCTTCGCTTCGCCGGCGGGCATTCGCAGTTGCGGTGATGGACTTGAGTCGCCGTTGTGGGCCACCGTCTTGAGCCGCCTGCTGCTCCTGCTGCGAGCCGCCGCTTCCGCACGCCGGGATCGCCAAGCCGTCACATGGCTCTACTACGAACCGGATTCAGAGCTGCTACACGTCTTTACTACGACCCGGACTACCCAGCCAGCACGAGACATGCCTTACCTCCGGACCAAGTCGCAGTCGTGCCCCAGCGTCCGTCCGAGTCACCGCCGCTCCTCGCCTCCCCTGGGTCGCCGACCCGTTCTTTCCTTCAAGGATGATATCCATCTGCCTCCACGGCGCTTACCACTGTGCTAGACTCCGGGTTGAGCCGGACTCAGATTCACCTACCGCGTGCCCGCTTGGGATCCGACCCGAATTACCATCCACTTTGTTGCCTTGCCGTCACACTCTGCCTCGTCGTTTTATCAGCACAAGCACGACTCAAAAGAGGATTCCGGGCTCTTTTCCCTCCAGCGCCAAGATCACATTGCTCCGAGTCGGCCTGCGCCGTGGCCTCCAACCCGCCAGCTGTTGTCTAAAACGCCGTTCCCACGGCCTTATCTCTACCGTAGGCCATCGACGCATCTGTCCACTTGCCGCCGGTTCGTGGGATGCCCTGATTAAATTGCCTCGCTGTACGCCGTCCCTACACGACTCGGCGGACGAACCATCATTGGGCCGCCGGGCGCCGGCCTGGCACCTCGCCTCCAAGCGGCTGGCGTACCAGCCGCCTCTGCTGTTTTTGCTGCTCCGGCCGCTTCAGAGCTTTGTCCGAGTAACAAACGCAACATGGTCATCAGTTGGTACTATTTAGTACTCCTAAGTACTGCCCCGCATATCAGACGAGCTGTGTCCGCGTGCGCCGGGCAAAACATCAGGTGATATCCGTCCAATCTGTTTTTAATAGTACGGATTAATTTTGTGTGACCAATTACTTGGATTTGTAATATTGTTTTGCAGAACAATTATTCATTGTAAATGAAGCATTATACTACGAGTACAAAGCATATACGTTGCTCGACTGACTGCGCGGTTTACCACACCTGCGATTAACGCGCCCATCCGCGCCACCTTACAATGCCACGATCGATTCACCCGTCCACCTTCACGGCCGGTCCATGGCCGTCTCTCGCGATCGCGCCGGTTTACAACGCTGAGGCCGTCTTTCGCAACCACACTGGCTTACACTGCCGCGGCCGACTCATCTGTTATCCGGGTGAATCAGGTGATATCTATCATATTTATTTTTAATACGTATTAATTCATCCGAGCAAAAATACCTCGCCCTACTGTATTTTATACGCAGGAAAAATCATTCATTACGAAGCAGTATTATACCGCGGAGATGGAGGCCCGCCAACATCATTCGATACAAGTGAACACCGTTACTCAACGGACTCCCACAACGGTTTACAAAGCCGTGGCCGTCTTACGCGATAGCACCAATTTATAACACGGAGGACAATTTGCTCGTCTTCGCCGGTTTACAATCCCACAGCCAGTTTAACTGTTTGAGCCGCCTCTGATGCCGCGGTCGTTTTACTGTCCACCCTAAGATCCGGGCTATTCAACATACCGGTTCAAATTCACTCAGGTGATATCCATCTACAATATTATTTCTCTTGTTATGTATCATTTTTCATTAAGAAAATAAAGATGCTTTGATCAGTCTATCTGGTTGTGCAGGGCAACTCCACTAATATATACACAGAAGCAATAAAACTCTCTAAAGAGCATGAGGTCACATCCGGTTCAAGAGAGGACGCTTCAAGATCTACCCATGATTCCATGGAGCCAGGGAAAACTATATGGACAGTCGGGTTTACCCGCATCCATCCACCGGCCCTCTGGAAAGATAGATAATCCACATCCAGTGATTGGCTAGGCCCTCTGGAAAGATGGATAATCCACATCCAGTGATTGGCTAAATCTTTTATTATGATTCAAGTGGAAAGATGGATAATCCACATCCACCGGCCCTCTGGAAAGATGGATAATCCACATCCAGTGATTGGCTAGGCCCTCTGGAAAGATGGATAATCCACATCCAGTGATTGGCTAATTTTTTATTATGATTCAAGTGGAAAGAT
>LR738710.1:702242386-702268406 GCA_902687465.1 Secale cereale | reverse complement strand
GACGGGGGGTCAGGGGCGGCGAGGGCGGCGGCCGGTGAGGAGAGAGTGGGGGTCAGGGTGGGATCGATGGGCGGTGGGGGGGGTCAGGGGCGGGGTGCCGTTAGGGGCAGTTAGAGGGCGTTTTCTTTGCCGTCCGCTGGCGGACAGCAAAGATTCTTTGCCGTCTGCGAGCATACGGCAAAGTGGGTGGACCGTTGCAGTTTACTGGCATCCAGTGGACCCCACCACCAGCTTTTTGCCGTCCGCTGGCAGGCGGCAAAGAATCTTTACTGTCTGCCAGCAGACGGCAAAGAGCTGGCTGATGGCAAAGATAATATTTTCCATAAGCCAGTTCTTTGCCGTCTGCTTTCTCGTGGCTGACGGCAAAGACCTTCTTTGCCGTCCGCTAGCAGACGACAAAGAACTGACAGACGGCAAAATCCCCGATTCCAGTAGTGCATGTTTATGCATGTAGTTGAATCAAAACCAACATAGCCTCTATGATATTTATGTTCATGTTGTCCATATCCTACTCATGTGGGTATCCAATGCTAATTATCCATGATGCATGTTCATGACGATTGTTGCTCTCTAGCTGGCCGCTTCCCAATTTATTTGCTAGCCTTCACCTATACTAAGCGGGAATACTGCTTGTGCATCGAATTCTAAAACTCAAAGTTATTCCAGATGAGTCCACCATACCTACCTATATGCAGTATTACCCTGCCGTTCTAAGCAAATTTGAATGTGCCACCTCTAAAAACTTCAAATAAATATCCTTTTTGTGTGTCTGGATCGTTCATGGAACGACAGGAGGTGGTTGGTATTTTCCATGCTAAGCTGGTTATTCTCCTGTTGAGTGTTTATTCACTCGCCATTGCATGAGAAAAGGGCTGTAATAGGGATTCCCAGTCCCAAATTGCAAAAAGAAAAAAGCTTACAAATAAACAAACAAAAAACTCCCAATGGAGTTCAAACATTTACTTTTCTGCTTGGGAACCACCACTAGCTCATTTAGCATGGGAGATATCGATAGCTGATAGTCGTGAAGTGAATGAGAAGGGTGCACCTCTATTTACCTCTATTTTAAAAACTTGAGCTCTGACACCTCTGCAAATCACTGCTTCCCTCTGTGAATGGACTATCTATTTACTTTTATGTTGTGTCATCACCCTCTCTAATAAGCGCCAGATCTGAGAGCACTGTTGTCATGCCTATGCACTTTGTGTAGTGAATGTTGGGTGTTAGCATGACTAGATCTTTCCTACCATGAATTACAATGTTTAGTCGCTGCTCGAACTTTGGGTGCTCTGTATTTATGTTTTGCGGTCTCAGAAAGGGCTAGCGAGATACCACTATTGTCATATTATATCATGGTTGTTTTGATAACGTATTGTTGTTTGAGATATCTTATTATTACTCGTTAGCTGATTATGTCATTGATATGAGTCATTATAATCTTTAAGAGTTATTGTCGACATGGTTAGTTATAATGCTGGCTGAAAACCTGGGTGTTGTTTAAGCCTATTTATGCAAACAAGAGTAAAAGAGTTTGTAAAAGTTTTACTTTCTCACTTTCAGTTTATCAACTGAATTGCTTGAGGACAAGCAAACGCTTAAGTTTGGGGGAGTTGATACGTATCCAACGTATCTACTTTTCCTATAGCTTTTCCTCTTGTCTCGACTCTAATTTGCATGATTTGAATGAAACTAACCCAGCTAACGCTGTTTTCAACAGAACTACCATGGTGTTGTTTTTGTGCAGAAATAAAAGTTATCGGAATAAAGCGAAACCTCACGAGGATTTTTTATACACTAAAAGAAAAATACCGGAGCCAAGAACCACCGGAGGGGGGCACCTGGGTGGGCACAACTCACCAGGGCGCGCCCCCTCTCCTGGCGCGCCCAGGTGGGTTGTCCCCACCTGGTGGCCCCGCAGACGCCAACCCTGATACTATAAGTTCACATTCGTCCAGAAAAATATCAGGGAGAAAGAATTATCACGATCTACGAGACGGAGCCGCCGCCACCTCTTGTTCTTCCTCGGGAGGCCAGATCTGGAGTCCGTTTGGGGCTCCAAAGAGGGGGATCTTCGTTCTTTGTCATCACTAACCCTTCTCCATCGCCAATTCCATGATGCTCCCCACCGGGAGTGAGTAATTCCTTCGTAGGCTCGCTGGTCGGTGAGGAGTTAGATGAGATTCATCATGTAATCGATTTAGTTTTGTTAGGGCTAGATCCCTAGTATCCACTATGTTCTTAGATTGATGTTGCTATGACTTTTCCATGTTTAATGCTTGTCACTTTGGGCCCGGGTGCCATGAACTCAGATCTGAACCGTTTATGTTATCATCATTATATTCAAGTTCTAGATCCGATTTTGCAAGTTATAGTCACCTACTACGTGTTATGACCCGGCAACCCCGGAGTGACAACAAGCGGAACCACTCCCGTTGATGACCATAGTTTGAGGAGCTCATATATTCACTATGTGTTAATGCTTTGTTCCGGTTCTCTATTAAAAGGAGGCCTTAATATCCCTTAGTTTCCAATATGGACCCCACTGCCGCAGGAGGGTAGGACAAAAGTGAAGGAAATATGCCCTAGAGGCAATAATAAAGATGTTATTTGTATTTCCTTATATCATGATAAATGTCATTTATTCATGCTAGAATTGTATTAACCGGAAACTTAGTACATGTGTGAATACATAGACAAAATAGTATGTCCCTAGTATGCCTCTACTAGACTAGCTCATTGATCAAAGATGGCTATGTTTCCTAGCCATAGACATGAGTTGTCATTTGATCAACGGGATCACATCATTAGGAGAATGATGTGATGGACTAGACCCATCCGTTAGCTTAGCACTATGATCGTTTAGTTTTACTGCTATTGCTTTCTTCATGACTTATACATGTTCCTATGACTATGAGATTATGCAACTCCCGAATACCGTAGGAACACCTTGTGTGCTATCAAACGTCACAACGTAACTGGGTAATCATAAAGATGCTCTACAGGTGTATCCGAAAGTATTCGTGGTGTTGGCATATATCAAGAGTAGGATTTGTCACTCCGAGTGTCGGAGAGGTATCTTTGGGCCCTCTCGGTAATGCACATCATAATAAGCCTTGCAAGAAAATGACTAATGAGTTAGTCACGAAATGATGTATTACGGAACGAGTAAAGAGACTTGCCGATAACGAGATTGAACTAGGTATAGAGATACCGACGATCGAATCTCGGGCAAGTAACATACCGATGACAAAAGGAACAACGTATGTTGTTATGTAGTTTGACCAATAAAGATCTTCACAATATGTAGGAGCCAATATGAGAATCCAGGTTCCGCTATTGGTTATTGACCGGAGATGAGTTTCGATCATGTCTACATAGTTCTCGAACCCGTAGGGTCCGCACGCTTAACGTTTGATGACGATCGGTATTATGAGTTTATGATTTTTGATGTACTGAAGTTAGTTCAGAGTCCCAGATGAGATCACGGACATGACGAGGAGTCTCAGAATGTCCGAGACGTGAAGATTGATATATTGGACGACTATATTCGGACATCGGAAGTGTTCCGTAAAGTTTCGGAATTAACTGGAGTACCGGGGGGGGGGGGAGGTTACCGGAACCCCTGGGGAAGCTATGGGCCTTAATGGGTCGTAGGAGAAAGAGGGAAGGAGGGCCGGGGCTGGGCCGC
Organism: Secale cereale; assembly: GCA_902687465.1. Taxonomy (NCBI): domain Eukaryota; kingdom Viridiplantae; phylum Streptophyta; class Magnoliopsida; order Poales; family Poaceae; genus Secale; species Secale cereale. Next base: position 702,264,718 of record LR738710.1, on the reverse strand, counting down.
GCGCCCCCCACCCCTTGGTCCGAATTGGACAAGGAAGGAGGGGGGGCCGGCGCCCCTTTCCTTCCCCTTCTCCCTCTCCTTCCTTCCCCCCTTCTCCCTTTTGGCAGTTCCTACTAGGAATAGGATTGCAATCCTATTCCTAGTAGGATTACACCTCCTAGGCGCGCCACTAGGGGCCGGCCGGCCTCCCCCCTTGCTCCTTTATATACGGGGGCAGGGGGGCACCCAAAGACACACAAGTTGAATTGTTTTAGCCGTGTGCGGTGCCCCCCTCTATAGAAACACACCTCCGTCATACTGTCGCAGGGCTTAGGCGAAGCCCTGCGCCGGTAACTTCATCATATCCATCACCACACCGTCGTGCTGACGAAACTCTCCCGTGAAGCTCAACTGGATCAAGAGCTCGTGGGACGTCATCAAGCTGAACGTGCGCTGAACGCGGAGGTGTCGTACGTTCGGTGCTTGATCGGTTGGATCACGAAGAAGTCCGACTACATCAACCGCGTCACTTGACGCTTCCTCTCCCGGTCTACGAGGGTACGTAGACACACTCTCCCTGTCGTTGCTATGCATCTGGTAGATAGATCTTGCATGATCGTAGGAAAATTTTGAAAATACTACGTTCCCCAACAGTGGCATCAGAGCCAGGTCTATGCGTAGATGATATGCACGAGTAGAACACAATGAGTTGTGGGCGATACTAGTCATACTGCTTACCAGCATGTCATACTTTGCTTCGGCGGTATTGTGAGATGAAGCGGCCCGGACCGACATTACGCGTACGCTTATGCGAGACTGGTTTCACCGTTATGAGCACTCGTTGCTTAAAGGTGACTGGCGGGTGTCTGTCTCTCTCACTTTAGCTGAATCGAGTGTGGCTACGCCCGGTCCTTGTGAAGGTTAAAACCGTACATACTTGACAAAACATCGTTGTGGTTTTTGTATGCGTAGGTAAGAACGGTTCTTGCTAAGCCCGTAGCAGCCACGTAAAACTTGCAACAACAAAGTAGAGGACGCCTAACTTGTTTTTGCAGGGCATGTTGTGATGTGATATGGTCAAGACATGATAAGTTATACGGTTTTGTATGAGATGATCATGTTTTGTAATGTTATCGGCAACTGGCAGGAGCCATATGGTTGTCGCTTTATTGTATGAAATGCAATCACCATGTAATTGCTTTACTTTATCACTAAGTGGTAGTGATAGTTGTAGAAGCAATAGTTGGCGAGACGACAACGATGCTACAATGGAGATCAAGGTGTCGCGCCGGTGACGAAGGTGATCATGACGGTGCTTTGGAGATGGAGATCAAAAGCACAAGATGATTATGGCTATATCATGTCACATATTTTGATTGCATGTGATGTTTATCTTATTATGCTTCTTATTTTGCTTAGTACGATGGTAGCATTATAAGATGATCCCTTACAAAATTTCAAGGTATAAGTGTTCTCCGTGAGTATGCACCGTTGCGAAAGTTCGTCGTGCCGAGACACCACGTGATGTTCGGGTGTGATAAGCTCTACGTTCAAATACAACGGGTGTAAGCCAGTTTTGCACACGCAGAATACTCGGGTTAAACTTGACGAGCCTAGCATATGCAGATATGGCCTCGGAACACTGGAGACCGAAAGGTCGAGCGTGAATCATATAGTAGATATGATCAACATAAGATGTTCACCATTGAAACTACTCCATCTCACGTGATGATCGGACATGGTTTAGTTGATTTGGATCACGTGATCATTTAGATGACCGGAGGGATGTCTATCTAAGTGGGAGTTCTTTAAGTAATATGATTAATTGAACTTTAATTTATCATGAACTTAGTCCTGATAGTTTTTTCATATCTATGTTGTTGTAGATCAATGGCCCGTGCTACAGTTCCTTTGAATTTTAATGCATTCCTAGAAAAAGCTAAGTTGAAAGATGATGGTAGCTATTACATGGACTGGGTCCATAACTTGAGGATTATCCTCATTGCTGCACAGAAGAATTATGTCCTTGAAGCACCGCTAGGTGACAAGCCCCCTCCCGCTAATGTAGACGCTTTGAACGTCTGGCAGACGCGGTCTGATGACTACACGATAGTTTAGTGTGCCATGCTTTACATCTTAGAACCGGGACTTCAACGACGTTTTGAACGTCATGGACCATATGAGATGTTCCAGGAGTTGAAGTTAATATTTCAAGCAAATGCCCGGACTGAGAAATATGAGATTTCCAATAAGTTCTACAGCTGCAAGATGGAGGAGAATAGTTCTATCGGTGAACACTTGCTCAGAATGTTTGGGTACTACAATCATATGACTCAACTTGGTTGCAAAGTTGACGAGGATAGTGTTATTGATAGAGTTCTTCAATCACTGCCACCAAGCTATAAAGGCTTCGTGATGAACTATAATATGCAAGGGATGCAGAAAACAATTCCTGAGCTCTTCGCTATGCTCAAATCTGCGGAGGTAGAAATCAAAAAGGAGCATCAAGTGTTGATGGTTAACAAGACCACTAGTTTCAAGAAAAAGGGCAAGGGAAAGAAGGGGAATTTCAAGAAGAATAGCAAGACAGTTGCTACTCCCACGAAGAAACCCAAGTCTGGAGCCAAGCCTGAAACTGAGTGCTTCTACTGCAAACGGACTGGACACTGGAAGCGGAACTGCCCCAAGTATTTGGCGGATAAGAAGGATGGCAAGGTGAACAAAGGTATATGTGATATACATGTTATTGATGTGTACCTTACTAATGCTCGTAGTAGTACCTGGGTATTTGATACCGGTTCGGTTGCTAATATTTGTAACTCGAAACAGGGACTATGGATTAAACAAAGATTAGCTAAGGACGAGGTGACGATGTGCGTGGGAAATGGTTCCAAAGTCGATGTGATCGCCGTCGGCACGCTAACTCTACATCTACCTTCGGGATTAGTTTTAGACCTAAATAATTGTTATTTGGTGCCAGCGTTGAGCATGAACATTATATCTGGATCTTGTTTATTGCGAGACGGTTATTCATTTAAATCAGAGAATAATGGTTGTTCTATTTTTATGAATAATATCTTTTATGGTCATGCACCCTTGAAGAGTGGTCTATTCTTATTGGATCTCGATTGTAGTGATACACATATTCATAATATTGAAACCAAAAGATTCAAGGTTAATAATGATAGTGCTACTTATTTGTGGCACTGTCGTTTAGGTCATATTGGTGTAAAGCGCATGAAGAAACTCCATAGTGATGGACTTTTGGAATCACTTGGTGCTTGCGAACCATGCCTCATGGGCAAGATGACTAAAACTCCGTTCTCTGGAACTATGGAGCGAGCAACATATTTGTTGGAAATCATACATACGGATGTATGCGGACCAATGAGTGTCGAAGCTCGCGGCGGGTATCGTTATTTTCTGACCTTCACTTATGATTTGAGCAGATATGGGTATATCTACTTAATGAAGCACAAGTCTGAAACATTTGAAAAGTTCAAAGAATTTCAGAGTGAAGTAGAGAATCATAAGTGACATGATATGGCCATCAACTCGTGCTTTTGATCTCCATCTCCAAAGCACCGACATGATCTCCATCGTCACCGGCGCCACACCATGATCCCCATCATCATGATCTCCATCATCGTGTCGCCATCGGGGTTGTCGGCGCCCACCATGCTCTTACTACTATTGCTACCGTTTAGCGATAAAGTAAAGCATTACAAAGCGCTTAATGATTGACACGCAGGTCATACAAAAATTAAAGACAACCCTATGGCTCCTGCCGGTTGCCGTATGCATCGACATGCAAGTCGATATTAACTATTACAACATGATCATCTCATACATCAAATATAACTCATCATGTCATTGGCCATATCATATCACATACATACCCTGCAAAAACAAGTTAGACGTCCTCTAATTTGTTGTTGCATGTTTTACGTTGCTGCTATGGGTATCTAGCAAGAACGCTTCTTACCTACGCAAAACCACAACGGTGATATTCAAGTTGCTATTTAACCTTCTACAAGGACCGCCTTGTTCTATTCCGATTCAACTAAGATAGGAGAGACAGACACCCGCCAGCCATCTTATGCAACAAAAGTCACATGTCTGTCGATGGAACCGGTCTCATGTACGTGGACATGTAAAGTTGGTCCGGGCCGCTTCATCCCATAATACCGCTGAATCAAGAAAGACTAAGGAGGGCAGCAATTTAAACATCAACGCCACAAACCCTTTTGTGTTCTACTCGAGAAAGCATCTACGCAAGATCCTAGCTCATGATGCCACTGTTGGGGAACGTTGCATGGGAAACAAAATTTTTTCTTACGTTCACCAAGATCAATCTAGGAGATGCTACTACGAGAGGAGAGTTGGATCTACGTACCCTTGTAGATCGCTAAGCGGAAGCGTTAAGAACGCGGTTGATGGAGTCGTACTCGCCGCGATTCAGATCGCTGAAGATCCAAGCACCGAAGCAACGGTGCCTCCACGTTCTTCACACGTACGGCTCGGGGACGTCTCCTCCTTCTTGATCCAGCAAGGGGTGGAGGAGAGGTTGATGGAGAACCGGCAGCACGACGGCGTGGTGGTGATGGTGGAGGAGAATTCCAGCAGGGCTTCGCCTAAGCACCGCGGGAGAAGAAGATGTTATGGGAGAGGGAGGGCAGCACCGAGGCACGAACTTGTGTTGGCTGCCCTCCCTCTACCCCTCTATATATAGGGGGAAGGAGGAGAGGGGGGCGCCCTAGGGTTTCCCCTAGGGGGGCCGGCGGCGAGGGCAGAGGGGGGACGGCGGCCAAGGGCTGCGCCTGGCCCTAGGGTTTCCCCCCTAGGTGCCTTGCCCCCCACTCCAAGGGGTGCGGCTGCCCTAGGGGGCCCAGCCCCCCTTAGCCGCATGAGGAGAGGGCCCAGGGGGGGGGCGCACAGCCCCCTGAGGGCTGTGGTGTCCCCCTTTGTGGCCCATTAGGCCCAGAACTACTTCCGGAACCCCCGAAACCCCTTTCGGTCGTCCGCCGATTTCCCGATGCTCCCTGGAACACTTCCGGACTCCGAAACCTTTCATCCTATATATCAATCTTCGTCTCCGGACCATTCCGGAGACCCTCGTCATGTCCGGGATCTCATCCGGGACTCCGAACAACCTTCGGTAACCATGCACTCTTCTCACTAACAACCCTAGCGTCACCGAACCTTAAGTGTGTAGACCCTGCGGGTTCGGAAACCATGTAGACATGACCGAGACACTCCCAGGTCAATAACCAATAGCGGGATCTGGATACCCATATTGGTTCCCACATGTTTCTCGATGATCTCATCGGATGAACCACGATGTCAAGGATTCAGGCAATCCCGTACACAGTTCCCTTTGTCTCGTCGGTATGTTACTTGCCCGAGATTCGATCGTCGGTATCTCTATACCTAGTTCAATCTCGTTACCGGCAAGTCTCTTTACTCGTTACCGTAATACATAATCCCGTGACCAACTACTTAGTCACTTTGAGCTCATTGAGATGACGTATTACCGAGTGGGCCCGGAGATACCTCTCCGTCACACGGAGTGACAAATCCCAGTCTTGATCCATGTCAACTCAACAGACACCCTCGGAGATACCTGTAGAGTACCTTTATAGTCACCCAGTTATGTTGTGACGTTTGGCACACACAAAGCACTCCTACGGTGTCAGTGAGTTACATGATCTCATGGTCATAGGAACTTATACTTGACATGCAGAAAACTATAGCGATAACTGACACGATCAAAAGCTATGTTTAACGTTTGGGTCTCGTCCATCACATCATTCTCCTAATGATGTGATCCCGTTACCAAATGACAACTCATGTCTATGACCTGGAAACCGCGGTCATCTTTGATCAACGAGCTAGTCCTGTAGAGGCTCACTAGGGACACAAAGTCTGTCTATTCATCCACACATGTATTTGAGTTTCCAATCAATACAATTATAGCATGGATAATAAACGATTATCATGAACAAGGAAATATAATAATAACTCTTTTATTATTGCCTCTAGGGCATATTTCCAACAGTCTCCCACTTGCACTAGAGTCAATAATCTGGCATTACAAGGTAATGAATCTAACACCCATAGAGTCTTGGTGTTGATCGTGCTTAGCCCGTGGAAGAGGCTTAGTCAACGGATCTGCAACATTCAAATCCGTGTGTACTTTGCAAATGTTTATGTCCTCCTCCTTGACCGAATCGCGGATGGAATTGAAGCGTCGCTTTATGTGTCTGGTCCTCTTGTGAAACCTTGGTTCCTTGGCTAGAGCAATGGCACCAGTGTTGTCACAGAACAGAGTCATTGGGTTCAGTGCACTAGGCACAACTCCAAGATCTGTCATGAACTCCTTCATCCAGACACCTTCCTTTGCCGCCTCCGAGGCAGCTATATACTCCGCTTCACATGTAGAATCAGCTACCACGCTCTACTTGGAACTGCACCAGCTTACCGCTCCCCCGTTGAGAATATATACATATCCGGTTTGAGACTTAGAGTCATCCGGATCAGTGTCAAAGCTTGCATCGACGTAACCCTTTACGACGAGCTCTTGATCACCTCCATAAACGAGAAACATATCCTTAGTCCTTTTCAGGTACTTTAGGATATTCTTGACCGCTGTCCAGTGATCCATACCAGGATTACTTTGAAACCTTCCGGCCATACTTATGGCAAGGCTGACATCTGGTCTTGTGCACAGCATTGCATACATGATAGAGCCTATGGCTGAAGCATAGGGGACGACACTCATCTTTTCTCTATCTTCCGCAGTCACTGGGCATTGAGTCTTACTCAACTTTGTACCTTGCAATACCGGCAAGAACCCCTTCTTGGATTGATCCATTTTGAACTTCTTCAAAACTTTATCAAGGTATGTACTTTGTGAAAGTCCTATCAAGCGTCTTGATCTATCTCTATAGATCTTGATGCCCAATATGAAAGCAGCTTCACCGAGATCCTTCATCGAAAAACTCTTGTTCAAATACCCCTTCACGCTATCCAAAAATTCTATATTGTTTCCAATCAACAATATGTCATCCACATATAATATTAGAAACGCTATAGAGCTCCCACTCACTTTCTTGTAAATACAAGCTTCATTGTAAACTTGTATAAACCCAAACGCTTTGATCACCTCATCAAAGCGAAGATTCTAACTCCGAGATGCTTGCACCAGCCCATAAATGGAACGCTGGAGTCTGCATACTTTGTCAGCATTCTCTGGATCGACAAAACCTTCTGGTTGCATCATATACAACTCTTCCTTAAGAAAACCGTTAAGGAACGCTGTTTTGACATCCATCTGCCAAATTTCATAATCGAAATATGCAGCTATTGCTAACATGATTCGGACGGATTTAAGCATCGCTACGGTTGAGAAAGTCTCATCGTAGTCAATCCCTTGAACTTGTGAAAAACCCTTTGCCACAAGTCGAGCTTTATACACGGTGACATTACCGTCAGCGTCCGTCTTCCTCTTAAAAATCCATTTATTCTGAATGGCCTTTAACCATTTGCCGGAATCCGGGCCCACCATCGCTTCTCCATAGCTCGTAGGTTCACCGTTGTCTAACAACATGACCTCCAAGACAAGGTTACCATACCACTCAGGTGCAGTGCGTACCCTTGTCGACCTACGAGGTTCGGTAGTAACTTGATCAGAAGCTCCTTGATCATCATCATTGGCTTCCTCTTCAACCTCTGCAGGCTCCACAAAAACATCTTTTTGCGCTGCGCTACTCTCTGGTTGAAGCAGAGGTTCAATAACCTCATCAAGTTCTACCTTCCTCCCACTCAATTCTTTCGAGAGAAACTCTTTCTCGAGAAAGGACCCGTTCTTAGCGACAAACACTTTGCCCTCGGATCTGAGATAGAAGGTGTACCCAACTGTTTCTTTTGGGTATCCTATGAAGACACATTTGTCCGCTTTGGGTTCGAGCTTTTCTGGCTGAAGCCTTTTGACATAAGCATCGCAACCCCAAACCTTGAGAAAAGACAACTTCGGTTTCTTACTAAACCATAGTTCATACGGTGTTGTCTCAACGGACTTAGATGGAGCCCTATTTAAAGTGAATGCAGCTGTCTCTAACGCATATCCCCAAAATGATAGTGGCAAATCGGCAAGAGACATCATAGAACGTACCATATCTAATAGGGTTCGATTACGACGTTCGGACACACCATTACGCTGTGGTGTTCCAGGTGGCGTCAACTGTGAAACAATTCCACATTTTCTTAAGTGATCACCAAACTCATAACTCAGATATTCTCCCCCTCGATCAGATCGTAGGAACTTGATCTTCTTGTTACGATGATTTTCTACTTCACTCTGAAATTGCTTGAACTTTTCAAAAGTTTCAGACTTATGCTTCATTAAGTAAATATACCCATATCTACTTAAGTCGTCAGTGAAGGTGAGAAAATAACGATATCCACCGCGCGCCGTTACACTCATCGGACCGCACACATCAGTATGTATGATTTCCAATAAGTCACTTGCCCGTTCCATTGTCCCTGAAAACGGGGTTCCTTGTCATCTTGCCCATGAGGCACGGCTCGCACGTGTCAAGTGATTCAAAATCAAGAGACTCCAAAAGTCCATCAGCATGGAGCTTCCTCATGCGTTTCACGCCGATATGACCGAGACGGCAGTGCCACAAGAAAGTGGTATTATCATTATCTACTCTACATCTTTTGGCATCAATGTTATGAACATGTGTATCATCACTATCGAGATTCAATAAGAATAAACCCCTAACTTCGGGTGCATGACCATAAAAGATATTACTCATATAAATAGAACAACCATTATTCTCTGACTTAAATGAGTAACCGTCTCGCAATAAACAAGATCCAGATATAATGTTCATGCTTAACGCAGGCACTAAATAACAATTATTCAGGTTCATAACTAATCCCGATGGTAATCGAAGAGCGAGCGTGCCGACGGCGATCACATCAACCTTGGAACCATTTCCCACGCGCATCGTCACTTCGTCCTTCGCCAGCCTCCGTTTATTCCGCAGTTCCTGTTTAGAGTTGCAAATGTGAGCAACCGAACCGGTATCGAATACCCAGGCACTACAACGAGAGTTGGTAAGGTACACATCAATAACATGTATATCACATATACCTTTGTTGTTGTTGGCCCCCTTCTTGTCCACCAGATACTTGGGGCAGTTCCGCTTCCAGTGGCCGTTCCCCTTGCAATAGAAACACTCAGTCTCTGGCTTGGGCCCAGCCTTGGGTTTCTTCACTGGATTAGCAACTGCTTTGCCACCCTTCTTAGAGTTACCCTTCTTGCCCTTGCCATTCTTCTTGAAACTGGTGGTTTTATTGACCATCAACACTTGATACTCCTTCTGGATGTCTGCCTCAGCGACTTTCAGCATCGAAAACAGCTCGGCGATGGTCTTGTTCATCCCTTGCATGTTATACTGCTGCACGAAGCTCTTGTAGCTTGGAGGGAGTGACTGGAGAATTCTGTCAATGATAGCCTCATCCGGGAACACAAGTCCCAGATCAGCTATGCGGGTATAGTACCCAGACATCTTCAGTAAGTGCTCACTGACAGACGAATTCTCCTCCATCTTGCAAGCAAAGAATTTATCGGTGGTCTCATACCTCTCGATCTTAGCATTCTTTTCAAAGATGAACTTCAACTCCATGTACATCTCATATGCACCATGACGTTCAAAACGCCTTTGAAGTCCTCCTTCCAAGCCATACAACATGGCACACTGCACTATCGAATAGTCATCCGAACGTGTCTGCCAGACGTTCAAAACGTCCGCAGGGGCTGTAGGAGCAGGGGGGTCACCTAGCGGTGCATTTAGGACATAAACCTTTTGGGCAGCTGTGAGGATGATCCTCAGATTGCGGAGCCAGTCCACAAAGTTGCTCCCATCATCTTTCAGTTTAGCTTTCTCTAGGAACGCATTAAAATTCAGGGGAGCTACTGCGCGAGCCATCTACAACCAAAAATTTGCAAAGACATTTTAGACTATTGTTCATGATAAGTGAGTTACTACCTAATCAAATTATTTATAACTCCCACTCAAATTGACATCCCTCCGATCATTCGAGCGTGACATGATCCAAATTCACCAACCCAAGTCCGATCATCACGTGAGATGAGGTGGTGTCAATGGTGAACATCAACATGTTGATCATATCTACTATATGACTCATGCTCGACCTTTCGGTCCTCCGTGTTCCGAGGCCATGTCTGTACATGCTAGGCTCGTCAAGTCTAACCCGAGTGTTCTGCATGTGCAAAACTGGCTTGCACCCGTTGTATGCGAACGTAGAGTCTATCACACCCGATCATCACGTGGTGCTTCGAAACGACGAACCTTCGCAACGGCGCACACTCGGGGGGAACACAATTTTATCTTGAAATTTTAGTGAAGGATCATCTTATAATGCTACCGTCGTCCTAAGCAAAATAAGATGCATAAAAGGATTAACATCACATGCAAATCATAAGTGACATGATATGGCCATCAACTCGTGCTTTTGATCTCCATCTCCAAAGCACCGACATGATCTCCATCGTCACCGGCGCCACACCATGATCTCCATCATCATGATCTCCATCATCGTGTCGCCATCGGGGTTGTCGGCGCCCACCATGCTCTTACTACTATTGCTACCGCTTAGCGATAAAGTAAAGCATTACAAAACGCTTAATGATTGACACGCAGGTCATACAAAAAATAAAGACAACCCTATGGCTCCTGCCGGTTGCCGTATGCATCGACATGCAAGTCGATATTAACTATTACAACATGATCATCTCATACATCAAATATATCTCATCATGTCATTAGCCATATCATATCACATACATACCCTGCAAAAACAAGTTAGACGTCCTCTAATTTGTTGTTGCATGTTTTACGTGGCTGCTATGGGTATCTAGCAAGAACGCTTCTTACCTACGCAAAACCACAACGGTGATATTCAAGTTGCTATTTAACCTTCTACAAGGACCGCCTTGTTCTATTCCGATTCAACTAAGATAGGAGAGACAGACACCCGCCAGCCATCTTATGCAACAAAAGTCACATGTCTGTCGATGGAACCGGTCTCATGTACGTGGACATGTAAAGTTGGTCCGGGCCGCTTCATCCCATAATACCGCTGAATCAAGAAAGACTAAGGAGGGCAGCAATTTAAACATCAACGCCACAAACCCTTTTGTGTTCTACTCGAGAAAGCATCTACGCAAGATCCTAGCTCATGATGCCACTGTTGGGGAACGTTGCATGGAAAACAAAAAATTTTCTCTACGTTCACCAAGATCAATCTAGTAGATGCAACTACGAGGGGAGAGTAGGATCCACATACCCTTGTAGATCGCTAAGCGGAAGCGTTAAGAACGCGGTTGATGGAGTCGTACTCGCCGCGATTCAGATCGCTGAAGATCCAAGCACCGAAGCAACGGGGCCTCCGCGTTCTTCACACGTACGGCTCGGGGACGTCTCCTCCTTCTTGATCCAGCAAGGGGTGGAGGAGAGGTTGATGGAGAACCGGCAGCACGACGGCGTGGTGGTGATGGTGTAGAAGAATTCCAGCAGGGCTTCGCCTAAGCACCGCGGGAGAAGAAGATGTTATGGGAGAGGGAGGGCAGCACCGAGGCACGAACTTGTGTTGGCTGCCCTCCCTTTGCCTCACTATATATAGGGGGGTGGAGAGGGGAGGGGCGCCCTAGGGTTTCCCCTAGGGGCGGCGGCCAGGGCAAGGGGGAAGGGGGCGGCGCCCCCTGGGGCTAGGGTTTCCCCCCCAAGTGCCTTGCCCCCTACTCCATAGGGGTGCGGCAGCCCTAGGGGGGGCCACCTCCCCTTGCGCATGAGGAGAGGGCCCAGGGGGGGGGGGGGCGCACAGCCCTATGAGGGCTGTTGTGTCCCCCCTTGTGGCCCAATAGGCCCGAAACCCCTTCCGGGACCCCCGAAACCCCTTTCGGTTATCCGCCGATTTCCCGATACTCCCCGGAACACTTCCGGACTCCGAAACCTTTCATCCTATATATGAATCTTCGTCTCCGGACCATTCCGGAGACCCTCGTCATGTCCGGGATCTCATCCGGGACTCCGAACAACCTTCGGTAACCATGCACTTTTCTCACTAACAACCCTAGCGTCACCGAACCTTAAGTGTGTAGACCCTGCGGGTTCGGAAACCATGTAGACATGACCGAGACACTCCCAGGTCAATAACCAATAGCGGGATCTGGATACCCATATTGGTTCCCACATGTTTCTCGATGATCTCATCGGATGAACCACGATGTCAAGGATTCAGGCAATCCCGTATACAATTCCCTTTGTCTCGTCGGTATGTTACTTGCCCGAGATTCGATCGTCGGTATCTCTATACCTAGTTCAATCTCGTTACCGGCAAGTCTCTTTACTCGTTACCGTAATACATAATCCCGTGACCAACTACTTAGTCACTTTGAGCTCATTGAGATGACGTATTACCGAGTGGGCCCGGAGATACCTCTCCGTCATACGGAGTGACAAATCCCAGTCTCGATCCATGTCAACTCAATAGACACCTTCGGAGATACCTGTAGAGTACCTTTATAGTCACCCAGTTACGTTGTGACGTTTGGCACACACAAAGCACTCCTACGGTGTCAGTGAGTTACATGATCTCATGGTCATAGGAACTTATACTTGACATGCAGAAAACTATAGCGATAACTGACACGATCAAAAGCTATGTTTACGTTTGGGTCTCGTCCATCACATCATTCTCCTAATGATGTGATCCCGTTATCAAATGACAACTCATGTCTATGACCTGGAAACCGCGGTCATCTTTGATCAACGAGCTAGTCCTGTAGAGGCTCACTAGGGACACAAAGTCTGTCTATTCATCCACACGTGTATTTGAGTTTCCAATCAATACAGTTATAGCATGGATAATAAACGATTATCATGAACAAGGAAATATAATAATAACTCTTTTATTATTGCCTCTAGGGCATATTTCCAACATATGAAAACCACGAAATCGGTGCTTGTTCTCACTTGCTTTGAGAGTCTCGATCAATTCGGACTCTAGGTTGATTTTTGTATTTTCTTTGATCACCGTTTCTTCGCGAGAGTTGGCCTAACACCCTATTGTATCCATACATGGGTGGGGCGCCAAGGACCTGAACACCAAAGTGATATGCCGGCTCATCAAAATTTGAGCTGTAATTGCGATATCTTTCATTTTTTCCAATCCTGCAGGCCATTTTTGAGGGCCAAGACGACCCTTTTTGGGCTCAGAATTTTCCACGCACGTGATCCTGTGTGTGCACGTATGTAAAATCCTCCAGATCGTAAAAACTAGAAGTCCTATCACCTCAATTCCCCAATAGCTTTCCAACGCCTATGAAAACGACGAAATCGGTGCTTGTTCTCACTTGCTTTGAGAGTCTCGATCAATTCGGACTCTAGGTTGATTTTTGTATTTTCTTTGATCACCGTTTCTTCGCGAGAGTTGGCCTAACACCCTATTGTATCCATACATGGGTGGGGCGCCAAGGACCTGAACACCAAAGTGATATGCCGGCTCATCAAAATTTGAGCTGTAATTGCGATAACTTTAATTTTTTCCAATCCTGCAGGCCATTTTTGAGGGCCAAGAGGACCCTTTTGTTGGGGAACGTTGCATGGGAAACAAAAAATTTTCCTACTGTTCACCAAGATCAATCTAGTAGATGCAACTACGAGGAAGGAGTGTGATCTACGTACCCTTGTAGATCGCTAAGCGGAAGCGTTATGAACGCGGATGATGGAGTCGTACTCGTCGCGATTCAGATCGCCGAAGACCTAGCACCGAAGCAACGGTGCCTCCGCGTTCTTCACACGTACGGCTCGGGGACGTCTCCTCCTTCTTGATCCAGCAAGGGGTGGAGGAGAGGTTGATGGAGAACCGGCAGCACGACGGCGTGGTGGTGATGGTGGAGAAGAACTCCAGCAGGGCTTCGCCTAAGCACCGCGGGAGAAGAAGATATGACGGGAGAGGGAGGGCAGCACCGAGGCACGAACTGTGTTGGCTGCCCTCCCTTTGCCCCACTATATATAGGGGGGTGGAGAGGCTAGGGCGCCCTAGGGTTTCCCCCTAGGGGCCGGCGGCCAGGGCAAGGGGAGGGGGGCGGCGGCCAGGGCAGGGGGAGGCGCCCAGGCCCTAGGGTTTCCCCCCTAGGTGCCTTGCCCCCCAAGTCCCAAGGGGTGCGGCCAGCCCTAGGGGGTCCCACCCCCTTAGCCGCATGGGGAGAGGGCCCAGGGGGGGGCGCACAGCCCCCTGAGGGCTGTGGTGCCCCCCCTTGTGGCCCAATAGGCCCAGAACACCTTCCGGACCCCCCGAAAACCTTCCCGGTACTCCGCCGATTTCCCGATGCTCCCCGGAACACTTCCGGTACTCCGAAACCTTTCATCCTATATATCAATCTTCGTCTCCGGACCATTCCGGAGACCCTCGTCATGTCCGGGATCTCATCCGGGACTCCGAACAACCTTCGGTAACCATGCACTCTTCTCACTAACAACCCTAGCGTCACCGAACGGTAAGTGTGTAGACCCTGCGGGTTCGGAAACCATGTAGACATGACCGAGACACTCCCAGGTCAATAACCAATAGCGGGATCTGGATACCCATATTGGCTCCTACATGTTTCTCGATGATCTCATCGGATGAACCACGATGTCAAGGATTCAGGCAATCCCGTATACAGTTCCCTTTGTCTCGTCGGTATGTTACTTGCCCGAGATTCGATCGTCGGTATCTCTATACCTAGTTCAATCTCGTTACCGGCAAGTCTCTTTACTCGTTACCGTAATACATAATCCCGTGACCAACTACTTAGTCACTTTGAGCTCATTGAGATGACGTATTACCGAATGGGCCCGGAGATACCTCTCCGTCACACGGAGTGACAAATCCCAGTCTCGATCCATGTCAACTCAACAGACACCCTCGGAGATACCTGTAGAGTACCTTTATAGTCACCCAGTTACGTTGCGACGTTTGGCACACACAAAGCACTCCTACGGTGTCAGTGAGTTACATGATCTCATGGTCATAGAAACTTATACTTGACATGCAGAAAACTATAGCGATAACTGACACGATCAAAAGCTATGTTTAACGTTTGGGTCTCGTCCATCACATCATTCTCCTAATGATGTGATCCCGTTATCAAATGACAACTCATGTCTATGACCTGGAAACCGCGGTCATCTTTGATCAACGAGCTAGTCCTGTAGAGGCTCACTAGGGACACAAAGTCTGTCTATTTATCCACACATGTATTTGAGTTTCCAATCAATACAATTATAGCATGGATAATAAACGATTATCATGAACAAGGAAATATAATAATAACTCTTTTATTATTGCCTCTAGGGCATATTTCCAACAGTTCTTGCCTGTGTTACAAGGTATGAAGTTGAGTAAGACTCAATGCCCGACCACTGCAGAAGATAGAGAGAAAATGAAAGTCATTCCCTATGCCTCAGCCATAGGATCTATCATGTATGCAATGCTGTGTACCAGACCTGATGTGTGCCTTGCTATAAGTCTAGCAGGGAGGTACCAAAGTAATCCAGGAGTGGATCACTGGACATCGGTCAAGAACATCCTGAAATACCTGAAAAGGACAAAGGATATGTTTCTCGTGTATGGAGGTGACAAAGAGCTCGTCTAAACAGTTACGTCGATTCTAGCTTTGACACTGATCCTGATGACTCTAAGTCACAAACCGGATATGTATTTTTATTGAACGGTGGAGCTGTCAGTTGGTGCAGTTCCAAGCAGAGAGTTATCGCGGGATCTACGTGTGAAGCGGAATACATAGCTGCTTCGGAAGCAGCAAATGAAGGAGTCTGGATGAAGGAGTTCATATCCGATCTAGGTGTAATACCTAGTGCATTGGGTCCAATGAAAATCTTTTGTGACAACACTGGAGCAATAGCCTTGGCAAAGGAATCCAGGTTTCACAAGAGAACAAAGCACATCAAAATACACTTCAATTCCATACGCGATCAAGTCAAGGAGGGAGACAGAGAGATTTGCAAGATACATACGGATATGAATGTAGCAGACCCGTTGACTAAGCCTCTTCCACGGGGAAAACATGATCAGCACCAGGACTACATGGGTGTGAGGATCATTACTTTGTAATCTAGATTATTGACTCTAGTTCAAGTGGGAGACTGAAGGAAATATGCCCTAGAGGCAATAATAAAGATGTTATTTGTATTTCCTTATATCATGATAAATGTCTTTTATTCATGCTAGAATTGTATTAACCGGAAACTTAGTACAAGTGTGAATACATAGACAAAATAGTATGTCCCTAGTATGCCTCTACTAGACTAGCTCATTGATCAAAGATGGCTATGTTTCCTAGCCATAGACATGAGTTGTCATTTGATCAACGGGATCACATCATTAGGAGAATGATGTGATGGACTAGACCCATCCGTTAGCTTAGCACTATGATCGTTTAGTTTTACTGCTATTGCTTTCTTCATGACTTATACATGTTCCTCTGACTATGAGATTATGCAACTCCCGAATACCGTAGGAACACCTTGTGTGCTATCAAACGTCACAACGTAACTGGGTGATCATAAAGATGCTCTACAGGTGTCTTCGAAAGTATTCGTGGTGTTGGCATAGATCAAGACTAGGATTTGTCACTCCGAGTGTCGGAGAGGTATCTCTAGGCCCTCTCGGTAATGCACATCATAATAAGCCTTGCAAGAAAATGACTAATGAGTTAGTCACGAGATGATGTATTACGGAACGAGTAAAGAGACTTTCCGGTAACGAGATTGAACTAGGTGTAGAGATACCGACGATCGAATCTCGGGCAAGTAACATACCGATGACAAAAGGAACAACGTATGTTGTTATGCGGTTTGACCGATAAAGATCTTCATAGAATATGTAGGAGCCAATATGAGCATCCAGGTTCCGCTATTGGTTATTGACCGGAGCTGAGCCTCGATCATGTCTACATAGTTCTCGAACCCGTAGGGTCCGCACGCTTAACGTTTGATGACGATCGGTATTATGAGTTTATGAGTTTTGATGTACCGAAGGTAGTTCGGAGTCCCAGATGAGAGCACGGACATGACGAGGAGTCTCGGAATGTCCGAGACGTAAAGATTGATATATTGGACGACTATATTCGGACATCGGAAGTGTTTCGTAAAGTTTCAGAATTAACCGGAGTACTAGGGGGGGGGGGTTACCGGAACCCCTGGGGAAGCTATGGGCCCTAATGGGCCGTAGGATAAAGAGGGAAGGATGGCCGGGGCTGGGCCGCGCGCCCCCCACCCCTTGGTTCAAATTGGACAAGGAAGGAGGGGGGCCGGCGCCCCTTTCCTTCTACTTCTCCCTCTCCTTCCTATCCCCCTTCTCCCTTTTGGTAGTTCCTACTAGGAATAGGATTGCAATCCTATTGCTAGTAGGATTGCACCTCCTAGGCGCGCCACTAGGGGCCGGCCGGCCTCCCCCCTTGCTCCTTTATATACGGGGGCAGGGGGCACCCAAAGACACACAAGTTGAATTGTTTTAGCCGTGTGCGGTGCCCCCCTCCACAGAAACACACCTCGGTCATACTGTCGCAGTGCTTAGGCGAAGCCCTGCACCGGTAACTTCATCCTATCCGTCACCACGCCGTCATGCTGAAGAAACTCTCCCGTGAAGCTCAACTGGATCAAGAGCTCGTGGGACGTCATCAAGCTGAACGTGTGCTGAACGCGGAGGTGCCGTACGTTTGGTGCTTGATCGGTTGGATCGCGAAGAAGTTCGACTACATCAACCGTGTCACTTGACGCTTCCGCTCCCAGTCTACGAGGGTACGTAGACACACTCTCCCTCTCGTTGCTATGCATCTGGTAGATAGATCTTGTGTGATCGTAGGAAAATTTTGAAAATACTACGTTCCCCAACAAAAAGATGCCATGAAAGTTCTTTTAATAAAGCACGTATAACTATTTACGGAATACATGTCTACATTATATCGATGAACTGGAGCTAGTGCCGAATCGCCCTAGGTTGTAACTGTCTCATGATGAATATCATCCAACAAATCACCGATCCAATGCCTACGAATTTGTCCCATATTGATCTTGCTAAGTTACTACTGCTGCTGCTACTATTACACTTGCTACAAAATTGCTGCTATCACTGTTACTGTTACTATTGCTGCTGTCACTACTATGAAAACTATCAAACTACTTTGCTACTGATCACTTTGCTGCAGATAATTAATCTCCAGGTGTGGTTGAATTGACAACTCAGCTACTAATACCTTCAAATATTCTTTGGCTCCCCTTGTGTTGAATCTATAAATTTAGGTTGAATACTCTACCCTCGAAAACTGTGCGATCCCCTATACTTGTGGGTTATCAGTAACATATATAATAACATACATGCTACATAAGCAAAAAAGATGATGTATCATGTAATTAAATAGGATAGAGAGAGAAATAGACTAACATAATAAGTTACTATCTCCGTCCTGGTTTATTGGTCCCCTTTATATTTTGGTTCAAATTTTGACCAACGGTTAAACTAAAAAAATATTAATGCATGTCACTAATAATTATATCGTTGGATTCATATTTGAATATAGTTTTTGATTAAATAATTTCTTATTACATGCATTAATATTCTGTTAGTTAAATATATGGTCAAAGTTTGACACATACAATGGGGACCAACAAATCAGGACGAAAGTAGTACCATCACGTAGTGCTTACCGATGCAAAATGAGTCTACAAAGCAATAAATGAAGGTATGTATGTTAATACACCTATGCCACTTCCCACTATGAGAGTGGTAACATATGTATGTTACTAGTCTAAGGTACTCTTCACTATGACCAACCTTAAGGTTGAGACACTAATTTTAAGACAGAGGGAGTACTATATAGTATGTTATGAAACTATTAATGGGCCACATCACATGCTAATTATCAAAATCACCATATCCTAGCTACCCAACAAAATCATCATCAAAACTGTCTAGGGTCCAAAGTGCTGCAGTCCACAAAGTGGGGAATTGGAAGCGAGGGGGGGGGGGTCAGAATGGCTCTACTAACGCGCGGATGAACATCAAAAACACAAATTTTCTTTGTAAAGTCAAATTTCAAATTATGCAAAGATACTAGAGTTGATAATTAGTTTCTTTGTTCCAAAATGTAAGTGTATTAAGGTTTTATAAAAGTCAAATTTCTTCATGTCTGGCCAAATTTATAGAGAATGTAACCTCTATAATACCAAATTGGTATCACTAAATTCAACGTGAAATATTCATATATTATTATTATTATTGGTAAATATTGATATATGTTCTATATGTTTGCCCATAGAAACATATGACTTTTGGGGAAATTAATACATCTTACATTTTAGAATGCAACGAGTAGGTTCAGTAATCTAAAGTTGAGGATCTCCTTTTCAGAACGCTAATTTTTGTTGAGAAGGTTACGTGGTACAATCGCTGGATGATTTTTTCTTGTTCTTATTTTCAGGAAATAAATGAGCGCATGAATGATTTGGGATTTGGGCATTTGGCAATTCGATTTGCAGTGAATTGGCAACACCTACTGATTACTGTTTAGTTTACATAATGCAAGGACAATTGATAGAGTATGTTTATTCAGTGATATTTTATTGCTTGTCCTGGTCTACATATATGTGCAACCGACGACATAAAAGTATGGACTACCCTAGCGTCCTTAGTGATGAACAGTAACCATGATAAAAAATATAAACAGAAGAGGTTATGCATGCCCCATGATCCACAGGACCCAAAGAAAATTAGAGGCAGTGCACATGTGACATGACCACTATTCTGTGCTGCGGAATTATCAAATCTACAGGATATCGTTGGAAGATATACTTTTGTGGGATCATGGCTAGATATGGCTCTTAACTAGTATTCCCTCCGTCCCAAAATTCTTGTCTAGCATTTCTCTAGATACGGATGTATCAAACACTAAAACACGACTAGATACATCTATATTTTAACAAATTTAAGACAAGAATTTTGGGACGAAGAGAGTACTATAAGCAAAAATTGGCGTAATCTAATCAACTATGGGCCTGTGGCCCATAAGCGATTATAATTATATAAACTAGCTCCTTTTGTAATGTCTAGATAGAAAAAAAAATCAAATACAATAAATGGATCCAGTTAGTTAAAGGTGAAATGATAAATCATTTTGTTGTTGACATGAGGATTTAAGTGATGAAGATCCTGTCGCAACAACCACTTCTGAAAAATTGGTCCTGTGAAATGGGTACAAATTCTCTAGATCCAGAATCCTGGGAATACCGTTTCGAAAAAAAAGAATCCTCGGAATAATCATGGTGTTTTGACTTTAGAGTGTAGTTTTTGGGCACATGGTCAAAGGAAAAAATTAATCATCTGTTCATATCATGTTAATTAGTTACACTCCACACGATCAGATAGATTTAGGAATTAGTTGAAAGTAACTTTGTCTCCCGAGGAAAACTAGTAAGAATGCAAAGAAGTTCAAACACTAACAATAAAAAGAACCCCATTGATATCTACTATTTGACGTCGTCTGCTCCAAGGTTGTGGTGGAATCAGACTGCTTGTTACGGAATTATTGAAGTTTGGAGCCCGTGCTCAGAAATAATGGAGATTTGACTCTTGGATCCGCAACTCTTCCGCCGGTGACAGTTATTCTAAAGGATGCTTGCCCAACATGACTTAGTGTCCGATGACTTCCTATCCTCGAACAACGGTGACAGGCCAGCTCCAGCGACGCGGCATCGGCATGTTTAAGAGGATGAAGAGATAGTCGGACCCAGAGACCTCTATATGCAACCTTTTGATTTCTAGTAGTAGTGTATATATTGTTGGTTTCATTAATAAATTTGAGTGTTTTTTCACTCAAAAATATATACTATCTAAAAGTGGTGTGGTTTTAATATTGATGTTTATTTGATTGAACTAAAGAGGATTAGAGGGCCCAGTAAGGCCATCGATTTGCATCCCTAGCACGGGCTCCAAAATTCAATAATACACATTAAACAGGGGATGCCATAAGTTTGCCACCAAAAAAGTAGTACGGCGATTTTGTTTTTGCAAAGTTATTTAAATATGTGGAAATACTAATTCAGGCATATTATACATGTAAATAAAACGTCCGCCTTTTTAGTAGAAGTCTACGTAATGCATATCATATCACCACCTACCACATAGTTACATAATGCACATATAATTCTCATTTCAGAAACCAAGTATTATCCATGGACCGCCAGCAAATTGGAGTTAACTACCACCAAGTGGTTTACAAAACGCAGCCTCTTGTCGGAACTTTCTTGAGGTCTAGCTAGCTGTCCTTGTTAATTATTTAGCTCCATCTCCCCATTTGATTGATTAGATCAAAGTCTATGCAGTTGTTCTTTGATAATCCGGCCAGTAGAAAGGTCGTGTTTTATTGTCCACGGGGTAATAGTACGTCACCTTCACTACAGGTATATACTACCCCAGAAAGAAATCCGTCACAGTCGTACATCATGACCTAGCTGGGTCGGGATCTTCCATCCGAGCAAAACAAAACGGTGGTATGCGCATGATCGCGAGAGGGGCGAGCGAAGGGTCACGTCAGCGGAAGCCAGCAAACAAACGTCACCTTCACTGCATGCATGATCACGACGCGTCTGCCCCACGCGCGCCATGCACGACCTATTCCCAAATGATGATGACGA
Source organism: Secale cereale (assembly GCA_902687465.1). Taxonomy (NCBI): domain Eukaryota; kingdom Viridiplantae; phylum Streptophyta; class Magnoliopsida; order Poales; family Poaceae; genus Secale; species Secale cereale. The sequence goes on along the minus strand of LR738710.1, from coordinate 702,242,948 downwards.
CGACGCTTTGTCCATCTAGCAGAGCACAGTGGTAACTTGCAAGGGAACGAAGGAACCCCAAGGAATTAACAACGCGCAGGGGCAGCCCCGGAAGCTGAGGCCGCGGACGCCGATGCTTCCGCCATTTGCCATTGACCCCGCTCCGGCGCGTCGGCGCGGACGGGATCGCCATATTTCCGCGGCCACGCGGCTGGCCTGAGAACACCAGCGCATTGTCCAAACGAAGCACGCCCGATCAGCGTTCGATATAGAAAATGCACTAGCATCCCATATATTAGAGCTTGATTGGCAAACAAAGAAATATATCCCGAAGCTTAAAGTAAACGGGGTGGTCGAGCCAGCGGGGCAAGCGTTGAAACCCGCGGAGATCGATCGGTCGGTCCGTGGCCGGCTCAGGGGCACAGGGCAGCGTGTGGAACCACGCAAGGCAGGCCCTGGATAGTTCCGAAACTGAATTATACTGTATCAAACAGACATGCATGCTCCTCGTGCAAGGCTGTTTTTTTTTTTTTTGAGATCAAAAGGGTTTTATTCCATCATGGTAGAGCTACAATCCTTCGGC
>LR738710.1:702187533-702242316 GCA_902687465.1 Secale cereale | reverse complement strand
AGCTCGCTCGGGGCGACTATACCTTATGAGACAATCTACAACACTAGTCTGCGATCTTTGAAGTTTCTGCAGAACAAAAACCCTATCAATCGTTAGAGCCTTAATTTCAGTCACTAACTGACCCTACACCGAACGATCTAACCTAGAATTTGAAAGACAAGATAAGGCGAAAAATCTGACTGAACCAACACCGAAAGCTCTGTATAATGTGTAGCAAGCGCCATACCAATCATCAGCACATGAATCTCAATCTCTAGAGCTTCACTGCAATTAAATATATATCGGTAAGATGCAAAGATGACCAAGCCGTCACATCTCCGGAGGATGATCTCCACCGCCGCAGTGCCATCCTCCTCCAGAAATGAACCATCTACGAACAAGGCCAGCATATTATTCGAAGGTGCCGGCCACTATAGGACTTGGGGGAGAATTCCTGTGAGCTTGGTGGTACATGACTTGTAGTAGTAGCCTCTGCTAGTGGGGGGCAGCACCATTGGAGGATTTCTTTGTTTGTGGTGCTCCTTTGAGTACCGAGTCGTGGTTTCCAGGGTGAAAATCCAAGGTCTAGCCTTTATTGGTTGTGCCTGGCATTGGCCTTTGTAATGCCCCAGATGTAATATTTTTCCCTTTTGGGCAATATATAATATCTTGGGCTCCATCTATTCCATTCCGGGTTCCTTGTCTTTTCGGGTTTTCGTCGTTTTGTTGTGTGCGTGTGTGGCTTTCATTCATATCATGTAGTCATGTGCATCGCATTGCATTTGTGTTGTCGTTTGCATCCGGTCCCACTCGTTCCTTTCCGTTGTCCGTTTCGAGTTCCGGAGCTCTCTCACGCGTCCGTGGCATCCCCGAGGCCTACTTTGGTGTTTGGCCGTGTAACGTTTCCGTTTTGGTGTGAGTCTTGTCGTGTGTTGTTGTTTCGGTGTGTGTAACCCGGCTGTCAAATCTCGTCGCGTTTGGAGTTCGTTTGCTACCCCAACAGTTATTCTCGTGGGCTGAAAGTACCCCCTCTTTGAGGCCCAAGACACTCCTCCAACAGCCCACCAAACCAACCTAAACCCCTCCCTTCATCTAGGCCATCCAATTGTCATCGTGTGGTCGAAAACCTCACCTCATTTGGACAACCCTAGCTCCTTGTGCCCATATAAACGTCCATCTCCCCCAAAATTTGCGTCCTGAAACCCTAATGCTTCCACAGTGCACCGCCGGTGCTTCCACCGTTGAATCCCGATGCTTCCACCGTTGAAAATCCGTGCTTCCGACGTCCCAGGAACTCGTGCTTCCGAAGTCTCCACCGTGCTTCTGTAGTGTCGCGCCGGTGCTTCCACTCCGACGGGCGGGACCCGCCGGTCGCCGACCCTTTTCTTCCCCGCCGCCGGCCGCCGGAGCTCCTCAGCACCGCCGCCGGAGCTCCCTCCTCCGCCCGCCGGCACTCCCTCCTCCTCCCGCCGGCGCCCCGCGCCTCCACCGATGATACGTCCAAAACGTATCTATAATTTTTGCTTGCTCCATGCCTCTTTTGTGTGATATTGCTATGATATTTATGCACTTCCATACACTTTTGATCATATTTGGACTAACCTATTAACTCAGTGCACCCCAGTGCCAGTTTCTGTTTTCTGCTGTTTTTGTATTTCAGGTTTTCCCATTACGTAAATTGCCAGAAAAATTCCGGGAAAAATATATAAAAAATCAGCGTTCCGGAAGCTTCCATGCGGCCAAAGTAGGGCCAGAGGGGGGCCACCAGGGCTCCAGGCGGCCAGAGGGCGCGGCCCCCCTCCTGGCCGCGCCGCCAGGGCGCCTGGGCCCCCCTGGCCTCCTCTGACGCCCCCCTTTGGCATATATTTACACCGCGTCCCAAAACCCTCGAAGACGGAACCCTTTTTCGCGATCTCATCTCTGTTCCGCCGCCGCCGCGCTTCCAAGATCGGGAGCGCCAGGAGAACTCTTCCCGGCACCCTGCCGAAGGGGAGGATCACCACCGGGAGCCTCTCCACCACCATGGACGCCTCCCGGATGAGTTGTGAGTAGTCTCCCTTGGACCATGGGTCCATGACCAGTAGCTATGTGATGTTCTCCTCCCCTCTTTGTTCTTCACCGATTAGACCTCGTGAGCTGCCCTACATGATCGAGGCACATATGTAATTCTTATGCTGTTGCTATGATGAGTTTGCTGGGATCCGATGGATTATGAGATTATGTTCAGATTGTGTGTGAGTAATATATTTGATTCACCTCTTTTATATTTATGTTCTTGAGTAATTCTTGCATGTTCTTCGTTGCTGTTTATTGATTTGGCCAAGTAGTAGGTAGTAACTCCAAGAGGGAACGTTATGCTTGATTGTGGGTTCATGCCCCTCGATGACTAGCTTGAGTGACATAAATATGAGTCTAGGGGATGTGATGTTGCCACAAGGGGGAAAACAACGGTGCTTGTACTTGCGGGTGCAAGGATTGTTTACTTTACGCAAAGTTCTTTTAATGCAGTTGTTTGTTGCTTTGAGTTTACACTATGGGTGGGACTCGCAACTTAATACCAGCGAGATGTTCTGGATAGATATCTCAAGGTGGATGATTAGTAGTAGATGCAGATGGATTTCGGTCTACTTGCCTTGGCGTACCGCCCATGCTTTTGAGCCTCTACCTTTCTTTGCAGCATAGTTAGCATTGGTTTGCGCACATAATCCTGTCAATTGCCCAGCTGTAATTCGTTTACCTCGCTTAGCTGTTTTATCGTCTTTTGGGAGAGAGACATCACTAGTGAACATCATGGGACCCCTGTCCATATTACCATCACTGATCACATCTGCTATTTACTTCCTGTTCTTACTTACTAGTTGCAGTCATACCTATCACTATTATCTCTTGCGTTTGATCCTTTGTAAACGACAAGGCCGGAGAGATTGACAACCTCTATGTACTCGTTGGGAGCAAAGTTATTTGTATTTGTGTGCAGGTCCTGTCAATCGCTAAGTTGCGCCGCTAAGCACTTGACACCTTCTTGTTGACCCTCGGAGTCTTAGGGGATTCGATCCTTGGTATCTTTGCCAAGGGAAAACTACCGCTACACTACATCTCAAACCTTCCACTTGGGGTAACCAACGAGGGGCGAGAAGCCATCAAGCAAAGTTTTCTGGCGCCGTTGCCGGGGACTCCACTCTTCAAGATAGGGGAGTTGCACGCTATCTTTTACCTTTGCTTTTTAGTCTTGTTAGTTTACCTTTCAATTTTTGCTTTAGTGTCTTTTATCAAAAATCACAAAAATAGTTATCTTGCTTGCTGCTGCTATGGGTTCCACCGAGAACACCAAGTTGTGTGACTTCACTAGTCATAACAACGATGACTTTATCTGCACACCTATTACTACACCTGCCACTTCAGCACCTTCTTATGAAATTAAACCTGCTTTACTGAACCTAGTTATGAAAGATCAATTCTCCGGTGCTGGAGATGATGCTGCTTTACACTTAAACAATTTTGTTGAACTCTGTGATATGCAAAAGTACCAAGAAATAGATGGTAATATTGTTAAGCTTAAGCTTTTTCCTTTCTCCTTGAAAGGAGGAGCTAAAATTTGGTTTCAATCTTTGCCTAGGAATAGCATAGATTCTTGGGACAAGTGCAAGGATGCCTTTATTGGAAAGTACTATCCACCTGCTAAAATTATCCAACTAAGGAGTAACATAATGAATTTCAAACAATTGGATAATGAACACGTTGCCCAAGCTTGGGAACGCATGAAATCTCTTGTCAAGAACTGTCCTACTCATGATTTGACTACTTGGATGGTTATCCAAACTTTTATGCAGGCTTGAACTTTACCTTGCAGAACTTGTTAGATTCGGCCGCGGGAGGAACCTTTATGTCAACTACACTTGGTGCTGCCACGAAGCTTCTCGATGAGATGATGACCAATTATTCCCAATGGCACACCGAACGCGCTCCAACAGGTAGGAAGGTAAACTCTGTCGAGGAGATTTCCTCCCTAAATGAAAAAGTTGACTTGATCATGTCTCTACTTTCCAAGCAATCTTCTATTGATCCTCGTGATGTTCCTTTAAATTCTTTGATTGCTCAAGAACAAGTAGATGTGAACTTTATCTCTAGAAACAATTTCAATAACAATGCTTATAGGAGTAATTTTGGTAGCAATCCTAGACCGTTCCCCTCTAGTTCCCATGGGAACAACAATGCTTATCCTAGCACCAAGAACTCCACTTCTGAACTAGAGATTATGCTTAAAGATTTCATCACTACCCAAAAAGCCTTCAATAAGAATGTAGAAGAAAAACTAGCCAAACTATATGATCTCTCTTCGAAGGTAGACAATTTAGCCCATGAGGTAGAGTCGCTTAAAATTAGAACTTCCCCTCTTGAGGAGAGGAAGACCACTCCTATGAATGTTATTCAAGTGCAAATTAATGAAAACATTAGGATGTTGGCTAAACTTAAAGAGAGATGGTCTAGAGAAAAGGAGGAAGAAGATAGAATTAAGAATCTTCCTACCCACCACACTGTTGCTACTATGCAAGTTGTTGAGGATATCCAAACTCTTAGCACCCAATGCACTCCTAGTCCCATTGGACCTATTAATGGTGATGCTATGACCATAGAAACTACCAAACAAGTGAGCCTAAAGGACACCACTACCACTTTACTTGATAGTAGTGACCTTGATTTTGATAATTGCACCCTTACCGAAGTCATTGATTTCCTTCACAAGATGTCTAGAGATCCCCGCACTAGCACACTTAATCTTGCCTTCACAGAGCATATCACTAATGCTCTCATCAAAGCTAGGGAGGAGAAACTTAGGGTAGAAGCCTCCATACCTAGAAAGCTAGAAGATGGTTGGGATCCTATGATTAAAATTAAGTTGAATAACTTCTCTTGCTATGCTTTATGTGATGTTGGAGCTAGTACCTCCGTTATGCCCAAAAGAATATATGATATGCTTAAATTGAAACCTTTTGATTCTTGTTCTTTTGGTGTGTGTCTTGTTGATTCTTCCATAAAGAAACCCTTGGGGAGGATCGACGATGTTCTTATCATTGTCAATGACAATTATGTTCCCGTTGATTTTACTATTATGAATATTGAATGTGAACCTTCTTGTCCAATTATTTTGGGACGTCCTTTTCTTCGCACCGTTGGTGCCATCATTGACATGAAAGAGGAGAATTTAAAATTCCAATTTCCTCTCAAGAAAGGGATGGAACACTTCCCTAGAAAGAAGATTAAGTTACCTTTTGAGTCCGTTATACGGGCTAGCTATTCTTTTACTCTTGATAAAACTTGATCTCTTTGCATTATGCCTAGCTTAAAGGCATAAAAGAAAGCGCTTTTGGGAGGCAGCCCACAATGAATAAAATTTTATTTTGCTTTTGTTGTGTCTTGATGTTTGTTACGACAGTAGCATCATCATTGTATCTTTACTTTTCAGCTTTGTGCCAAGTTTAGCCTCTGATTGCAAGAAAGTTCAAAAGTTGTGACGTGTTGTCCAGGAAACAGATTCTGTCCTTGGACAGAAAAATTAGTATAAAATCACCAGATCATCTTTTTGGTCTGAATTTTTTCGACATCGTGCTCTATACAATTGGCTTTCGGGCATATGTTCTGAGTTTTTTGATTTGAGTTGCAGAAGTGCCCCGAAAAAATTATTTACTACCTGCTGGTCTGTTTTTCACAGATTCTGTCCTGTTTTGCCTTTCCTTCGTTTTGCAAACCTTGAGCTTGCTTTTTCTTTGCAAAAACCTTTTGGCAATCTTGAGAAACAGTAGACCTTCAAGATTATCCTTATTTCCAGCAAGGAAAAATTATTTTATTATGGGTACTAACCTCGCTAATCAGATTATGATGAGTTATGTATGAAGGGAGTTTTCAAGTGTGCGAGGGAAGATGATAAAAAGATTCAGGAGTGTCAAACGCTCAAGCTTGGGGATGCCCCCGTGCACCCCCAAGAAATTTTCAAGAAGACTCAAGCGTCTAAGCTTGGGGATGCCCCCGTGCATCCCCTTCTCCATCAACAATTATCAGTTCGTCTTTCGTTCCACTATATTTTTATCACTTCATGTGTTATGTGCTATGCTTGGAGCGTCTTGCTTTTAGTTTCCTTTTTAGTTTTTTCTTTAGCTTTGCTTGCTGTTCATAACGAGTTGGAACCCATCTTTCTTTGTGTGGGAGAGAAACACGCTCCAGTTCAACCTAGAACACAACATAGAATTTTCATGTCTATCTTTGCTGTGTGTGTTCTTTGTCTTTCAATAGCTACTGTCATGTTTAGCTCTTAGTTTTCATGCTTTACTTTTTAAAGAGCTTTTGTTTAGTTGGTTGCTGGAACTCTCTTGAGTTATCATGCTTATCTTGTTAAGAGAGTTAGCTTCTGTTGCACTGGTTGATATGTCTATGATAAAAATGCTATGTGCATAATGGTGCTTAGTAGTTCATGTTTTCTTATGGTTAGTCTCAAATAGCTGGGGGGTTCTTAATGTGTTATTGAAGTACCAACATGATTTGTTTGCCTATGATGTGGTATGGTTTAGTGATATCTTCCTCCAAGAATTTATTTTGATTGACTTGGCATATGCTCACGCATATTTAAGACTGTAAAGAAAGTCTATCAAGCCTTGATGATCTTTAATTTCTGAGTAGCGATATAACTTCCATGCCCGATTCAATGTTGCTTTGTCGCTCTGCATGATTATGACCGTCATTGCTCTCTTAGTTGGTCGCTCCCAGTCTTTTGCTAACCTTCGCCTGTACTAAGCGGACTGACTGCTTGTGCATCCAAAATCCTTTAAACCAGTTATGCCATATGAGTCCAGCATACCTTCCTATACATGGTATTTACCTGCCATTCCTAACGAAGACTTTCGTGTACCATCTCGAAATTATTCAAAAAAGCATTTCTCTTTTATGCCTCTGTTTTAGCTCATGAGGAAGTAGTAGTTAATTCAAGATCTTTTTAAGTTGGACAAGCTTCACCCCGAGATTGCATGTCTAATGTGCAAACCCCTAATACGAGAAGGAACTGGCAAAGAGTGCGCCCGACTCATTAAAAAATATACAACAAACAAACCCTCCTTCACGCTTTGTTCATGAGAAATCAGAAAACTTTGGCAGTGATAAACAAACGAGATTAAGAGGATGTGATCGTCCTCGTGCGGGAGCCGTTCCTCGAAACTTGTCCAGCTCGAGAAGTAATTGAGTTATCTGCTAGCATTCATTGACGAAATATGCATCTCCAAAAAATAATTATTACCTCTGTTTTTGAAAAACCAAGAGCTCTGGTACATGTTTAGTTTTTGTTTCCGACCACGGGTTTTGAACCTTGCCATCAAAAGCCACTGTTTGAGAGTCTCCACCTTCTTTCTTTAAAGCACCAACTATTGAGAGCATGATTGTCATTCTGGGTGTAATGTGCATTGTCCCAAAGTACCATTGTCTTCTGCATGATTATGATATCGTTTATTCTGAAATCATTGTATCTAGTCGTCACTTAAACTTTGAAGGTGCCCCTGCATTTATGTTTTGCTTCACTAAAGGGGCAAGCGAGATACCACTTTGTCATGTTTACGCACCATGCTCACTACAAATCTATTGAGTGTTTCAGTATCATATTGTAAAACTTTTAGTTCTTTGTGATATTCTCATGAGGCAACTTAATTACTACAGATTCATTGTCTCAGTAAGCATTTGTCATGTGACTGTGAAAAGTTCTTATATGGTTAATAGCATGTCACCACAAAAATTATGCTTGTTATCATTTACCTACTCGAGGACGAGCAGGAATTAAGCTTGGGGATGTTGATACGTCCAAAACGTAACTATAATTTCTGCTTGCTCCATGCCTCTTTTGTGTGATATTGCTATGATATTTATGCACTTCCATACACTTTTGATCATATTTGGACTAACCTATTAACTCAGTGCACCCCAGTGCCAGTTTCTGTTTTCTGCTGTTTTTGTATTCCAGGTTTTCCCATTACGTAAATTGCAAGAAAAATTCCGGGAAAATATATAAAAAATTAGCGTTCCGGAAGCTTCCATGCGGCCAAAGTAGGGCCAGAGGGGGGCCACCAGGGCTCCAGGCGGCCAGAGGGCGCGGCCCCCCTCCTAGCCGCGCCGCCAGGGCGCCTGGGCCCCCCTGGCCTCCTCTGACGCCCCCCTTTGGCATATATTTACACCGCGTCCCGAAATCCTCGAGTACGGAACCCTTTTTCGCGATCTCATCTCTGTTCCGCCGCCGCCGCGCTTCCAAGATCAGGAGCACCAGGAGAACTCTTCCCGGCACCCTGCCGAAGGGGAGGATCACCACCGGGAGCCTCTCCACCACCATGGACGCCTCCCGGATGAGTTGTGAGTAGTCTCCCTTGGACCATGGGTCCATGACCAGTAGCTATGTGATATTCTCCTTCCCTCTTTGTTCTTCACCGATTAGACCTCGTGAGCTGCCCTACATGATCGAGGCACATATGTAATTCTTATGCTGTTGCTATGATGAGTTTGCTGGGATCCGATGGATTATGAGATTATGTTCAGATTGTGTGTGAGTAATATATTTGATTCACCTCTTTTATATTTATGTTCTTGAGTAATTCTTGCATGTTCTCCGTTGCTGTTTATTGATTTGGCCAAGTAGTAGGTAGTAACTCCAAGAGGGAACGTTATGCTTGATTGTGGGTTCATGCCCCTCGATGACTAGCTTGAGTGACAGAAACATGAGTCTAGGGGATGTGCTGTTGCCACAAGGGGGAAAACAACGGTGCTTGTACTTGCGGGTGCAAGGATTGTTTACTTTACGCAAAGTTCTTTTAATGCAGTTGTTTGTTGCTATGAGTTTACACTATGGGTGGGACTCGCAACTTAATACCGGCGAGATGTTCTGGATAGATATCTCAAGGTGGATGATTAGTAGTAGATGCAGATGGATTTCGGTCTACTTGCCTTGGCGTACCGCCCATGCTTTTGAGCCTCTACCTTTCTTTGCAGCATAGTTAGCATTGGTTTGCGCACATAATCCTGTCAATTGCCCAGCTGTAATTCGTTTACCTCGCTTAGCTGTTTTATCGTCTTTTGGGAGAGAGACATCACTAGTGAGCATCATGGGACCCCGGTCCATATTACCATCACTGATCACATCCGCTATTTACTTCCTGTTCTTACTTACTAGTTGCAGTCATACCTATCACTATTATCTCTTGCTTTTGATCCTTTGTAAACGACAAGGCCGGAGGGATTGACAACCTCTTTGTACTCGTTGGGAGCAAAGTTATTTGTATTTGTGTGCAGGTCCTGTCAATCGCTAAGTTGCGCCGCTAAGCAGTTGACACCTTCTTGTTGACCCTCGGAGTCTCACGGGATTCGATCCTTGGTATCTTTGCCAAGGGAAAACTACCGCTACACTGCATCTCAAACCTTCCACTTGGGGTAACCAACGAGGGGCGAGAAGCCATCAACCGGCGCCACTCCCGCGCCGCCGCCGGGCCGGAGCCGCCTCCCGTGCCGCCTCCGCCACCTCCCGCCGGCCTTGTGTCGCCGCGCCGCCGCCGGGCAGAGGCCGCCTTCGCCGCCACCTCGATCGGATCGGGGGAGGAGCCCCCGATCTCGATCCGCCTCGCCAGGCGCCCTAGTGGGCCGGCCCGCTCCAGCGCCCGTTGGGCCGCGCTCGCTCCAGCGCCCGGCGGACCCGATCCGGCCACCCCGCGGGTCCAGCCCGATCCTCCGCGCCCGGATCCAGTCTGTTTGACCGCCCGACCCGCGTTGACCAGATCTGCCTGAGAAGGTTGATTTTCCTCTAAGTCTGTAGATTTTTAGTTGTCTGATGCTATTTTGCAGTGGTGATAACTTTTTGTGTGTTGGCCCAATTTGAGCAAATGATATGTCAAAATGATCGTGGAGACTTGTACTACATTTTGTTCCATTGTGCCATGCATGTTTGAGGTCATCTAGATGCTTATATATCTGTTGCAAGAGTGCTACTTGTTATAAACTGCTGTTTGTAGTTGTTTTCATGCCATCTTTGCAATGTGATAACTTGGTGCATGTTTATCCAAATGAAGCAAATGATATGTCCACGTGTTCATCATGATATGCTCTACATGTTGGGTGCTTTAGCTTGCATGATAGATTCCATCTTGCCATGTTTATCTCCTTTGCAAAGTGCTATGTGCCTGTTATGTCGTTAAACTTGTTACGAGATGCCTCGTTGAGGAGCTCATTGCTATTGATGTGGTTGTGCCCATGATGCATGCTTAGATGTTTTGGATTCCCCATCATGTGTACTTTGCTATGGTGCTTACCGCTTGCCATGATTTTCTTTGAGGTGACTTAAACTTGCTCTCAAAGATGCCATGATGAAACTACTGTTTAACACTTAGTGAAATTTCACTAAGTCTGGAATCTGTAATATCCAGATGCCATGTTTGCTTGTTGTTCTAGGCAAATCCATGATAGTTTTGGGGTGACTCTTGATGATTCCTTGTTGTATATATTGTTGGCTATCCATTCAAGCTCTCACATGCTTATTTGAGTGGCTGTAGCATGTTTAACTCTTGCTTCCAAGTTGCAACAAATTACTGTTGTCAGGTTTTTGTTGTCAAGTTCAATATGTCATAGCTTGTTTCTATTGTTCCATGGCTCCTTTGGGGATGGTCCAATGGAATTGTTTGCTGTAGGAGATGTCTAGTTTATGTCCATGCCCTTTGCCATGATGTTTGAGTGCTGTAGAATATTTATCTCTTGCTCCGAAGTTGCTATGTGGCTGTTATTTTCAACTTGTGCATGTTTATTGTTTCGGGTGTAACTTTTAGCCCGTTGCTCCGTTGTGAGCAAGTCCTATATGAAACTTGTGTGATTTTGCATGTAGATTCATAATATCCTATTGTTAGCATGTTTTAAAGCATTTTGCTTGATGCATATTGTTGTGCTGTTACACTGTGCTTCCTAAGTAGACTTTCTGTGCTTCCATAGTGCATCTGTTTTGCTTCCATAGTGCATCAGCCATGCATCCAGTAATTTTTCTGTGCATTGCATCTTGTTTGATTCGTTGCCATGTGTTCTTGTGTTTGAGTAGAGCCGGAAGCTGAGACCGAGTACGAGTACGAGCACGAGGTTACTACCGAGGTTGAGAACGAGGACCCCTCTTACGATCCCATCGACAACTCTTCAGGCAAGATGACCGAACCCCGATAACATTACTATCTTTGCCTATTGCTAGAAGTCTCGATCTATAGTTTTGCCTCGATGCCCATGTTTTTCCTGTCAGCCTCCAATTGTAACCATGAACCTGTTTAACTACCCTACCTATGCAAACCATTGATTGGCTATACGTAGGCTTCGCTCAGCCCCTCTTATAGCATTGTTAGTTGCAGGAGAAGATTGAAGATTCTTGCTTCTTGTGGAAGTTTGTTGGGATATCACACTATATTAATTATTAAATGAAATCATCTATATATTGGTAGTGGGTGGAATGCTAAGCCTTGTGCTTGGTGATTTGTTCCACTCATGCCGCCTTAGGAACCGTATAAACCGGTGTTATGTTCCTTGATTATGCGTTCCTCACACGGTTGGGGTTATGGGACCCCCTCGATAAACCGCTAGGTGCTAAGTCTTTTCCAGCAAGTCCCAACATTGGTACTATTTGCCTAATAACTAAAACTTGCATAGGGTCTTGCAAACCCGAGTTCTTAATCAACAACCCTCGGGCCAGTGCTCCTCATGAGTGTTGGTCCGAACTGAGCGGACTGCGGGGCCACCACGAGGAAACTCGAGGATTGATGTACACCTGTAGGATGTCTCATCCGGTCGTGGCCTGAGACTAGATACGCGCGGCTATTGTCAGGGTGTCGGCACGCCGGGAGGATTTGCTGGATTAGCCTTACCTTAGTTGGAGTATCTTCAGCACGGGATTCCGAGGATACTCGGGCCTTCCCACTTTGGAGTTGCGACTCCGCGGATCGTGGGCTTGTCATGGGCCAAGTTGGAACACCCTTGTAGGGTTTTGAACTTTCGAAAGCCGTTCCCGCGGTTATGTGGCAGATGAGAGCTTGTTAATATCCGGTTGTATAAAACTTGACACCATGTTCCAATACACTACCAGCGTGTGTACCGTGACGGTCATTTTCCGAAAGGGATTCGGAAAGTGAACACGGTGGAGTTATGTTTGACTTGCTTTAGTTAGGATCACTTCGTGATCACCTCTCGACCGAGGCACCTTCTCTTCTCGCTCTCTTTTACGTAAGCTAGTGCTAGTGATGCTGCAACCTCTTGTTCTTTTCTTCAGCCTTGTTCCACACCCAAGGCTTGAATAGTCGTGTTACCCGGGAACGGGATTGCTGAGTCCTCTGTGGCTCATAGTTACTTCAACACACCAGATGCAGGTACGATGGTGAGCTACACATGCGATGGCACTGAGCTAGACTGGGAGTACGACGAGGAGCGTAGCCGTTACTACGTGAACTATCCGGTTGATCAGTAGAGCTTCTACTAGGATTCGATCTAGACCTGTGGTTTAAGTTATGTTTGGTATCTTGTCATTTGGATCTTTACCCTTAGATAGGCTGTGATGTTTATTTGTATGATGATTGAATATGTAATGTATTTGTGTGACGTGGCGAGTGCAAGCCAACTATCTTTTTCAGTTTTCCATCCCTATTTTTACATGAGATGTGCAAAGGTACCAAACTTGCGATCATTCCAGAATGGGCTTATATCTTTAAGTCGTGCCTCGACACGTAGGAGATATAGTCCCATCCTGGGCATTACAAGTTGGTATTCAGAGCCTTCTCCGACCTAGAAGCCCCCACTGATTGATCGAATCGTTGACGGTCGAGTCTAGGCACACACTTAAAATGTTTTGAGTCCTATATTTATATCGGAGAGTAGGATTTCTTTGCTCCTCATCTCTTTTCATTCTGGTGAGGACTCCTGACGACTACTCTTGCCTCTTCTACTTCAAAAATTGCACCAATTTTTTTTAGGAATCTCGCGAGTATTGTTGGGGTTGTTTCGATGTCTTTGTGACGAGAATATTGTTCTCGATGCCTCCTGACATTAGGGGTTGTGGCAGTGTCCCGGGGAGTTGAGCTTCGGGGTATTGTCGTCACAAGCATATCGCGGCAGTTCTAGAGTACTTAAGACGGCCGACATCGAAAACTCTCCTATACGGTTAGTGGCAAGATAACCCCGACATCACCCAGTACTGGGGAGGTAGTTCGGGAGTATTGCCATAGCTTTGTATAGTGGATGCTTTTCGAAGGTCCGAGGTAGACGGTATCCGAGAACAACTGGTTATGTGTTGAAGGATGGATACAGCTGGATGTAGGATTAGAGTTGGGTGCGTGATGCTTCCCCTATATCCCCAACACCTGATTGCATAACTGGAAACTTTCGGAAATTAATAGGTGGGTTCATCCAGTAGATCGTAGGCATTCTTCCAGCGAATGCAGGTTACGGAGTTTGGGGTTCTACATTGAGTGAAGTGGTTTTATGGCCGATGTTCCAATCGGGAGTTGCATCTTAAAGGGTCCTTGGCTATGCTGATCCGGGGATTGCAAAACCCTTTCGTAATGCGTTCCATAAGCTTTCAGCACAAAGATGTCGAACGAAGCTCCTATCTTGTGTTTGTTCCATCCGTACCTTGTTGTTTTCCTTATTTACCTTTTGTCTCCCAGTGGCTTCTCGTGAAGATTGTTGTTATCATTAAACTGAGAATTTCATTCGTTCCTCTTGTTTGAATGATTCTTGTGAAGACTATGTTGCATTCCTATCCGTAGTTTCAGCTTATACCTTCTTTCAATCAAATTGCTGATTGGTGGTCATCTCTTTCAGGATGGCTCCGAAACGGGTTCCCAATGTTAACCCAAAGGGTGAAGAGGTTCCAGATCGTCCTCCTTCCCCTCCTCCTCCGTCTGAGGCCTGGAGAGCGATTATGCAGACTACAAATCAGAACACCCAGATGTTGATGCAGATGATGCAGCAAATGCAAGCAAATCAAGCAAATCAGGGTGCTCCAGGGAACCAAGGCAATTTCTTCAACCAGCAGCACCATGCTACGCTCAACCATTTCTTGGCCAATCAACCAAAGGCTTTCAGTTACTGTGTCGACCCTCTCGATGCTGAAGATTGGATAACCGATATCAAGAAGCATTTTGAGTGCAGCAACGTAAGGCCTGAGGACTATGTGAAGTCTGCAGCCTTTCAACTCAAGGACCAAGCAGCCGATTGGTGGCAGCAGTACAAAGACTCCAGAGAAGGGCGTGTGATCTCTTGGGATGATTTCTGCAAGGACTTTCGCTCTCACCACATTCCAACAAGTGTCATCGAGGGTATGCGTGAGCAATTCCGCAACCTGAAGCAAGGCTCAATGACTGTCTACCAGTATAATGTCAAGTTCCAAAACCTTGCCCGCTATGCCAAGCAAGACATCCCAGATGCCAAGAGCAAGATCTATCAGTTCCGTGGAGGTCTGAAAGATGAACTTCAACTTGCTCTCACCTTGTTCGAGCCTGATGAGTTTGACAAATTCTATAACATGGCGCTTAAGCAAGAGGCAGCCCAGCTCAAGATGGAAGCTTCCAAGAAGAGGATTCGAGATGCTGTTCACTCCTCCTCATCTTCTCAAGTGGTCACGAAGCAACAGAAGTTTTGGCTTCCACCTCCTCCTGTGATCCGAGCTCCCTACAACAACAACAACAAGAATGCTCGTGGTCGTGTTTTCTCCCACCCACCCAACCCAAGCAAGCAGTCCAAGTCGCAGTTCCAAGCTCCAAGACCAAGTGTTTCTCCTACTCGTCCTCTTTCTGAGGTCACTTGCTACAAGTGTGGCCAGAAGGGTCATTATTCCAACAAGTGCAACAACCCAAGGCGCCTTCCGCCTCCTCCACCTGTCAGTACAACTATTGTCAAGCATGATCCAAAGGCAGCAAGGGTGAATCTGATGAATGCAGCGCAAGCGGAGAATTCTTCTGATGTGATTTTGGGTAACCTTCCAGTGAACTCTTTTCCTGCAAAAGTGTTATTTGATTCTGGTGCATCACATTCCTTCATGTCATTCCCATTTGCATCCAAGTACAATGTGGGCACCATGGCCTTACCAAAGGAGTTGCAAATTATTTCTCCGGGCAAATGCATGACTTCAAGATTATATGCTCCGGATGTTTCTATTCGCATGGGTGATTATCGATTTCTGGCCTCTCTAGTGGTTCTTGGCAATTCTGACATCGACCTTATCCTCGGAATGGACTGGCTATCTCAGCACGATGCTCACATTGACTGTGCACAGAAGGAAGTCAAGATTACGCATCTCGATGATGATGTGATTATCTTCGCCTCCAGGGATAACACAATCAGGCTATTCTCTCTCAATGACAAGGGCGAGATGAATGCCATATCTCAAATTCCGGTGGTAACCGAATACAAAGACGTCTTTCCTGAAGAACTTCCAGGCGTGCCTCCACACTGTCAAGTGGAATTCGTCATTGAACTCGAGTCGGGTACTGAGCCAGCATGCCGGCGTCCGTACAAGCTCTCTCCTAAAGAGTTGAAGGACTTGAAGAAACAGCTTGATGAACAGGAGCGTATGGGTCTGATCAGGCCTAGTACGTCTCCTTGGGGTTGTGGTGTCTTATTTGTCAAGAAGAAGGATGGCACGGAGCGTCTGTGCGTCGATTACCGGCCATTGAACAAGAAGACAATAAAGAACAAGTATCCGCTCCCCAACATCAATGAACTGTTCGAGCAGCTCAAAGGAGCTAAAGTGTTCTCAAAGCTCGATCTCCGAATGGGCTATCACCAGATTCGCTTTCGAGAAGAAGATATTCCCAAGACTGCCTTCAGAACGAGCTACGACTCATATGAGTATACAGTCATGTCCTTTGGTCTCGCCAATGCTCCACCTACCTTCTCGAGAATGATGCACTACATTTTCAACCCCTACACCGGTGAGTTTGTGCTTGTGTATCTGGATGATATTTTGGTATTTTCCAAGAACGAAGAGGATCACGAAAAGCACCTCCGTCTGGTTCTCGACAGACTCCGTGAACATAAGTTCTATGCCAAGTTCTCCAAGTGCGAATTTTGGCTCGATAAGGTCTTATATCTGGGCCATATCATCTCTGCTGACGGTATTGCGGTAAACCCTGAGAAAGTTGAAGCAATTGTCAACTGGGAACCTCCTCAGAACATCAAGCAACTCCGAAGCTTCCTTAGTCTTGCCAGCTATTGCAGAAGGTTCGTTCAGAACTTCTCAAAGATTGCCAAGCCTCTCTCCAACTTGCTGCAGAAGAATGTCAAGTACTACTGGTCTCCAGATTGTGAAGTGGCATTCAAAACTCTCAAAGAAAAGCTCGTCTCTGCTCCAGTTCTCACTCCTCCAGATGAGTCCAAGCCCTACGAAGTATTCTGTGATGCTTCTCTTCAAGGACTTGGTGGTGTGCTTATGCAGGACAAGAGAATTGTGGCATACACTTCTCGTCAACTGAAGCCAAGTGAGAAGGACTACCCCACACATGATCTTGAACTAGCAGCTGTGGTACATGCTTTGATTACGTGGAGACACCTTCTGTTGGGCAGAAAAGTCGACATCTTCACCGATCACAAGAGCTTGAAGTACATCTTCACACAGCCGAATCTGAACCTCCGCCAGACTCGTTGGGTCGAAATGATCCAAGAGTATGATCCAGCATCGAATACACACCTGGCAAGGCGAATGTGATTGCAGATGCTTTGAGCAGAAAGGCATATTGCAACAGCCTTCTTATCAAGCCGTTCCAGCCTAAGCTTTGTGAAGCATTCAGGAAGCTCAACCTCCAAGTTGTTCCGCAAGGTTTTCTTGCAAATCTTCAAGTTGCTCCTACCTTGGAAGATCAGATCCGTGAGGCCCAACTCAGTGATGCTATGGTGCAGAAAGTGAAACATGGTATTGCAAAGGGTACTCCCAAATACAAGTGCTATCGCGTTGATGAGAGAGATACCTTGTTCTTCGAGGATAGACTCGTGGTTCCCAAAGGTGATCTTAGGAAGCTCATAATGGAAGAAGCACATGATTCCCTCCTTTCCATTCATCCTGGCAGTTCCAAGATGTACCAAGACCTCAAGCAATCTTACTGGTGGACTCGCATGAAAAGGGAGATTGCCCAATTTGTGAATGAATGTGATGTCTGCAGGAGAGTGAAGGCAGAGCATCAACGTCCAGCCGGTCTTCTCCAACCTCTTCCTATTCCCGAGTGGAAATTCGACCACATTGAAATGGATTTTGTCACTGGTTTTCCTAAGTCCAAGAGAGGGAATGATTCTATCTTTGTGG
The DNA here is from genome assembly GCA_902687465.1 of Secale cereale. NCBI lineage: Eukaryota > Viridiplantae > Streptophyta > Magnoliopsida > Poales > Poaceae > Secale > Secale cereale. The sequence goes on along the minus strand of LR738710.1, from coordinate 702,225,011 downwards.
TGATTGACAAGCTTACCAAAGTTGCTCACTTCCTTCCAGTCAAAGAATCAATCAATGCAGCTCAACTGGCAGAGTTGTACACTTCCAGAATTGTGTCTTTACATGGCATTCCTCAAGTCATATCCTCAGACCGTGGAAGTTTGTTCACTTCCAAGTTCTGGGACTCCTTTCAGTCTGCCATGGGCACTAAGATTCGTTTCAGCACTGCATTTCACCCTCAGACTAGTGGTCAAGTCGAGAGAGTGAATCAGATTCTACAAGACATGCTCAGAGCCTGTGTCATATCTTTTGGCACGAAATGGGAAGATTGCCTTCCATTTGCCAAGTTCTCCTACAACAACAGCTTTCAAGCAAGTGCAGGCAAAGCTCCGTTTGAAATCCTCTATGGCAGAAAGTGCCGTACCCCTCTCAACTGGTCCGAGACAGGTGAACGTCAACTTCTTGGCAATGACTTGATCTCAGAAGCCGAAGAGATGTGCAAAGTCATACGTGAGAATCTCAAGGCCGCTCACTCGCGTCAGAAGAGCTACTATGACGGCAAGCATCGTGATTTGGCCTTCAACATTGGGGATCATGTCTATCTCCGTGTTTCTCCTATGAAAGGCACCCAAAGATTCGGTATCAAAGGAAAGCTTGCTCCTAGATACGTCGGGCCTTTCAAGATCCTTGGCAAAAGAGGCGATCTAGCCTATCAACTTGAGCTCCCTTCAAACTTCGCCAATGTTCATGATGTGTTTCATGTGTCTCAACTCCGCAAGTGCTTCAAGACTCCTGAACGCATGATTCCGTTTGAAGAGATTGATCTTCATCAAGACTTGTCTTACCGAGAGCACCCCATTGCTATTCTCGAAGAAACCGAGCGCAAGACCCATAACAAGTCCATCAAATTCTTGAAAGTCTAGTGGTCACACCATACCGACCGAGAAGCTACGTGGGAAAGAGAAGATCGACTTTGTTCCGAGTACCCTTCCTTTTTCCAGTCCTAGATCTCGGGACGAGATCTTTTTGTAGTGGAGGAGAGTTTGTAATGCCCCGGATGTAATATTTTTCTCTTTTGGGCAATATATAATATCTTGGGCTCCATCTATTCCATTCCGGGTTCCTTGTCTTTTCGGGTTTTCGTCGTTTTGTTGTGTGCGTGTGTGGCTTTCATTCATATCATGTACTCATGTGCATCGCATTGCATTTGTGTTGTCGTTTGCATCCGGTCCCACTCATTCCTTTCCGTTGTCCGTTTCGAGTTCCGGAGCTCTCTCACGCGTCCGTGGCATCCCCGAGGCCTACTTTGGTGTTTGGCCGTGTAACGTTTCCGTTTTGGTGTGAGTCTTGTCGTGTGTTGTTGTTTTGGTGTGTGTAACCCGGCTGCCAAATCTCGTCGCATTTGGAGTTCGTTTGCTACCCCAACAGTTATTCTCGTGGGCTGAAAGTACCCCCTCTTTGAGGCCCAAGACACTCCTCCAACAGCCCACCAAACCAACCCAAACCCCTCCCTTCATCTAGGCCATCCAATTGTGATCGTGTGGCCGAAAACCTCACCTCATTTGGACAACCCTAGCTCCTTGTGCCTATATAAACGTCCATCTCCCCCAAAATTTGCGTCGTGAAACCCTAATGCTTCCACAGTGCGCCGCCGGTGCTTCCACCGTTGAATCCCGATGCTTCCACGGTTGAAAATCCGTGCTTCCGACGTCCCAGGAACTCGTGCTTCTGAAGTCTCCACCGTGCTTCCGTAGTGTCGCGCCGGTGCTTCCACTCCGACGCGCGGGACCCGCCGGTCATCTTCTTCCTCCGGCCGCCGACCCTTTTCTTCCCCGCCGCCGGCCGCCGGAGCTCCTCATCACAGCCGCCGGAGCTCCCTCCTCCTCCCCCCGGCGCCCCGCGCCTCCACCGGCGCCACTCCCGCGCCGCCGCCGGGCCGGAGCCGCCTCTCGCGCCGCCTCCGCCACCTCCCGCCGGCCTTGGGTCGCCGCGCCGCTGCCGGGCAGAGGCCGCCGCCGCCGCCACCTCGATCGGATCGGGGGAGGAGCCCCCGATCTCGATCCGTCTCGCCAGGCGCCCTAGTGGGCCGGCCCGCTCCAGCGCCCGTTGGGCCGCGCCCGCTCCAGCGCCCGGCGGACCCGATCCGGCCACCCCGCGGGTCCAGCCCGATCCTCCGCACCCGGATCCAGCCCGTTTGACCGCCCGGCCCGCGTTGACCAGATCTGCCTGAGAAGGTTGATTTTCCTCTAAGTCTGTAGATTTTTAGTTGTCTGATGCTGTTTTGCAGTGGTGATAACTTTTTGTGTGTTGGCCCGATTTGAGCAAATGATATGTCAAAATGATCGTGGAGACTTGTACTACGTTTTGTTCCATTGTGCCATGCATGTTTGAGGTCATCTAGATGCTTATATATTTGTTGCAAGAGTGCTACTTGTTATAAACAGCTGTTTGTAGTTGTTTTCATGCCATCTTTGCAATGTGATAACTTGGAGCATGTTTATCCAAATGAAGCAAATGATATGTCCACGTGTTCATCATGATATGATCTACATGTTGGGTGCTTTAGCTTGCATGATTGATTCCATCTTGCCATGTTTATCTCCTTTGCAAAGTGCTATGTGGATGTTATGTCGTTGAACTTGTTACGAGATGCCTCGTTGAGGAGCTCGTTGCTATTGATGTGGTTGTGCCCATGATGCATGCTTAGATGTTTTGGATTCACCATCATGTGTACTTTGCTGTGGTGCTTACCACTTGCCATGCTTTGCTTTGAGGTGACTTAAACTTGCTCTCAAAGATGCCATGATGAAACTGCTGTTTAACACTTAGTGAAATTTCACTAAGTCTGGAATCTGTAATATCCAGATGCCATGTTTGCTTGTTGTTCTAGGCAAATCCATGATAGTTTTGGGGTGACTCTTGATGATTCCTTGTTGTATATTGTTGGCTATCCATTCATGCGCTCACATGCTTATTTGAGTGGCTGTAGGATGTTTAACTCTTGCTCCCAAGTTGCAACAAATTACTGCTGTCAGGTTTTTGTTGTCAAGTTCAATATGTCATAGCTTGTTGCTATTGTTCTGTGGCTCCTTTGGGGATGCTCCAATGGAATTGTTTGCTGTAGGAGATGTCTAGTTTATGTCCATGCCCTTTGCCATGATGTTTGAGTGCTGTAGACTATTTATCTCTTGCTCCGAAGTTGCTATGTGGCTGTTATTTTTAGCTTGTGCATGTTTATTGTTTCGGGTGTAACTTTTAGTCCGTTGCTCCGTTTTGAGCAAGTCCTATATCAAACTTGTGTGATTTTGCATGTAGATTCATAATATCCTATTGTTAGCATGTTTTGAAGCATTTTTCTTGATGAATATTGTTGTGCTGTTACACTGTGCTTCCTAAGTAAACTTTCTGTGCTTCCATAGTGCATCTGTTTTGCTTCCATAGTGCATCAACCATGCATCCAGTAATTTTTCTGCGGATTGCATCTTGTTTGATTCGTTGCCATGTGGTCTTGTGTTTGAGTAGAGCCGGAAGCTGAGACCGAGTACGAGTACGAGCACGAGGTTACTACCGAGGTTGAGAACGAGGACCCCTCTTACGATCCCATCGACAACTCTTCAGGAAAGATGACCGAACCCCGATAACATTACTATCTTTTCCTATTGCTAGAAGTCTCAGTCTATAGTTTTGCCTCGATGCCCATGTTTTTCCTGTCAGCCTCCTATTGTAACCATGAACCTGTTTAACCACCCTACCTATGCAAACCATTGATTGGCTATACGTAGGCTTCGCTCAGCCCCTCTTATAGCATTGTTAGTTGCAGGAGAAGATTGAAGATTCTTGCTTCTTGTGGAAGTTTGTTGGGATATCACACTATATTAATTATTAAATGAAATCATCTATATATTGGTAGTGGGTGGAAGGCTAAGCCTTTTGCTTGGTGATTTGTTCCACTCATGCCGCCTTAGGAACCGTATAAACCGGTGTTATGTTCCTTGATTATGCGTTTCTCACACGGTTGGGGTTATGGGACCCCCTCGATAAACCGCTAGGTGCTAAGTCTTTTCCAGCAAGTCCCAACATTGGTACTATTTGCCTAATAACTAAAACTTGCATAGGGTCTTGCAAACCCGAGTTCTTAATCAACAACCCCCAGGCCAGTGCTCCTCATGAGTGTTGGTCCGAACTGAGCGGACTGCGGGGCCACCACGAGGAAACTCGAGGATTGGTATACACCTGTAGGATGTCTCATCCGGTCGTGGCCTGAGACTAGATACACGCGGCTATTGTCAGGGTGTCGGCATGCCGGGAGGATTTGCTGGATTAGCCTTACCTTAGTCGGAGTATCTTGAGCACGGGATTCCGAGGATACTCGGGCCTTCCCACTTTGGAGTTGCGACTCCGCGGATCGTGGGCTTGTCATGGGCCTAGTTGGAACACCCCTGCAGGGTTTTGAACTTTCGAAAGCCGTGCCCGCGGTTATGTGGCAGATGAGAGCTTGTTAATATTCGGTTGTAGAAATCTTGACACCATGTTCCAATACACTACCAGCGTGTGTACCGTGACGGTCATTTTCCAAAAGGGATTCGGAAAGTGAACACGGTGGGGTTATGTTTGACTTGCTTTAGTTAGGATCACTTCGTGATCACCTCTCGACCGAGGCACCTTCTCTTCTCGCTCTCTTTTACGTAAGCTAGTGCTAGTGATGCTGCAACCTCTTGTTCTTTTCTTCAGCCTTGTTCCACACCCAAGGCTTGAATAGTCGTGTTACCCGGGAACGGGATTGCTGAGTCCTCTGTGGCTCACAGTTACTTCAACACACCAGATGCAGGTACGATGGTGAGCTACACAGGCGATGGCACTGAGCTAGACTGGGAGTACGACGAGGAGCGTAACCGTTACTATGTGAACTATCCGGTTGATCAGTAGAGCTTCTACTAGGATTCGATCTAGACCTGTGGTTTAAGTTATGTTTAGTATCTTGTCATTTGGATCTTTACCCTTAGATGGGCTGTGATGTTTATTTGTATGATGATTGAATATGTAATGCATTTGTGTGACGTGGCGAGTGTAAGCCAACTATCTTTTTCAGTTTTCCATCCCTATTTTTACATGAGATGTGCAAAGGTACCAAACTTGCGATCATTCCAGAATGGGCTTATATATTTAAGTCGTGCCTCGACACATAGGAGATATAGTCCCATCCTGGGCATTACAGCCTTGTTGAAGGCATTGTTTTGGGAACAATCTTTTTGCAGGGTGAAAACCTACGATTCTTGATCGGGCAACAACAACACATGTGCATTGTTTCCTTTCTGGAGGCGTTGATTTTGGAGAACCTTCTTTATAGTCCGGGTGCTGTCTTTGGTGGTGGTTAGAGCGCTGCTACTGCGGGTAATTGATCACTGTGATAGGGTCTTTTTTTCTATTTTTTGGCTGTGTGTATCTAAACGTTCTTAGGCATCTTGTTGATGTAGAGGCCGGGTGTTGGTATCTACTTGATATATTAATATATTCCCCTTTCCAGAAAAGGCATGGCTGTTAATGACGATCCTTTTTTGTCTCTTGTGTTGTGTGATGTCGTCAGCTGCTTTTTTAAAAATAAAGATTATGATGTAAGGGCATCTCTAAGTCCGACCCTCCGCATACATTCGGACCGTGCAGTCCGGACCCCAAAAGCTATCCAACACGGTTCTGTATCGGTTTGCTTGTTGGTCCAGACACACTTTCCCCGCAACAAAGTGGTGGTCGTGGAGGGGGCCTTTGCGGGTGTCCAGACCGCGTCCATGCCCGTAGCTGACTACCCTAACCCACCAAAAACCTTCCTGTCGCGCCAGTGTGCGTTCCCACCTAGCGCCAGCTGCCCGCATTCATGCCACTGTAGAGTGGTCGCTCCGCATATTGAGACCAATCCAGAGCAGACGCGACCTCTCACTGGCGCCGATAATTTAGCGGTGCAACGGCCAAGAGCGTCGCTAGTGCCTCATCCCCGGTGTCTGTGCATGTCAATTCTGGAGAGGCGTATGCATTATGGGACGAATATCTATGACACCCATTTAGTGCCTGGCCGTCCATATGCCATCATTAAGAAGGTTCACCGACTGAGGAACTAACTCCGGCGTCACACATTGATGCACCCGAATGCTTGCCTCACTATAATCCACTATTAACAGCGACCACACCTGGCAAAGCTCCACACCACAACATATCTGCTCCACACCATCCTCCCTTGCACCCCATCCACATGACCGCGAGCGGGACCGCACTGTGTGAGATCTTGTCGATGAAGATGGTGCACGAGATCACCACCCTTGCGGCTACCTAGCAGAGCCACCGTGCCAGGTGGATAGAGGTCGGCTTGCCGGCCAGCTCCCTAGAGGTCTCCAATGATGACCCCACAATGGAGACGGTGTTTTATGATGACGCCGTTCCAGAACCGGTGCCGGCGCTTACTGGCATGACCATGGAGTAGGCACAAGCGCACTACAATGGCGCCAGGGTGGATGAGGAGTAGCCTGCGTCCGCTCCTATGTCGGCGTTCCAGCAGGCAGAAGAGGAGAAGAGGTACAACCTGCTCCTCCTCGAGCAACACCGGCTGGCGGAGGGCCAAATCTATGGTGAGTGCGCAAGCGAGGTGGTAGTGGCCGCCATGGCCGCAGCGAACCACTTCATTGCGAAGTAGCGGGTGCTCTACGAGGATGCACGTGCTCAACACGTGGCTCTCAACATAGTGCAGACGCAACCAAACGTAGATGTGGCCACACAAGTGCTGGCAGCGCGGGAGGTCAAGGATGAGAACGCCGCCAATTGTGCCTCCTACGCACCATCGTCCATATTTCAGTGGCGCGTATGCTGGTGGATAGTGCCGGACCGTCCACGTCCATCACCGACCTCACGTCCACTGGCACCAGCACCAGACAGGTGATGGACTCATGCGAGGATGAGTAGGGCATGGGAGGCAACAGGGCATTGTGTCCCTTGTGGGCCGGTTCGTCTCCCATATTCTACTCTTCCTCGCCAGAATTTGCACCTCCACTTCACGGGTCTTGAACCCCGCCACCATTCATGGAGACGACAGATGGAGGACGTGGTCGACGATGTGGAATACAAAGGAAGTTGACGACAGCCATCGTCATAGGATAAGTTTATGGTCGGACCTCTTTTTTTTCTCTAAATATTCGACATGTAATAAAAATTTTCTAGTAGCTGTCGTATGCTCAATGTGGCCCCGAGCATCACCTCCATCCCATAAACGACATCACACTACTAGGATTCGACACCCCTAGATTGAAGGAACCACGAGGCAACACTGCCGCCATTGGCCACGCGGGCTTCACCCAGCGGTGTCCTCCGGCAATGGGGCAACTAGGGAAGAGGGTGGTGTGAGCCGAGGGGGATGTGTAGGTTGATGATGAGCATTATTTTTTAGCTCATCGCACTATTGTTTAAAAGGGTTAATCGTGGAATATCTGGGAAAATAACTCTGATCTTGCTACTAATACCTAATGAATGTGATAGATCACAAAATCAGTTGTTTGTTGTGTTTCCACAGCAAAAGATGCCTAAACATTGAAATGAATCGTCAACTAGGTGGAAACAAGAAATATGAAAGAAGGAAGGAATTGGAGGCGCAACAAGGCAAACAAATAAAAAGGCGGTCATACCAGGTGCTCACAACATAGTGAGGTCCATCCAACCAACATCTATAAAGGCGCCTATACCAAAATCTCTACTTTACTAAAAAGAATGGTATATTTTACTTTTCTTCCCATCACCCCTTCGTCCAACCTTTCTCATATGATAATCAATCACACTAATTACTTACCTTCTGGACCAATTTAACTTTAATTTAATACCAAACTTCTCATCAAAATATAAGGTATATAATTGGCGGGTAGTATTTGATAAACATTTATTTACAGAATTGCGATGATATGGGAAGGTAAATCACAAACTAACATACTAGAATATCTATATATACATTCAATTGCAATGCACGTGCATTGTCCTAGTCTCCATAGAGAGGTGAGGAGAGTACCCATCGCGAACCAGATATATTTTCTAACCCTAACCTCCATCATTTATCATGTCATCTCAACAGCCACCATCACCATCATCACTTCAGCAACCCCTCTCCATGTTAGTGATACTTGTAATCGTGTATCACATCCGGCAATCATTGTAAAATATATTATCAATAAAGCATTCCTCTTTATGTCCTCCTCCATGATTTCGTCTAATCACCATGTGTGAATAATTCAGTAATTAGTGCAACAGATTGGGGCATAGCCTTACAACATGATGTATTTGTACAAGGGTTTGATGGAATGACTTTGAATAATTAACATCATGTTTTCACCGATTGCAACAAAGTTGTCTCTTGTTTGTTTCTTGTTCTACAACCCTACAGGTACTTAGGACCCCAAGATCGATCAAGAGGAGGTAAGGAGCTAGGAGGTTGTGGCACGATATTCTAAATGCTAGTGATAGAGAGGTTTAGTATGGTAGCGAAAAGCCAATACTTGGGGATAATGACGTGTAGTCATTAGACGCACAACGCTTTCGCGTGAATCTTTATTCTTAATAACCGAGGAAATCCACGAGATGATAAGGGCCTGCGGTTAGACAACTGACTCTTGATGCGGGTACCTATAATAACATGATGTTAGTAGTGCCGATAGTTATGTAAATAATGCTGCTATTTTGCCAGAGTAGCGCCGACGTCCAGAAATCATGTTGCACCACTAATTTACTATTCCTATAAGGGTTTACCTACTTGTGTTATGCACAACAACCAGCACATGATCGTAATCGCACTATTCTCGATGGAGGGCAAGGCTTATTTCTTTGATTCAAAGAGAGCCCTCAAAAGCCTTGTACCAAATCGACGGAGGTTCTCAATGCTACATTATTCATTTATAAGAATTACAAAAAAAATGACATGTCATTCGGAATTCAAGTTTTTCACAAACTCTTGTTGCTACCAAGAACCAAATGCCCAAACCTCTCAAAGGTATGACTGTACTATGCCATGGCCATCATGTATGACTTTTTGTGCACAAGATTTTTTTTTGCAAAATCCTCGCTAAATCACCCAGTGGGTCTGAGGAGAATGAGAGGGACATGGACATAGGGTAATTATCAAGATATCATGAGCGCCTTCAGAATGTGTGGGCCAGGATGATCAACCGGAAGGTTGTCAGGAAGGATGAGAAGTTCCACCCCAAGCCAAAGCCACATGACGAACGACACACCCGAATATGAGAGAAAACATTTGAAGGATGTGGAAGACTTATTCTTGAGGATTCTCGATGAAAGAACGTGGATGTGGCCTAGAGGGGGGGGGTGAATATGCACTTTAAAGCAAGATAATCTCCGTTAGAGCTAACCGAGGCACGAGGAGACCATGATGTATCCCGAAGGCTATCGCGAAGTAAGTGCATAAGTAAACAGCTCCAGTAAGAGATAACCGAGGAACGCGGAGATGATGATGTATCCCAAAGTTCACACCCTTGTGGACGCTACTCTCTCTTAGAGTGGTGTGGAGGCACAATGCTCCTCAAAATGCCACTAGTGACATTGTATTCTCCTCGCGCCCTTGGACAAAGCAAGGTGCCATAACTCCACTAAGGGACCCTTGAAGGCGATAACCGGTACAATTGGCGACCCTTGGGGGCGGTCACCGAAGACGTACAAATTGCTTGGGGCAATCTCCACAACTTAATTGGAGACCCTGAAGTATGCCTAGAGCTTTATACCACAATTATTGAGATCCGTGACATCACCAACCGTCTAGGGTGCCCAAGCACTCAAGAGGAACAAGCTCTAGGGCACCCAAACTCCAAAGTAATAAGATTCTCAACTTTCACTTCCAAGTATCACAATGGAGAACTCGAACTGGCAAAACCTCCCTGTATCAGCCAACAGTATAATTTCACTTCCACATATCCCCGTGTGAAACCTCCATCATTCAAGAACCGAAAAAAATTCCAATATCGAAAACAGAATAGATGATGCATATGAAATCTGTGTTTTTTAAGAACTTGAGCTTGTCTTGAAGATTACAACAAGCTCCAAAATTCACATAATGAAAATCCAAACAAGAACCAAGAAAGATGATGCCAATGATGCAATGGGTTGAGCTCTCTACAAACGTTACGATCAAGCTACTCACTCGAGAGGCCCCTTTGATAGTACGCCAATCAATCCTATAAATCGGTTCGCCAACTAACACCATGAGATCGGTACAATAGAAAATTTATCAAGGTCAAACATTTGTTTTGTGCATTATCCACTTGAGCTAGATATTATGATCTTGACCTCCTCAAGTTGGACCACTTTCTTGATTGCGCTTACTCGATGAAGACTACTGAATTTCTCCCCCATACTCCACTATTGGAAAGCCTGTTTTAGGCACATCTTCACATGTGCATTATCACGAGAATGGAAGGCAATCTTTAGCATGTGATCTCTTCGTGATGCTCCACTTGAACTTGCACAACGCAACCTTGATGACAAACATCACTTGATGTCATCCTCCAGGGTCATATGAGATCTTCCTTTTTATACACACTAAACATACCTATCCCCACAAAGAATCCTCACACAGATATGGGTTAGTACACAAAGCGTAATGGACAATTCTTATCGTACCATGAGATCATTTGATGCACTTGGTACATCTTCCATGCTTTTTGTGTTGATCAACCTGAATCACTCTTTGAGTTAGTATTGATCAATCTTGTATTGTATCTTCTCTCTTCATAAAGATGGTGTATTGAAGGTAAACATGAATGTTCACACGATCTTGTTCTTCAAGACATGCTTGCAATAGGCTTAAGGCTCACATGACCAATCTTTGGAAAACTACTTGAATAGCACCTTGGTCAACACATAATCTTTTTATAATAACCTTGAAACCAACAAAAAGTCTTCAATTAATGCCTATGGAAAAACCCTCAAATATAACTCAAGGTTGTCGGGTCCCTAGCAACCATGGTATCTAGGCCCGTCTGGTTTCGGCCCAGGGCGCGGTGTATGGCAAAACCCAGCAGAAGGCCCACCAGCGGACACCGCGCACGAGCCCCCTCTTCAAGACCAAGCCTCATGGGGACCATGTTCAGTGGCAACCGATCAAGACTTGGCAGCTTCCCAGGAGCCTCGTGAGGCCCTCCCGCAAGGCTGCCTCTCAGAGATGTCCCCTGAGGCAAATGCCCTAAGGCAGCAGGTCAAGTGCTGCCCGGTTCTGTCGCGCGGCCTCGTGTCAGCATGTGGGTGACACGCAAAGTGACGAACGGTGCTAGAGGTCATACCAGTAGGCGCGGATGAGGAGGATTTCCTCCTTTGTGCTAAGGGAGCGAGGCGAGCATGCTGGTATCCAATGGGACCCCCAAAGGTTGCCCAATCGCTGAAAGAAGACCAAGACAACTGGCGCGTAGGGCGGAGATCATCACCGAGCCCACCGTCGCGTCATGGACTGTGGCTTTGCAGGTGAAGACCACCTTTTGTCAGGATAGACTGCACCCTGACGCGACATGCGGGCGCGTGACCTGCTTCGCGGAGTACCCTCGCCAGCACGGGATGAGGCCACCTGCCAGATCATCCACCGTGCGCCGCCCGGTGCGCGCGTGCTCCTCGAGCAGCAGGGCCAGCACTAGGACCAAGCGATCCAGGAGGTCACAACGGCCGGGTGCCAGAACCACGCTGCCTTCATAGGTGGCATCCCTTCAAGCGGTGTGGGCTGTCGAGCCTTCACCCGCGAGCTGCAGCGGGTGGTCTGGCCCATGAAGTTCAAGCTGGAGCTGCCCCATACTACAACGACGTTCCTAGCCCCACGGAGTTCCTTTAGCTCTATGTGCTGAGTATCGAGGCGGTGAACAGCGATGACAAGGTCATGGCGAACTGGTTCCCCATGGTCCTCAAGGATAGCGCGCATTCCTGGCTCATGAACCTGCCAGAGGCGTTGATCTCTTCATGGTGTGAGCTCTGCGACCAGTTCGTCTCTAACTTCAAATGCAAGCACGACTGCCCCCTCACCATTAAGGACCCGCAACATGTGTGGCAGCGCCCCGGCCGGACCTTCCGCAAGTACCTCCCGCGCTTCAGCCAGGTGCACAACAAGGTCTCGCGTGCTTCTGACGCGGCCATCATCTTCGTGTTCACCACTAGCACCATGGACGATAGAATGCACGAGAAGCTCGCCATCAATGATGAACCGGGCTCGATGCTCGAGTTGTTCGACCTCGTCGACCAGTGCGCCTAGGCTGAAGAAGGCTGCCTCTTTGTCCTAAATGACCACGACCCGACACCCAGCACCGCCAAGGCCAAAAGCAAGGATGTCAAGATCAATTGCCTTGCCGTTCTTGTGGAAGAGCCCGAGCAGAAGCATGTCCGCGACCACGACGAGCCCGAGAACGAGAACCGCCTGTTCTATGTCTACCATAACATGCGCACCCACAACACCGAAGACTCTCAGGAGCTCAAGTCGCTCCATGACAAGCGCTTCGGGCGTCGAGGCGATTGATACGTCTCCAATGTATCAATAATTTTGATTGTTCCATGTTGTTATATTAGCATTATTCGATGTTTTATAGTCATTTTCTAGCAACTTTATATCATTTTGGGACTAGCCTATTTACATAGTGCCTAATGCTAGTTGCTGTTTTTTGCTTGTTTTTTTTACATCATGGAAAATCAATATCAAGCGGAGTCCAAATGCCATAATTTTTTTTGGAGATTTCTTTTGGCCCGGAAAACATCCAGGGAGTCAAGGAAGCACACAAAGGGAGGCCCATGGGGTCCACTGGAACCCTGGTGGGTAGGGGAGCCCACGGGACTCTTTTCCACCGACCTCCAGCTCTATAAATAACACAATATTCCAGAAACCCTAGAGGAGTCGAAGAAAAATTGTTTTACTCGTCGCAAGTTCCAAAACCATGAGATCCAATCTAGAACCCTTTTCTACAACTCCACCGAAGTAGAACAAGATCAAGGAGGGGTTCATCATCCTCATTGGTGATCCTCCGATGATGCGTGAGTAGCTTATCACTGACCTACGGGTCCGTAGCCAGTAGCTAGATGGCTTCTTCTCTCTTTTTGATCTTCAATACAATGTTCTCTTCGGAGATCTATTTGAAGTAATTATTTGTGTGGTGTGTTTGTTGGGATCCGATGAATTGCGAGTTTATGATCATATCTATTCATATCCATACATGATTATCGTAGCCTCGTATTTCTTCTCCGATATTTTGTTTTGTTTGGCCAACTTGATTTATTTATTTTTCAATGGGAAGATGTGATTTGTAATGGGTTCAATCTTGCGGTGCTCAATCTCATTGGGAGAAGGAGAAGTGACACGCATGTATTGTTTCTATTAAGGATAAAACGATGGGGTCTATTCCTACATGAATAGATCTTGTCTACATCATGTCATCGTTCTTAAGGCATTACTCCATTACTCCATGAACTTAATACACTAGATTCATGATGCATAGCGGTTGATCTATGGAGTAATAGTAGTAGATGCAGGCAGGATTCGGTCTAGTAATCTTGGACGTGATGCCTATATACATGATCACTGTCTTCGAAATCATCATAATTATTTGCTCTTCTATCAATTGCTCAATAGTAAAAAAATTACCCACCGTATGTCATTTTCTTGAGAGAAGCCACTAGTGAAATCTATGCCCCCTGGTCTATTTCTCATCATATACTTTCAGATCTATATTGCTATTTTTTTCAATTTATTTGCCTCCTTTGTTTCAGATCTATATTATCAAAAACACAAAAATATCTTGTTGCGTTTTGTTTGCCTTCACTACAAGAAATATGCTAACTTGTGACCATCAATATTGGTCACTGAAAGGTCATTGTTTTCCATTTGCCACCTTTTTGTTACCAAAAGCAGTTGGTCAAAAGCTAAACGTATTTAATGAAACTTGACAACCTTCTTTTTGTTATGGTCTTAGAAGGCAACGACCAAAATAAAAGGTCGTTGGTTCTACTACCAATTGTTTTGATCGCTGGAGTCTGCCCAGGCCACATCGGATCCAACGTGGCAAGCTGACGTGGAAAAATTGCCACCAATTGAATTGGTCGTTGATAAGAATCAGCCCGGTCCAATATGGTGTTTTACATGGGCCGAGCCCAACAATTCAGCCAATATAGATTATTTTTCCATGTTAATTTTGGTCAGCTACATGATCCAAGCCCAATATTTCTGCCTCATTATTTGTGGGCCTTGGTACTTTTACAATCTATTTCTTTTAGGGCCTTGGCCTTTCAATTTTCTGGGTCTTCGCCTTTTTCAGTTTAATTTTTTCCACAATCTTGTTCTATTTTTTTGTATTGTTTGGTTTGTGGCCTTTTTAGGGCCCAAATATCATTTGTTTCATTGTTGGCGTATCAACAATAAAGAACCAAGATTTTGGTCAATGAAACCCTAATCACACAAATGTTCGCAAATGACGACCAAAATGAGAATGTTATATATTACAATCATGCCATAGTTCACATCATCCAGGAATTTAGAACAGCTTCAAAAGTACTGCTATGTACTCCCTCCGTTCTCAAATATTTGTCTTTCTAGACATTTCAAATGGACTACAATATACAGATGTATGTAGACATATTTTAGAGTGTAAATTCACTCATTTTGCTTCATATGTAGTGACTTGAAATCTCTAGAAAGACAAATATTTAGGAACGAATGGAGTAGTATATAACAGCCAGACCATATTTTTAATCACCCACGAACATATAATTAGCTACAAAGATGAAGCCTTCCCATCTTCCAGAATCTTCAGCCTAGAGCTCATGTAAAAGAGAGGAAATGATCATTATTATCGTTGTCGAATCAGAATGAAAGCAATATGTTCCAACATACAACATCGAGGAAAAGAATAATAAATAGGATAATAAACAAATACACAAGCAGCTAGAAGCCAATCCTGAAGCATGAGGGCATGGGTAACAGTAACAACAATGAGTAAATACTAGCGAATATTATATTGGTGTAAAAAAACTAAATAGAAGCAGGATCTAAGAAGACTCAAAAAACTTTGTTGCTCACAATACAGTCATGTTTTTAACGACAAATACTACTAAAATTTAGTCACATGTCATATTCTAAGCAGTATCAGCACCATGGCAGTAACATTAACAGTAGCAGGACAACAATGGGGCACAAATTAGTTAGCTACTAATGTTCACCAAATTTAAAGATTGTATGTCCTAGCTAACAAAAATACAACACCATACTTAGGAACTCGGAGCGAGATGAGTACATGTCGCTAAAGAGATACCGCAAATGATACTAATCAAGGATAAAAATAGGTAGGTATCATATACTTCTCATCACAATCATACATTGAATTCATTAAAGGCTACAGATTGATTTCTTGACATACCATTTGAAAATCGAAAGAATAGTATATTAACCAAAGTGCCGAGATAACACATGGAGGTCACCATCACATAACAAATAAAGAGTGGTATAGATCGAGAACTTAAGCTCTGGACAGATCAAAGACTTTGTGCTTCCTCTTCCTCGGTGGACGGATCAAAGAGTTAAATTCCTCTTCCTCATGCCCCATTAGCAACACCATCTCAAACACCTTGGAGCCTACAACCTACAAAATAGCACAACCATCCACACAGTACATACTGAATTTAGATCAATGGATCCCTTGACATAAGGCAATAAGAAATTGTGCTCATGTATGAACGAAAATAAAAGTAACCAAAACATTGATGCCATAGTGTGTGTCAAAAAAACTTGACAAATGCATACTTATCCCATAGGCAGCAATGTTGCATCAAGCTTCAGGCCCATGTTTGTTTGAGAAGATAAGGAGTAGATATGTGCCTTTGTGTCGATACAATGGATGGGTTGTAGTCGAAGAAGATCTGGTCCGGATCGTACCGTTGCAGGTACTCATCCATGTAGAAGTATCATGCAACCAAAAGGGTTAAGACAACACACAAGGATCAGTGTTAGCAGAATTGATATATATTTGGACATGCTAATATAGGGTGGCAATACAGTGCAAGATAATAGAGAAAATATGTCAAAGTTATTTATATTTTCTAATGTGTTTGTCACACTACCAAAATTGAAGATGCACCAGGACACGGAAACGAGTGAATTACAGCAGATGAGGCATCTAATTTGACTACCACAATCATTGCGTGAAAGCAATGTCGGGGTTTTGGTGCGACATATGCCAAAGGATGGCTTATCATGCATGGGGACAAGAGTACGTCACCGGGCCCTGAAAGCGGGATAAGGCGATACTTAGGACGCCTACGAATCTTACCCAGGTTCGGGGCTCTCTGTGGAGATAACACCCCTAGTCTTGCTCTGTGGGGGCTCCGCGTCATTTCTAATGTCAATATGATAGCTACAAGATGGCTCCTTGAGTTGTGTCGTATAGAGGAGGAAGAAGGGAAAGGTTAGCTCTCTACCTTCTCTCTAGGGAACGGGAGTGATCGCTAGGGTTTCTCCCTATCGATGTCTCTCTCTCTTTCTGTGTCTCTCCTAAGATCCAGCCCCTCTACATGGAGGATCCTGGGGGGTTTATATAGGCCTACCCCCAGGGCTACAACGATAATCTGGGCGGGGTGGACCCGTCCGTCAGTGTCTCTGGGCGCCGGCTTCTCCGCCGGCTGTTGGGCCCCGCCGTCTGTGGGCCCGCGTGATTGCCTTTTACTGTTGGCATCCTTCTGCTGACGGGAGCATCGTCAGGGGAGAAATGGCTACAGTGCCGCCGCCTCTTGGTCGTACACTGCCACCACATCCCGTCTTGTCATCTTGATGGGGTTCAGACTCCCAGGGCACGGTTGGCCGCCTGATACAGGGCGGCCCATCTCTCGGACCATCTGCCAAAGGTGGGCCGCTCCTGGGTGGCTCACTGGCGGGTGGGGCCTGCCGCCTGCTGGCCACTCCGCCAGTGGGTAGTGGGATCGTGGCTTCCTGTGACCAAAGCTAGGTCATCGATAACATGGCTACAGTGATGCGCCGGTCAGTGAGTGTCCGCAGGGTACATTCACACTGTGGCCACGCTTCTGTGGATTCTTTAGGGACATGTTTGACTATAGCCATGCCTTAGTCTTGTGGTGGATCTCTAGCGCACACTCCGAGGGGGAGGTTTGGGGCCGACTTCCAAACGCTGGCCGTCAGGCTGCCGCCTGTTAGGGTTCTGCCGCCTTGTGGCAGCCGGCTCCTAGGCATGGCGTCCCTAGGAGGCGGCCCGATGCACAGGCGGCCAGAGGATGACAGGCGGCCCTTATTTGTGTTGAAACGCCATGGGGGTTCGATGAAGACACCTGTGGTCAATATCTCCGACAGTAGTCCCCGAAGCTGGTGGAGCTCTGCAGTCGCGAGCGGGATGGCGGGGTTCCAGCAGCTTCCCTCTCTGTGTGAAAATTGGTTGTGCTTCTAGTCTGTCTTCTGGAAAGGCCGGCTTTCAGCAGCCGGGCTTTTGTCTTCGAGTCTTCGGGGAGAAGGTATCGGGCGGATGGCGGGTCGTGGTGCGGTTTTGCCACCCGTTGGCAGCGTGCCACGCGTCGTCTTCACGCCGTGCCGTCCTGCCAGCCCACGCGCGCGATGGGACACATCGGCATGGCGGGGCCCACCAATACAGGGCCTCGGCGCGCGCTGATCCGTTGCGGCAGAGGCAATCGATTGCCCTCCCCACACGCATTAAATGCGCACGGATTAGGCGCGAAAAAGGCGCGGTTCGTGCGGGGCGTGGCACAGTTAATCTCCTGCCCCCGCCCCCTCGGCTTCATCGTCCCGGGCCTATAAGTAGGCGCGGGAGGGGGCGAGCGCAGCTCACGCACACACTCCCACTCAATCTTCTTCTTCCCCGCATCCTCTTGCGCACTTCGCCACCGTTGCTCGCACCGCTCTGCCGGAGTTTGCACTCCCCCCAAGCCATGGCCGCGGAAGCGCAGGTCCACCGCTCCGGCAAGTGGGACGACAACGACATCATTGAGGAGCACGTGCACTTTCCCCGCCGGTCGCGGCGGTTTCCCTCTGCTGAGATGGTCGCCATGCGCCTCGCGCCATCGACCGAAATCAGGCCGGTGCCGCTGCTGGGCGAGCGTGTTGTCTTCCGCTCGCACTTCCTCCGCGGATTCGGGCTCCCCACGTGCGGATTCTTCCGCTCCTTCCTCGACTTCTGCGGCGTGCAACCTCACCATCTCACGCCGAACACGATGGTGACGCTCTCTACCTTCGTCGTCCTCTACGAGGGGTACCTCGGGGTACTCCCGACGCTCGAGCTATGGAGCGAGCTCTTCTATTTGAAGATCGGTACCGCGCTCTGAGGCAAAGTTGCCCAGTGCGGCGGGTGCGTCGCCGTGGGGCACACCGGGGCCAGGAACTACTTCCCGAAGCTTGCTCTCGTGCATTCGGCGAAGCAGTGGCAGAAGACGTACTTCTACGTCTCCAATGTCGACCCAGAGCATGATCACATCAACCTACCGGACTACGTCGCCGGTCCGCCTGCCGATCCCGGTGCCTCCTTGAAGTTCCGGCCTGTCTCCCTCACGCATGGCGCCTCCATCATCGTGAGCTGCCTTCGGGAGATGAAGGAACCAGAGGGCCTGGTTTTCTCGGACTTCCTGGCCACCTTTGTAGAGAGCCGAGTGCTGCCGCTGCAGTCCCACCCGCACCTGATCTGCGACATGAGCGGGCACCGGGACCCGAGCCAGACCTGCACCAAGCGGATGCCGTACGTGGAGGTGGCCAATCTGTTGAACTCCATCTCCAATTGGAAGATGTCCTATTTGGGCTGGGCATTTGGCAAGCCGCCGTATAGCCGCAGCAACCCGACGCCTGTGGTGAGCCCCCTTTCTCTTTCTTCTTCTTTCCTTCTTCTGCCTGCCCCAGCCGCCTGACCCTTGTGCCGCTCTGCAACTCTTCCCCGGCCAGCCGGAGCCGGGCTCTAGGCAGCCGGCCCGCCCGTTGATGTCGGACCGCTCCCAGAGCGATAGGAGCGACCCCGATCTAGGGGCGGCCGCCATGGAGGAGGAGAAGGTTACAGGCGGAGGGGGCCAGCTAGTAGGTGGCTTGTCTGGAGGCGGCGTCGAGGACTGGCCAGACAACGACGAGGTGGAGGAAATGTCGCCTCGCGTCCGAGAGGCGGTCCCGATTGGGGGCAGTAGCTCCTCGATGGCGCCTCCAACCGTAGCCGACGGATCGAAACGTCGGGCCACTGCCAGGCTACCTGGTGGCCGGCCCATGAAGCCCAAGGCCTCGGTCGCCACCACCAAACGCTAGGAGGCGGCCGCCAAGGCGGCCCTTCTTAGGGTCCCTAAGCCCAGGCCGACCGTATCCGCGTAAGTGCCGTGTCCTTCCTTTTTTCTTTATGTTTGTTTCAGTCCTTTTCCCTTTTCATGGCTGATTTTACTGTCTTTCTGGGATCACTTGAATTGAGCCCCGCTTTCCCTCTCGTGAGCTCCTATTGACTCGGTGGTCGGAGGCAGGGACGCCTCTTCCGCCCCGCGCCGTGTGGACCCCGCCGCCGCCCTCCGAGAGGCAACGGAAAGGAATGCGAGAGGCACGGGAGGAGCGAGAGGCCGCAGCCCGCCGGGAGGTGGAGCTCTCCCAAGCGGCGCAGGCAGAGGCCGACGCTGCAGCCAAGGCCGAAGCCGAAGCGGCCACCAAGGTGGAGGCGGATTCCACCGTCCGGGCCCAGGAGCAGGAGGTGGCCCTCCAGCAGTTAGCGAGCCACGCCTATCTCTAGCACACGGCTTCCCCGGAGCCGTCTTTTCAAGTGCCAATTGGCGGCGGTCAGCCGTCCCTTGAAAAGGAGGGGGCGGCCATGCCATCATGGAGGTGGAGGAAACTCCTCCCGTGCCATATGTTGAGGCACGGGACAGCCGGACCGGGGGGCTAGACGTGCCGCGGGCGGAAGGCGTGCTGGTGATGGGCCTGTTGCCCACTACCTAGGTACCAGCTCGTCCGCGTCTAGTGAGGGCGGTCTCAGCCCCGCCGCAAGAAGAGGCCGGCGCCGCTAGCTCGTCCTCGCCGGACAACGAGGCCACCAGCGTAGCACCGCCAGGCTGGACGTCTGGTAGCGGCGACGTCCTGAACGTCGCTTCTCGGAACGTCCTCGACTGGTTTAACACCCAAGGCGAGACCCTGCAGAGGACCTTGCGGGAGTTCTTGGCCACGCTGACTGCCGTCCAGGTATGTTGGTTTTTTCTTTAATTTTTATTCCTTCAATTTCTCTCGTGCGGGCGCATCAGCGCACCCACTGGGTGTAGTCCCAGAGTTTCGAGCCGGCTGCTGAGCAGGCGGCTTGGAACTCCAAGGTGCTGCTTTGTAACTAACTTGTCTCTCACCTCCCATGTTGCAAGATTATCACAATCTTCGGGTGGCCGTCTACAATTCCCACTATCAAGAGCTTATTCAGCTGAGAGCCGCCCTGGCCGAGAGCCGGAGTAAGTGTCTCCTTTTCCTCCTTGTGGGGGCACGTCAGCGCACCCGCTGGGTGTAGTCCCCGAGTTCCGGGCCGGCTGCTGGGCAGGCGGCCTGAAACTCCAAGGTTACTTTGTTGTCTTACTGATGCCGATGCCTCCTCCTCCTCTCTTGTCAGCAACCGAAACCGACCTCCGCAGTCAGCTAGGCGGCGTCCAGGCTGAGGTCGCCATCAAGGAGCAGGAGCGCAGCCTGGCCGCCCAAGAGCACGATCGCCTTGCCAAGGAGTTAGCCAACCAGGTGGCGGCGCACAAGGCGAAGCTCAAGAAGCTGGCGGATGCTGAGGAGCTTCTTTGGGCCGAGTTCGAGACTGAACGCCCGAACTGGGCCGAAACGGAGATGGCCCTGCAGGACGGCTATGGGGCCATTGAGGACATGGTTGATGGTGAGATGTTTTTTCTTCGCTTTCACATGTTCGCCGTCTGCCACAGTTGCCAGCTCCTTTTTCCTGATTCTCTGTCTTCTCCTTGGCGCAAAGTACTTCCCGGGCCACTCTGTTGCCGCCAGCCAGGCTATTGAGGCCCAACGCGACGAGAGGCGCTGGGCGGGTTGGGTGATCGCACCCAACGCGCCTCGGACTCCCACCGAGCAACTCCTCGCCATGAGAGCGCACCTCCAACCGGCCAACCGTCTGATCCGCCATCTTCAACGTGCCAGGTCCCAGGTGCTGGCCGCCCTCTGGCCAGATGTCCCGGCACCCGGCACTCCCTGCCGGGCCGCCGAATGGCTGGAGGTGGCCGTCGGCCGCTTCGAGGCTTGGAAGGGCGCTGCAGCGAGAGCCGGCACGCGGGCCTCCTTGGAATTTTCCAAGGGCTGGTACCCCAATCTGGATCTTGCTCAGCTGGCGACCTTGTGCCTGGAAGCCGAGCCCTAGCTGGCAGTGGTATGAGGGGATCTCATCAAGCGCGCTGCCACGATTGCTGACTACGCCGACACTAACGTCTTCATCCCGGAGTTGGATGAAAACGGCCATGTGGTGCCACCGGAGGAGCTGGATGAGGAGATCTCCTCTAGCAACGAGGGTGAGGACGAGGAGGACGACGACGAGGAAGGTGGCTTTCTGGAGGAGGAGCCGTCTGCTCGTCATCAGCCCGACAAGGCCTCGACGAGCGAGCCCCGTGGGACTGCGCCGTCTTCCACTGAAGGCGACCAGGCCGAGACCCACCAGACGCCCCCTCAGCAGCCGGCCAAGCGGACCCCGTGGTGCCATTCTATCCGCCTGCTGCCCCTTTGGCCTAGGCGACCGTGCTATTTTTTTATTTCCTGTTTCCTTGATGACTTGGTAGAGTTAGTCTTGAACAATTCCACCCACTGGGTGTATCCAAAAATATTTGCTGGAAGGCGGCCCTGGAGGCCTTTTGCTATGTAAACATTCTCTTAATGCTGGACATGTTTATGTTGTTTGCCGGGTTCTAGAGTTAGCACCGTCCTTTGTTCCCCCGGGCGTTTTTCTTTTTCCATCTCCTTTAACCGCCGCCCTGCCAGCCAGGCAGCCACTCTGTGGTCTGTGGCTGGATCAGGGACTTAGTTGTTTGTTGGATAGACAAGTATTTTGCCCTCTGGAACACGGTTTGGCTAAGATAGAACCCGGCTGGCCGGCTGCTCGGCAGCCGGCCAACTTGCCTCAGGAGCCGTCTTGCCCTATGCTTATTTTTCTTTAGCCATCTTTCATGTGGGCATCATTTCCTGCCTTTGACTCCTGCCAGTCAGACAGCCGCGTTCTGCGAGTCTGTGACCATTAGGTGGGAGAGGGCTTGGATGCCGGCACATTACTTGTCCAACTCTTGGAAAAAATATTTAAACATAGGGCCAGGCAACAAGCCCTGGGGTCGTCTGTTCGGTCCCGGTGCCGGGCGAAGGAATGAAAATAACACATTCACACGCATAAAACTTATCATATAGATAAAGGAAGGGGCAGTCCCCGAGTGCTCCTCGGGAATCCCGTCGTTTCTTGAAATATAGTAGGTAGTACGATACATGCTGCTTTTAGCTGTAAGAGCGGCGAAGGAGGTTTGCGTTCCACGGGCGCTCTGACTCCTTGCCCGAGTCATCTCTTTTGCGTGCTCTTGGCTTCTGCGTGTCGATAAGGTAGTAGGCATTGTTTCCTAGTACCTTACTGATGATGAAGGGCCCTTCCCAAGGGGCTGAGAGCTTGTGCTGGCCGCCTGTTTGCTAGATCAGCCGGAGCACAAGGTCCCCCTCGCGAAAAGATTGCGGCCTGACTCGCCGGCTTTGATAGCGACGGAGACCATGCTGGTAGATGGCGGATCGGTGGAGTGCTACCAGCCGGGCCTCCTCCAGTAGGTTGATGTCGTATTCTCGTGCTTCTTTTGCTTCGGCTTCCGTGTACATGGTTACACGAGGCGAGTCAAACTCAACGTCTGTTGGGATGATGGCCTTGGCCCCATAGACGAGGAAGAAGGGAGTGAAGCCGGTTGCTTTGGTCGGAGTTGTTCTGAGGCTCCAGAGGACGGACGGCAACTCCTCGATCTAGCAGCTGGCCGATCATTCCAAGGGCTCGACCAGCCGGGGCTTGATGCCAGACAAGATGAGGCCATTTGCACGCTCAACCTAGCCATTTGACTGTGGGTGAGCAATGGACGTTAAGTCCAGTCGGATGCCCTGTGTTGTGCAGAAACGGTCGAATGCTCCTTTGGCAAAGTTTGTGGCATTGTCGATGATGATGCTGTGTGGTATGCCATACCGGACTGTAATGTCAGCGATGAAGGTCACGGCGGTCGGGCCATTGAGTTTCTTGATTGGCTTCGCCTCGATCCACTTGGTGAACTTGTCCACAGTGACGAGCAAATGAGTCATGCCGCCACGTGCTGTCTTGAAAGGGCACACCATGTCCAGTGCCCAAACTGCAAATGGCCATGTGATCGGAATGGTCTTGAGTGCAGAAGCCGGCAGATGTTGCTTGGAGCTGAAGCGCTGATAGCCATTGCATTTCTTGACTAGGTCTTTGGCGTCATCCAAAGCAGTCGCCAGAAGAAACCATGGCGGAAAGCTTTGGCGACGAGGGATCTAAAAGCCGCATGGTGGCCGCATTCTCCTTGATGAATATCTCTCAAAATGGCCAGGCCCTTTTTTGCTTCCACGCTGTGCTAGAAGACGTCGGTTGCACTACGTCTGACGAGCTCTTTGTTTACTATTGTATATGTTGAAGCTCTGCGCTGAACTTGCTGTGCCAAGGTCTTATCTGCTGGCAACTCTCTTCTGAGCAGAAATTTGAGCATTGGTTGTGCCCATGATGGTGCTGCGACTCCTGCTACTTTTTCCACTGGAACCAGGGTGGTTGGGCCGGGAGGTGGAGGGTTGGAGTGAGCCGCTTGATGTGCTTTTGAAGTCCCCGGGCCGGCTACATCACTCCCCAGGCCTGGTTCTGAAGTCCCCGGGCCAGGTGCTGGTTCAGTAATCCCTTGGCCGCCTGTTGGCGCTGCAGTTCCTTGGCCGCCTATCGGAGCTCCTGAGCCGGCCGCAGCAGTCCCCGGGCCGGGTTATGAAGTCCCCGGGCCGGGTGTTGGTGCATCAGTCCCCGGGCCGGGTGCTGGCGTCTTTGGGCCATCTGCTCCAGGGTCGACAGGCATGAAGATTGATTCTGACTCAAGTGACAGCTGGATAGACGGCTTGCGCAAGCATTGGAGGGACACATCGGCCGATATTGCTTGCCGAGTTGATCCAATTCGTGCCAAGGCATCGGGCTGATCGTTGTCAGCTCGTGGTATGTGGAGGAACTCACAACCGTCAAAATGTCCACTGATTTGCTGGACTAGGAAGCGGTAACTTGCCATGTTTGCATATTTGGCATCCGAATCACCAGACGACTGTTGGGCCACCAAGTCCGAGTCACCATAGCAGAGCACTCGGCGGTTGCCAATCTCTTTGGCCATCCGGAGCCCGTGGATGAGTGCCGCCACTTTGTTGGAGGCAGAAAAGTGGATTTGCAATGTGTATTTGAGCTTGTCGTCTTTGGGGGAGGTAAGGACGACGCCGGCTCTCAAGCCAGTGCGCATCTTTGATCCATCAAAGTGGATCCGCCAATGGGTTGATTCTGGAGCAGGCGGCAGGTACTGGGTCTCGACCCAGTCGACGAGGAAGTCGGCCAGCGCTTGTGACTTGATGGTGGTTCGGGGCTGGTAGAAGATGGTGAAGGGGCCCAGCTCAATGGCCCACTTCGCCACTCGGCCTGAAGCATCTCTGTTGCCCATGATCTCAGCAAAGGGGGCCGTACATATGACCGTGATCGGATGCTCTTGGAAGTACTCCTTGAGCTTCTTGGCGGCAAAGTACACACCGTAGCACATACTTGGGTAATGGCAACAATTTTGCTTGGAAGCTGACAACACCTCGCTCAGGTAATAGACCGGCCTTTGGACAAGCAAGGCTCTGCCGTCCTCTGGGCGCTCGACCACAATCACAGTGCTGACGACCCGGCTGGTGGCGGCTATGTAAAGGAACATGGGTTCCTTGTTTGTTGGCGCCGCCAGGACAGGTGGCGTGGACAACACTTTCTTGAGATGGTGGAAGGCTTCGTCCGCCTTGTCATTCCACTCAAAGCAGATGGTTTTCTTCATCAACTGGTACAGTGGAGTGCCTTCTCGCCCAGCCATCTGATGAATCGGCTGAGTGATGCCAAGCACCCAGTAAACTTCTGGACGTCTCTTATGCGGGTTGGCCTCTCCATCCTCTCGATGGCCTTGATCTTTGCTAGGTTGCACTCAATGCCGTGTTCAGACAGCAGGAAGCCAAGGAGCTGGCCTACTGGTACCCCGAAGACGCATTCCTCCGGGTTTAACTTGATCTAAAAGCGGCACAGGTTTTCGAAGGTGTCTTGGAGGTCCTCTAGGAGAGTACCACGCTTTTTCCGTCTTGACCACGATATCATCCACGTAAACATGGGCATTCCTGCCAAGTTGCTTGAGGAGACACTTCTGCATGCAACACTGAAAGGTGGCGCTAGCATTTCTCAAGCCGAACCTCATAGTCAGGTAGCAGAAGGCTGCAAATGGCGTGAGGAAGGCGGTCTTCAGGCGGTCAGCCAGGTCCAGTTTGATCTGGTGGTATCCGAAATAAGCATCAAGGAATGATAGCTGCTCGCATCTAGCTGTGGAGTCAATCACTTGATCTATTCGTGGTAGAGCAAATGGATCTTTAGGGCAAGCTTTGTTGAGGCTGGTGTAGTCAATGCACATGCGCCACTTGTTGTTCTTCTTCAGCACCAGGACAGGGTTGGAGAGCCACTCTGGGTAGAACACCTCCATAATGAAGCCGGCTGCTAGCAGGCGGGCGACCTCTTCTCCAACAACTCTTCTTTTTTCTTTTGACAGGCGGCGAAGTGGCTACCTAACCGGCTTCGCGTCTTCTCTTACATGTAGCTTGTGCTCGGCGAAATCCGTTGGGACACCCGGCATGTCCTTGGGGGACCATGCGAAGATGTCCCGATTCTCACGGAGGAAATCGATGAGCTCGCTTTCCTATTTGCCATCTAGGTTTGACCCTTTAACGACAAATCGCTCTGGGTGTACTGGGTCCAAGGCAATCTTCTTGGTTTCTTTGGCCGATTGGAATGAGCCTTGGGGCTCTGCCTCCTTGGGATCGGACGGTATGGCCGGCTGCTCGCCACCCATTGCCACCAACCGATGAAGGTGGCGCTTCTCTTCAGCTATGAGAAGGGACTCGGCCAGCCGGCTGCTGGCAGTGGCACATGTGATAGACTTCTCATAGTCCCCGACTATGGTGATTATTCCTTTGGGGCCTGGCATCTTCATCTTGAGGTAAGCATAATGGGGTACCGCCATGAATTTGGCGAGGGCTGGCCGGCCCAATATCACATGATAAGGGCTTTCCAGATTCACCACCTCAAACCAGACCGGCTCCCGTCGAAAATGTTTCTTGTCACCAAATAGGATATCAATCTTGACCTTGCCGATCGGCGAGCAAGAGAGGCCAGGAACGATGCCGTTGAACATGGTCCGGGTAGGCTGAAGCTGGTTCTCTTTGATGCCCAACTCCTCCATGGTGTCTCGGTACATGATGTTGATGCTGCTGCCACCGTCTACCAGCACTCGGGAGAACCGGCAGGATCATCTGTCGGTGGATAAAGTTGCATCCAGAACCACGGCATAAGCACCTGGCGAAGGCATGACGGCCGGATGATCTTCACGGCTCCAACTGATGGGCCTCTCGGACCAATGCATGAACTCTTGGGCTTCGGAGGCAACGGTATTGACTTCTCTATGCTGCTGACGCCGGCTGTGCCTATCGTCCGCCTGGCTGGTGAAGACAAAATAGGCTCTGTTCTCCTCTAGGAACTCATCCAGATCCTGGCCGCCTGGGCAAGATGCCTGCGGCTTTGGAGGCGGGGCCGCCTACCCAGCAGGCGGCGGGGGCAGAGCCTCGACTCTTGCAATCTGTGTGAGCCAGTGGCATTTTCGTATGACATGGTTGGATGGCTTCGCACCATTGTGAAACTTGCAAGGGGCATCCAGGGCTTGCTCAAAGGATAAGGTGGGCTGCCAGGCCAGCTTGCCACCCTTCTGGCACTTGGGACATGCATGGGCTTCTAGATGCTAGCCTTCAACTGCTGCCACCAGCCGGCTGTTAGAAGCCGGCGGTGGGGCTTTGCGCTTGTTGTCTGTCTGCTGTGGCGCCGACTGGACTCTCCAGCCGACGCCTAAGGAGCCGGTGGGGACATCTTTCCGGAAGCATCTAGGTAGCAGCTCGGACTTCATGGAAGAATCTGTTGTGGCGTACTTATCTGCTATGCTTAGCAGCTCGTTCAGCGTGGTGGGCTCGTCGCAGAGGAGCTTGTGCTTGAGCAAGGTGCCTTCTCTGGACCCGATTGTGAAGTACTCGATGGCTTGTACCTCATGCACCCCTTCATAGGAATTGCGCAGCTCGGCCCAACGCGTCAGGTAGTCACGAGCAGATTCGTTCGGACCTTGGACGCATAGGAGAGCTGCCGTGGCTTGGGCGGCTGCTGGTATGTGCTGGTGAAGTTGCGAGTGAAGACGTCGGTGAAGTCCCGCCAACTGTTGATGTTGTTCGGCTTGAGGCTGTTTAACCACGTCCGGGCCGTGCCCTGCAGCATGAGGGGTACATACTTCACTGCGACATGCTTGTTGCCGGTTGCTATGTTGATAGCTGTGGAATAATCCACCAGCCAGTCCTCTGGCTTCACGGATCCATTGTACTTGGGGGTGTCTCGGGGGAGTGAGAAGCCTCTGGGGAAAGGCTCGTCACGGATGTGGGGGCCGAAACAAGCCGGGCCGAGTGCGTCTTCTTCCTCGACCGCCTGCGACCTCGCCAGTCGGTCAAGGCGGTGGCGGGCATCATTCTCCCCAACTCCCTCGCGGCGGCCCAAGCGGCCTCCGAGGGACGGATGGTCGACAGGTGGCGGGGATACACGCCTCTCTTGGCGAGGGGGAGGCGAGCGCCGCTTCACGCTCGATGGTGATGCGAGTTTGTCGGCTGCGAGTGGCAGCCGGCACAGAGTCGCGCCGACTGCGAGCACAACTGTTGGCGAACGGGACGTAGCCCCCTACTCCCATCGGAGAGGGCAGTTGCCGGCTTGCGCATTGGCTTCCAGAGCCCGGCAGCGGGCCTCCTGCTATTCGGCCGCCGTGTCGAGGAGCTACTGGATGCGCTGTGTCATGCAGCGAAGCTCATCTCCCTCCAAGTGGTCCAGGTCATCAACTGCCGCATGGGCGGCCCTTAGGTTCTCCAACGGTGTGGCGTATACTGGTCATGGGCCCCCCAGCATGCTGGCAAGGGCCCCACCTCGGTCACGGACGGCACCGGCCCGGGTGGGCTCGCCAGCAGCCGGCGTGCCGCCTATGGCGCGGTCGATCTCGCGGCGGTAAGCGTTAGTGAGGCACCGGGAGGCAGCTAACTTGTTCGCGTTGTCGAGGAGCGAGACACGGAGAGCTTCCAACGCCGCGCCGTTTGTTCCGGCGGCGATGGGGGCGGAGAGACTCTGCATCGCCGCCCGCAGAAGGTCCTGGCCAGGCCCGTTGGAAGGCTCGTCGTGGCTAATGGCCAGTACCTCCATGACGGTGCTGACGCTCGTGTCGCAGGTCGCAGGGGGGAGGGGGTCGTTGATGACCACCACGTGATCTGGGAAGGAATCGGCGGATGCCGTGTCGGGGTCGACGATCATGTCGACGGGTGGACCGGAGGAGCCAATGGACTCCAGGTCGGAGGCGCGCTCGTCGACGATGTGCAGCTTGTCGAGGAGCTCGACGAGGCAGCTCTCCGAGCCGACTGTGTCCGCGACCGGAGAGGGCTCGTCGTGGAGGTGGACCTCGCCGAGAAGGTCGGCGAGCTTGCTCGTGGCGCATGCAGCCTCAGCACCGCAAAGCATCCCGGCATCCACGCCATTGGGCGTGCCGGGCTAGCTATGCTCGCCAGGGAGGAACAAAGTTCCCGTCAAGAACATGTCTCCGGACGACGGTGCACCTTGCCCCATGGTGGGCGCCAAATGTCGGGGTTTTGGTGCGACATATGCCAAAGGATGGCTTATCATGCATGAGAACAAGAGTACGTTGCCAGGCCCTGGAAGCGGGATAAGGCGATACTTAGGACGCCTACGAATCTTACCCAGGTTCGGGGCTCTCCGTGGAGATAACACCCCTAGTCCTGCTCTACGGGGGCTCCACGTCATGACTAATGTCAATATGGTAGCTACAAGATGGCTCCATGAGCTGTGTCATCTAGAGGAGGAAGAAGGGCAAGGCTAGCTTTCTACCTTCTCTCTAGGGAACGGAAGTGATCGCTAGGGTTTCTCCCTATCGGTGTCTCTCTCTCTTTCTGTGTCTCTCCTAAGATCCAACCCCTCTGCATGGAGGACCCTGGGGAATTTATATAGGCCTACCCCCCAGGGCTACAACGGTAATCTGGGCGGGGTGGACCCCGTCCGGCAGTGTCTCTGGGCACCGGCTTCTCTGCGGGCTGTTGGGCCCCGCCGTCTGTGGGCCCGCGTGATTGCCTTTTACTGTTGGCGTCCTTCTGCTGACGGGAGCATCGTCACGGGAGAAATGGCTACAGTGCGGCCGCCTCTTGGTCGTACACTGCACCATGTCCTGTCTTGTCATCTTTATGGGGTTCAGACTCCCAGGGCACGGTTGGCTGCCTGCTACATGGTGGCCCGTCTCCCGGGCCGTCTGCCAAAGGTGGGTCGCTCCTGGGTGACTCACTTGCGGGTGGGGCCTGCCGCCTGCTGGCCACTCTGCCAGTGGGTAGTGGGATCGTGGCTTCCTCTGACCAAAGCTAGGTCATCGATAACATGGCTACAGTGATGCACCGGTCAGGGAGTGTCCGCTGACGTCTACTATGCAACCTTCTTCTTGTAGACATTGTTGGGCCTCCAAGTGCAGAGGTTTGTAGGATAGTAGCAAATTTCCCTCAAGTGGATGACCTAAGGTTTATCAATCCGTGGGAGGCGTAGGATGAAGATGGTCTCTCTCAAACAACCTTGCAATAAAATAACAAAGTGTCTCTTGTGTGCCCAACACACCCAATGCAATGGAAAATTGTATAGGTGCACTAGTACGATGAAGAGATGGTGATACAAGTGCAATATGGATAGTAGATATAGGTTTATGTAATCTGAAAATATAAAAACAGCAAGATAACTAATGATAAAGGTGAGCATAAACGGTGTTGCAATGATATGAAACAAGGCCTAGGGTTCATACTTTCACTAGTGCAAGTTCTCTCACCAATAATAACATAATTAGATCATATAACAATCCCTCAACATGCAACAAAGAGTCACTCCAAAGTCACTAATAGCGGAGAACAAACGAAGAGATTATGGTAGGGTACGAAACCACCTCAAAGTTATTCTTTCTGATCGATCTATTCAAGAGTCCATACTAAAAAACATAAAGCTATTCTTTCCGTTCGATCTATCATAGAGTTTGTACTAGAATAACACCTTAAAAAACAAATCAACCAAAACCCTAATGTCACCTAGATACTCCATTGTCACCTCAAGTATCCGTGGGCATGATTATACGATATGCATCACACAATCTCAGATTCATCTATTCAACCAACACAAAAGAACTTCAAAGAGTGCCCCAAAGTTTCTACCGGAGAGTCAAGACGAAAACGTGTGCCAACCTCTATGCATAGATTCCCAAGGTCACGGAACCCGCAAGTTGATCACCAAAACATACATCAAGCGAATCAATAGAATACCCCATTGTCACCACAGGTATCCCATGCAAGACATACATCAAGTGTTCTCAAATCCTTAAAGATTCAATCCGATAAGATAACTTCATAGGGAAAACTCAATTCATCACAAGAGAGTAGAGGGGGAGAAACATCATAAGATCCAACTATAATAGCAAAGCTTGCGATACATCAAGATCGTGCCATATCAAGAACACGAGAGAGAGAGAGAGAGAGAGATCAAACACATAGCTACTAGTACATACCCTCAGCCCCGAAGGTGGACTACTCCCTCCTCATCATGGAGAGCGCCCGGTTGATGAAGATAGCCACCGAAGAGGGATTCCCCCCTGCGGCAGGGTGCCAGAACGGTTCTAGATTGATTTTCGATGGCAACAGAGCCTATTGGCGGGAGAACTCCCGATCCAGGTTACTTTCCGGAGGTTTCAATATTTATAGGAATTTTTGGCGTAGGTCTCACGTCAGGGGGGTCTCCAGGCTGTCCACGAGATAGGGGGCGCCACCACTTGGGGTGGGCGTGCCCCCCGCCCTCGTGGGCAGCCTGTGGCTCTCTTGGCCCAACTCTTTTACTTCGGGGGCTTCTTTTGGTCCAGAAAAAATCATCAAAAATTGGCTCATCAATTGGACTCCGTTTGGTATTCTTTTCTGCGAAAGTCAAAAACAAGGGGAAAACAGAAACTGGCACTGGGCTCTAGGTTAATAGGTTAGTCCCAAAAATAATATAAAAGTGTATATAAAAGCCCATAAAACATCCTAGAAGGATAATATAATAGCATGGAACAATCAAAAATTATAGATACGTTGGAGACGTATCAAGCATCCCCAAGCTTAGTTCCTGCTCGTCCTCGAGTAGGTAAATGATAAAAACAGAATTTTTGATGTGGAATTCTACCTAACATATTTATGAATGTAATTCTATTTATTGTGGCTTTAATGTTCAGATCTGAAAGATTGAAGACAAAAGTCTATATTGACATAAGAATAATAATACTTGAAGCATACTAACAAAGCAATCATTTCTTCTCAAAATTACATGGCCAAAAAAGTTATCCCTACAAAATCATATAGTCTGGCTATGCTCCATCTTCGTCACACAAAATATTCATATCATGCACAACCCCGAATTCAGCCAAGAAATTGTTTTCATACTCATTTTTTTTCAAATCTTTCAACTTTCACGCAATACATGAGCGTGAGCCATGGATATAGCACTATAGGTGGAATGGAGTGGTGGTTGTGGAGAAGACAAAAGAGGAAGATAGTCTCACATCAACTAGGCGTATCAATGGGCTATGGATATGCCCATCAATAGATATCAATGTGAGTGAGTAGGGATTGCCATGCAACGGATGCACTAGAGCTATAAGTGTAAGAAAGCTCAACAAAAGAAACTAAGTGGGTGTGCATCCAACTTGCTTGCTCATGAAGACCTAGGGCATTTGCGGAAGCCCATCGTTGGAATATACAAGCCAAGTTCTATAATGAAAATTCCCACTAGTATATGAAAGTGACAAAGCAAGAGACTCTCTGTCATGAGGAGCATGGTGCTACTTTGAAGCACAAGTGTGGAAAAAGATACTAGAACAAAGTATGACTCTATATGAATGCCTCCGACAGTGTACCGAGATGTGCAATGAATCAAGAGTGACATGTATAAAAAATAATGCATGGTGGCCTAGCCACAAATACGATGTCAACTACATGATCATTCATGGCAATATGACATTGATGAAGCGTGTCATATGAACAGAACGATGGAAAGTTGCATGGCAATATATCTTGGAATGGCTATGGAAATGCCATGATAGGTAGGTATGGTGGATGTTTTGAGGAAGGTATATGGTTGGTGCATGGTACCGACGAAAGTTGCGCGGTACAAGAGAGGCTAGCAATGCTGGAAGGGTGAGAGTGCGTATAATCTATGGACTCAACATTAGTCATAAAGAACTCATATAATTATTGCAAAAATCTATGAGTTATCAAAACAAAGTATTCAACGCATGCTCCTAGGGGAAGGGTTGGTAGGAGTTAACCATCGCGCGATCCCGACCTCCACTCAAAGGATGACAATCAATAAATACCTCATGCTCTAACTTCGTCACAAAGCGGTTCACCATATGTGCATGCTACGGGAATCACAAACTTTAACACAAGTATTTCTTGAATTCATAATTACCCCGATAGCATAACTCTAATATCACCATCCTCATATCTCAAAACAATCATCAAGTATCAAACTTCTCATAATATTCAATGCACTTGTATGAAAGTTTTTACTATACCCCTTGGATGCCTATCATACTAGGACAAGTTTTATAACCAAAGGCAATTACCATGATGTTCTAAAAAACTCTCCAAATAATATAAGTGAAGCATGAGAGTTCATCTATTTCTTTAAAATAAAACCACCACCATGCTCTACAAAGATATAAGTGAAGCACTAGAGCAAATAATAAACTACTCCAAAAGATATAAGTGAAGATCAATGAGTAGTTGAATAATTATATAACTATGTGAAGACCCTATAACATTTAAGAATTTCAGATAACTCATAGATACTACTCATAGAATCTTTACCCAAAACTTGAAAACTTCACAACACAAAACTTAACAGAAAACTCGTAAGCTCCGTTAGTATAAGAAAATAAAACCACCACTTAGGTACGGTTATGAACTCATTATAAATTCAACTTGGTGTAATATCTACTGTATTCCAACTTCTCTATGGTTCATACCCTCTGATACTACTCATAGATTCATCAAAATAAGCAAACAACACATAGAAAACAGAATCTGTCAAAAACAGAACAGTTTGTAGTAATCTGTAACTTTCGAATACTTCTGTAACTCTAATTTTTTTGAAATAAATTGGTGGACGTGAGGAATTTGTCTATTAATCATCTGCAAAAAGAATCAAGTTAAAATCACTCTTCTATAAAAAATGGTAGCTAATCCCGTGAGCGCTAAAGTTTTTGTTTTTTACAGCATGATCGCATAAACTTCACACAAGTCTTCCCAAAGGTTCTACTTGGCACAAACACTAATTAAAACACAAAACCACATCTAAATAGAAGCTAGATGCAATATTTATTTCTAAACAGAAGCTAAAAGCAAAGAACAAAAATAAAGTTGGGTTGCCTCCCAACAAGAGCTATCGTTTAACACCCCTAGCTAGGCATGATGATTTCAATGATGCTCGCGTAAAAGATAAGAATTGAAACATAAGGAGAGCATCATGAAGAATATGACTAGCACATTTAAGTCTAACCCACTTCCTATGCAAAGGGATTTTGTGAGCAAACAACTTATGGGAACGATAATCAACTAGCATAGGAAGGGAAAACGAGCATAACTTCAAGATTTTAAGCACATAAAGAGGAAACTTGATATTATTGCAATATGTAGAAGCATATGTTCCTCCGTCATAATAATTTTCAGTAGTATCATGAATGAATTCAACAATATAACCATCACATAAAGCATTCTTTTCATGGTCTACTTGCATAGAAATTTTACTACTCTCCACGCAAGCCAATTTATTCTCATCAATAGTAGTGGGAGCAAACTCAACAAAATAGCTATCATGTGAAGCATAATCCAATTGAAAACTAAAATCATGATGACAAGTTTCATGGTTATCATTAATCTTAATAGCATACAAGTCATCACAATAATCATCATAGATAGCAACTTTGTTCTCATAATCAATTGGAACCTCTTCCGAAATAGTGGATACATCACTAAATAAAGTCATGACCTCTCGAAATCCACTTTCATCAATATAATCATCATAAATAGGAGGCATGCTTTCATCATAATAAATTTGCTCATCAAAACTTGGGGGACTAAAAATATCATCTTCATCAAACATAGCTTCCCCAAGCTTGTGGCTTTGCATATCATTTGCATCATGGATATTCGTAGAATTCATACTAACAACATAGCAATCATGATCATCATGCACATAATTTATGCCAAGCATTCTATGTAATTCTTCTTCTAGTACTTGAGCACAATTTTCCTTCCCATCATTTTCACGAATGATATTAAAAAGATGAAGCATATGAGGTAACCTTAATTCTATTTTTTTGTAGCTTTCTTTTATAAACTAAACTAGTGCTAAAAAAAGAAACTAAAATATTCGATTGCAAGATCTAAAGATATACCTTCAAGCACTCACTTCCCCGGCAACAGTGCCAGAAAAGAGGCTTGATGTCTACTACGCAAGCATCTTCTTGTAGACGTTGTTGGGCCTCCAAGTGCAGAGGTTTGTAGGACAGTAGCAAATTTCCCTCAGGTGGATGACCTAAGGTTTATCAATCCGTGGGAGGCGTAGGATGAAGATGGTCTCTCTCAAACAACCCTGCAACCAAATAACAAAGAGTCTCTTGTGTCCCCAGCACACCCAATACAATGGAAAATTGTATAGGTGCACTAGTTCGGCGAAGAGATGGTGATACAAGTACAATATGGATAGTAGATATAGGTTTTTGTAATCTAAAAATATAAAAACAGCAAGGTAACTAATGATAAAAGTGGGCGTAAACGGTGTTGCAATGATAGGAAACCAGGCATAGAGTTCATACTTTCACTAGTTCAAGTTCTCTCAACAATAATAACATAATTAGATCATATAACAATCCCTTAACATGCAACAAAGAGTCACTCCAAAGTCACTAATAACGGATAACAAACGAAGAGCTTATGGTAGGGTACGAAACCACCTCAAAGTTATTCTTTCTGATCGATCTATTCAAGAGTCTGTAGTAAAATAACATAAAGCTATTCTTTCCATTCGATCTATCATAGAGTTCGTACTACAATAACACCTTAAGACACAAATCAACCAAAATCCTAATGTCACATAGATACTCCATTGTCACCTCAAGTATCTGTGGGCATGATTATACAATATGCATCACACAATCTCAGATTCATCTATTCAACCAACACAAAAGAACTTCAAAGAGTGCCCCAAAGTTTCTACCGGAGAGTCAAGACGAAAACATGTGCCAACCCCTATGCATAGATTCCTGTCGGTGTATTTGGATCGACACCAATGGGATTACAAGAATCCCTACTACGGTTGCGGGGCGCGGGGTTGAGAGAAGAGCGGATCTAACAGTTAGCACACGGTTCATTTACCCAGGTTCGGGCCGCAAAGATGCGTAAAACCCTACTCCTGCTTTGGTGGATTATATGTTTGTGTTCTTCAGCTAGCTACGGGGCTTGAGGAGCTCCCAAAAGCCGACTCGTAAGGAGTTCTGAAAACCCGAATCCTTCTCCTGGTCGCCTCGGGCCTCCTTTTATAGGGAAAAAGGTTTGCCATAGTGGCACACCGGAGGTGGAAAGGGTACAGTGATGCGAGGTTATCCCCCGCATTACATGACAAGGCGCATTTAATGCGTCTTGCTTAGGTGTCCTTGCTTTATCGGGGACGAGGGGAGACGTCCGTCTTGTCCATCGCCGCTCCTTCTTGCGTCGACACGCGCCCTGGCCAGCGATGCCTGGGATGCCATGTAGGCAGGTAGGCAGCTGAAGTGGTGCAATGGTGGGTCTTCACGAAGATCTGCATGTCGCCACGCAGGTGCCTGCCTAGCTGGTTGGGTCGGCAGCTGCATGGGGCGGTGGAAGCCTAGTTGGTGCGGGCCTGATGGTGGCCCTGCGGGTGTCCTCGGCAAGGGCCTTGCCGGGGCCCCGGCAAGGGTCTTGCCGGGGCCCCGGCAAGGGTCTTGCTACAGCGCCTACTGTCATTCCCCGCAAGGTGCTTGCCGAAGGTCTTGTGGTCTTCCTTGACTGGGATCCCGGCAAGGGTCGTCGTCTTCTTAGCGTGTATCTGATCTTGAATGTCTTCACAAAGATCTGCATGCCACTACGGGGATGCCTCCCGAATCCTTACCCCATAGGGGCAGTGTACTCAAGGGTGATCCGCTCCGTAGGCATGGGGCGAGTTGCCGCGGCGAGGGTCTTGCCGGGGCTGCTAAAGCCGGCCCCGGCAAGGATCTTGCCGGGGCTGCTGGAACCGGCTCCCGGAAAGGATCTTGCCGGGGGATCCCGCTTCGTCCCTTTGCTCTTTGTGGTCTTGGCTTTGGGCTTCAGTCTCCATCGAGCTTCGGTCTTACCCTGGCTCACCTCCCTTGCCATGCTTGGTGTGGTGGTGCCCATGGCTCAGACTGCCCGTGCACAGTTATAGGGGTACAAAAAGTGTACCCCTCTTTTTGTACACCGACAGGATCCCCCGGGCCTGGGCCACACATAAGCGCGATGCGTTGTTGGGCCAGGCCCAGAACGGTGCGCGGGCAGGCGGGACGATTTTTACCATGGTAAGATTCTCTGTGTGCTTCGCCTCCCACGATCCTCAGGCGCGGCGTGGGGTGGAGGGGCGTGCATGACGTGGGCGGCATGCGCGGGGCGGTTTCCGCAGGCATGCATCACGTCGCAGTACTTGCGAAAGGAGGCGTCCCGCATTCCCCCCATAAGAAGGAATAACCGCGGGCGCGCTGCTCACTTCCTCCATTTTCCTCGCGCCTATTCCAATCTCTGAGCCGCTATTCCCTCTCTCCCTTCCTTCCGAAGCTTCCGCCGTCGTTGCTTCACCACCCCCCTCCCTCAGCCTCCAACTCAGCCGCCATGGCGTCCAAACCTGCCAAGGGCAAGGGGTGGCCAAGGGCGCCGGGTTTGTGGAGCCGCCGGAGGGCGCGTTTTCGGGGGACCGGACGAAGGCTGCTTTCTTCATCCCGTCGACGGTCGACGTCTACGAGCTCCGGGCCGCCTTCAAGCCTCTTTGGGGGGTGAAGACGGGGGGGGGGGG
>LR738710.1:702175700-702187446 GCA_902687465.1 Secale cereale | reverse complement strand
GGGGGGGGGGAGAACTTGGGACATCCGGCGACGTGCGTCATTCCGGCTGCTTGCGCCGAACCCGGCCCAAATCGGTATCCCTTCTTCGTCGACTACTTTTCTTGTGGGTTATGTCCCCCCTTCTCCGATTTCTTCTGTGATGTCATGCACACCTTTGGCTTCCGCCTCTTGGATTTTACTCCGAATGCAGTGGCGTGCATGGCTTTCTTCGCGCACCTTTGCGAGGGCTTCGTCGGGGTGCAGCCCAACACGACGCTCTTCCGCCACTATTTCACCCCTCAAATCCAGCCGGGGGGTGTCGTCTCTGGATGCATCACCTGGATTCCAAGATCCAAGGGAGCGTACCCGGACGGCGCAGTGAAGGAGAGGTGGGATAAATGGCGCGGCCGGTGGTGTTGGATTAAAGAAGACGAGCCGCCAATATTCTACAAGGTCCGCCGGGTGCCGCCGGTCCGCGGCAGTGACTGGAGCGACGTCGACGCCGCCGACGGGAGGCTCACCGTCGCCACCACCAGGATCCACCGGCTCACCCAGGCCGGACTCACCCTCGAGATGATCGGGGAGGATTTCATTTGCCGTCGGATCGCCCCGTTGCATAACAAGGGGAGCCCAGCCTGGCTCTTCGGGAATCCTGCTGACGTTATGCGACTCCGCCCCGGCCTCGACCACAACCTTACGGTGATGGGACATGCCCATTTCTGCCAGTGGCTCTTCCAGCTTGATGTCGGTCGCGACAGTCCGAGATCGTCGCCATGATGCTGGAGTGCAACGTGCACGGTCCTGTCCCGAGCTGGAAGGAGCCGGCGGACGAGGTCGTGCAGCAATTCTTTGACACTCTGGTCGAGGTGTGCGTCAAGCCTGACGCCGAGCGGTGGCTTGTCAGGGACACCACCCAGGAAGAGCTGGACTACATCGCCGCTAGGGCGAGGGAGGCGCAACTCGTCATGGAGGCCGGCAGCACCGGGGGCGTGGATGACAAGGATGCCACGACTGCGGAGGAGGAGGAGCTCGCCCAGTGGGTGGCGGCCGCCGGAGAGTCTAGCAGCGCCGGCACCGGAGCTCCGCTGGTCGAAGACGTGGCCGATGAGTCATCGTCGGAGGAGGACGTGGCGGCGGGCTCGGCGCCAGCCAGAGGAAGAGGGCGAGTCCTGCGGCGGGCCAGTTCTGGCGAGCCGGTCCGGCCTGGCAAGGCTGCGCAGCCTCAATTGGGCCTGGAGGGGTCCGGGCGCCACATGAGGGCCACGACGGCGAGGAGGATGATGAAGGCCGCCGAGAAGAAGAAAGCAACAGCCCCTTCTCCATGTGGGCGCGCACCAACTCCGTCTTCTTCGCCTCCCCTGGCAGACGTTGACTCGGATGCCGACGCGGAGTTCCCTTTTGATCTTGGGCCTCTCAGCCCGAAGAGGAAAAGGAAAGCGGTGGAGGAGGAGGAGATGGACGACGAGTAAATACTTTATTCCTTACCGCCATTTCCATTATCCTGAACCATGCCACTCATCTTGATCTGTTTTGCTTTTTCAGGGATGCAGAGATGTTTGCCCAGAGGATAAAGAGGGCGAAGGCCTCGGCGAGCAGCCAGCCCCCGGCTGGGGCTTCAGAGACACCACTGGAGGTGTTGAGCAGCCCGGATGGCAGCCCCTGGCACAACCCCCAGCGTATGTTCATCATCCTCTTCTTGCTCGACATGCAGTAGGTGCTTGATGCTATGGTGCTGACCTTGTCGGTTTTGTAGGACGGGAGCAGCAGCAGGAGGAGCCGCAGGGGGCCACCCCCACACACCACCCCCATCGACTACGCCGCCGCGAGGGGCGTCCCCGGCAAGGGCACCAAGCATGGAGCCCGCATGCATGGAGGAAGAGGGGAACTTGGGCGCTGGTGGCTCTGCCACGGCGCCAGACGCCGGCGGGGAGGGTACTTCTGCTTCACAGCCCGGCACTGGTGAGTCGCCTGTCTTCAGTCTCTACATTTCCCTTATTCTTTTTCTTGGCTTCATCATCCCCATCACTGCCTAGGCCCTCCTTCAACATACATGGAAGAAGTGGACGCCGTCATCGGGGAAGTTGCCGAGGAGGCCGCGGCGGAGGCCGACAGGATTGCCGCCGAGGAGGCCGCCAAGGACGCTGCCGAGGCTGCCGCTGACAAGGCCGCCATGGATGCCGCTGAGGGTGCCGGCGGTGGGCCTGCCGGGGAGGCCAGCAAGGCCATAGCCGAGGAAGAGGCGGTTGATGATCAGCCTTCTTCCTCCACAACCTCGGGCCCCGGCAGGTACCTGAAGGTGGGCGACGATCTCTTCGTCCATCTCGTAGGGGCGTCAAGCTCCCGAGCGCCCACCGGAGGGGAAGTCTTTGATGGTGAGGTGCTCGCCGCCACCGGGCTCGAGGTTGTTGGTGAACAGGGCGTCGGTGGCAATGGCTCTCCAGAAGGGCAGCTCTTCCGGGCCATGGGGGCCAATTTTCGGAAGCTCCAAGCGCTCTACCGTGCCCGTCTGGACAAGGTTGAGTCCAGGATGGCAGTGGTGGACGAGGCGGAGGTGGACTTCAAGGCGCGTGTTGCTGAGGCGCAAACCTCGTTTCACCAGTCCCGCGAGGAGCAGAGGGCCTTCCAGGAAGAATTGGCCATGCGCGACGCAGAG
Organism: Secale cereale; assembly: GCA_902687465.1. NCBI lineage: Eukaryota > Viridiplantae > Streptophyta > Magnoliopsida > Poales > Poaceae > Secale > Secale cereale. Next base: position 702,184,814 of record LR738710.1, on the reverse strand, counting down.
CTCATCATGAAGATGTCTGACGTCGAGAAGGCCCAGGAAGAGGCGGCGAACTTGGCTGCCGCGACCGAGGCCGCCCGGAACCAGCATCAAGCTGCCCTCGATTCCCAGGAGGAAGACCTCTCCGCGCGTGAGGCGAAGCTTGCCGCAACGCTCTGCGGCAAGGATGAGGAGCTCGAGGTCCTTGTCGAGCGGCGGACTCGTGAGCTGGGGCAGAGGCACAAAGAGGCACTTGATGCCCAAGCTCTGGCCCATGCCGGCAAGGTGCAAGTGCTGGAGCTGGAGCGGCACGAGCTAAAGGAGCAGGCCCTCAAGCTGTCTGACGAAAAGAACAGGCTCAACTGCGCCTTGACAGAGGCGCACCGAGCGGTCATCAGCAGGGCTGGGGAGCTCTCCGAGGCACAAAACTCCATCAGAGATCTCAAGCTGAAGCTGGAGAATCTCGAGAAGATGTTGTCGGAGAGCTCGGCTCAGGAGGAGACCTTGACCAGGAGCCTGGAGGAGGAGAAGCAGCTACGAGCAGACGAGGCCGCCTCCCACCAGGAATACGTGGCGGGCGAGAACAGGTGGATCAGCCGACTGGAGGACGTCGCCGGCAGGGTCACCTCGCAGTTGGCCCTCATGGGGATGCCAAACGTGAGGTATGACCCTGAGTGGAGCGGGACCATCCACGCCAAGTTGACCCTGTTTTTCGAGGGCGTCCTCGGCGCCTTGGCTGATCTTCACTCCAACAGAATGGCCATACTCGTCGGGGAGGCCTGGCGACTTTGCCGGGGAGTCATGACCAAGGTCCTCACCAAGGTGGCGTTCTGGAATCCCGCCCTCGACTTCGAAGCCGCGATGGATAGCTTGCCGGAGGGTACTGACCTCACGGTGCTCAAGGAGCGCATCAAGCCCGTCATCAGCTGCATCGACGAAATCAAGAGGGTGAAAGGCGAGCGCCGGGATTAGGCATCCCGGTCTTCTTCGCCGCTGCGGGTTCATGACCAAGACAAATTTTATCTTTAGTTAGAACCGCGGCAATGATGTAATATAACTTTGAAATATCTTTGGAATTATGCATGTTATTTTCCTGTATGCTGCCTCTTTGTGTGTCCACCCTACGCTAGCTGGGTAGGCTTGCCGGCGCGAAAAACCCAAGGCGACGTCTTGGGGACGGGTCCCCATTGGCCTGCCGGGCGAGCATGCTGCCGGGTGCGCCACCTTGCCGCCCTTAACGCAGCCGCTCGAACTGTCGAGCTTGACTCGAGTCAGAGTCGAGAGCCTTGCCAATTGCGGAAGGCTACCCTACCGTTTCCAACGCAGCCGTCTGAACTGTTGAGCGGACTCGAAACAGAGCAAAGGCGTTGCCGATCGGGAAGGGCCCCATTTGCGTGCAGGTTTCTTTTTGCACAAAGAACGACAACTCCAAGGATAACAACTTTAAATAATAGGATGGAAATATCCAGGATTCAATTTAACTTAGCTTCTATTTGTAGCCGCTCGAGTGCTGATCTTCCGGCCTCCTTCCTTCTCAAAGAGCCACGAAGACGAAGGAGTGCTGGGTTAATTGCTAGAGCCGATTCTCACAACTGTGCCCCCTACCTGGCGCGCCAAAGATGTCGGTGTATTTGGATCGACACCTATGGGATCACAAGAATCCCTACTACGGTTGCGGGGCACGGGGGTTGAGAGAAGAGCGGATCTAACATTTAGCACACGGTTGGTTTACCTAGGTTCGGGCCGCAAAGATGCATAAAACCCTACTCCTGCTTTGGCGGATTATATGTTTGTGTTCTTCAGCTAGCTACGGGGCGTGAGGAGCTCCCAAAAGCCGACTCGTGAGGAGTTCTGAAAAGCAAATCCTTCTCCTGGTCGCCTCGGGCCTCCTTTTATAGGGAAAAGGGGTTGCCACAGTGGCACACAGGAGGTGGAAAGGGTATAGAGATGCGCGGTTATCGCCCGCATTACATGAAAAGGCGCATTTAATGCGTCTTGCTTAGGTGTCCTTGCTTTATCGGGGACGAGGGGAGACGTCCGTCTTGTCCGTCGCCGCTCCTTCTTGCGTCGACACGCGCCCTGGCCAGCGATGCCCGGGATGCCATGTAGGCAAGCAGGCAGCTGAGGTGGCGCAATGGTGGGTCTTCACGAAGATCTGCATGTTGCCACGCAGGTGCCTGCCCAGCTGGTTGGGTCGGCAGCTGCATGGGGCGGTGGAAGCTTAGTTGGTGCGGGCCTGATGGTGGCCTTGCGGGTGTCCTCGGCAAGGGCCTTGCCGGGGCCCCAGCAAGGGTCTTGCCGCGGCGCCTGCTGTCATCCCCCGCAAGGTGCTTGCTGGAGGTCTTGTGGTCTTCCTTGGCTGGGATCCTGCCAAGGGTCGTCGTCTTCTTAGCGTGTATCTGATCTTAAATGTCTTCACAAAGATCTGCATGCCACTACGGGGATGCCTCCCGAATCCTTGCCCCATAGGGGCAGTGGACTCAAGGGTGATCCGCTCCGTAGGCATGGGGCGAGTTGCCGCGGCGCGGGTCTTGCCGGGGCTGCTAAAGCCGGCCCTGGCAAGGATCTTGCCGGGGCTGCTAGAACCGGCTCCCGGCAAGGATCTTGCCGGGGGATCCCGCTTCGTTCCTTTGCTCTTTGTGGTCTTGGCTTTGGGCTTTAGTCTCCATCGAGCTTCGGTCTTACCCTGGCTCACCTCCCTTGCCATGCTTGGTGTCGTGGTTCCCGTGACTCAGACTGCCCGTGCACAGTTATAATGGTACAAAAAGTGTACCCCTCTTTTTGTACACCGACAATTCCCAAGGTCACGGAACCCGCAAGTTGATCACCAAAACATACATCAAGTGAATCAATAGAATACCCCATTGTCACCACGGGTATCCCATGCAAGACATACATCAAGTGTTCTCAAATCCTTAAAGACTCAATCCGATAAGATAACTTCAAAGGGAAAACTCAATTCATCACAAGAGAGTAGAGGGGGAGAAACATCATAAGATCCAACTATAATAGCAAAGCTCGCGATACATCAAGATCGTGCCATATCAAGAACACGTGAGAGAGATCAAACACATAGCTACTGGTACATACCCTCAGCCCCGAGGGTGGACTACTGCCTCCTCGTCATGGAGAGCGCCGGGATGATGAAGATAGACACCGGAGAGGGATTCCCCCCTCCGACAGGGTGCTAGAACGGGTCTAGATTGGTTTTCGGTGGCAACGGAGGCTTTCGGCGGCGGAACTCCCGATCTAGGTTACTTTCCGGAGGTTTCAGTATTTATAGGAATTTTTGGCGTAGGTCTCACGTCAGGGGGGTCTCCGGGCTGTCAACGAGATAGGGGGGCGCCGCCACTTAGGGTGGGCCTGCCCCCCACCCTTGTGGGCAGCCCGTGACTGTCCTGGCCCAACTCTTTTACTTCTGGGGCTTCTTTTGGTCCAGAAAAAATCATCAAAAATTGGCTCATCAATTGGACCCCGTTTGGTATTCCTTTTCTGCGAAACTCAAAAACAAGGAAAAAACAGAAACTGACACTAGGCTCTTGGTTAATAGGTTAGTCCCAAAAATCATATAAAAGTGTATATAAAAGCCCATAAAACATCCTAGAAGGATAATATAATAGCATGATCAATCAAAAATTATAGATACGTTGGAGACGTATCATCCGCAGGGTACATTCACACTGTAGCCATGATACGTCCAAAACGTATCTATAATTTCTGCTTGCTCCATGCCACTTTTGGGTGATATTGCTATGGTATTCATACACTTCCATACACTTTTGATCATATTTGGACTAACTTACTAATCCAGTGCACCCCAGTGCCAGTTTCTGTTTTCGGCTGTTTTTGTATTTCAGGTTTTCACGTTACGAGAACTGCCCAGAAAAATCCAGAAAAATTATATAAAAAATCAGCGTTTCGGAAACAACCGTGCGTCCGAAGGACAGCCGGGGGGGGGGGGCACCTGGGCTCCAGGCGCCCTGGCGGCGCGCCCCCCCTGGGCCGCGCCGGGGGGGCGCCTAGGCCCCCCGAAGCTTCCCCGATGCCCCCTTTGGCATATATTTAAAGCGTCCTCCGAAACCCTCAGAACAAAAACTCTTTTCGCGATCCCATCTCTGTTCCACCGCCGCCGCCGCTTCCAAGATCGGGAGCACCAGGAGAACTCTTCCCGGCACCCTGCCGGAGGGGAGGATCACCACCGGGAGCTTCTCCACCACCATGGACGCCTCCCGGATGACTCGTGAGTAGTCTCCCTTGGACCATGAGTCCATGACCAGTAGCTATGTGATGTTCTCCTCCCGTTCTTGTGCTTCACTAATTAGTCCTCGTGAGCTGCCCTACATGATCGAGGCACCTATGTAATCCTTATGCTGTTGCTATGTTGAGTTTGCTGGGATCCGATGGATTATGAGATTATGTTCAGATTGATCTTGAGTAATATATTTGATCTACCTCTTTTATATTTATGTTCATAAGTAATTCTTGCATGTTCTCCGTTGTTATTTATTGCTTTGGCCAAGTAATACGTAGTGACTCCAAGAGGGAACGTTATGCTCGATTGTGGGTTCATGCCCCTCGATGACTAGCTTGAGTGACAAAAACATGAGTCTAGGGGATGTGCTGTTGCCACAAGGGGGAAAACAAGGGTGCTTGTGCCCGCGGGTGCAAGGATTGTTTACTTTACGCAAAGTTCTTTTAATGCAGTTGTCTGTTGCATTGAGTTTACACTATGGGTGGGACTCGCAACTTAATACCAGCGAGATGTTCTGGATAGATATCTCAAGGTGGATGGTTAGTAGTAGATATTGATGGATTTCGGTCTACTTACTTTGGCGTACCGCCCATGCTTTGAACCTCAACCTTTCTTGCAATGTAGTCAGCATTGGTTTGCGTTCGTGGTCCTGTCAATTGCCCAGCTGTAATTTGTTTACCTCACATAGCTGTTTTATCGTCTTTTGGGAGAGAGACATCACTAGTGAACATCATGAGACTCCGGTCCATATTACCATCATTGATCACATCCACTATTTACTTTTCGTTAATTGTTTACTATTGCAAAACACTATCTATCACTACTATCATTTGCTTTTAATCCTTTGTGAACTACAAGGCCGGAGGGATTGACAACCTCTCTGTACTCGTTGGGAACAAAGTTATTTGTATCTGTGTGCAGGTCCACGTTGATTGCTACTATCTGGCGCCGTAGCAGTTCACACCTACTTGTTGAACCTAGGAGTCTCTGGGGATTCGATCCTTGGCATCTTTGCTAAGGGAAAACACTTCCACAACACTGCATCTTACACCTTCCACTTGGTGTAACCAACGAGGGGTTCGAGGCCCATCAAGGAGTATTTTCTGGCGCCGTTGCCGGGGACTCCACTCTTCAGGATAGGGGAGTTTCACGCTATCTTTTACCTTTGCTTTTTAGTCTTGTTAGTTTACCATTCATTTTTGCTTTAGTATCCTTTATCGAAAATCACAAAAATAGTTATCTCGTTCTTTAGTTGTCATTATGTCGAGTCCTTTTGTCTTTGACGAGGCATAAGTTCTCACCTTTAAACAAAGAGGTGGGGAAAGTTTGAAAGATGCTTGGTATAGAATTAACGATTCACAAAAAAGAGCCACCAAGAAGCAACCTACTACTATCTTAGTTAGAAATTTTTATGTTGGAATTACTTCTTGGAATAGGTTTATTCTAGATACTGCTATCAATGGGAATTTCCTGGAGGCCCCAGTTTGGGAGTCTCTTAGTATTATTGAAAATCTTGTTGGGAATCTCCCTGTTGTTAGCATTCGAGAGGACATCACCCTAGCTCACATTATGAAAAAACTTGAAAGGATAGAGCTAGATATGCCAAGCATTAATAAGATGAATGAGTTGGATCGTAAGATCCAAGGGAATTTGAATAGACTTGATAGCTCCATTCATAAATTTTTTAAAATTTTGGAGACCATAAAATTCCATGACTTGGACTCTTCTAGGATAGACAAGATTGAGGAAATATTTGATACCTTAGGAACTACCTTCTCCTCGATCAAAACCAAAAAGGTAGAAACTCCGGCAAAGCGGGAGCCTAAGTTCGTTCACGTTCCGAAGGCTCCCCGTTCTAAAAGTAATCCATCTATTGCCAAATGGGTTGAAACTGTAAAGACTTTGGAAGAAACACCTCTATGTGATGAATTTATAAATGAATCTTCCCTTGACTTTTATCCTTTTGGTCTTCTACCTAGAAGTATCTCTATGAGGCCTTTGTTTGAGAGTCCTCTTAAGACTAGTTGTATTATTGAAGAGCTTTTTGATGATCTTGATGATGGTTCAATTGATATAACTTGATCTATGCATTATGCCTAGCTTAAAGGCGTAAAAGAAAGCGCTCTTGGGAGGCAGCCCAATGAATAAATTTTTTGCTTTTGTTGTGTCTTGATGTTGTTTACTGCTGTAGCATCATCATTGTATCTTTGCTTTTCATATTTGTGCCAAGTATAGCCTCTGATTGCTAGAAAGTTCAAAAGTTGTGAGGTGCTGTCCAGGAAACAGATTCTGTCCTTGGATAGAAAAATTCGTATAAAATCACCAGATCATCTTTTTGGTCTGAATTTTTTCGACAGCGTTCTCTATATAATTGTCTTTCGTGCGTCTGTTCTGAGTTTTTTGATTTGAGTTGCAGAAGTATCCCGAACAGATCAATTACTACTTTCTGTTCTGTTTTTCACAGATTCTGTCCTGTTTTGCCTTTCCTTCACTTTGCAAATCAAGAGCTTGCTTTTTCTTTGCAAAAACCTTTTGGCAATCTTGAGAAACAGTTTAACTTCAATAATATCTTTATTTACAGCAAGGTATAATTATTTTATTAAGGGTACTAACCTCGCTAATCAGATTATGATGAGTTATGTATGAAGGGAGTTTTCAAGTGTGCAAGGGAAGATGATAAAAAGATTCAGGAGTGTCAAGCGCTCAAGCTTGGGGATGCCCCGGTGCACCCCCAAGAAATATTCAAGGAGACTCAAGCATCTAAGCTTGGGGATGCCCCCGTGCATACCCTTCTCCATCAACATTATCAGTTCGTCTTTCGTTCCACTATATTTTTATCACTTCATGTGTTATGTGCTATGCTTGGAGCGTCTTGCTTTTAGTTTTCTTTTTAGTTTTTCATAACGAGTCGGAACTCAGCATTCTTTATGTGGGAGAGAAACACGCTCCACCTCTACCTAGAACATAACATAGAATTTTCATGTCTATCTATGCTGTGTGTGTTCTTTGTCTTTTAATAGCTACTATCATGCTCTGCTCTTAGTATTCATGCTTATCTTTTCAAAGAGCTTTTGTCTAGTTGGTTGCTTGAACTCTCTTTAACTACCATGCTTATCTTATTAAGAGAGTTTGCTTCCGTTGCATTGGTTAATATGTCTATGATAAAGATGCTACTTGCATAATGGTGCTTAGTAGTTCATGTTTTCTTATGGTTAATCTCAAATAGCTGGGGGGTTCCCAATGTGTTATTGGAGTACCAACTTGATTTGTTTGCCTATGATGTGATATGGATTAGTAATATCTTCCTTCGAGAATTTATTTTGATTGACTTGGCGTATGCTCACGCATATTTAAGACTGTAAAGAAAGTCTGTCAAGCCTTGATGATCTTTTGTTTCTGAGTAGCGATATAACTACCATGCCTGATTCAATATTGCTTTGTCGCTCTGCATGATTATGACCGTCATTTCTCTCTTAGTTGGTCGCTCCCAGTCTTTTCCTAACCTCCACCTGTACTAAGCGGATTAACTTTGCAATACATAGCTCATGGGAAAGTAGCTTAAAAACTATTGTGGTAAAGAACATGTTGCTTATGTATCTTATTTCTTATAAGTTGCTTGTTGAGCGGTAACCATGTTTCTGGGGACGCCATCAACTGTCACACTTTTGTTGAATATCATGTGAGTTGCTATGCATGTTCGTCTTGTCTGAAGTAAGGGTGATTTGCCGTGGGTTGTATGAATATGCATATTGTTAGAGAAGGACATTGGGCCGCCAACCAAAGCCATGTATCATGGTGGAAGTTTTAGCTTGGACATTAATCCTCAATCTCTTACGAGGATATGCTTATGCATTGAAGAGGAGTCCATCATCTATTTTCTATGTTGTCCCGGTATGGATGTCCTCAAGTTGAGATCTATCAAAAACGAGAAATAAAATGCGATTTATCTCCTTGGACCTTTGTACAGGTGGCATAGAGGTACCCCTTTGTGACACTTGGTTGAAACATATGTAATGCAATGATAACCGATGGAGATCCGAGCTAATTAGGGCAAGGTGCGAGCACTATTGGTATTCGATGCATGAGGCTTGCAACTTATAGGATGTCTTATGCATGACACATATGAAGTACTACTACCGTTGACAAAATTGCTTCTATGTTTTCAAAATAAAAGCTCTAGCACTTCAAGCACCAACTACTGAGAGCATGATTGTCATTCTGAGTGTAATGTGCATTGTCCCAAAGTAGCATAGTCTTTTGCATGATTGTGATATCGTTTATTCTGAAATCATTGTATCTAGTCATCACTTAAACCTTGAAGGTGCCCCTGCATTTATGTTTTGCATCACTAAAGGGGGCAAGCTAGATATCACTTTATCATATTTGCACATCATGTTCATTGCAAATCTTTTTGATGTTTCAGTTTCATGTTGTAAAACTTTCAGTCATTTGTGATTTTCTCATGAGGCAACGTCATTACTATAGATTCATTGTCTCAGTAAGCTTTTGTAATATGACTATGAAAAAGTCCTATATGGTTAATAGCATGTCACCACAGAAATTATTCTTGTTATCATTTACCTACTCGAGGACGAGCAGGAATTAAGCTTGGGGATGTTGATACGTCCAGAACGTATCTATAATTTCTGCTTGCTCCATGCCACTTTTGGATGATATTGCTATGATATTCATACACTTCCATACACTTTTGATCATATTTGGACTAACTTACTAATCCAGTGCACCCCAGTGCCAGTTTCTGTTTTCGGCTGTTTTTGTATTTCAGGTTTTCACGTTACGAGAGCTGCCCAGAAAAATGCAGAAAAATTATATAAAATGTCAGCGTTTCGGAAACAACCGTGCGTCCGAAGGACAGCCGGGGGGGG
>LR738710.1:702112088-702175597 GCA_902687465.1 Secale cereale | reverse complement strand
GCGCCCCCCCTAGGCCGTGCCGGGGGGGGGGGGCGCCTGGGCCCCCCTAAGCTTCCCCGATGCCCCCCTTTGGCCTATATTTAAAGCGTCCTCCGAAACCCTCAGAACAAAAACTCTTTTCGCGATCCCATCTCTGTTCCGCCGCCGCCGCCGCTTCCAAGATCGGGAGCACCAGGAGAACTCTTCCCGGCACCCTGCCGGAGGGGAGGATCACCACCGGGAGCTTCTCCACCACCATGGACGCCTCCCGGATGACTCGTGAGTAGTCTCCCTTGGACCATGAGTCCATGACCAGTAGCTATGTGATGTTCTCCTCCCGTTCTTATGCTTCACTAATTAGTCCTCGTGAGCTGCCCTACATGATCGAGGCACCTATGTAATCCTTATGCTGTTGCTATGTTGAGTTTGCTGGGATCCGATGGATTATGAGATTATGTTCAGATTGATCTTGAGTAATACATTTGATCTACCTCTTTTATATTTATGTTCATAAGTAATTCTTGCATGTTCTCCGTTGTTATTTATTGCTTTGGCCAAGTAATACGTAGTGACTCCAAGAGGGAACGTTATGCTCGATTGTGGGTTCATGCCCCTTGATGACTAGCTTGAGTGACAGAAACATGAGTCTAGGGGATGTGTTGTTGCCACAAGGGGGAAAACAACGGTGCTTGTGCCCGCGGGTGCAAGGATTGTTTACTTTACGCAAAGTTCTTTTAATGCAGTTGTCTGTTGCATTGAGTTTACACTATGGGTGGGACTCGCAACTTAATACCAGCGAGATGTTCTGGATAGATATCTCAAGGTGGATGATTAGTAGTAGATATTGATGGACTTCGGTCTACTTACTTTGGCGTACCGCCCATGCTTTGAACCTCAACCTTTCTTGCAATGTAGTCAGCATTGGTTTGCGTTCGTGGTCCTGTCAATTGCCCAGCTGTAATTTGTTTACCTCACATAGTTGTTTTATCGTCTTTTGGGAGAGAGACATCACTAGTGAACATCATGAGACTCCGGTCCATATTACCATCATTGATCACATCCACTATTTACTTTTCGTTAATTATTTACTATTGCAAAACTTTATCTATCACTACTATCATTTGCTTTTAATCCTTTGTGAACTACAAGGCCGGAGGGATTGACAACCTCTCTGTACTCGTTGGGAGCAAAGTTATTTGTATCTGTGTGCAGGTCCACGTTGATTGCTACTATCTGGCGCCGTAGCAGTTGACACCTACTTGTTGAACCTAGGAGTCTCTGGGGATTCGATCCTTGGCATCTTTGCTAAGGGAAAACATTTCCACAACACTGCATCTTACACCTTCCACTTGGGGTAACCAACGAGGGGTTCAAGGCCCATCGAGCCACGCTTCTGTGGATTCTTTAGGGACCGGTTTGACTGTAGCCATGTCTTAGTCTTGTGGTGGATCTCCAGCGCACACTCCAAGGGGGAGGTATGGGGCCGTCTTCCAAACGATGGCCGTCGGGCTGCCGCCTGTTAGGGTTCTGCCGCTTGGTGGCAGCCGGCTCCTAGGCATGGCGGCCCTAGGAGGCGGCCCAATGCACAGGCGGCCAGAGGATGATAGGCGGCCCTTATTTGTCTTTAAACGCCATGGGGGGGGGGGTCGGTGAATACACCCGTGGTCAATATCTCCGACAAGCAAACGTCAGATAATTCAGGAATTTGCTGAACTGAATGCAAGCATCTTAACATACAGACTGTACTAAGTGCCCTTCGCTTGGAGCATCTGAACATACAAAATATACTAAGTGATGCACTGGCAGGGTGAGAAACAAATCCTTGTTCATAGAACAGAGTTGATTTAATATAAAGACCCCAAACACTAGATTTGATTTTTAATAACCATTGTTAAACATGGAAGCACTATGTCGGCATTCTCAATGCACAGTGGCTGATATACCGTACTGATACTTTCATGCAATTCCCTGAACATGTTGAAGCATTTTGATATGTATAAAACATATCTAGAGGCATGCTGATATCTATAGAACAAAAAATTATACCAATTCACTAGAAAGCCTCGACAAACTACACTAGTTTTTCAGCTTATTTTGCAGCAAGTAAAACATATCAATCAAAGCTAACTAAATTAACCAGGAAGAACACCCAATTAGCTCAAACCAACCCCTCTGCCTAATCCCAAATTCACCAGACCAAAGACAGAAATGGACGGCAATTGGATAGAGACACTCCTCCTACATCCTCTTCCTATAAAAAATGGAATCTGTCTCCTTCCAAAGTATATACCCCCTACGCAGAACACCAAATAGCTCAATGGAACCCAATAAAAAATGAATCTCCCCGTACCATGAGGCGCTCGAGGGGCTCCGGCGGGGGTGCCGGGACGGAGGCCGCGTCGGCCGGGATCTTGGAGCGGAGCGGCATGAAGGCCACCTCCCGCGACGGCTGGTCGGGGGTGGCTGTCGCGGAGAGGAGCGGGTAGCGGAAGCCCACGAAGGAGAGGAGCTGGGCGCAGGAGGGCGTGCCACAGAGTACTGCAGCAGGACCTGGGGTAGGAACCCGATCCAGCCCACGCTCGAGTGAGTCCTGGATTTGGGGGTCCTTGGGTGTCCGGACTATTCGTTATGGGTCGGACTGATAGGCCGTGAAGACAAAGCAGAAGACCGTCCCCCATGTCCGGGTAGGACTCCTATGTGTGTGGAACGACAAGTTTGATGTGGGGGTGTAATGTTTCCTTCCTCTGCAAGCCAATTTTGTACAAACTCTAGGCCCCTCCGGTATGTATATAAACCGAAGGGTTTAGTCCATAGAGATCATCAAAATAATCATAGGCTAGACGGCTAGGGTTTATCCATTACGATCTCGATGTAGATCAACTATTGTAACCCAAATACTCATCAAGAACAATCAAGCAGGAAGTAGGGTTTTACCTCCTTAAGAGGGCCCGAAAATGGGTAAACCTTGTGTCCCTACTGTCCTCGTTACCATCGATCCTTAGAGTCACAGCTTGGGCGCCCTACCCGAGATCTGCCGGTTTTGACACCGACAATGGTGCTTTCATTGAGAGCTCCATTGTGTAGTCGCGATAAGTGATATGTGGCTCACCATGTCATCAACAACGATATCACTTCCGGCAGGAGCCTGAATTTTGGACAGGTCCTCCAGCTCGGCGGTTTCACCATATGCACCCTCATGACCATTAAGTCGATGGCGTCCCCTGTGATTGCCAAGCACCACCCCTACATCAGTCTCGAATACTCCGAAAAGATGGATCCGACAGACACCTCGTCCTTAAACAGGCTGCTAGATCTCATCACCGACCTGATGCTTTCAATGGCCAATGATCGGATCGGGCTTAAGCCTGACTAGGGGGAAAGCAATCTCCCGCCGATCACTCACCTGGTAGCGATCATCGAGGAACGAGCCGAAAACACTTCTTCTCCTAAATTGGAGACCAGCCATGTTCGAACCTCCGAATCCTTTGAGCCGGATACCCTTCCTTTGGGCGGGGCACCACACCTCCTGAACTCAAGGTCTAATATAGAGTCCGGGGAGCACTTGGATCCTCCAAGGCCCGAACTGGAGACCACAAAGATTTTGCGAACTTCGGATACTATATTGGGTTGGGATTCGAGTTTTACCACACCCACGCACCACAATCAATACTCTCCAAGTAATTCTAGCCGTCCAGATATATATGACCTGATGTATGTATGGCATCAACCTCAGGAAACGGTCTATCACTTCTGGGCCAGGTTCCTACTTGTTAAAAACATGATTCAAGATTGTTGCGACGATGATGCAGTTCCGGTCCTTTATCGCAATTGTACTGACAAGGTAATTTTGAACGCCCTCGATCACCGTCGCATACAAAGCTTCACAGAATTATCACACTTAGTATAGAAGTACTGCGCAATGGAAAGCATATGGAAGGCCCAAGACACCCTAATACATCTCCAACGAATCTATAATGTTTGATTGTTCCATGATGTTATATTATCATTCTTGGATGTTTTACAATCATTTTTTGGTACTAACCTATTGACATAGTGCCAAGTGACAGTTGATGTTTTCTGCTTGTTTTTTACATCGCAGGAAATCAATACCAAACTGAGTCCTAATGCAATGGAACCTTTTGTAATTCTTTTTACCAGAAGACACCTATTGGGCTAGAGAAGCACCTCGGGGGGGGGGGGTGCCTCGAGGGGGCACAACCCACCAGGGCGCGCCTGGGCCCCGAGGCGCGTCTAGGTGGGTTGTGCCCACCTCGGTGGCCTCTCGCATCGGCTCTTTGCTCTATAAATACCCTAATATTCCAGAAACCATAGGGGAGTCGACGAAAATCAATTCCAGCCACTGCAAGTTCCAGAACCACCAGATCAAATCTAGACACCATCACGGAGGGATTCAACATGTCCATTGGTGCCTCTCCAATGATTTGTGAGTAGTTCTTTGTAGACCTACGGGTCCGTAGTTAGTAGCTATATGGCTTCCTCTCTCTCTCTCTCTCTCTTGATTATAAATACAATGGTCTCTTGGAGATCCATATTGACTTTATGATCAGATCTATCTTTTTTATATCCATGCAAGTTATTTGAGTTTTCTTTGATCTCTTATACGCATGATTGCTTATATCCTCGTACTTCTTCTCCGATATTTAGGTTTTGTTTGACCAACTTGATCTATTTATCTTGCAATGGGAAGAGGTGCTTTCTGATGGGTTCGATCTTACGGTGCTTGATCCTACTGACAGAAGGGGAAACGACACGTATGTATCGTTGCCATTAAGGATAACAAGATGAGGTCTATTTCTACATAAATAGATCTTGTCTACATCATGTCATCGTTCTTATTGAATTATTCCATTTTGCCATGAACTTAATACACCAGATGCATGCTGGATAGCGGTCGATGTGTGGACTAATAGTAGTAGATGCATGCATGAGTCAGTCTGCTAATCTTGGACGTGATGCCTATATAATGATCATTGCCTGGATATCGTCATGATTATTTTAAGTTCTGTCAATTTCCCAACAGTAATTCGTTTACCCGTCGTTTGCTATTTTTCTCGAGAGAAGCCACTAGTGAAACCTACGGCCCCATGTCCCTTCTTTAATATATTTGCCTTTGCGATCTATTTTATTTGCTTTTGTTTTCAGATCTACTAAAACAAAAATACAAAAATACCTTGTTTCACTTTATTTTATTTGGCGTTCGATCTATCAACTTATTACAACTTTCTCACATCAACTTGCCAATTTTTGGCGTCATTACCCGAAAGGGTTTGACAACCCCTTTAATACGTCGGTTGCGAGTATTTGTTATTTATGTGCAGGTGCCATTCACATAGTGTTGCGTGGATCTCCTACTGGTTCGATAACCTTGGTCTCAACTCTGAGGGAAATACCTACCTTTGGTTTGCTGCATGATCCCTTCCTCTTTGGGAAAAACTGACATAGTTCTAGCAAGAATCAAAAGGAATTTCTAGCGCCGTTGCCGAGGAGACATCGTCAACATCTACCAGGTTCCTAATCACAAGTCTCATCTCCTCGCAATTTACATTATTTTCCATTTGCCTATCGTTTTCAACTCTCCCACTTCACAAAAAATTACCGTTTTATTCGCCCTCTTTTTCATTTGTCGTTTTCCGGTCGGATCTATCGCCTACTTGTGTTCTTGTTTACAATTGCTCAAAATGACGCAAGAGAACACTAATTTGTGTGAGTTTTCTAATACCAACAACAATGATTTTATTAGCACTCCGATTCCTCCTCATGCCACTAGTGCGGAATCTTGTGATATTAATGCTGATTTGTTGAATCTTGACATGAAAAATCAATTTTATGGTACTCCTAATGAGGATGCCGTGTCCTATCTTAACACCTTCGTGGAGTTATGCGATATACAAATGTGGACAATGATATTGTGAAATTGAAATTATTTCCGTTTGGTTTACGCGACTGCGCTAACATTTGGTTTTCATGTTTGCCTCGAAATAGTATTGGCTCTTGGGATAAGTGCAAAGATGCTTTTATTACTAAGTATTTTCCACCCGCAAAAATTATTTCCGTTAGAACCTAGATCATGAATTTCAAGCAACTTGAACATGAGCATGTTGCACAATATTCGGAAAGGATGAAATTGATGCTAAGGAATTGCCCAACTCATCGGTTAAATATTTGGATGATCATACAATTTTTTTAGGCGGGGTTGAATTTTGTTTCTCGAAGTCTTTTGGAATCCACTGTGGGTGGTACATTTATGGAAATTACTTTGGGTGAAGCCACTAAATTTCTTGATAATATTATGGTGAACTATTCACAATGGCATACCAAAAGGGCGCCTACTAGCAAAAAAGTTATTTTGGTCGAGATTGATTCTTTGAGTGAAAAAGTTGATGCTCTCATGAAAATGGTTGCTAGTAAGAATGCTCCTATTGATCTTAATGATATGCCTCTGTCTACTTTGATTGATCAAAATAGTGATGCTATATATGTGAATTTTATCTCTAGAAATAATTTTAACAACAATGCTTATAGAGGAAATTTTAATCCTAAGCCTTTTCCAAGAAATTCCTCAAATAGTTATGGTAATTCCTATGGTAATTCTTCCTATAATAATAATAGGAATGCCTCTGATCCAGAAAACAATATTAAAGAATTCATCAATACTCAAGAGGTTTTCAATGCTTCTATAGAAGAAAAATTGAGTAAGATTGATGATATGTCTAGAAGTATCAATATAATTTCTCATGATGTGAAAAATCTCAAGTTGATTTTTTTGCCTAAGGTTGAGGAATCAATTAGAGCTCTTTATGTTTCTATGGATGAAAGTAAAAAAAGAACCGCTATGCTTAGAGCTAAAAGAGAATTTTTAGAAAAAGCATTTTCTAGTGATTGCTTTCATAAAAATGATGAAGATCTTAAAATGATTGGTGTTTCTTCTATTTTTCCTTGTTTAGTAAAGTTCAACTTGATGATAAAGGGACTGAAGAAGAGTCAACTTTAGCTACAAGGCATCCTGATAATTTGGACGATGAAAATCTTGTTATGAAAATTGATAAAACTGGGTTTGAATAGGTCAAAAGTTTAACTAGTGATGTGCCCACTCTCTTTGATTACAAAGACCTCATGCCTACAAACAAAATAAAGCTTTTACCAAACATATTGTTAATGCTATGATGAAGCTTTAGAAGATAAGTTGGAATTAGAAGTGTCAATTCCTAGAAAGTTGCATGATGAATGGGAACCTACTATCAAAATCAAAATTAAAAATTATGAGTGCAATGCTTTATGTGATTTGGGTGCTAGTGTTTCCCCGATTCCGAAGTCTCATTGCGATGCTCTTGGTCTTACCAATATTGAAGATTGTTTTCTTAATTTGCATTTGGCGGATTCCACTATTAAAAATCGTTCGGGGAGGATAAATGATGTTCTTATTCTTGCAAATAGGAACTATGTACCCATAGACTTTATTGTTCTTGACATTGATTGCAATTCGTCTTGCCTCATTATACTTGGTAGACCGTTTTTACGCACTATTGTTGCAGTGATTGATACAAAAGAAGGGAACATTAAATTCCAATTTTCCTTGAGAAAGGGCATGGAACACTTCCCTAGACTAAATATCAGATTTCCTTATGAATCTATAATGATGGCAACATATGGATCATCGAACAAGGATGAAAAAACTTGAGATCTTTGAATTATGCCTAGCTAAGGGTGTAAAACGATAGCGCTCGTTGGGAGGCAACCCAACTTGTATCTTTTTGGTTTTTGGTTTTATTGTTGTTTTAAATAAAATACCCAATAATAACTCTGTTTAGATGTGTTTTTATGGTTTGAATAAATGTTTGTGCGAAGCCAAGCCTTTGGGATGGTTTGGTTGATAGTTGATTTGATCGCATTTGAAAACAGAAACTTTTGCGTCTAGTGCAAAAAATTCAGTAATTCACCGGAGAGTGATAATTTTCTGAAAGTTTTGCAAGTTCTTAATAAGAAAATTTGCCACGTTTTCCTATTTTTCAGAATTTTTAGAGTTGCAGAAGTATGGATAGAAAATACATCTCTTTACAGACTGTTCTGTTTTTGACAGATTCTATTTTTATTGTGTTATGTGCTTGTTTTGATGATTCCATGGTATATTTTGATGAGTTTTTGCCATAGAAATGTTGGAATATAGTAGATATAATACAAATACAAAATAAGAATTGGTTTTCTACAGTACTTGAAGTAAATATTGGTTTTGTTATACTAACGGATCTCATGAAGTTTTGTTGAGTTTTGTGTGATTGAAGTTTTCAAGTTTTGGGTGATGTTACGATGGATGAAGAAACAAGGAGTAAGAAGAGCCTAAGCTTGGGGATGCCCTTGGCATCCCAAGCTATTATCCAAAGAGAAGGAAGCAACTAAGCTTGGGGATGCCCCGAGTGGCATCCCCTCTTTCTTCTAACGACCATCGGTATCTTACTCGAGGCTATATTTTTATTCGTCACATATTATGAGTTTTGCTTGGAGTGTCTTGTATGATATGAGTATTTGCTTATTTTTATCTTTTATTTTCAGTAAATATCCTTGCTGTGCACACCCATTTTAGAGAGCCAAAATTATGCCTTGACTTGTTAGAATTGCTCTACATGCTTCACTTAATCTTTATGAGCTATGGAATTGCTATAGTGGTTCACTAATATCTTTTTGAGCACGGTGTGCTTTGTTATTTTTGAAGAAATGATCTCTTGGTTCACTTAGATTTATTTGAGAGTTAGTAAATTTTTTAAGAAATTCTCTCTTGCTCCACTTAGATTAATTTGAGAGAAAGAAATATGATGCTCATGATCTTCACTTATATTTGTTTGAGCTTATCAAAAGCAACTTATGAAATTAGTTCCAAAGTGATAGATATCCAATAAGGATATAATAAAAACTTTTATGAAGATCATTGGACAAAATAAACTTGATTGTTTGTAATAGTTTTGAGATATGATGATAGCGATATGTGAGCTATATTGATGAGTAATTATGTATTAGTAAGAATATTGATGTTGAGTTTTGTGATTCCCTATGCAAGCACGAAAGTGAATAGTCATGCAATGAAATTATATCCTACTTGTGTGGCATTATTTGGTGTTTGTTATGTTTAATGTTCCACTATGATGGTTTCCGTTCCTTGGTTGGTCGCTTCTCAATCTCTTGCTAGCCTCCACTTTGTACTAAGTAGAAATACTACTTGTGCATCCGAATCCTAAAACCCAAGTTATGCCAAATGAGTCCACCATACCTAGCTATATGCGGTATTTCCAAGCCGTTCTAAGAAAATTTGTATGTGCCAACTCTAATTTTCAAAATAAATTTATCTTTTGTGTGCCCATACCGCTCATGAAGTAGCGAGGGGTGGCTAATATTTTTCATGCTAGATGTGTTATTCTCAAGATGAGTGTTTATTCACCTGTCATTACATCAGAGTATGGCGGTTATAGGGATTCCCAGTCCCGAATGAGAAGAAAATTTTACTTTATGTTTTCAAATTATAAATTCTTTTGAAAGTGTTGGTATGGAGGGCACCCGTGGATACGGTTAGCCATGGCTTGTGAAAGTTTGGTGGAAAAGGGAATTAAGAAACATTATAATGGGGCGAGCTAGGAGCCTCCACAACGATTTAGAGCTCCCTATCGTCGGATAAATGTACGTACACGCAGGATCGCAAGTCAAGCACCTCTCGAGGTCATTTCGCGGGCCGCTGCTCCGCAGAATGAGCCCCGATTTCTCTCCATAACTGGGCCTTTTCTGCCGGCCCAACTAACTAACCCCTTCCACCGGCGTTACGCGAGAAAGGCTAAGGGATCGGTGGCTGCCCCTCCCAAAAAAAGCTCTCGACAGAGAGGAGTGGATCGGTCGCTGCGATCCTGCGAGAGACAAAGGGAGGGGATCCGTCGCTACGCGAGATGGAACCGGCGGTCGCTGCCGCCACCGTCAGTTTTGTCGACTCCATCGATCCTCCAAGGCTCCTCCAGTTTTTCGGCAATCCCTGTCTGCATCAGCCGTGAAAGAGGGAGAGCACCGGAGCCAGGGAGGTGGAGAAAAGAGGGTCTCGCTCGATCAAGATGAAGGGGCTTCTATTCGCGTTGATTGCGCGACCAGTGACTAGGTCACATCAATTTCGCGAGGAAGCAAAGAGCCTCTGCATCAATGCGACAGCGTGCACGGAGCAGACTCCATTCTCTCCTCTCTATCTCTCTAGAGAGCTTGCGTGTTTCTGACTTCTAGGTGCCATGCTCTTGAAGTCTTGATCCACCGGATGGCAGGAGACTATATTGGTGATTACAGGGGAATGGAAGGATCATGAGTAAAGAAACAAGTATGAGTCTACACGAGATAAGTACACCTCTCGCTCAGATTGGTTTATGATTATGATTTATTACGCTATAAACCTTTCTTTTTTCATGATCTTCTCGGTCTCGGGATTGGCTCGGATTATGGGGTGTTCCAGTTGATGGTTAATCGGAGCTTTTTTAGGTACTTATATTCTTTTCATGGCTTCAAACGAACATGAGGCTGAAGGGGGAATTAGGAAAATGATTCTGGTATTTACGAGGACAGTAGTACGTCATGTCTATTATATTATCTTCCCCTGAATCACATGGACCATTTGAGGTATGAATAGTGTATATACTATTACAACTTTACAAGAGGAAACGAATTAGGTACTATAGTTTAGTGCTCTGATTTCGTTCATGATTGGATGTTGTGCTTTACCCAGCCGGAAGAAAAAGACAGGCCACTAGCCACGTTCCCTCAAACCTTCCCTACTCGTATTATAGACGCATCACATTCAGATGTAACCGAATTGAAGTGGCGGGTCGGCGCCAACGAGGGTTGATGGATGCCCACTACTAGATCCTGAACCCCTGCTACTCCTCTATTTTTCTCATTGAATTAATGGCCTAAACTTCCTAACCAACCTATGATTTTGGTCTGTTGTTCTGCGATTGCAGGCTCTGGTCACAGTTGTGTAGCTGGATGGAGCACACTAGACCAGTGGAGCTCGATTTTCGGCCGCTATGGAACTACTCCGGCATGGACCACCGGTTGGTGATCTTTTTCCCTTTCAGTACCTTTGCCTCTCCTTTTACTTTATCTAGATATTTTAGAAGCTAATTTGCTATTATGTGTGTTGAGCCAAATTCCCCAGATTAATCTGCTTGTACCTAGATTCTACACTTGTTATTAGTACAAAATTTCCATTTGCTACTTTCGTACATATCTTCTCATCTTCTGCAGATTAAGCAACTAAGAAAGCCAATGGATATTTTTTCTGATAGTAAAAAGCAAATGCTTACTATATATGCTGGAATTAGTCAACTGTAAACTGTATTGCACCAATATACGAGATTCTCATCTACATCGTAAATTCATGTTAGCGTATATATCAGCATGACACCATCATCTGGTAGATTATCTCTCTCTAAACCATGTGATCTAATTTCACCTATGAGTACCAAATATAAGTTTTCTCGCATTTGAGTATTGATGGTTTCTATATTTCTTAGCTCTATAATTTTGCGACCTACTAACATCTCACTTAATTGCAATATTTTGGTTATTTTCATGTTCTCGACATTCCAAGTAATAGTATGGGGCGGCTAATCTGCAACCGACACTCATGCTCTTAAAGGTAGGATGATAATTCCAATTTCTTTCGATACAAATATATTTTTCTTATTTACGCCGTCTGAAGAATTATGAAAAGGATTTTGGAATCAGTAGCCTTGGGGACTAATATCTAGGATCTTTTCACATGAATAACTTCTAATATTCAGGTTTTGCAGCACATGTCCCTCTCCAAATCACATGTTGAAGATTCATGTGCACATTTGATGGCCACTGCTAAATATTACCTAATGTAACTTAATATAAGACGTTATTTGACACTGACAGTGTTAAAAATGTCATATATTAAATTAGGGAGGGAGTACAAACTATGGAGGATCCTCTTCTTCACATTGTAGTTGTGGAGCGATCTATCGGTTATAATATCAACTACAAGTGTTATCAACAGGGAAGTTATTCGTGCTTTGGACATGTTCTCTATAGGTAGGCTTGTTGAGATATTTAATAAGTTCGGATGCTGGGCAATTAGAACTTATTTTGTTATTGTTCTCTTTTTAGTTTCTACCATATACCTTTAGCTATTGTGAAAAACTTATTTCAACATAGTTTAGTTTCTCTGTAGTTTACGGTTTGGTTTTGTTTAGCTTTTGCGTCCATATTTGTGACAATTCCTATCATTCTACCATCAAAATTGACGGGCGCGGCAACGCGCGTCATCAATGATCTAGTAAACTTTATTTTATGTTTGGGAACCGCCTATGATACATCTAGTGTGGAAAGTGTTGGGAACTCTAAGTCGTTCTCGTTGGTGAGAAAAGCATGCCACCCAAAATAATTTTTCCTCTCAATTTAAGCTTTGAGCTATGACACCTCTACAAATCCCTACTTCCCACTGTGAAGGGCCTATCTTTTATTTTATGCAAATTTTATTTTTATTTGAGTCTCCATCTTCTCTTACAAAGCACCAACTACGGAACACTATTATCATACTTGAGCATTGGATGAAATTTACATTTGGATGTGTGGCATGAATGGATCAATGATTGAGCATGATGTTCTAGGGATAACTTGCTTTGGTATTGATATTTTGAAGGACATGTGTCGGTGTACTAAAGTAGGGGTACCTTAGTATCCCGAACTTGTGCACGAGCAGTCGCAGCGTCCCGTGGCAGGGCTTGCCGTGCGACCGCCAAGGTCCACTGTGGTTCCTCTGGAGCCATTCAAGAACAAAGTATTCAAGTTAAAGAAACAAGGCCCCGGCAAGAGGAGCTTGCCGGGAAGGCTACTCAAGGCTCAAGATCACCTCTTTGGCACAAGCCCCTGGCAAGAGGAGCTTGCCGGGGAGGCCAAACAAGGCATTCCAAGAGAACTTGCCGCGACGCGCCACGCATCCCGGCAAGGCTCGGCGAGCGACAAGCTCCCGGGCGCGACAAGATAGCAGCCGCAGCAAGGCGCTTGCCGCTGCAAACTTCCACTAAGTGCCCGCGCTCCAGCTCATCCGCCCACGCGTCGCCCTGGGACCCTTCCAGGCACACGTGGCGGAAGGCTCTGAAGCCTGGGGGACACGGTGGCAAGATGTGATGACAAGGCCACCGTCGTGGCGGACGGTGGCGCCCTGACGGACGCTTTTTACACTGTTTAGGGCGACGGCGACGGGCATTCAATGCCCTTGTCCCCTGCCGTCAGGGTTAGGTATAGAGCACTATGCATACACTGTTCCAACTACCACCCATTTTACGCTTTTACCCTCGACTGCGTTGCCACCTATCGGTGACCCCTTTGACCTATAAAAGGAGGCCCGTGCGCAACATAGAAGGGGTTCCGATCATCGATCACTCTCACGCTCGGTCCTGTTAGCGATTAGAACTGTAGCTCTTCTCGCTCCCGAGCCAAGAACGCAATACAAACCAAGGCAGGAGTAGGGTTTTACGCCCCCGTGCGGCCCGAACCTGGGTAAACTACTCGCGTGTTTGCCTCGATCTGCTCTTTGTGCATCCTCCGCCCCCTTGCCGTACCGAAAAGGGGCTCCGGTCCCATAGGTGTTCGTGGGCGACAGTTTCCCCGACATCTTTGGCGCGCCAGGTAGGGGGAGCGTTGAGGTTGTGTGAATCTGATCCGGCGTTCACGCGGGCGAAATCTCCACCAACTTCGTCAACTTCATCGACTCCATCAGCATGCCGCCGAAAAAGAAGGCTTCGGAGGCAGCAGGCCCGTCCGCGTCGATCCCACCACCGCCGGAGCCAGCGGCTGGTGGGGTAGACGCCGGCGGAAGGACGGACGTCGGCGAGGAAACTCATGGCGCCGCCAAGTCCAAGGACAGGACGGATGACCGGGCGCACTCCAAGACCTCGGCGTCCGTGCATGCACCGCGCCCGTCTCAGGAGGCGCGGGACCGGCAGCGACGTGGTACACAAGGTACCATACGCTTGCTGGGCCAAGTTCAAGCTGGCGGTTCGCGGGACGCTCAAGGCCAACATGCTGGCACGAGTAAGGCGCGGTCACCGGGACGAGACGCTGCTCCTTCTAACGCAGTTAGAAGTCCATGCATATCTCGCTCCTCGCACCGCTCGCCACCGCTCCCCGCCACTCCAGCAGAAGCTCTAGCTCGAGCTCAACTGCTCCTCGACTTCCCTCCAGCAGCAGACAGAGCCGACGACTGGAGGGCCACCATCCAGAGCCTCATCGCCTTCGCCAACGGCGACACTCCGCAGCAGCCGACGATGTCGCGGCCGCGGCAAGTTAGCCAGGCGCGGGCTGATGGCGACAAGACCACCGGGGGTGCAACCACCGTGCACTCCCCGCCCTGAAGGCCAAAATCGCCGACTCGCCGGATCAAAATCGACGACGACTCCACAGCGTCATTGGATCCGTGTGCTCGCCGCGATCAGCGCCAAGTCCTTGACGACCGACAGCAAGAGGACGCTCGAACCCGCATCGAGCGTCGAAGAGAAGCGCGGTGACAATCCGACCAGCGCGCTGGGCCCGCTGTGAACATGCAAGCACCAGGGGGGCCAGGCGACCTGCCGTACGCGGCAGGTTGTCCTGCGTTCACTCGCGAGCTGCGGCAAGTCCAGTGGCCCATCATGAAGAACTTCAAGCCCGACGTACCCGAGAAGTACGACGGCAAGACTCATCCGTCGGAGTTCCTCAGCATCTACACCATCGCGGTGCAGGCTGCCGGGGGACGAGACGAGAAGATACTCGCAAACTACTTCCTGCTAGTGCTCAAGCCAAACGTCAGATCTTGGCTCATGCACTTGCCGGAGAACTCCATCTCTTCTTGGGCCGACCTGTGCCATCAGTTTGCCGGCACCTTCATAGGTGGCCACAAGCCCCATGGCCAGGAGAGCGACCTTCACATACTCGCCCAGAAGGAAGGAGAGTCCCTGCGAAAGTATATCCAGAGATTCAGCCGCGTCCAGCACAACATCCCAGACGTCCACCCTGCCGCGGTTATTAGCGCGTTCCATCAGAATGTGCGTAACCGCCGGATGAGGGAGGAGATGGCGATGTGCAAGATCCGAGACGTCAGTGAGCTTTATGCCCTGGCCGACAAGTGCGCACGCGCTGAGGAGGGGAGGAAACTCCCCGTGGAGGATACTGGAGCAGGGGGATCGGATAGTGAGGATGCCGCCCCGGCAAAGAAGAACCGGCGGCGGAACAACGGGAAGAAAAAGAACAAGGAAGTGCTGGTCGTGGAGCAGTCCGGCAAGGAGGCTGGCGCCAAGAAAGCCCCGACAAGTGGCTCCGGCAAGGAAACTGCCGCGTGAACCAACTGTCAGACTGTGGCTGCCACCGACAAGCAGGACGGCTCCGACAAGCAATACTGCAAGATCCACCGCACCAAGGGCCACGACCTCCAGAATTGCAAAAGGGTCGAGTACCTCATCGAGCAGCAGAAAGCTGAGTACGAGCGACACGACAAGGAGAAGGCCCAGGGAGGTGGTGGAGAGTCCGGCAAGAAGCGGCCATTCAACGGTCGGGGAGGACGCCGCGGCAAGGCCAAGCAGCGGCAAGGAGATAGGCCTCCCCGCGGCCGCGACAAGGACGAAGACGAAGACGACGTTGAAGACATGGATGATGGAGATAACAGCGAGCAGGAGTTCCAGAAGGCCACAGAAGTTCTGTGCGTTGACGGAGGCGCTTCTCTGCATACTTCCCACCGCCAACTCAAGCAATGGGTGCGGGAAGTTAATGCAGCAGAGCCACCCGTCGAGTCACGCAAACTTCTGAAGTGGTCCAGCACGCCTATCATCTTTGACATTGAGGACCACCCTGATCGCACCACTGCGGTCGGGTGTTTGCCGATGTTGGTTTCACCAACCATCCGCAACCTCAAGGTCACCAAGATGTTAGTTGACGGCGGGGCCGGCCTGAACCTGATCTCCTCTGCTGTGGTCCGGAAACTCCAGATCCCCGACAGCGAGCTCGAGGAAACCGACACATTCCAAGGGATCAACCCGGGAAGGAGCAAGCCGAAGGGGAAGATCACACTGCCAGTGACATTTGGCGGAGAGCTGAACTTCAGAACCGAGAGGATCACCTTTGACGTTGCCGATATTCCTTTGCCTTACAATGGAATACTTGGCCGTCCAGCGCTCGCCAAGTTCATGGCAACATCTCATTATGCCTACAACATGCTCAAGATGCCAGGCCCGATAAGCGTCATCTCTGTCCCCGGCGACAAGAAGGACGCTCTTATCTGTGCCGAAAAGATTTACCGGGATGCAGCAGCCGCAACAGATAGCAAAACACTTGCCGCTGAAGCTCCCGGGGAGAAGAACAAGACCAAGTCCGGCAAGAGCTCTGGGGCCCACTCCGGCAAACGCACCTCTTCGGAGTGCTGCGCTGCCGTCGAGGACGCACCATCGAGCTCCACCGGCAAGTGCAAGAAGACGATGGCGGCTCCACCAGAGACAAAGAAGGTGTCCGCCAAGGAGGACGGCACTGGTGGTACTTTCACCATCAGTGCCACGCTCGATCCCAAATAGGAAAGCGCGCTCATTGCTTTCCTGCGGGCGAACGTCGACGTGTTTGCCTGGCAACCGTCTGACATCCCCGGTGTTCCCAGGAAAGTAATTGAGCACAAGCTTGTCGTTTGTCCTCACGCGCGGCCCGTCAAGCAGAAGGTTAGAAAACAAGCGGTGGAACGCCAAGAGTTTATCGCAGAAGATATCAAGAAGCTGGAAGCGGCATGCCTTGTCAGAGGTGTACTCCATCCCACGTGGTTGGCCAACCCTATTGTCGTGCGCAAAGCGAACGGGAAGTGGAGGCTTTGTATTGACTTCACCGATGTGAATAAAGCTTGCCCCAAGATCCATTTCCCTTGCCGCGCATTGATCATATTGTTGACTCCACGGCTGGATGAGAGTTGCTTTCGTTTCTTGATGCATACTCCGGATATCACCAAATCTTCATGGCTGAAGAAGATGAGGAGAAAACCGCATTCATTACTCCATGTGGCACTTATTGCTTCATACGCATGCCTTTCGGATAGAAGAATGCGGGTTCAACATTTGCAAGGGTTGTCCATACAGCTTTTGAGCCACAGATACACAAGAATGTAGAAGCTTACATGGATGACATAGTAGTCAAGAGCAAGGATAGGGCAACTCTGATACAAGATTTAGATGAAACCTTTGCGAATCTGCGCAAGATCCAACTCAAGCTCAACCCCGAGAAGTGCGTGTTTGGAGTCCCCTCCGGCAAGCTTCTCGGGTTCTTTGTATCCCAGAGAGGGATTGAAGCCAATCCCGACAAGATCAAAGCCATTGAGAACATCGAAGCACCGAAGCGCGTCAAGGATGTACGAAGACTTGTCGGCTGCGTGGCTGCTCTCAGCAGATTCATCTCTAAGTCAGCAGAACGCGCCCTGCCGTTTTTCAAAATTTTGAAAAAGGCAGGTCCAGTGGAATGGACTCCGGAAGCGGAGGCAGCGCTGTAAGACTTGAAGAGGTACCTGTCCTCCATTCCGATACTTGTCGCACCTAGGCCACAAGAGAAGTTGCTGCTGTATCTAGCAGCAACCAATCAAGTGGTTAGTGCTGCATTAGTAGCGGAAAGGGAGGCAGACGATGAGCCAGCGGCCCCGACAAGCACATCCAGCGACAAGCAGGGGACTTCCCCGACAAGCTCTGGCCCCGACAAGAATGGAACTGCGCAGATGCAAGAGGAAGTGCGGAAGAAGATGGTGCAGCGCCCAGTCTACTTTGTCAGCTCCCTTCTGCAGGGGGCTAGATCAAGGTACTCTGGTGTGCAGAAGCTGCTTTTCGGCCTTCTCATGGCCTCGAGAAAGCTGTGCCACTACTTCCAAGCACATGAGATAACAGTGGTCACTCGCTTTCCGCTGAAGAGGATACTGCAAAATCCAGAAGCGACAGGCAGGATTGTAGAGTGGGCACTTGAGCTGTCAAGCTTTGGCCTCAAGTTTGAAAGCACTTGAACTATCCAGAGTAGAGCATTGGCAGAGTTCATAGCAGAATGGACGCCAACGCCAGACAAAGAGATTCCAGAGACGAGCATTCCCGTCAAAGAAGCAAGCAAAGAATAGATAATGTACTTTGATGGTGCCTTCTCGCTGCAAGGCGCCGGTGCCGGCGTGCTGCTTGTCGCACCCACCGGAGAGCACCTCAAGTACGTCGTCCAAATGCACTTTCCCAAGGAGCAAGCAACGAACAATACTGCAGAGTATGAAGGTTTGCTTGCCGGCCTCAGAATCGCGGCGGTACTTGGGATCAATAAGCTGATTGTGCGGGGTGACTCGCAGTTGGTCGTCCGCCAAGTGAACAAGAGCTACCAGAGTCCGTTGATGGAAGCTTACGTCGACGAAGTGAGAAAACTTGAAGAGCACTTTGAAGGCTTGTAGATGGAACACGTTCCAAAAGCTCAGAACGACATCGCAGATGGCCTGTCAAAGTGTGCTGCACTAAAGCTACCTGTGGAACCGGGGACCTTTGTGCTCAAGCTAACTCAACCATCCGTAACACCATCGACTGGACAAAGAAAGAAGAGAAAGTTGGTTTCTGGTGACTACTTGCCGGCAGAGCTTCCCGAAGCAGCCGCCAATAAGGTCCCCAAGATCAATGACAAGGTTGCTGAGGAGCAGTCTGCTCCTGCAAACCCTAGGGTTTGTGCAGTTGAAGTAGGCATTCCCGACAAGTTCTGCCCCAGCAAGCTTACCGGGGAACGTCAAGCTCCGGCCGAGCCACAAGTTCTTGCCGTAGAGGCTGACGTTCCCGCAGCAGTACAGATGCCTTTAGTCCTTGTTATTGAGCCACAGGCTCCAGCATGGGCGCAGCAGATTGTCCGTTTCCTTCAAACAGGAGAACTTCCCGAAGAGCCAGAAGAAGCAGAAAGAATAACCCGGCAGTCAAATATGTATCAGTTTGTCGGCAACGAACTGTACAGAAGAAGACTCAACGGTGTGAAATTGAAGTGTATTCCCCGGGAAGATGGACAAAAGCTGTTGGCAGAGATACACGAAGGCATATGCGGCCACCACATTGGCGCGAGAGCAGTTGGCGGCAAGGCGTTCCGACAAGGTTTCTTTTGGCCAGAAGCCCTCCAGGATGCAACTGCACAAGTAACCATGTGTGAAGCGTGCCAGTTCCATTCCAGACAGATACATCAACCAGCTCAAGCTCTCCAGACGATCCCTTTGTCCTGGCCATTTTCGGTTTGGGGTCTCGACATCCTCGGCCCCTTTCCCCGCACAGCCGGGGGCTTTGAGTACTTGTATGTTGCCATAGACAAGTTCACAATGTGGCCGGAAGTGGAACCGGAGAGAAAGGTGACCGCACAGTCAGCAGTCAAGTTCTTCAGGTCGATCGTTTGCCGTTTCGGGATCCCTAACAGGATCATCACCGACAACGGTACGCAATTCACAAGTCGCACCTTCATGCAATATGTCCAAGACCTTGGCGCCAAGGTCTGCTTCGCTTCTGTTCCTCACCCGAGAAGCAACGGTCAAGCGGAGAGGGCAAAAGCTGAAGTGCTGCGCGGACTCAAGACAAGAACTTTCGACAAGCTGCACAAGTGCGGAAGAAACTGGATCGAGGAGTTGTCGGCGGCTCTTTGGTCAATCAGGACGACACCAAATCGAGCCACCGGGCAGACACCCTTTTCTCTTGTCTATGGAGCAGAGGCAGTTCTCCCCACGGAACTCGTATACGGGTCACCTCGAGTGCTCTCTTATGATGAGCTCGAGCAAGAGCAGCTGCGGCAAGATGATGCGCTGCTCCTCGAGGAGGACCGTCTTCAGGCTGCTGTACGAGCTGCTCGATACCAGCAAGCTTTGCGCCGCTACCATAGCCGCAAAGTTAAAGCCAGAAGTCTCGAGGAAGGCGACCTTGTTCTTCGGCGCGTTCAATCTGCCAAGAATTCCAACAAGTTGACGCCGAAGTGGGAAGGCCCTTATCGAGTAAAACAAGTCAGAAGGCCCGACGCTGTCCGTCTTGAGACCGAAGAAGGCTTACCGGTGATCAACTCCTGGAACATTGAGCATCTTCGCAAGTTTTACCCATAAGGCGGGGTTGCCGTGATCCGCTCCGGCAACCACCTTTTGTACAAGTCTTGCCGTTGTTGCATGTAATCCTTTGTACAAAGCCGGGCGCAGACCCCGTGCATCAGTAAAGCTTATGTGCATCACACAAATTGTCATTTCATGCCTTTTCATTTCCTTGCATGTACTGTCTGACACTTTGTGCAGCACCTACCCCCGGTAAGCAATAACGAGCCCGAGAGCTCCATATCTGTATTCTCTCTTCTGCCTTCTTTCTCCAGCAGAGGAAGGTCTCCTCGCGCACAAGTTTGCCGGGGGGGAAGGAGATAGTGGTATGGACCAGAGATAGTGGTATGGACCAAGTGCCGCTCAAGAAAGCCTTGCCTTGCCGGGAATCAAACGACATGAAAGCTAAGTTGCCAAAGTTTGAGTAATCAAATTTTTAAATTTTTAAGTTAACTTCCTTGAACGACCTCGCTTAGTATGGAAAATCTGTGCGCGGAGGAACCAACTCGTGGCTAGCCGCGCCCTTACTTTGTTTCGAGCACGCTCAACGACTTAAGTGTGCTGCGACTAATGTCGCGCCCTTGCTTCGTTTTTGAGTTCGCTCAACAATCTAAGTGTGCTGCGACTAGCCGCGACAAGGTTTCTTGTCAGCAACGGCATTGCCAGCAGGCTGCTGAAGTTCCGCACTCAGCGCTCGCGGCAAGGGTCCCTACGCCGGCAAGTTCCCTAAAAGCGTAGGGTCAAAGTATACAAAGCAAAGAAGTCAAGTAAAGGAAATAACGTTGCATTAACTACCCAAAGTAAAGTTATATTACAAAGCAACTTGTCGCAGTACTAATAGACTATTGTTCATAACGCAGTTGGCAGCGACAAGGAAGGAAGAAAGTGAACAAGACTAATCTGCGCGGTCGCCCTCGACCCTCTTGATGACGCCCACCTTATTCACAATAGGCGCGACAAGGGCCTTGAGCGCCTCTTGGTCAACGTCCGGCGGCAAGGTCCTGAGGACGTTGGTGAGGTTGAGGCCTGGGTTGCGGTGCGCTATCTTCATCAACACCTTCTCGAGGGCCCCCGCGCAGAGCCGGCGCGACTCGTCCGCCAGCTGCTTTGGGATCCTTTCCCGAAGCTGCTGGAGGGCCGGCGCCACCCCCCTGAAGAACAAGCTCAACTTGGCGCTGTGAGGGAGATTCTCGTCGATGGAGTACCCGAGGTGCTCCGCCCCAGCTCCGCCAGCTCCTTGTCGACGTCGGCAGCGGCGGCAACAAGACCCTCTGTCCAGTGCTCCACCGTCAGCCTGAAGTTGTTTTGGGAGATGGCGGCGCTGTCCAACAGCGCCTTCTCGGCCCTGAGCTCCTCCTTCAGTTTCGCCTCCCGCTCTCTGGCGCCGTCAAGCGTTGTGGTGAGGGTGGACAGCTTTAACTCCAGATCGGCGATGGAGTCCTTGGCAACGGCGAGCTCTTTTCCCTTGTCGGAGAGGCGGACCTGCAGCTCGGAATGGCTGTGGGCTTCCTTCTCCCTCTCGAGCTTCAGTGCGGCGACCTCCTCGCCGCTCGTCTTGAGGTTGGCCTCCAGTTGCGCCACCCTCACCTCCAAGTCCCTCTTGGCGGTCTCGGCAGCTGCAGCAGCATCTTTCGCTTCCTGCAGAGCTCCGCCAAGAGATTGTTCACGCGCGGCAAGCTCGTCCTCGTGGCTGTCGAGGTCGACCTTCCGCTGCGTTAGTTCGCCTTCTTGCCGGGACAACTCCTCGACGGCAAGTCGTTGCTGCTCCTCTGCTTCAGCCTTCTCCAGAATGAAAGCCTGATGCGCCTCGGCAAGCTGCTCTCGCTCCTCCTCCAAGGATCGGAGAGCTGCTTGGTTGTTGGCTCGGAGCTCTTCGGCGCGTTTCTCTAAGTCGGCGCCCGCCTTGGCGGCCAGAGCCTCTCAGGACTCCAGCTTGGCCTGCAGTGCGTGGTACAAAGCCAGAAATTTGCGCAGCAGCCGCTCCTCCTCGGGCTCGCTGCTGCTGCATGGCGCGTCGACGAACCTTAGTCCGGCGGAGGCAAGGACCTCCCCGTCGAAGACCTCTCCCTCTACGGGCGCCCTGGATGTGGACGCCCACGGGAGCTGAATGAAGACGCCGTTGCCGGCCTCCAGATAAGCGCCTGGCTCGGCCGCGGCAGCAGAGGGATCGGCAGCCGGCGCAACGTCTGACGCTTCTGCGGCCTCAGGGCCGTCAGTGCGACAGCCGGATCCCTCCTCAGCTGCCGCGCCAGCAGCCTTGGCGGTCTCGTCGGTGGCGGGCTCGTCAGCACCAGCCGCCTCTTCGGTAGCGGCGGCACCGCCAGTGTTGCCGCGTGCATCCTCCTCGACGGCGACCTCCATCTCCATCGGCTCTGCGGCGGACGGGTCTGACAGAAGAAAAGAAGAAGAAAGAAGAATAGTCAAGCAAATATCCAAAAAAGAAAGAAGAATCACAAGGAGAAAAGTCCAAGGTTCTACCTGCGCGGGCCACCTATTCGGTGGGGTTCCTTGCCCGGGAGTTCTCCCTCGGCGGCGTGGTGGTAGCTCCCGCCGGCGGAGGGCCGCTGGCGCCGTCCCTTGTCGGCGTGCTCGCCCTTGGCGGAGTACTCGCCCTTGCCGGGGTGCTCGCCCTTGCCGGGGTACTCGCCCTTGGCGGAGTGTCCTCCCTTGCCGGGGAGTTTCCCCTTGGCGGTGCGGTCGAGACGTGCGGTGCGTCGGGGGCGGTCTCCTGGCACTCCTGATGCTGCTGCTCTGCTTCTGCACAAGTCAACAAACAAAACATCAACAAGGATAGAAGGCACACGCGCGCCCGACAAGCGGAAAGTGGACAAAGGACTTGCGCTGGGGGCTGCTCCGGGGAACAGCTGCCGGGTCCGGCAAGCTTGTCGCGGGCGCACCCCCTGCCGAAGCTGCGGGATCGTCCTCAATAACGATCACTGGAACTTTGGCCCTCTTCGCCGCCCTCTGGGCCAGAGTCCTGGAAGAAAGACAGGATCAGAATCAGGCAAAAGAGATATAAGACAAGAATCAACAGAAAACCAGAGAGAAACAAGAATCGCGTAGACTTACTCTTCTTCCTCCTCGTCGTCGGAGCTGAGTGCCGTGAAATCAAAGTCCGGCTCGCGTGTCCCGGCGCGAGGAGCTGGGGGAGTGGGCTCCCTTGGCCGCTTGGCGGGAGCAGGGGCGGCGGTCTGAGAAGACCCCGCTCCGGTTGCTGCCGAAGCGCGAGGAGCGGCAGGAGCCAAGGCGCCAGTCCGGGAAGATCCTCCTCCAGTTGCCATTGAAGCACGAGGCGCTCCCTTGGCGGCCTTGCTCGTCGCGGTGGCGCGGTGCTGCGGCTGCTGGCCCGCCGGCCGCCCCGCCACGTCGGCGGCCTTGCGGAGGCGCCTCCTTGTCTGAGCTGGAGGACTTGCTGGAGGTGGCGAGCTGCCCGACGAGGAAGATGAGGAACCGAGGTTCAGTGAGCCGCCCAAGTCCTCGGCAGAGTCGCTTGACCCGACGCCCTGCTCGGCGGGTCCGCTCGACTTGGTGCCTTGCTCGGTGGGCTCGCTTGTCTCGGCGAGTCGCCCGGCAAGCTTTCCCGCTTTGTGAAGCTCTTCCTCCTCGGCGAGGCTTGTCGCCTCTGCCGCCTCCGCCTCCTCCACAGTATACCCGAACTCGCCCACGGCCCTGGCTGCAGCTGCCTCTTCCAACCTAGTGGCAATATATGCCATCTCCTGGTCTGTGGTGTCGCGGGTGAGGCCCCTCTTCTCGTCGGCGTCGATTGGTAGCTCCACCAAGTTGTCTAAGAACGTCTGCACGGCCTCGTCGGAAGGTTCCCGCCAAGTGGGGTTGATCCCGTGGGAATCACACAACGGCATCACCGCGCGGATGGCACTGAGCGCAGAGCTATTGCACAATGGAACTATGCCCGGCGGCAACGCAAACCACTCAGGATGGGCGGAGTCATACTTAAATAGCGCTTGGAGCATTGCATTGAGCTCCAGGACAGTGAAGTTGTAATTGAGGCCCGGGCGCAGCCTCATGATGTCTGCCGCGTTCTCGAACTCCCAAGCAGCCCTCTTCCTCTCCTGCAAGGGAGCGATGCGGCGGCGGAGAAAGTCTGCCTTGACGGCACCTACAGTGAGCCTGGCTTGCCGGAGGCGAAGGATCCGAGTGGTGGCTATCTTCAGCTTGTCGTCCTCAGGGGCCAGGTCACTCCAGTCGTTGCCACGTACTACTGCGGCTTGGCGCCGGGAAGTGAACGGCTGCGGGTCATCCTCTATAATCCAACACCAGTTAGCCCTCCACTCATCCCACTTGCCGCGGAGCTCCCCCGTCAAGTAAGCCTCTTTCTTATGGAGCCTAAAAATCCAAGAGATTCCGCCAGACAGAGGTGACCCTGACTCGACTCGAGGTATGAAGTAATGGCGGAAGAGTGCTACATTGGGGTAAACTCCGACGAAATTTTCGCATAGATGTGCGAAAATGGCCACGGTCAAGACGGCGTTTGGGGTGAAGTCAAGGAGATGAAACCCGTAGGTATTCATGATGTCGCAGAAGAACTCCGAGAAGGGCGGGCATAGCCCGCAGTAGAAGAACAGAGCAAAAAAGGCATAGCCACCCGGAAACATCTCGCAGGCCACCGCGGGGAGTACCTTGGTGCGCGGATGCGCCTTTGTCTCCCTCGACCAGAAGAGGTAGAAGGTGTCTTTCAGCTCCTCCGCATCAAGCCTTGGCGGGAAGACCGCCATTTTCTTCCGCATTGCTACTAGCCGCAGCGCCTTAGCGGACTTCGCGGCCTTCGCCTTCTCGCCCTTCCGGGCCATGGTGGGGACGGTGGGGGAAGTCGAAGGCGCTGGTGATGCTGGCGGCGGCGGAGGGGGGCGGAGCGCTCCTCTCTTTCAACCTTCTGGGAGGAGGGGAGCGGCGGGGGTTTCTGGAGGATGAAGAAGCAACGGGCGAATGGAAGGAACTTCCCCTGTTTCCCCTGCTTTTAAGGGCCCGCGATTGACGCGTGCCGTTAGGGAGGGGCGCGGTGGATACGGAGTGGGATACGGCATGCCGCGGGCCGCGCGTGCCCGTGCACTGTTTTGGGCCTGGCCCAACAGCGCTCTGCACCGTGTATGGCCCAGGCCCGGGGGCTCCTGTCGGTGTACTAAAGTAGGGGTACCTTAGTATCCCGAACTTGTGCACGAGCAGTCGCAGCGTCCCGTGGCAGGGCTTGCCGTGCGACCGCCAAGGTCCACTGTGGTTCCTCTGGAGCCATTCAAGAACAAAGTATTCAAGTTAAAGAAACAAGGCCCCGGCAAGAGGAGCTTGCCGGGAAGACTACTCAAGGCTCAAGATCACCTCTTTGGCACAAGCCCCTGGGAAGAGGAGCTTGCCGGGGAGGCCGAACAAGGCATTCCAAGAGAACTTGCCGCGACGCGCCACACATCCCGGCAAGGCTCGGCGAGCGACAAGCTCCCGGGCGCGACAAGATAGCAGCCGCGGCAAGGCGCTTACCGCGGCAAACTTCCACTAAGTACCCGCGCTCCAGCTCATCCGCCCACGCGTTGCCCTGGGACCCTTCCAGGCACACGTGGCGGAAGGCTGTGCAGCTTGGGGGACACGGTGGCAAGATGCGATGACAAGGCCACCGTCGTGGCGGACGGTGGCGCCCTGACGGACGCTTTTTACACTGTTTAGGGCGACGGCGACGGGCATTCAATGCCCTTGTCCCCTGCCGTCAGGGTTAGGTATAGAGCACTATGCATACACTGTTCCAACTACCACCCATTTTACGCTTTTACCCTCGACTGCATTGCCACCTGTCGGTGACCCCTTTGACCTATAAAAGGAGGCCCATGCGCAACGTAGAAGGGGTTCCGATCATCGATCACTCTCACGCTTGGTCCTGTTAGCGATTGGAACTGTAGCTCTTCTCGCTCCCGAGCCAAGAACGCAATACAAACCAAGGCAGGAGTAGGGTTTTACGCCCCCGTGCAGCCCGAACCTGGGTAAACTGCTCGCGTGTTTGCCTCGATCTGCTCTTTGTGCATCCTCCGCCCCCTTGCCGTACCGAAAAGGGGCTCCGGTCCCATAGGTGTTCGTGGGCGATCAGTTTCCCCGACAACATGGTTCTTCGTTAATATGCTTGAATATTGTAGTCCTCATGTTAAAACTAGACTCTTGCTTTGAACCATATAAAAAGTCCAGTTGCCCATGCTATAAAATAAAGAATATGAGATGAACACGATAGGTAGCATTCCACATCAAAAATTCTGTTTTTATCATTTACCTACTCAAGGACAAGCAGGAATTAAGCTTGGGGATGCTGATACGTCTCCAACGTATCTATAATTTTTTATTGTTCCATGCTATTATATTATCATTCTTGGATGTTTTACAATCATTTTTTGGTACTAACCTATTGACATAGTGCCAAGTGCCAATTGTTGTTTTTTGCTTGTTTTTTACATCTCATGAAATCAATACCAAACGGAGTGCAAATGCATCGAAACTTTTTTTGGATTTGTTTGGACCAAAAGACACATAGGGGGTGCCCCGAGGGGGCACAACCCACCAAGGCGCGCCTGGGCCCCCAAGCACGCCCATGTGGGTTGTGCCCACCTCGGTGACCTCCCGCATCACCTCTTCGCTCTATAAATACCCCAATATTCCAGAAACCCTAGGAGTAGACAAAAATCAATTCCAGCCACCGCAAGTTCCAGAACCACCAGATTCAATCTAGACACCATCACGGAAGGGTTCATCATGTCCATTGGTACCTCTCCGATGATGTATGAGTAGTTCTTTGTAGACCTACAGGTCCGTAGTTAGTAGCTAGATGGCTTCATCTCTCTCTTTTTATTATCAATACAATGGTCTCTTGGCGATCCATATGATGTAACTCTTTTTGCGATGTGTTTGTTGGGATCCGATGAACTTTAAGTTTATGATCAGATCTATCTATTTATATCCATGAAAGTTATTTGAGTCTTCTTTGATCTCTTATATGCATGATTTCTTATAGCCTCGTATTTCTTCTCCGATACTTGTGTTTTGTTTGGCCAACTTGATCTATTTACCTTGCAATGGGAAAATGTGCTTTCTGATGGACTCGATCTTATTGTGCTTGATCCCAGTGACAGAAGGGTAGCCGACACGTATGTATCGTCGGCATTAAGGCTAACAATATGGAGTCTATTTCTACATAAATAGATCTTGTTTACATCATGTCGTTCTTATTGCATTACTCTGTTTTTCCATGTACTTAATACACTAGATGCATGCTGGATAGCAATCGATGTGTGGAGTAATATTAGTAGATGCAGGTAGGAGTCGGTCTACTAATCTTGGACATGATGCCTATATAATGATCATTGCCAGGATATCATCATGATTATTTGACGGTCTATCAATTGCCCAACTGTAATTCGTTTACCCACCGTTTGCTATTTTTCTCGAGAGAAGCCACTAGTGAAACCTACGGCCCCCGGGTCTCTGATACGTCTCCAACGTATCTATATTTTATGAAGTATCCATGCCATGTTTATAACAATTTTATATGGTTTTGGTATGATTTGCATGGAACTAACCCGGACAGACTTTGTTTTCAGCACAACTACCGTGGTGTTGTTTTTTGTGCAGAAATGAAAGTTCTCCAAATGAGCTACATTTTGATGATTTTTTTGGAACAAAAGAGGCCCCCGAAGCTTCATGGATGGACCAGAAGGTGAAGGAGTAGGGCACAAGACACCGGGGCGCGCATGGGCCCTTGCCCGTGCCCCGGTGGGTTGTGCTCACCTCAAGGCCCATCCGGACGTGAGACCGACAATATTTTTTCCTATAAATAGAGAAACGAATAGAAATAACCCTATGTCAGAAGTTCCGCCGCCGCAGGCCTCTGTAGCCACCGAAAAACCAATCTAGAACCTTTCTGGCACTCCGTCGGAGGGGTAAATCATCACCGGTGGCCATCTTCATCATCTCGGCGGCCACCATGATGAGGAGGGAGTAGTCCACCCCCGCGGGCTGAGGGTATGTACAAGTAGCTATGTGTTGTATCTCCCTCTCTCTCGTGTTCTTGATGGCACGACCTTGATGTATTGGGGGCTTTGTTAAGATAGTCGTATCATATGGTCCCCTCTCTATCTTGTGATGAATTGAGTTTTCCCTTTGAGATTTCTTTGGATTGAATACTTTTATGGATTTGAGAACACTTGATATATGTCTTGCAATTAAATACTCGTGGTGACAATGGGGTATCATATTGATCCACTTGATATATGTTTTGGCACTCAACTTGCGGATTCCCGAAGTGACATTGGGGTAATCTATGCATATGGGTTGATGCACGTTCTTGTCATTGTTTCTCTGGTAGAAATCTTGGGGCATTCTTTGAATATGTTTTGGTGTTATCTTAGTACGAACTCTTGGAAGATCAATCGAAAAAGATAACCTTGTGTTTTTCTAGTACGGACTCTTGATAGATAGATCGAAAAGGATAACTTTATGTTGTTTTAGTACAAACTCTTGATAGATTGAACGGAAAGAATAACTTTGAGGTGATTTCATTGAGGGTGGTTATGTGATCCAATTATATTAGCACTGTTGAGAGATTGGACTAGCGAATGTACGGACCCTAGGCCTTGTTTCCATCATTGCAATACCATTTGTGCTCACTTTTGTTACTTGCTACGTTGCTGCTTTTTATTGTTTGCACTACAAAAATCAATATCTACTATCAATATTACACTTGTATCACCATCTCTTTACCGAACTAGTGCACCTATGCAATTTCCCATTGTATTTGGTGTGTTGGGGACACAAGAGACTTTTTATTATTTGGTTGCAGGGTTGTTTGAGAGAGACCATATTCATCTTACACCTCCTATGGATTGATAAACCTTAGGACATCCACTTGACGGAAAATTGCTACTGTCCTACAAAACTCTGCGTTTGGAGGCCCAACACGTGTCTATAAGAATAAAGTTGCATAGTAGACATCAAGCTCTTTTCTGGCGCCCTTGTCGGGGAGGTGAGTGCTTGAAGGTATATCTTTAGATCTTCCAACCAAATTTTTTGGTTTCTTGTTTTATCACTAGTTTGGCTCATAAAAGAAAACTAAAAAATGGAATTGATGTTGCATCATATTATTGATCATCTTTATAATATCTTTCTTGAAAATGATGGATCGCAAAACTGTGTTCAATTGTTAGAAGAAGAAGTCAATAAAATGTTTGGCACAAAATATTTGAATGATGAGCATGACTGCAATGTTGTTAGTATGAATTCTTTGAATATCCATGATGCTAATGATATGCAAAGCCATAAGCTTGGGGTTGCTATATTTGATGAATATGATATTTTTAGTCCCCCAATTTATTATGATGATTGCATGCCTCCTATTTAGTAATGAATCCACTACTTTGGAGAAGGTTGCAATTGATTATGACAACAAAGTCCCTATCTATGATGATTATGGAGATGACATGTATGCTATATTGAATAATGATAACCATGAAACTTGTCATCATAACTTTAATTTTCAATCTCATGATACTTATTTTGTTGAGTTTGCTCCCACTACTATTCATGAGAATAAATTTTCTTATGTGGAGAGTAGCAAAATTTATATGATTTTGCATCATGAAAATAATGCTTTACGTGATGGCTATATTGTTCAATTCATTCATGATGCTATTGAAAATTATTACGAGAGAGGGACATATGCTTGTAGGTATTGCAATAATATCAAGTTTACTCTCTATGTGTTGAAAATCTTGAAGTTTTGCTTGTTTTGCCTTCCTATGCTAGTTGATTCTTATTCCCATAAATTGTTTGCTCGCAAAATACCTATGCATAGGAAGTGGGTTATATTTGAATGTGCTTTCAATGTGATTCATGATGCTCTCTTTATGTTTCAATTCTTATCTTTTATGTGAGCATCATTGAAATCATCATGCCTGGCTAAAAGGCATTACAGCAAATCGCTTGTTGGGAGACAACCCAACACTTATATGTACTGTTTTTGTGTGTTCACATGAGTATGCTACTGTAGTAATCATGTTTTATAGCTTTTGTTTCAATAAAGTGCCAAATAAAGCCTTAGGATCATGCTGGGTGTTAGTAGATTTGATCTTGCTGAAAAACAGAAACTTTCGCGCTCACGAGAAAAATTATCATTTTTAATAGCTGAGTGATTTTAAGTTGATTCTTTTGGCAGAATTTTAATTAACAAATTTCTCAAGTGGTTGTAGTTTTTCAAGATTTTTAGAGTTGCAGAAGTATGGTGAATGTTCAGATCATTACAGAATGTTCTGTTTTTGAGAGATTATGTTTTTAATGCATAGTTTGCTTGTTTTCTAGTTTCTATGGCTTATATTGATCAATACAAATTGTAGAAATGATATGCTACAGTAGGAATTGTGTGAGAACAATTATGAATATTGTCTTTGACAGTACCCAAAGTGAATGATTTGTTTTATCATACTAACCCATCTCACGAAGTTTTGTTAATTTTTGTGTGATTGAAGTTTCCATGTTTTGGGTGAGATGTCGATATGAGGAGAATAAGGAGTGTCAATACCCTAAGCTTGGGGATGCCCAAGGCATCCCAAGGTAAGATTCAAGGAACAAACCAAGCAACTAAGCTTGGGGATGCCCCGGAAGGCATCCCCTCTTTCGTCTCCAACATTATCGGTAACCTCACTTGGAGCTATGTTTTCATTCGTCACATGATATGAGTTTTGCTTGGAGTGTCAATTTATTTTGTTATAATTTGCTTGCTGATATTTAGAATATTTTTTTGCATCTTTTATTTCAATAAAATTGTCAATGATAGCCTTTACCATGCTTATTTTGCAAGTATACCTGTTGCTATTTGAAAACAGAAAGTTTTCTATCATTGTCTAAACTCTTATGGATAGTCAGAACGTGATAAAATCTTTAAATTTTTACAAATTTAGCATGAATAAGTTCTATGTAACGTGGTAATTTTTTCAGAATTTTTAGGGCTAGGAAAGTATGAGAACAATTCCATTCTTTACAGACTGTACTGTTTTGACAGATTGATGTTATGTTTGCATATGTTTGCTTGTTTAATGATTCTATTTGTGGATAGGATTATTAAATATGCAA
The DNA here is from genome assembly GCA_902687465.1 of Secale cereale. NCBI lineage: Eukaryota > Viridiplantae > Streptophyta > Magnoliopsida > Poales > Poaceae > Secale > Secale cereale. The sequence goes on along the minus strand of LR738710.1, from coordinate 702,144,396 downwards.
AGGAATTTAGTATGTAATATTGAATAATAATTTTAGTGATTTTCTACAGTAGAGTTGTTGGGGAACGTTGCATGGGAAACAAAAATTTTCCTACCGTTCACCAAGATCAATCTAGTAGATGCAACTACGAGGGGAGAGTGTGATCTACGTACCCTTGTAGATCGCTAAGCGGAAGCGTTATGAACGCGGATGATGGAGTCGTACTCGTCGCGATTCAGATCGCCGAAGACCTAGCACCGAAGCAACGGTGCCTCCGCGTTCTTCACACGTACGGCTCGGGGACGTCTCCTCCTTCTTGATCCAGCAAGGGGTGGAGGAGAGGTTGATGGAGAACCGGCAGCACGACGGCGTGGTGGTGATGGTGGAGAAGAACTCCAGCAGGGCTTCGCCTAAGCACCGCGGGAGAGGAAGATGTAACGGGAGAGGGAGGGCAGCACCGAGGAACAAACTGTGTTGGCTGCCCTCCCTTTGCCCCACTATATATAGGGGGGGTGGAGAGGTTAGGGCGCCCTAGGGTTTCCCCTTAGGGGCCGGCGGCCAGGGCAAGGGGAGGGGGCGGCGGCCAGGGCAAGGGGGGGCGGCCAGGCCCTAGGGTTTCCCCCCCTAGGTGCCTTGCCCCCCAAGGCCAAGGGGTGCGGCCAGCCCTAGGGGGTCCCACCCCCTTAGCCGCATGGGGAGAGGGCCCAGGGGGGGCGCACAGCCCCCTGAGGGCTGTGGTGTCCCCCCTTGTGGCCCAATAGGCCCAGAACAACTTCCGGACCCCCCGAATTCCCTTCCGGTACTCCGCCGATTTCCCGATGCTCCCCGGAACACTTCCGGTACTCCGAAACCTTTCATCCTATATATCAATCTTCGTCTCCGGACCATTCCGGAGACCCTCGTCATGTCCGGGATCTCATCCGGGACTCCGAACAACCTTCGGTAACCATGCACTCTTCTCACTAACAACCCTAGCGTCACCGAACGTTAAGTGTGTAGACCCTGCGGGTTCGGAAACCATGTAGACATGACCGAGACACTCCCAGGTCAATAACCAATAGCGGGATCTGGATACCCATATTGGTTCCCACATGTTTCTCGATGATCTCATCGGATGAACCACGATGTCAAGGATTCAGGCAATCCCGTATACAGTTCCCTTTGTCTCGTCGGTATGTTACTTGCCCGAGATTCGATCGTCGGTATCTCTATACCTAGTTCAATCTCGTTACCGGCAAGTCTCTTTACTCGTTACCGTAATACATAATCCCGTGACCAACTACTTAGTCACTTTGAGCTCATTGAGATGACGTATTACCGAGTGGGCCCGGAGATACCTCTCCGTCATACGGAGTGACAAATCCCAGTCTCGATCCATGTCAACTCAACAAACACCCTCGGAGATACCTGTAGAGTACCTTTATAGTCACCCAGTTACGTTGTGACGTTTGGCACACACAAAGCACTCCTACGGTGTCAGTGAGTTACATGATCTCATGGTCATAGGAACTTATACTTGACATGCAAAAAACTATAGCGATAACTGACACGATCAAAAGCTATGTTTACGTTTGGGTCTCGTCCATCACATCATTCTCCTAATGATGTGATCCCGTTATCAAATGACAACTCATGTCTATGACCTGGAAACCGCGGTCATCTTTGATCAACGAGCTAGTCCTGTAGAGGCTCACTAGGGACACAAAGTCTATCTATTCATCCACACGTGTATTTGAGTTTCCAATCAATACAGTTATAGCATGGATAATAAACGATTATCATGAACAAGGAAATATAATAATAACTCTTTTATTATTGCCTCTAGGGCATATTTCCAACAGTCTCCCACTTGCACTAGAGTCAATAATCTAGCATTACAAAGTAATGAATCTAACACCCATAGAGTCTTGGTGTTGATCGTGCTTAGCCCGTGGAAGAGGCTTAGTCAATGGATCTGCAACATTCAAATCCGTGTGTACTTTGCAAATGTTTATGTCCTCCTCCTTGACCGAATCGCGGATGGAATTGAAGCGTCGCTTTATGTGTCTGGTCCTCTTGTGAAACCTTGGTTCCTTGGCTAGAGCAATGGCACCAGTGTTGTCACAGAACAGAGTCATTGGGTTCAGTGCACTAGGCACAACTCCAAGATCTGTCATGAACTCCTTCATCCAGACACCTTCCTTAGCCGCCTCCGAGGCAGCTATATACTCCGCTTCACATGTAGAATCAGCTACCACGCTCTGCTTGGAACTGCACCAGCTTACTGCTCCCCCGTTGAGAATATATACGTATCCGGTTTGAGACTTGGAGTCATCCGGATCAGTGTCAAAGCTTGCATCGACGTAACCCTTTACGACGAGCTCTTGATCACCTCCATAAACGAGAAACATATCCTTAGTCCTTTTTCAGGTACTTTAGGATATTCTTGACCGCTGTCCAGTGATCCATACCAGGATTACTTTGAAACCTTCCGGCCATACTTATGGCAAGGCTGACATCTGGTCTTGTGCACAGCATTGCATACATGATAGAGCCTATGGCTGAAGCATAGGGGACGACACTCATCTTTTCTCTATCATCCGCAGTCACTGGGCATTGAGTCTTACTCAACTTTGTACCTTGTAATACCGGCAAGAACCCCTTCTTGGATTGATCCATTTTGAACTTCTTCAAAACTTTATCAAGGTACGTGCTTTGTGAAAGTCCTATCAAGCGTCTTGATCTATCTCTATAGATCTTGATGCCCAATATGAAAGCAGCTTCACCGAGATCTTTCATCGAAAAACTCTTGTTCAAATACCCCTTCACGCTATCCAAAAATTCTATATTGTTTCCAATCAGCAATATGTCATCCACATATAATATTAGAAACGCTATAGAGCTCCCACTCACTTTCTTGTAAATACAAGCTTCATTGTAAACTTGTATAGACCCAAATGCTTTGATCACCTCATCAAAGCGAAGATTCCAACTCCGAGATGCTTGCACCAGCCCATAAATGGAACGCTGGAGCTTGCATACTTTGTCAGCATTCTCTGGATCGACAAAACCTTCTGGTTGTATCATATACAACTCTTCCTTAAGAAAACCGTTAAGGAACGCTGTTTTGACATCCATCTGCCAAATTTCATAATCGAAAAATGCAGCTATTGCTAACATGATTCGGACGGATTTAAGCATCGCTACGGGTGAGAAAGTCTCATCGTAGTCAATCCCTTGAACTTGTGAAAAACCCTTTGCCACAAGTCGAGCTTTATACACGGTGACATTACCGTCAGCGTCCGTCTTCCTCTTAAAAATCCATTTATTCTGAATGGCCTTCCGCCCTTCAGGTAATACTTCCAAAGTCCATACTTTGTTTTCATACATGGATCCCATCTCAGATTTCATGGCCTCTAACCATTTGTCGGAATCTGGGCCCACCATCGCTTCTCCATAGCTCGTAGGTTCACCGTTGTCTAACAACATGACCTCCAAGACAGGGTTACCATACCACTCAGGTGCAGTGCGTACCCTTGTCGACCTACGAGGTTCGGTAGTAACTTGATCGGAAGCTTCTAGATCATCATCATTGGCTTCCTCTTCAACCTCTGTAGGCTCCACAAAAACATCTTTCTGTGCTGCGCTACTTTCTGGTTGAAGCAGAGGTTCAATAACCTCATCAAGTTCTACCTTCCTCCCACTCAATTCTTTCGAGAGAAACTCTTTCTCGAGGAAGGACCCGTTCTTAGCGACAAACACTTTGCCCTCGGATCTGAGATAGAAGGTGTACCCAACTGTTTCTTTTGGGTATCCTATGAAGACACATTTGTCCGCTTTGGGTTCGAGCTTTTCTGGCTGAAGCCTTTTGACATAAGCATCGCAACCCCAAACCTTGAGAAAAGACAACTTAGGTTTCTTACCAAACCACAGTTCATACGGTGTTGTCTCAACGGACTTATATGGAGCCCTATTTAAAGTGAATGCAGCTGTCTCTAACGCATATCCCCAAAACGATAGTGGTAAGTCGGCAAGAGACATCATAGAACGTACCATATCTAATAGGGTTCGATTACGACGTTCGGACACACCATTACGCTGTGGTGTTCCAGGTGGTGTCAACTGTGAAACAATTCCACATTTTCTTAAGTGATCACCAAACTCATAACTCAGATATTCTCCCCCTCGATCAGATCGTAGGAACTTGATCTTCTTGTTACGATGATTTTCAACTTCACTCTGAAATTGCTTGAACCTTTCAAAAGTTTCAGACTTATGCTTCATCAAGTAAATATACCCATATCTACTTAAGTCGTCAGTGAAGGTGAGAAAATAACGATATCCACCGCGCGCCGTTACACTCATCGGACCGCACACATCAGTATGTATGATTTCCAATAAGTCACTTGCCCGTTCCATTGTCCCTGAAAACGGGGTCCTTGTCATCTTGCCCATGAGGCACGGCTCGCACGTGTCAAGTGATTCAAAATCAAGAGACTCCAAAAGTCCATCAGCATGGAGCTTCCTCATGCGTTTTACGCCGATATGACCGAGACGGCAGTGCCACAAGAAAGTGGTATTATCATTATCTACTCTACATCTTTTGGCATCAATGTGATGAACATGTGTATCATCACTATCGAGATTCAATAAGAATAAACCCCTAACTTCGGGTGCATGACCATAAAAGATATTACTCATATAAATAGAACAACCATTATTCTCTGACTTAAATGAGTAACCGTCTCGCAATAAACAAGATCCAGATATAATGTTCATGCTTAACGCAGGCACTAAATAACAATTATTCAGGTTCATAACTAATCCCGATGGTAATCGAAGAGCGAGCGTGCCGACGGCGATCACATCAACCTTGGAACCATTTCCCACGCGCATCGTCACTTCGTCCTTCGCCAGCCTCCGTTTATTCCGCAGTTCCTGTTTAGAGTTGCAAATGTGAGCAACCGAACCGGTATCAAATACCCAGGCACTACAACGAGAGTTGGTAAGGTACACATCAATAACATGTATATCATATATACCTTTGTTGTTGTTGGCCCCCTTCTTGTCCGCCAGATACTTGGGGCAGTTCCGCTTCCAGTGGCCATTCCCCTTGCACTAGAAACACTCAGTCTCTGGCTTGGGCCCAGCCTTGGGTTTCTTCACTGGATTAGCAACTGCTTTGCCACCCTTCTTAGAGTTACCCTTCTTGCCCTTGCCATTCTTCTTGAAACTGGTGGTCTTATTGACCATCAACACTTGATACTCCTTCTGGATGTCTGCCTCAGCGACTTTCAGCATCGAAAACAGCTCGGCGATGGTTTTATTCATCCCTTGCATGTTGTACTGCTGGACGAAGCTCTTGTAGCTTGGAGGGAGTGACTGGAGAATTCTGTCAATGATAGCCTCATCCGGGAACACAAGTCCCAGATCAGCTATGCGGGTATAGTACCCAGACATCTTCAGTAAGTGCTCACTGACAGACGAATTCTCCTCCATCTTGCAAGCGAAGAATTTATCGGTGGTCTCATACCTCTCGATCTTAGCATTCTTCTCAAAGATGAATTTCAACTCCGTGTACATATCATATGCACCATGACGTTCAAAACGCCTTTGGAGTCCTCCTTCCAAGCCGTACAACATGGCACATTGTACTATCGAATAGTCATCCGAACGCGTCTGCCAGACGTTCATATCGTCCGCAGAGGCTCCAGGAGCGGGGGGTTGACCTAGCGGTGCATTTAGGACATAAACCTTTTGGGCAGCTGTGAGGATGATCCTCAGATTGCGGAGCCAGTCCACAAAGTTGCTCCCATCATCTTTCAGTTTAGCTTTCTCTAGAAACGCATTAAAATTCAGGGGAACTCCTGCGCGAGCCATCTACAACATAAATTTGCAAAGACATTTTAGACTATTGTTCATGATAAGTGAGTTATTACCTAATCAAATTAATTATAACTCCCACTCAAATTGACATCCCTCCGGTCATTCGAGCGTGACATGATCCAAATTCACCAACCCAAGTCCGATCATCACGTGAGATGAGGTGGTGTCAATGGTGAACATCAACATGTTGATCATATCTACTATATGACTCATGCTCGACCTTTCGGTCCTCCGTGTTCCGAGGCCATGTCTGTACATGCTAGGCTCGTCAAGTCTAACCCGAGTGTTCTGCACGTGCAAAACTGGCTTGCACCCATTGTATGCGAACGTAGAGTCTATCACACCCGATCATCACGTGGTGCTTCGAAACGACGAACCTTCGCAACGGCGCACACTCGGGGGGAACACAATTTTATCTTGAAATTTTAGTGAAGGATCACCTTATAATGCTACCGTCGTCCTAAGCAAAATAAGATGCATAAAAGGATTAACATCACATGCAAATCATAAGTGACATGATATGGCCATCAACTCGTGCTTTTGATCTCCATCTCCAAAGCACCGGCATGATCTCCATCGTCACCGGCGCCACACCATGATCTCCATCATCATGATCTCCATCATCGTGTTGCCATCGGGGTTGTCGGCGCCCCACCATGCTCTTACTACTATTGCTACCGTTTAGCGATAAAGTAAAGCATTACAAAGCGCTTAATGATTGAAACGCAGGTCATACAAAAATAAAGACAACCCTATGGCTCCTGCCGGTTGCCGTATGCATCGACATGCAAGTCGATGTTAACTATTACAACATGATCATCTCATACATCAAAATATATTTCATCATGTCATTGGCCATATCATATCACATACATACCCTGCAAAAACAAGTTAGACGTCCTCTAATTTGTTGTTGCATGTTTTACGTGGCTGCTATGGGTATCTAGCAAGAACGCTTCTTACCTACGCAAAGCCACAACGGTGATATTCAAGTTGCTATTTAACCTTCTACAAGGACCGCCTTGTTCTATTCCGATTCAACTAAGATAGGAGAGACAGACACCCGCCAGCCATCTTATGCAACAAAAGTCACATGTCTGTCGATGGAACCGGTCTCATGTACGTGGACATGTAAAGTTGGTCCGGGCCGCTTCATCCCATAATACCGCTGAATCAAGAAAGACTAAGGAGGGCAGCAATTTAAACATCAACGCCCACAAACCCTTTTGTGTTCTACTCGTGAAAGCATCTACGCAAGATCCTAGCTCATGATGCCACTGTTGGGGAACGTTGCATGGGAAACAAAAATTTTTCCTACGTTCACCAAGATCAATCTAGGAGATGCATCTACGAGAGGAGAGTTGGATCCACGTACCCTTGTAGATCGCTAAGCGGAAGCGTTAAGAACGCGGTTGATGGAGTCGTACTCGCCGCGATTCAGATCGCTGAAGATCCAAGCACCGAAGCAACGGTGCCTCCGCGTTCTTCACACGTACGGCTCGGGGACGTCTCCTCCTTCTTGATCCAGCAAGGGGTGGAGGAGAGGTTGATGGAGAACCGGCAGCACGACGGCGTGGTGGTGATGGTGTAGAAGAATTCCAGCAGGGCTTCGCCTAAGCACCGCGGGAGAAGAAGATGTTATGGGAGAAGGAGGGCAGCACCGAGGCACGAACTTGTGTTCGCTGCCCTCCCTTTGCCTCACTATATATAGGGGGGTGAAGAGGGGAGGGGCGCCCTAGGGTTTCCCCTAGGGGCGGCGGCCAGGGCAAGGGGGAAGGGGGCGGCGCCCCCTGGGGTTAGGGTTTCCCCCCCCAGGTGCCTTGCCCCCCAAGGCTAAGGGGGTGCGGCCACCCTAGGGGGGTCCACCTCCCTTGGCGCACAAGGAGAGGGCCCAGGGGGGGCGCACAGCCCTATGAGGGCTGTTGTGTCCCCCCTTGTGGCCCATTAGGCCCAGAAACACTTCCGGGACCCCCGAAACCCGATGCTCCCCGAACACTTCCGGACTCCGGAACCTTTCATCCTATATATCAATCTTCGTCTCCGGACCATTCCGGAGACCCTCGTCATGTCCGGGATCTCATCCGGGACTCCGAACAACCTTCGGTAACCATGCACTATTCTCACTAACAACCCTAGCGTCACCGAACCTTAAGTGTGTAGACCCTGCGGGTTCGGAAACCATGTAGACATGACCGAGACACTCCCAGGTCAATAACCAATAGCGGGATCTGGATACCCATATTGGTTCCCACATGTTTCTCGATGATCTCATCGGATGAACCACGATGTCAAGGATTCAGGCAATCCCGTATACAGTTCCCTTTGTCTCGTCGGTATGTTACTTGCCCGAGATTCGATCGTCGGTATCTCTATACCTAGTTCAATCTCGTTACCGGCAAGTCTCTTTACTCGTTACCGTAATACATAATCCCGTGACCAACTACTTAGTCACTTTGAGCTCATTGAGATGACGTATTACCGAGTGGGCCCGGAGATACCTCTCCGTCATACGGAGTGACAAATCCCAGTCTCGATCCATGTCAACTCAACAGACACCCTCGGAGATACCTGTAGAGTACCTTTATAGTCACCCAGTTACGTTGTGACGTTTGGCACACACAAAGCACTCCTACGGTGTCAGTGAGTTACATGATCTCATGGTCATAGGAACTTATACTTGACATGCAAAAAACTATAGCGATAACTGACACGATCAAAAGCTATGTTTACGTTTGGGTCTCGTCCATCACATCATTCTCCTAATGATGTGATCCCGTTATCAAATGACAACTCATGTCTATGACCTGGAAACCGCGGTCATCTTTGATCAACGAGCTAGTCCTGTAGAGGCTCACTAGGGACACAAAGTCTATCTATTCATCCACACGTGTATTTGAGTTTCCAATCAATACAGTTATAGCATGGATAATAAACGATTATCATGAACAAGGAAATATAATAATAACTCTTTTATTATTGCCTCTAGGGCATATTTCCAACAAGAGTATGATAAGGATTTGCATTGATTTATACTAACTTATCTCACGAGTTCTTGTTGAGTTTTGTGTGGATGAAGCTTTTGAGATTCAGGGAAACTATGATATGAGAAGAATTAAGGAGACACGAAAGCTCAAGCTTGGGGATGCCCAAGTCACCACAAGATAGTATTTCTAGAAGTCTCAAGCATCTAAGCTTGGGGATGCCCCGATAGGCATCCTACCTTTCTTCATCAACGATTATCGGTTAGTATCAGTTGATTCTAAGTTTTTGCTTCTTCACATGAGATGTGCTATTCTTGAAATGTAATTATATTTTGTTTGCTTGCTATTTTAATAAAATACATAGATCTGAAAGTTTTTAAATAAAATAGAGCCCCAAATAGTTGCCAGAAAAGCTAGATAAGCGCCATTCACATCCTGTCAAAAAAGCTCTTTTCTAACACCGTTGCTCTAGTGCTTCACTTATATCTGTTTAGGCATGGTGTGCTTTAGTATTTTTGAAGAAAATATCTCATGCTTCAGTTAGATTAATTTGAGAGATAGAAATATTTTTCTCATGATCTTCATTTATATCTTTTTGGAGTAGCTTGTCATTTACTCTTGTGCTTCACTTATATCCTATGATTAAATTCTTGAATAAATTGAATCTCATGAAGTTGAAATCATATCATGCCTAGTGGTAGCTTCACATTGGGTTTAGATAGTGAAATATTTTGAGGCTTGACAATCACAATATTTGTCATATAGGCAATCCACGAATAATTAGTATAAGGAAGAGAACTTTCACATGCAAATACACTATCCTGGAAATCTTTTGTGATTGTGAGCCCCCATCAAAATATTATATGCCCAAATTTTTGATGATGGACAAGGAAGACAACGTAATGGTTTATGTTTGTTCATATTCACATAGAAGTTATATTTTCATAGATCCTTCAATATGTGGTGCTTGCCCCCCATCTTTGCTAGCCAAAAATTCCGCACCAAGTAGAGATACTACTTGTGCATCCAAAAACCCTTAAACCCAAATCTTATCTTCAAGAGTCCACCATACCTACCTAAGGATTGTGTAAGATCCTTCAAGTAAGTTGTCATCGGTGCAAAAAGTCAATAAAAATTGCTTCTAAAAGTGTTAGATCATTTAGTGTAAGGTAAAATTGAGCATTGTATGAACTTGTGATGGCAAAGTAATAAAAGCGATGGACTGCATAATAAAGGTTGCTATCATAAGAGGCAATATAACGTGAAGGGCCTATCTTTTACTTTTCAGTATTTACTTTTATGCAAAGAGTCAAAGTTTTTCTCTCTATTCCTTTTTTATTTTTCTCCTTTGGCAAGCATCATGTGGTGAGGAAAGATCTAAGCACATATTTCTAGCTGAATATGGGTAGCATGAGTAATTATTGCTGACATCACCCAAAGGTGAATATGTTGGGAGGCGAAATTACAAGCCCCTATCTTTCTATGTGTTTGGTTGAAATGTTTTTCTCATGTGTATGCGGTGAGTGTTAACAATCATAGAAGACTGTATGATGGTTGAGTATGTGGATCTCTTACTTAAACTCTGTTGAAAAAGTTGGAATACGATTGCTCGGTGAGTGAGAACACAGGTTGTTGAGTTTCCAGAGAATTCATTGTTTGAACCTGAACATGTGAATTGGTTGCTACTTTAAACATGAATTTTTTTATAAGGAAGATTAGTTGTTATGATGCTAGGAAAAGTGATTGAAATTGCCATTGATCAAACTTGGGCACTTTGCTAGCATTCACACTTCATAAATTTTTCTTTTATCATTTCCCTACTCGAGGACAGGAATTAAGCTTGGGGATGCTGATACGTCTCCAATGTATCTATAATTTATGAAGTATTCATGCCATGTTTATAAAAAAATTATATGGGTTTGGTATGATTTTCACGGAACTAACCCGGACTGACGCTGTTTTGAGCAGAACTACCATGGTGTTGATTTTTGTGCAGAAATGAAAGTTCTCCAAATGAGCTGAAACTTTTTGACGATTTTTTTTGGAACAAAAGAGGCCCCTGAAGCTTCGTGGAAGGACCAGAAGGTGAAGGAGTCGGGCACAATACACCGGGGCGCGCCTGGGCCCTTGCCCGTGCCCCGGTGGGTTGTGCTCACCTCGAGGCCCATCCGGACGTGAGACCGGCGCCAAAACTTCCTATAAATAGAGAAGCCATCAGAAATAACCCTAGATCAGAAATTCCACCGCTGCAGGCCTATGTAGCCACTGAATACCAATCTAGACCCTTTCTGGCACTCCGCCGAAGGGGGAAATCATCACCGATAGCCATCTTCATCATCCCAGCAGCCACCATGATGAGGAGGGAGTAGTTCACCCTCGGGGCTAGGGGTATGTACCAGTAGCTATGTGTTGTATCTCTCTCTCTCATGTTCTTGATGGCATGATCTTTATGTATCAGGGGCTTTGTTAATATAGTCAGATCATGTGGTGTTTTCCCCTCTCTATCTTGTGATGAATTGAGTTTTCCCTTTGATATTTCTTTGGATTGAGTAATTTTATAAATTTGAGAACAGTTGATATATGTCTTGCGATTGAATACTTGTGGTGACAATGGGGTATCATATTGATCGACTTGACATATGTTTTGGCACTCAACTTGCGGATTCCCGATGTGGCATTGGGGTAATCTATGCATAGGGGTTGATACACGTTCTTGTCTTTGTTTATCCGATACAAATCTTGGGGCACTCTTTGAATATGTTTTGGTGTTATCTAAGTATGAACTCTTGATAGATCGACCGAGAAGGATAAGTTTGTGTTATCTTAGTACGACCTCTTGAATGATCGATCGGAACAGATAACCTTGTGTTATTCTAGTAAGGACTCTTGATAGATAGATCGAAAAGGATAACTTTATGTTGTTTGAGTACGAACTCTTGATAGATTGAACAGAAAGAATAACTTTGTGGTGATTTCATTGAGGGGTGGTTACGTGATCCAATTATATTAGCACTGTTGAGAGATTGCACTAGCGAAAGTACGGACCCTATGCCTTGTTTTCCATCATTGCAATACCATTTGTGCTCACTTTTGTTACTTGCTACCTTGTTGTTTTTTATTGTTCGCACTACAAAAATCAATGTATACTGTCAATATTACACTTGTATCACCATCTCTTCGCCGAACTGGTGCACCTGTACAATTTCCCATTGTATTTGGTGTGTTGGGGACACAAGAGACTTTTTATTATTTGGTTGCAGGGTTGTTTGAGAGAGATCATCTTCATCCTACACCTGCTATGGATTGATAAACCTCAAGTCATCCACTTGAGGGAAAATTGCTACTGTCCTACAAAACTCAGCGCTTGGAGGCCCAATACGTGTCTAGCTACAAGAATAAAGTAGCATAGTAGACATCAGTCTATTCTTTAATATATTTGCCTCTGTGATATATTTTCTTTTCTTTTGTTTTCAGATCTAATAAACCAAAAATACAAAAATACCTTGCTGCACTTTATTTTATTTGGCGTTCGATCTATCAACTTATTAAAATTTTCTCACGTCAACTTGCCAATTTTGGGCGCCGTTACGCGAAAGGGATTGACAACCCCTTTAATACGTCGAGACGCAAGTATTTGTTATTTGTGTGCCGGTGCCATTCTTGTAGTGTTGCATGGTTCTCCTTCTGGTTCGATAACCTTGGTCTCACCACTGAGGGAAATACCTAGCATTGCTATGCTGGATCATCCCTTCCTCTTTGGGGAAATACCGACGTAGTTCTAGCAAAAATCACACCCATATGGAACCTGTTGCCTTCGGGCAATGTACTACTCGGACATAATGGGTACACCCTAATGGGCCATCCGATCATAAGCCCGTCGGCAAGAAAAATAAACCCTTTGCAGGATACTGGACCGTTCTTGACGAACTCCTAGACAAGCCCTGTCCGATACATGCGATTTCTGGCACAGTCTCAACACATAGCCTTCGAGCATGTTGGGTACTCCGGCAGGTAGCTAAAAGTGGTGAAGCCATCCTCGCCACCACCACTCCATAGAAACATTCTCCAGAAGATGACGATTTTTATGTCCTTACGGTCTTCGAGACCTTCTCTTCAAATAATCAGTGTAAGAGGGCGCTTCGCAAAACTGGATGAGGTCCACCAAGTAACAGTAGTAAGCCCTTGGAACGACGCGGCAATAACCTTCACTGCTGACAACGAATCAAGGGTCCGATCAGTCCGAGCACCCGCCGCTTTAGTACTAAACCCTATCATGGATGACTTTCGAATTACCAAATTGCTCATGGATGGCGGCAATGGGCTTAACCTCATATACGAGGACACACTCGACAAAATGCAGGTCGATAGAACCCGCATTGAGCAAAGTAATACCACCTTTCGAGGCATTATCCCCAGTCGAGAAGCACGATGTTCGGGAAGAATTAAACTTGATGTAGTGTTCGGCATACCTAAAAATTACAGGTCAGAAGAGCTGCTCTTTCACATTGTTCCCTTCAACAGCGGATACCACGCCCTTCTAGGGCGGGAGGCTTTCTCACGCTTCCAAGCCATACCCCATTATGGGTACATGAAGCTTAAAATACCAGGGCCCAATGGAATAATCACAGTCACGAGTCATCCGGACAAAGCACTCCGCGCCGAAAACAAAATCGCATCCTTAACTCTTGAGGCACGATCCGAAGCCTTTGTGCCCGAAGAACTAACCACCCTACGATCCACGATGGACAAGGATGATCTGGTCCTTGACAAGAGGCCTAAATCCACCTCTTTTAAGCCAGCAGATGAAATAGTTAAAATTCAAGTGCACTCGACGGATCCTAATAAAACAGCATCCATCGGAGCACAGCTGGACCCGACGATAGACACCGCATTACGCGTGTTCATGCATGAAAACTGGGATTTCTTTGCCTGGCATCCTTCAGACATGCCTGGGATCCCATGTAGATTGTCCGAGCAGAGCCTCAACATAATCAAAGGGTTCAAAACCGGTCAAGCAATCACTGCGATGATTTTTCAAACACAAAATACAAGCTATGGGGAGGAGCTAGCCAAATTACTCGAAACCGGGTTCATCAGAGAAATTAAACACCCGGATTGGCTAGCCAATTTGGTCATGGTGCCGAAGAAGGATAAATCCCGGCGCCTCTGTGTCGACTTCAAAGACCTCAACAAGGCTTGCCCTAAGGATCGTTTTCCATTGCCCTGCATTGACCAGATCATTGATGCAACTGCGGGACATGACTCGCTATGTTTTCTTGACGCTTACTCCGGATACCATCAGATTAAAATAAAGGAACAACTAGGCTGCAACGACGTTTATCGCCCCGTATGGGCTTTTCTGTTTCAACACCATGCCTTTTGGGCGTAAAAACGCTGGAGCCACTTCTCAATGCAAGATTCAAACATGCTTGGAGAAACAAATTCGCAAGATAGTAGAGGCATATGTGGACAACGTTGTCATTAAGACTAAACACGTCAAATCATTGGTGGACGATCTCCGCCTCACATTCAATAACCTCCGAACATATGACATCCCCCTCAATCCGAAAAAATGTGTCTTTAGCGCCCCGGGCGGAAAGCTACTGGGGTTCATCGTCTCCAATAGAGGAATTGAAGCAAACCCAGATAAAATCCAAGCCTTGTCACAATTGGCTACACCAACCGACCTAAAGCAGGTCCAAAAGTTAGCAGGATGCGTGACGGCTTTGAGCCGCTTCATCTCCAGGCGAGCGGAAAAAGCATTACCACTTTATAGACTGCTCAGACGCACCGACAACTTCGAATGGATAGAAGCGGCCACAGCCGAATTGGAAGAAATAAAAACCTTATTAGCAGGCAACCCAATCCTAGCCGCTCCAAGTGTTGGCGAGCCTATGCTGCTTTACATTTCAGCAACTCACCAGGTAGTGAGCGATGTACTCGTTTTTGAACGAGAAGAAGAGGGACATAATTTCCCAGTCCAAAAACCAGTCTATTACGTATCGGAGGTCCTTATACCATGAAAATCCCGATACCCTCATTATCAAAAGGTAGCTTACGCGGTCTTTAAGGCATCCCGTAAACTCCGACACTATTTTCAAGAGTGGTGTCATCTGAAGTACCACTTAATGATATTATAAACAACAAGCATGCCACCAGCCGCATAGCTAAATGGGACATTGAGCTCTTACCGTTTGAAATAACATACAAGCCACGCCGAGCTATTAAATCTCAGGTGTTGGCCGACTTTGTTGCAGAGTGGACGGAAGCCGAGCTCCCTAAAGAGTACATCTCATACTCCAACTGGACCATGTACTTTGACGGATCTAAGATGCTAGCCAGACTGGGGGCTGGCGTCATCTTGACATCCCCTACAGGGGACACAGTCCGTTAAGTGTTGCAAATCATGTATATGGACTCGAACAACGCTGCCGAATACGAGGCACTACTACATGGTCTCCGAATGGCTGTCTCCATGGGCATACAACGCCTAGAGGTCCGCGGAGACTCAAACCTTGCAATATCTCAGGTAAACGGAGAATTCGATGCAAAAGACCCAAAAATGGTGGCATACCAAAATACCATATTAAAAATATCGGCTCGGTTTGACGGGCTCAAATTTCATCACATCTCTCGAGACAGTAATCAGGCGGCGGACATACTCCCTCGCATGGGTGCCAAACGCGACCCCGTCCCGCCTAAACACCTTTGTGGAAAGGCTCTTTAAGCCATCCGTGGTATGTCAGGATGAGAGTAGAGACGCCGGTTCAGACGTGACCACACCCCCAGCAGCCGAACACAATACAGATATCATCGGGGGTCCGTATATGGAAAAAATACCCTCTGCTCATGAGATCACGGCCGTTATTGCCCCTTGGACGGAACCCTTCCTAGCCTACCTTAATAGGCAAGAGCTTCCCGATGATCAAAATGATGCCCGTCGCATAGTTCGGTGCTCTAAAGCCTACAAAGTTTATGAAGGTGAGTTGTACAAGAAAAGCACTACTGGAGTTCTCCAAAGGTGCAACTTCGAAAAGGAGGGACGAAAAATCTTGGCCAAATACATGTTGGGTTGGGCGGCCATCACGCCGTAGCTCGGGCCCTCGTAAGCAAAGCTTTCCGAACAGGCTTTTTCTGGCCAACGGCCCGAGCAGATGCACAAGCCCTCGTCCAACGTTGTGTGGGATGTCAGCTTTTTGTCAACCAAAGTCATATGCCTCCCACTGCCCTAAGAACAATCCCCATCACTTGGCCTTTCGTGGTCTGGGGCTGGATATGGTCGGACCCCTTAAAGAGGGAAGCCATAAAAAGAAATATTTACTGTTTATGGTGGATAAATTCACTAAGTGGATAGAAGCCAAACCAGTAAAAACGGCTGAAGCAGGACCAGTGATTGATTTCATATCCGGCGTTGTACACTGCTACGGTGTCCCACATAGCATGATCACAGATAATGGCTCTAATTTTATGGCCGATGAGGTGAAAAACTGGTGTGCTAGGTTGGGCATTAAACTTGACCATGCATCCGTCTACCAACCTCAAACAAACGGTCAGGTCGAATGGGCCAATGGCCTGATAAAGAGCGGGATTAAACCCGGACTGGTGCGCTCACTATGGGAGTCAGATAAACACTGGGTTGAGGAACTCGATTCCGTGCTCTAGGGGCTGCGGGCCACACCTAACCGAACAACCGGACACACACCTTTCTTTATGGTGTACGACGCAAAAACGGTTATGCCATGCGACATTATTCATGACTCACCTCGAGTGCGCATGTATGAGGAGCAAGAAGCCGAGCTCGATCGACGGGATGACCTGGACGGCCTTGAAAAGGAGCGCGACATCACGCAAGCTCATTCTGCATTTTATCAAGAACAGGCTAGGCGGTACCAAAGCAGATAAGTGCGGGCTAAAACATACAACTTTGGCGATCTCGTATTACGTCTCCCAGAGAATAAAAATGACAAGCTCAAACCACGATGGAAGGGTCCCTTCATCATATATGAAGTTCTCACAGGAGGAGCCTATCGCCATCGCAATGCATCGGATAATCGCCTTCAGCCGAATCCATGGAACGCTACTCGGCTCCGAAGATTCTACGTATAGTTCGGTAGCACCTTTTCTTTTATTTTTACTAGGTGCCTTTTTACTCTCTTATTTTTATTTTTTCCTTTAATAATCCAGGATGTATTCGGATCTACCGAACTATGAGGGGTACACATCTTTAAATGTACATACCCCATGATAACTGGGGCCTTCTTTGACGAAGCTTACTAATAAAGTTTGTTACTTATATTTGTTCATGTCGTTTGTTCCATTTTTCGCCATTATATGCACCTCCATGACTTAAGTTTTTTCCAAGTTGGATTGCCTCACTCGTGTGTTTATACCCTACGTTCCCGATTGTTCAACTAGGGTGTAAAGGGAGCACCTCTGCGATTGTTACACCAGGTAATCCAGATCTGTACCTCAGACGGGTGAAGCAGAAAGCTAGTGTACTTAAGGGAATGATTGGTCGGTAAGGAATGACAAAATAGCTATGATTACATAATTATTCTAAAAAATAAGGGATAGGTTACTCGTAATTCCATCTTTTGGATCAAAAGCCTACGCATGCATAATTAAGCACGCTGACTGTCAGGGATATAACTATTAGGTATAAACCGCCCAGGAGGGACCGGTTTATGCCTATAAGGAATAACTTCTACCGAAGCCCAGCGAGACAGAGCATGGTGCATTACTACAGAAAGTTGAAAATCCAGGGCCCAAAGGGTGTTATGGCCCGTAGATATAAACCGCCATACGGCCTGTGACTTGTATTGTAAGATAGGAAAGATATAGACCGAGACGGGCACGTTTATGAGCCGGCCTCGGGATTCTATAAACCAGACCGGGCGTCATCTTGTGTATTTAAAGGGACGACCCGGCAACGGTTCAGAGACAGAGAACAACAACTCGGGACACAGGCAAAGCGGATTCACTCCCTGGTCATCGAAACCCTAGCAATACCACACCAAACTAGACGCAGGCTTTTACCTTCATCGAAGGGGCCGAACTAGTATAAAATCCCTTGCGTCCTTGTCCGCTTTACCCCCTTTAACCTAACCCATAGCGATGGCTCCACGACTAAGTCCTTTTGCTAGGACATCTAGCGTGACAAAACCACGATAGTTGGCACCCACCATGGGGCTATCGCACGATGGTTTCGAGTTCTTGAAGGGCAGCTTTGAAGGACTCAAGGGCTACGTAGTGGGCCGGATGACTAAGAGTCGTCGTGGCAAGATCTACATCGACGATGCACGCTGAGGTCCCGAGGCAGATTCAATCGAGTACGGGTACCGGGTCCCCTTTGGTGGCATCCACGTCTTCATTGGCAAGATCATCGAACCGGGCCCTGAGCCGGATCTGCTCCAACATCATCGAGTCGGCTCAGCGTGCAAGACCTGCCCGGATTCGTCCCGCCATGAAGCGTGTCTTCGTGGGAGCGGTTCACGAAGCGCAAGCTGAGGATGGATCGGAGTGTGGTGGTGAGACCGTCGTTTATTCCGACGACGATTCATCCACTGAGAAACCAAGTATTTATATCTCTTGCAGGACGTCCGGTCTGGAGGCTATTCCGACGGTGACAGTAATCTGGACAACCTTGATCCGCCGAGCCAGGTCGCAGTCTTCATGGCCGGATCACAATCTGTGCAACAATCTTCAACTGCGGCAGCATTAACATCCGACCTGGCGGCGGCGGCGGCAGCTGGGGCAGGAGGCCCTGTTCAGCCGCTGGCTCAAGTTTTGTCCACTTTAGTCGACACCTTGACAGCGCTGCTGACTGCAGAGGTCAGCCAGGCCGAGAAGGTACAACATGATGCGGAAATTGCTAAAGTGAGGGGCCAAGTAGATCAAGCTAAGGTAGACCTGGCTGCTGAGAATACCAGGTTGATCGCGAGGCAGGCCGAGCTAGATGCTCAGGCTTATCTGCTCCTGTTGGATCAGACTGCATCACATGACTTAATGAGGAGAAGGCGCCAGTCTCGCCTGCCGCCGGTTTACGAAGCAAGGTACCTCTTCAGTACGCCAGGAGCGGGAACCAGCAATCAGCCGGGGGTAAACCGGGGAGAGGTGCTTGGCATAGGGGCGTCGGTCCAGCCACAAGCCGCGGATCCATCCCGTCAGGTCGTTCCATCACAGCATGCGCCAACGCCTCCTGGTCACTACTCCAACCCTTTGGATAACATAGTTGCAGCCACTCCACGATTGGCATCCCTTCCCATTGAAGGGGGATCCCCTATAGCAGTGGAGGCGCAGCGAGCTAGGGAGTTCCTGGAGACAGCTTTGACTCAACAGCAAGCTTATTCTCACAGCCGCGAGAGGATTCATTCTACCCCCCACCCAAGCCGGAGTTACATCAGGCATATGAATGAACCATCCGTGTCAAGTAGTGCGCGGAATCGTAACCCGCCGCGGAGAGATAACCCGGTGGGTGGAGGTACAAACGCTCAAGAGGTGGTGAATCAAGGCAGACAGCGCCGCGAGGCCGAATTAGCGGCACAATATGAAGCACATCAACCTGCGCCGGTTCATCCATCTACCACAGTCAAGCCAGGAGTTTCTTCTAGCTCCTTGGGAGTACCATGCCTCACGCCCGCTTTTCGCAATGTGCGGCTGCCTCAGAACTTCAAAGGACCGCGCAAGGTACCCAATTATACCGCTAATCTATCCCCCGAAGCGTGGGTCTAAAGCTACGAGATAGCAATGGAGATGCTGGACGTAGACGATGCGGCGTGTGCGAAATACTTCACCATGATGTTGGAAGGCACGGCTCGTACCTGGTTAAAAAGTTTACCACAAAATTCCATCGGATCATGGGCCGAGTTACGATGCCGGTTTATCAATAATTTGAAGGATACGTGCAAGCAGCCCATGTCCATTGTAGACTTGGCAGCTTGCGTTCAAGGGGAGAATGAATCAGCGAGTCTTTGGGTGCACCGGGTGTCAGAGATCCTGCATGCCTCTGACCGCATCAATCCGGACACAGGAGTGGTGACATTGGAAGGCAATTGCCAGTTTAAACCTCTGAAGCTGAAGTTAGGACGGCTCAAGCATCACTGTAATGATACGGGAACACTTATGGGGGCCCTGGTGAAGTACGCTGATTCGGATAGTGCCAAATATCCAGAGTCTGACGATGAGAAGTCAGGAAAAGGAAAGAAGAATGGTAAAGCGCCGTAGTCTAATCCGGCGAGTCAGGGATACAGCGGTAAGCGTAAAGCAGATAGCAATTCAGATTTTGTGGCTAACACTAGTGCACAGGAGGATGGCCAGCGTCGCAAGGGTAGACTGCCCCCATGGGGCGGAGGATCAAACATTAATCTAGAGCGCCAGATGAATGTGCCTTGCCCTAGGCACGACACGAAGGAAAAGCCAGCCACGCACCTCTGGAAGGACTGCTTTATTATGAGGGAGTTCAGAAACCGGTTCCAATACGATCATGGATCGTCCGGCGGTTCAGGCCCTGGCTTCCACGGGCCGGGTTATCAGGGTGGTGGTTCCGGTCTAGGATTCCAAGGTAATCAGGGCGGCCACAACAATCATAACGGGCATAACCAGCAGAACGGCCAGGGTGGTTATAATCATCAGTGCAATCACCAGCAACAACAATAATCAGGCTATCAGAGCAACCCGAAGCAGCTGAGTAGTGGGCAATATCACATCTTCACCACAAGCTTATGTAAAAGTGTTCCGAAGGTTTATAAGAGGGCAGTGCACTCTTTTGAACCAACGGTGCCTCGTCATTTACGCTGGTCGGAACAACCCATTGTATGGAGTCTTGAGGATCATCCGCCCCGGGTTGATAATCCGGGTCAGCTGGCCCTAGTAGTGGTGCCTCAGGTTGGGGGTTATAAGTTCACCAAGGTGCTCATGGACGGAGGAAGCAGCATCAATATCATGTATTATGAGACCTTTCGTCGCATGGGGTTGACAGAGAAGAAGATCAGGCAGTCCAACACTGTTTTCCACGGCATGGTACCTGGTAAATCAGAGTATCCGGTCGGTAAGGTAGACCTGGAGGTCACTTTTGGAGATGAGCATGACTCGAGGTCGGAAACTTTGACCTTTGAGGTGGTAAACATCAAGAACCCGCATCATGCCTTGTTCGGATGACTGGTTTATGCTAAGTTCATGGCGAGGCCCTATTACGTTTATCTACAGCTCAAGATGCCAGGTCATAAAGGAACTATTATGGTCCATGGGAGCCGTAAGATTGCTTTAGAATGCGAGGAAGGTGACGCAACCTATGATGAGGCGGTTTGTGCAACCGAGGAGTTGAAATTTTATGAGGACAATGTTGATCCAGCAGATATGTCTCCGTTGAAGAAGCCGGCTACAGAGCATGATCCGGCCTTGAAATTTAAATCAGCTGATGATACCAAGCAGGTTGACTTTGTTCCTGGTGATTCATCCAAGCAATTCACCATCTGTGCTAACCTGGATCCAAAATAGGAAAGCTCGCTCATCGAGTTCATCCGTGAGAATCGGGACATCTTTGCATGGAAACCTTCTGACATGCCAGGTGTATCGAGGGAACTCGCTGAGCACACTCTTAACATTGATCCTAAGTTTAAACCAGTTAAACATTTTCTCCGCCGCTTCAATGAAGAAAGGCGCAAGGCTATTGGTGAAGAAGTAGCCAGGCTCTTGGCGGCAGGGTTTATAGTTGAAGTATTCCATCCTAAGTGGTTGGCTAATCCGGTGCAGGTGCTCAAAAAGAACGGCACTTGGTGAATGTGTGTTGATTACACAGGTCTCAACAAGGCCTGCCCAGCTGACCCCTTCGCCCTTCCCCATATTAATCAAATCATTGATGCTACATCGGGTTGTGAGTGCTTAAGCTTTCTAGATGCATATTCCGGTTATCATCAGATCAAGATGGCAGTTAAGGACCAGGAGAAAACGGCTTTTATAACTCCCTTTGGAGCCTTCTACTATGTATCCATGCCTTTTGGGCTCAAGAGTGCCCATGCAACATATCAGTGTTGCGTACAGAATTGTCTTCATACGGAAATTGGGTGAAACGTTCATGCATACGTGGATGATATCATGGTAAAGTCCAGGAAGGAAGAGACATTGATAGCTGACTTGAAGGAAACTTTCGACAACCTTCGGGTTTATAAGATGATGCTTAATCCGGCCAAGTGCGTTTTTGGTGTATCGGCAGGCAAGCTCCTGGGGTTCCAGGTGTCAAACAGGGGAATTGAAGCTAATCTGAAGAAGATCAAGGCTATTACGTCCTTGCCTAAACCGGCGTGCATCAACGATGTTCAGCGCGGAGCAGGCCGCATTGCGGCACTGAGCCGGTTTATCAGCCGTTTGGGAGAGAAGGCCATCCTGCTTTACAAGATGATGAAAAAGATGGCTTTGTCTGGAGTGATGCTGCTGATGCTGCGTTCGAGGACTTAAAGAAGCAATTGGCAAAGCCGCCTATCCTTGCTGCACCAGTTGATAATGAGCCACTGCTGTTATACGTGGCTACTAATGCCCGAGCCGTAAGTGTTGCCATTGTAGTGGAGCGCAAGGAGGCGGGGAACGAATATCTGGTTCAAAGGCCGGTTTACTATATCATCGAGGTGCTCATTAAGTCAAAGCAGAGATACCCGCATTGGCAGAGATTGGTATATGGGGTCTTCATGGCAAACCGGAAGCTCAAGCAGTATTTTTAAGGCCATCCAATCACTATGGTCAGTTCTGGCCCTTTGGGAGATATAATCCAGAACAGAGAAGCAACTGGCCGGGTTGCCAAGTGGGCCATTGAACTTAGTTTTCATGGGCTAAAGTATGTGCCTCGTACTGGAATCAAATCTCAAGCACTGGTAGACTTCATCAACGATTGGATGGAGCTGCAAGGACCGGAGGAGAAACCAGATCACACGTACTGGACTATTCACTTTGATGGATCCAGGAAATTGGAGGGCTCAGGGGCCGGAGTCGTATTAACTTCCCCACGAGGTGATAAATTTTCTTATGTCCTCTGCTTAATGTTCCCTTGTACTAACAATGCAGCTGAATATGAGGATCTCCTCCACGGTCTTCGAATGGCTATGGAGATGAATTTAAGCCGGGTTAAATGCTTCGGTGACTCGGACTTGGTGGCACAACACTGTCTGGTACTTGGGATTCCAAGGACCCACTGATGGCGGCGTATCGTCGAGAGGTGGACGCTGTCGTTGGGCACTTCAAGGATTATCAGGTGGACCACGTGGACCAGAGGAAGAATGAAGCGGCAGACGCATTAAGCCGTCTGGGCTCCCAGCATAAACCGGACCCACCTAATGTCTTCCTCGACGTATTACATAATCCATCTGTGAAATTACCTTCAGAAGAAGACTTGGTTGTTCCTGATCTGGAGGTTCAATTAGTAGCGGCGCTTCACGCTATTCCGGATTGGACAGTCCCGTACCTGGCGTATATGAACCGAGGTGAACTACCAGAAGATGAAGTCTTGGCCAGGCAGATAATCTAGCGGTCCAAGTCAATGACTATTGTCAATGGGGAACTGCATCATTGCAGTGTATCCGCGGTGTTTCAATGATGCGTATTGCCAGAATAAGGCCGTGAGATTCTTCGAGAGATACACGAAGGAGATTGTGGTCACCACGTCGGTTCAAAGTCTTTGGTAGCTAAAGCTTTTCGTCATGGGTTCTATTGGCTGACGGCTCATGCCGATGCAGAGGACCTAGTCAAAAAATGTAATGCTTGCCAGAAATTGGCACGGCGTGCTCATATACAGGCTCAAGAATTTAGGATGATTCCAATTACTTGGCCGTTCGCAACTTGGGGGCTAGATATGGTTGGGCCCTTTAAGAGATCTCCAGATAAGAAACCCCACCTTCTGGTGGCAGTAGATAAGTTTACCAAGTGGGTCGAGGCGGAGCCAGTCAGCAAGTGTGATGCGGCAACGACGGTTCAATTCATCAAGAAGGTGATTTTCCGGTTTGGCTTTCCACACAGTATTATAACTGATAATGGCACCAATTTGTCCAAGGGGGCACCTTCAGTTTCCTATAAGAGTATAGGCAGCCTTCAGTTTCTTCTGCATAAGAGTATAGGCAGCCTACAGTTTCTTCTGCATATCAGCACCAAGATGAGCAGTATGTTTTCTTGCGTCAATGGAATTAGGGTTAAACCGGAAGATCACAGTGATATCATATTCAGAATTGTGATAAGAGTATTTACCAAAGACAGCAGCAGTCATGGCGTTTATCTGCCGCTTTAAGCCAGATAGCTCTTCTGACACTGGATTGAGGGCGGCCTCTGCGTCAACTGCCCATTTATCCAAAGTGGCTCTTTCTGCCTCCCAATCCGCCCGTTCCTTCTGGAAGTCTTTCTTCGATTTCTCCATGATTGCTAAGGCGATGGTCAGCTCATCCTTGGTCTTGGAAGCAGCGGTTTGCTAGAATTTCAGGGTGTCTTGGAGTTTAGCCACTTGAGATTTTTTCTGGTTTAGATCAGCCTGCAAAGAGATGCACACATCATACATTGGTAAAGCATATTGGAAGTCCCAAGTACATAACCAAGTTATACACTTGCCACTTGGGGGCTAATGCATATTCACAGTTATCAGGCATATTTATCAAAGTCCCAAGCACATAACAAAGTTATACACTTGGCACTTGGGGGCTAATGCGTTATTGTTCAAAGAGGGTTACAAAATATAAGTCCCAGTTCATCCTAAAGAGATAAACCGGCCCTTGGGGGCTACGGTGGAGTAGAGGCAAGCTATTGGGTTTAAATAGAAATAATGTTCCAGAAGTTAAAGCAGAAGTTTACCTCATATAGTTCCTTCATAAGATTCACTAAACCGGCATCATAATCACGGCTTGTATGTAGCCGGTTCAGGTAGCCGGAATGAAGGTCTTGGGCGCTGAGATGAGCATAGCTTGACAGATCAGTACTCCATTTGCCTTTATCCATGCCAGCAATTTCTTCCTTAGTATTATGTTTTGTCAAGGCAATAGGTTCACTAGGAGTGGTGTGGCCAAAACCGGTAACTATGACATCTTCTGTCGAAGCAGCATCAGCTTTAGTAGGGCTTGCCGGATTAGTACTGGCCCGGACTGGGCTAGTTTGATTATCGCCAAGGTCCATTGGCGTGGCTTGTTGTCCAGTAAAAGTATCATGATCCGGTGGAGGAGGATCATTATACAAGACATCAACATTTTCTTCAGCTGGCTCTGGAATCTTTTCCGGTTCAGGGTTTATCTCCTCACCTGCCGGTTTACTCAATTTATCCTTCTTACTAGGCTTTGGTTTACTGCGAGATTTAAAGGTAAAGATAGTCAGTGCAGTCAAAGAAAAGGATTAATAGGAAAATAAAAAACTCACCCAGGAACAGTTTTAAGAGGAGGAAGTTGTGTGGCTGTTGACTCGCCGAATGACGAACGAGGATTGTCCTGATAATTTGAATCAGATGGATTAAGAGGCTGGCGAATATGACCCGCTTTGGGATAAAGAACATCTGGAATATACAAAACCTCTGATCGACGTCTCCGAGCTGGTGTCAGTGGTAAACTGGTGGATTCAATAACTTGACCACTGTGTCGTGTTGTGCGGCGAGCTTCATGTTGATGTTTCTTCAAAATAAAGTTTGGGTCCAAGTAAGCGAAAGGGTGTGAAAATTGTACTCTCCGGCTTGCTCGATGAATTTTCGGTGTTGGCAGAGGATCTGAACCGGAGGAAAGGGTAATTACCTCGACATCATCAGCCTCGCTGCCTTCAGCGTTTTCCTGAGTATGATCATTGTCAATAAGATGCAAGAAAAGGGAGCCAAGGGAGTCAAGTGATACCTCTGAGGCTACTTCATCATCATCATCAGGGTTTAAATCGGACATCTCAGTGGTTTTCTTTTTTGAAGTTTTCTTAACAGCCTTGGTCTTGAGGCGAGCTGCCTTTACCGGTTTGTCTTGGGATTTCCTCTTCCAGAACGGATCATTACCCTGATAAAAGATTGTGGGGTCATTCAGAAAGGATACTAAAACAAGATTGAAATAAAGCAAACAATATAAGAAGTCTTACCGATGGCGGTTTATTGAATTCACAGAAAGGGGCCAGCCCAGTTTTGCTGCAAGCGTCCACCGGTTCATTCAATATTTTCTTAACAGATTCATTGACTTCACTCTCTGACAACACAACTTCAGTATGGCGTAAAGGATCTTTG
The DNA here is from genome assembly GCA_902687465.1 of Secale cereale. Taxonomy (NCBI): domain Eukaryota; kingdom Viridiplantae; phylum Streptophyta; class Magnoliopsida; order Poales; family Poaceae; genus Secale; species Secale cereale. The sequence continues at coordinate 702,118,365 of LR738710.1, read as the reverse complement.
GGATTTCCGGTATATTCACGCATCAAACCGGCACACCGGATTAGCGGTAGAATACTCCATGAAATCCAACAGCAAACAAAGTCAATGTATGTTAAGTCGTTTGCGGTGAAGGCCCGAAGCTTTGCAAGCTGCGGTGCGTATTGGGCTCGCTCCTGGGCACATTGCCGTTGGGGGAAAGGATGAGTATCGGGTAGCCGATGAGGACGGTAACCCGGCAGAGGATTTTAATCAGTTGGAGATGTGTCTAGAAAATAAAACCATGTCTGATTCCAATCCTTAGGATGACTATGGTGTTTGGCGTGAGGAAAGCTGACATCCTTTCTTTTTTGAATGGACATTCCGCCAAGTTCAGTATTGGGCCCTTCCGAAAATTCTGTTCGGCGGCTTAAGTGGAAGAAATCCCTAAACAGTTCAGCTGAAGGTTCCTCTTGCAAATAAGCTTCACAGAGTACTTGAAAATTGTAAATATTGGACACGGAGTTTGGTCCAATATCTTGAGGGTGGAGTTGGAAGCTGGTTAGTACATCACGAAAAAAGTTTGATCCGGGAGGACTAAACCCTCGGGATAAGTGGTCCATGAACACAATTACTTCTCCATCTTTTGGTTTTGGAGGACATTCTGGACCAGGAACTCTCCAATGGATGACATCTTTCTTGCCTAAAGTGCCGACCTCAGTCCAACCGTTTAGATCTTCTTTAGTAATCCGAGACGGAACCCAATTGCAGGAAGTGAATTGCTTACCTTCCTTTGCCATTTTTAAGGAAAAGCTGAAATTACAGTGCAGGGCCGATTTCTCATCTATGACTGGCAGGTATTGAGAAATATGCGATAATAAACCGGAATTAGGTATCGGAAGTATTACGAGGGCAATTGCAATGACGGTTTAAGCGGGGCCTAATGATATCTACTGGTTTATGATTTTTCTAAAAGTTAAACCGCCAGTGAGAATATGAAGGGTGCAGATCTAAAGTTATGGAAAAGAGGTTTTCGCAAAACAGCAGCAGAATTACAGATCTACGGCATGTTGAAAAATTCAGGATCAGTACTGAACGGGTGCTGCAGTAGTTCAAACAAACCTAGATTGGGAAGTACTTTAGAGGAAGATAAGTACGCTAAGTGAGCGGAGTTATTTCTACAGTCGCAGGCAAAAGTATCGGATCAACAACTAGTCATCGGAGTTATGACGAAGAATATAGAAGAACAGCGAAGAACAGCGCCCTAACTATGATGATCTCGTAGGAGAAACCCTAATGAGATCTATGAGAAACGTAAGGAAAGAACTTACCGGAGTTGGCGGGTGCGGAGGCGCACCGGCGAAGCTCTGGTCCGAACACAGGTTGATGCAGCGGCCTGAGTTGAAGAAGAGAGAAAGGACGACGGCGGCGGCGATGCTTGGGCACGTACGGGTGCGAGGAAGAAGAAGGAGCAAGGAGACGATGGGGAAAAAAGAAATTACCCCTCTCCCTATTTATAAGCGAACGGGATAAACGACAGGCGCGGGAATCGAGGAGCCCGAAAAATGGATATGGGAGGACACTGTCGCAGCGATCTTCTGAGATTTTAATAAATAACTAATAAAACAGGTACAAGTATTAAATGAACAGGTGACGTCAGGGCGGTTCAGCATAATCCAGGAAGATGACATCATGGCAGTTTATAAGATATTTGTAGCCATGGAGGACTAACTTTTCCAAGGTGTTGAAGATTGACATGAACAGGTTCAAATCCATCTGGGGCCTAATGTCAGGGATATAACTATTAGGTATAAACCTCCCAGGATTGGCTGGTTTATGCCTATAAGGAATAACTTCTACTGAAGCCCAGCGAGACAGAGCATGGCGAGTTACTACAGAAAGTTAAAAATCCAGGGCCCAAAGGGTGTTAGGGCCCATAGATATAAACCGCCATACAGCGTGTGACTTTTATTGTAAGATAGGAAAGATAGAGACCGAGCCGGGCACGTTTATGAGCCGGCCTCGAGATTATGTAAACCGGACCGGGCGTCATCCTGTCTATATAAAGGGATGACCCGGCCACGATTCATAGATAGAGAACAACAACTCGAGACACAGGCAAAGCGGATTCGCACTCTGGTCATCGAAACCCTAGCAATACCACACCAAACTAGACCTAGGCTTTTACCTTCATCGAAGGGGACAAACTAGTATAAAATCCCTTGCGTTCTTGTCCGCTTTAATCCCTTTAAGCTAACCCGTAGCGATGGCTCCACGACTAAGTCCTTTTGCTAGGACATCTGCCATGACAAAACCACGACACTGACCCAAGGAAAGAAACCTTTAACGGAACTATTTTCCCTGGAAGATGTTTCTTATGTTAAATAGTAATATAACATAATTCTCCGAACAAATTTTGTTTGCTCAAGCAATATGATTGGATTGCCTGGTGTCTGAACATAATGAGTGTTTATTACATTCAACCATGGTATCCGGAAACACTCCTACCTTTTGGTTCGAAGGTTGAAGTCGAAGGCCTTCCATGGCAAATCTTGCCAAGTTTGGTTGAAGATAAGTTTGATGATAAAGTACATAGATACGTCGAATCAAACGCCCACTCTTTATCTTTTCCATCCATAGACTATTTAAGCTATAGTCTTCTTGCAAATGTTTCGCAGTTATCATCACTTGGTCATATACCAAGCTCATGGGAATCTCTTGACTATCCGGTCCCCGAGGTCCAACTCAGGCCATATGATTCGGCTTAAGCCTAGTATAGCATGTTTTCACCATGGCTCATGCTTCTCGTGCACCTTCCCGGCATGCTGACGCCTTCCATAGCTCAAAGCGGCGCCGAGCACCTTTGAACATGTTTGCCAAATCCTCCATACTTTCTAGAGGGGCATCGAACGACCATAAGGCTTTGACCATACTCTTCATGGCCTTCCGGGACCGCTCGTGCACTATGGAAAACTATTTTAGTACATCACCTCGAAATCCGGATACTTCTTCTTCAGGACGACCGGTTAACAGACCTACGGAAACAGCATTATAATACTCCAAATTACCGGACAATATGAGTTCCCTGGATGGTTGGTCATAACAAATATGCCACCTTTCAACTTTTTATTCTCCTTTAGTGCATCCAATAATTGAGCCTTTAAGCTCATTATCTATTCGGCTTGCTTATTCTTTTCCTCTTCTAGTTTATTATTTTGGTCAATGGCCTGTGCTAGTACTTTGTAACCAGCTGCTTCTTGCCTCTCAGCATGATCCTGGGCATTCTTGGCAGCCGTCAAGCTCTCTTCCAGTTGACCCATAGGATCTGCCACTAAAATACAACAGTGTATGCTTAGAACATCATTGCGGGAGATCATATATTTCAGATACTATTTTTCCTTACCATGAGCTCCCCTCGTGGATTTCCTCATTTCCTCTAGCCCTGTGGTAGCGGCATTTAGCTTTGTCCGGCTTACTTCAAGCTCCTGGGACAGCATGTTGTTCTTCTCTTTGAGAACATGCGGTCATAACGATCCTTAAATTGGTTAGATTAACCGCTTCACGTCTCGGGGGCTACTGGCATATACCTATTAAATTTACACAAACTCTTACCTGCATATCTTCAGAAAACAGGTGAGTGACTCCCGCAAGTCCATCCCGGGTAGCTCGGATATATGCATCCACGGAGCTGAGGGCATTGAATTACTGCTCAGTGAAAGCTGGAGCACGCATGGCCTCTTTTCGCCGCCGATGATTCATCGCGCTCTCCACTTCAGAATTTGTGACAGACACGTCGTCTGAATCCTCATGAGGTGGATCATTTGGTGCCGCATCCGTATTGACTCTTGTCCTTGTTGATCAGCCCGGGGCCGGATTAGCTAGTGATCGGCCAGCCGAGTCTTCAGACGCGGTTCATCGTATGCTCCTTCTGAAATAAGATGGGAGGTGAGGTGTGACAATCTGGTCTTATGCCTAAGCACATATCAAAGATTATACCTCTTTGATGAAGGAGGGGGCTTGACCATGCTCCCCGTCTCTTTTCGCTTTGAAGCCTCACCCTGCGTAGGCGCTGTCTTCTTAGAAGCCGCCCTCGATGAAGTGCGGCGTGCTGAGTGCCGGCCCTTTTGAGCAGGAGTTAGTGCAGTGGGTGAGGCGCAAGGGGAGGGCTCATTTTTTGAGGATGTCTTCTAGGTACTTACATCGGAGGAAGGGAGAAGGCCGGGATAATCATCCATAATAGCCACTTCCGAGCCATCGAGGGTTGCTTGATAAAAGACTCCATGAAAAAATTCTATAAATATATCCAGATCCTCATGGGATCCGGGGTCTTCGTCGCCAGCATAGTCCTCTGGTTGGGGTGGGGGACAATGAACTTTTTTGACCACCTTCCTCCATGTCTGTTTTATAACGACTGAAATGATTTGATTAGCACATCTCAATAATGAGTTTGGATAATGCTGATAATCAAAAAACTTACCCGTTCGATAGGGTTATACATGGAAAAACCTTCGTGACAATTTACATGGGCGAACTTTTCTTTCTCCCCCTTATAAGATCCGCCAGAATGGCGGCCAAGGTGGCCGGGGTATCCGGAGCCTCGCGCTTATAACGAGACGCATCGTCTGTCCCATTGTAACACCATAGAGGCAAACCCCTGGATTGAAGGGGCTGGACGCATAGCTTTATTGCGATAGCCATGACTTCGATTATCGAGAGCATGGAATGGGAAACTACCCTGACCTTGTTGACTAACCTCTTAACTTCCTCACTATCTCCTTGCTTGGGGCTCCGGGGGAACCAATTGAAGTGTTTCTTCAAAGGAGCGCTTGATAATTCGGGAAGTCCGCGCCGAACTGGGTCCGTAAGGGGAACGTCTTCAATAGAAAACCATTCCGAAGTCCACTCTTTGGGTTCCTTCTTGGGAGTGCCGGTAAGGTAACCTATTCCGGTTATTCGCCATACTTTGGCGCCTCCAACTTCAAATATGGAACCCCCTTGGGAACGAGGGACAAGGAAAAACAGAATTTTCTCCATAGTTCGAAATGAACCTCGCAGTCTAAAAATAGCTCACAGAGAGCAACAAAACCCGTAATATGCAGGATAGAACCTGGTGTAAGGTTGTGGAGTTGGAGCCCGTAAAATTCCAATAGACCTGTGAGGAACGGATGAATTGGAAAACCGAAGCACCTCAAAAGAAACGGGACGAAGCACACCCTCTCCTCCTTACTGGGGTTGAGAAAATTTTCTGCTAGCACCTCGTTGTCGATTGAAGCCAATCCTGCCCACACGGAGATTTAATCCGCGGGAGGGAGATATCCCTCCGTTTGAAGTCAATTCAGCTGGAGGTGAGACACTGAGTAGCTTCCCCAATTACCCGCTTGAGGGCCATGGGGGCGCGAGGAAGAGCTAGGGGCGCTTGCCATGATTTGAAGTTTTTTGTGGTTTGCTCTTATGATCTTCGCATGATGTGGAGAGGCATCCGGGATCTGGTCTCCTTAAATAGATGCCGTCCTTGCATGATAAGGAGTTTATTTGTAAAAAAGTACATGGATCATTCGCATTCGCCCGACGCGTGGAAATCGAGGCGACGACTAGAAGGAATCGTAAAGGCAGAATATAAAGGTCAAGGCCGGGTTGTCATCACTCGGAAGTATAATAAAGTACCTACCTTGCAAAGCCGAAGACATAAAGTCTGGTACTACATCATCATTGAAGGCAAGTTCGGCGGCTACTGAGGGAGTCCTCGGGTTTCTGGACTATTTGTTATCGGTCGGACTGATGGGTCGTGAAGAAAAAGTAGAAGACCGTCCCCGTATCCGGGTAGGACTCCTATGTGTGTATAACGGCAAGTTTGATGTCCAGGTGTAATGTTTCCTTCCTCTGCAAGCCAACTCTGTACAAACCCTAGGCCCCTCCGGTGTGTATATAAACAAGAGGGTTTAGTCCACAAAGATCATCAGAATAATCATAGGCTAGACGGCTAGGGTTTAGCCATTACGATCTCGAGGTAGATTAACTCTTGTAACCCATATACTCATCAAGAACAATCAAGCAGGAAGTAGGGTTTTACCTCCTTTAATAGGGCTAGAACCTAGGTAAACATTGTGTCCCTACTATCCCTCCTTACCATTGATCCTTAGACTCATAGCTTGGGCCCCCATACCCAAGATCTGCCAGTTTTGACACCAACAACGATTGCCTTCCACGCTTGCGTCGCCTCCTTCCCGCGTTGCTGGTGATGCGCCACCACTGCAACATCCACGAGTACACCTCTGTGGATGCCTTGGGCGCCAGGGAGGAGCTGTCGGGCCGCGCTGCCGGG
>LR738710.1:702015280-702112015 GCA_902687465.1 Secale cereale | reverse complement strand
GGGGGGGGGTACCGAAGGTGATCGGAGGAAGGGCTTGGGATGGGGAAGGATGGGCGGCGACATGGGAGGTTGTGGTTGATATGGATCGGGAAGAGGAGGAGAGAGAGGCGGCAGCAGATGTGTTCTGGGGGAGAGGGGAAGAGATAGGCGATTGCTGGTAGGGTTTGGGTTGGGCTGTGAGACCTGAGAGGTAAGTGAGAGTTGTTGGATCCGCTGGGTATGCAAGATTCAAATCGGCTACAATGGGTGATCCGTGGAAAGAGTTTTGATTTGTTCGGAAAATCTGTGATTTAAAATAGTTTCTGAATACTAAAGTAGAGGGATTTTGTGAAGCATCTATCAAAAATATTTTGCAAAAGGGCACCACACAAGTTTTCGCTCAAGTTAGACCACATTTTATGGATGAGCACTAATTTTTATGCATTTCTGCTCTTTCTAACTATTTTTAATCATTTTTTGAGTGAAAAAATGGTTTATTTTTTGAAGAACCTCCAAAATATTTGTTGCAAAATTGGACCAAATTATTTTTATAAAATATTAGACCATATTTAATTTACAATTAACCAAATGGTTGGGTGTCAAAATCTTTTGATCCACCTCTTGTGAAAAAGACATTTTTTTACCGATTCAGGAGGAAGCGGGTCAAATTTGAACTATAGTTGCCTTGTAGTTTGCTTTTTATTTTTTTCCAAAAATCATTTTTAGGTACATAAGTATCTATTTTATCAGAGATACTCCAAAAGTTTTGCAAGAGTCAACCCCTAGCTACGAACGGTCATGCCCGCCATTTTGTTCGCATTTTGATCGGGCATAAGGAATTCAAACAAATTAAAAAAATTAGAAACATTCGCATTGAGTCATTATATGTGACCAAGTTATCAGGAAAAATAATAAACTTGTAATACGGCATTTTTTTTAAAAAAAGTGCTCTCAGAAATGAGCTATCATTTGTGAAGATTCATGGCTTTAAAGCCAAATGATCAATCTTATGGCCACATTCATGCCATAGTTTGTTCAAATGTTTTCATATTGTGCACATGGGTGCCCCTTGGAATGGCAAACAATGTTGAATAAGAAAGTTTTCATTTTCTTTGGACGAAAATTTCATTTTCCATTATTTGAGTGCCCAAAATGTTTTTTTTGTGAAGGACCTACCATATATTTGTTGCAAAATTGGACCAAATAAATTTTATAATATATTAGGACTTATTTAATGTGCAATTAACTAAATGGTTGGGTGTCAAAAAATTTCATCCACCTCTAATGAAAAAGGCAAATTTTCGCTGATTCAATTGGAAGCTGGTCAAATTTGAACTACATGTGCCTCATCGTTTGCCCATGGTTTTTTTACAAAATTTATTTCTAAGTAGAAAAGTATCTATTTCATCATAAAAATACCAAAAATTTCCCAAGATTCAACCACAGCTAGGAACGGTCATGCCCGCCATTTTCATCGCATTTTGAAATGTGACATGAAAAATTCAAAAAAATCAAAAAAATTGGAAAACCTTCGCACTCTGTCATTATATGTGACCGAGTTATCAGTAAAAACAATAAAATAGTATTACGGCAAATATTTTAAAAAAGTGTTCTCAGAAACGAGCAATCATGTGTGAAGATTCATGCTTTTAAGCCAAATGATCAATCTTCTGGCCACATTCATGGCATGGTTTGTTAAAATGATCTCATATTGTGCACAAGGGTGCATCTTGGAATGGCAAACAATGTTGTCAAGGAAATTTCATTTTCTTTGGACGAAAAAAATCATTTCTCATTTTTCGAGAGACCAAAATGAGTTTTTTTGTGAAGGATCTACCATATATTTGTTGCAAAACTGGACCAAATCAATTTTTAAAAATATTAGGACATATTTGATGTACAATTGACAAAATAGTTGGGAGTCAAATGCTTTCATCCACCTCTCGTGAAAAAGACAAATTTCCGCTGATTCACTAAGAAGTGGGTCAAACTTGAATTGTAGCTGCCTTGTAGTTTGCTCTTTGTTTTTTCCAAAAATCATTTCTAGGTAGATAAGTATCTATTTAATCAGAGAAACACCAAATTTTTTCAAAGTTTCAACCACTAGCTAGTAACAGTCATGCCCGTCGTTTTGACCGCATTTTGAAATGGGCATGGAGAATATATTTTTTTGCAAAACATTCGCATTATGTCTTTATATGTGACTGATACGTCTCCATCGTATCCATAATTTTTGATTGTTCCATGCCAATATTCTACAACTTTCATATACATTTGGGAACTTTTTATACTATTTTTTGGGACTAACATATTGATCCAGTGCCCAGTGCCAGTTCTTGTTTGCTGCATGTTTTTGTTTCGCAGAATATCCATATCAAACAGAGTCCAAACGGAATAAAAACGGATGGAGATTTTTTTGGAATATATATGAATTTTGGGAAGCGGAACCAACATCAGACGATGCCCGGGTGGGCCACGAGGCAGGGGGGCGCGCCCTGGGCCCTCGTGGCCACACCGTAAGGCGGTTGATGCCCTTCTTTCGCGGCAAGAGAGCTAATATCCGGATAAAAACCGTGTCAAAAAATCAGCCAAATCGGAGTTACGGATCTCTGGGAATTTAAGAAACGGTGAAGGGCCAGAATCTGGGAACTGCCATGGAGGCTATGGACCAATCTCGGAGGGGCTCTCGGCCGTCCACCGCCATGGAGGCCATGGACCATAGGGGAAACCCTTCTCCCACCTAGGGAGAAGGTCAAGGAAGAAGAAAGAGGAGGGGGCTCTCTCCCCCTCGCTTCTGGTGGCACCGGACTGCCACCGGGGCCATCATCGTGTGACGGCGATCTACACCAACACCTCCGTCATCTCCACCACCTTCCCCCATATATCTATAGTGGTCCACTCTCCCGCAACCCGTTGTACCCTCTACTTGAACATGGTGCTTTATGCTTCATATTATTATCCAATGATGTGTTGCCATCCTATGATGTCTGAGTAGATTATCGTTGTCCTATCAGTGATTGGTGAATTGCTATGATTGATTTAAATTGCTTGTGGTTATGTTGCTGTCCTTTGGTGCCCATCATATGAGCGCGCGCGTGGATCACACCATAGGGTTCTTTATATGTTGATAGGACTACGTATTGGAGGGCAAGAGTGACAGAAGCTTCAACCTAGCATAGAAATTGATGCATACGGGATTGAAGGGGGACCAATATATCTTAATGCTATGGTTGGGTTTTACCTTAATGAACGTTAGTAGTTGTGGATGCTTGCTAATAGTTCCAATCATAAGTGCATAGAATTTCAAGTAAGGGATCACATGCTAGCAGTGGCCTCTCCCACATAAAACTTGCTATCGGTCTAGTAACGTAGTAAATTGCTTAGGGGCAATTTCGCAAGTCCTACCACCAATTTTCCACACTCGCTATCATTAACTTTATTGCCTCTTGATCTTAACATCCCCTAGTTTTATTTTCGTGCTCTTTATATTCTTGCAAACCTATCCCACAAAAACTACAAAGTACTTCTAGTTTCATACTTGTTCTAGGTAAAGTAAACGTCAAGCATGCGTAGAGTTGTATCGGTGGTCGATAGAACTTGAGGGAATATTTGTTCTGCCTTTAGCTCCACATTGAGTTCAACGCTCTTACTTATCGAAAGAGGCTACAACTGATCCCCTACACTTGTGGGTTATCAAGTCCTTTTTCTGGCGCCATTGCCGGGGTGCAATAGCGTGGGGTGAATATTCTCGTGTGTGCTTGTTTTCTTTATCACTAAGTAAATTTTATTTGCTGTTCTAAGTTGTTCTCTATCTTTAGTTATGGATATGGAACACGAAATACCAAAGAACTTAGGTGTACTTGCTACTCATGGGGATGGGGAACCTCCTAAAACCCTCGATGCTCATTATGTGAAAGATATTATGTACTACTTTGATAATCCTGAGAAAACCCCATTCAACTATGTAATGGGAGTAACGTTGGATCAACGTGAATACTTTAGGGATTATCGCTTGACACAAAAAGGGAAACTGTTATGGGATCAAATTCATTTGTTGCATTGGTATGCTCAGCAACTATGCTTGAGATATGATTATACTTGTTGCTCTCGGATGAAGGCTACACACCTTCCCTTTTCATGCAAATTTAATGATAATGGAACCTTAGCTTCTTATGCTAATGGTATATATGATTATTATGATGTGGAACAAATAGAAGAATTCGTTGCTTTTAAGGGTGCTTATGAAATTGAATCTCTGTTTAAAAAGAATGATGATTTTGATGATGATGTTTCTAGGCCTGAAAATCTTGCTATATTGAAATATTGCTATTTGAATTATGAATAAAACTCCGATATTGATGCGTTTATTGAGAAGGTCTCCGCTGTCCAAGACGAGACTAATATTTTGCAGGAGTCTATGGAAGAAGAAATCAATGACATTGTGAGCTCATTAGATGAAAAAGATGACGAGGAGAGCAAAGAATAAAAGAAGGAAGAACGGATTAGCTACCCATGCCCACCTTCTAATGAGAGTAACTCTTCAACTCATACATTGTTTAATTTCCCTTCGTGCTTACCGAAGGATAATTTCTATGATGATTGTTATGATCCCTTGGATTCTTTTGAAATATTCCTTTTTGATGATGCTTGCTATGCTTGTGGCCAAGATGCCAATATGAATTATGCTTATGGAGATGAACTTGCTATAGTTCCTTATGTTAAACATGAGATAGTTGCTATTGCACCTACACATGATAGTCCTATTATCTTTTTGAGTTCTCCAAACTATACTATATCTGAGAAGTTTGCACTTATTAAGGATTATATTGATGGCTTGCCTTTTTCCATTACACATGATGATTTTGATGAGTATAATATGCATGTGCTTGCGTCTCCTACTTACAATTATTATGAGAGAGGAACTACATCTCCGCCTCTCTATGTTTCCAACACGATAAAATTGCAAGAAACTGCTTATACTATGCATTGATGTTTACTTGATGTGCATGAATTGTTCATTTATGACATGTCGATGCATAGGAAGAGAGTTAGACTTCGTTGTTGCATGATATATATCACTTTTTGCTCACTACTAAATGCCAAATCATTGTTAATTAAAATTGGCTTTGATATACATTGGGATCCGGGTGGATTCATTACTTGAGCCCTATATGCCTAGCTTAATGGCTTTAAAGAAAGCGCTGCTAGGGAGACAACCCGGAAGTTTTAGAGAGTCATTTATTTCTGTCGTGTGCTTTTATACAGTTTAAAAACAAAAAAATAAATAGGGGAACGCATAACTTTTCAAAAAGAAAAGTGAAAGTGAGATAGACGAGCATTGTGAAAGTGGGGGACGTCCTTGAACTTTGTTCATGCCCATGGAAACTTTGTGAATCTTAATTACAGAAACTTTTCAACAAAAAATATTATCCCCTTGTACAATTCCATTGCATTATAAAAATAATGTGCCAAGGTTTGCCTTTAGGATGTTTACAATGCTTGTTGGTTTGTGCGGTGCAGGATAGAAACTTTGGCTGTAGTGCGCGATTTTACATTTTTTCCTGGAATGTCAAATGGTTCTGAAACGTTTTGCACTGCCTTTCTATATAAATTGTTTATATTTCCTAGTTTTGGCAGAATTTTTAAAGTATTAGAAGTATGGTGAATGTTCAGATTATTACAGATTGTTCTGTTTTAGACAGATTCTGTTTTTGATGCATAGTTTGCTTGTTTGATGAAACTATCAATTTATATCAGTGTATTAAGCCATGGAAAAGTTATATTACAGTAGCTACAATGCAAAAACTAAATATGAATTGGTTTTCAACAGTACTTAAGGTAGTGATTTGCTTTATTATACTAACGAATCTTACCGAGTTTTCTGTTGAAGTTTTGTGTGGATGAAGTGTTTGAAGATCGAGGAGGTCTCGTTGAGAGGAGAATAAGGAGAGGCAAGAGCTAAAGCTTGGGGATGCCCAAGGCACCCCAAGTAAATATTCAAGGAGACTCAAGCGTCTAAGCTTGGGGATTCCCCGGAAGGCACCCCCTCTTTCTTCAACAAGTATCGGTATGTTTTCAGATTCGTTTCATTCATGTGATATGTGCAGATCTTGGAGCGTCGGGTGCTTTTTTTTTCTTTTACTAAATGCACTATGCAGGTATGAGATAGTCCTTGGTTGATTTATAGAATGATCTTTTCACTTCACTTATATCTTTTGAGTATGGCTTTATAGAATGCTTGATGTGCTTCACTTGTATCATTTGAAGTTTGGATTGCCTATTTCTCTTCTCATAGAAAACCGCCATTTGTAGAATGCTCTTTTGCTTCACTTATAATTGTTGGAGCATGGGTATAACTTTTGTAGAAAGAACTAAAACTCTCTTGCTTCACTTATATCTATTTAGAGAGTTGACAGGAATTGGTCATTCACATGGTTAGTCATAAAAGCTTACATAAACTTGTAGATCATTGAATATGATATGTTTGATTCCATGCAATAGTTTTGTGATATAGAGATGCTAATATGTGGGAGGAACTAGTGAATGATTATGGTTTAGTAAAAATATTGGTGTTAAGGTTTGTGATTCCCAAAGCATGCACGTATGGTCTCCTAACTATGTAACCAAATTGGCGCGCATTGTATTTTGATTGTTTATCTTTGCGCGAAGGTCGGGGGCGCGCGATGGTTAACTCCTACCAACCTCCCCCCCAGGAGCATGCGTCGTAGTATCTTTGCTTCGAGGGTTAATAGATTTTTCACAATAAGTATGTGAGTTCTTTATGACTAATGTTGAGTCCATGGATTATATGCACTCTCACCCTTCCACCATTGCTAGCCTCTCTTGTACCGCGCAACTTTCACCGGTACCATACACCCATCATATACATTCCTCAAAACAGCCACCATACCTACCTATTATGGCATTTCCATAGCCATTTCGAGATATATTGCCATGTAACACCACCGTTCCGTTTATTATGATATGAACGATCATTGTCATATTGCCTTCCATGATCGTAAGATAGTTAGCATGATGTTTCCATGGCTTGTTCGTTTTTTGATGTCATTGCTATGCTAGATCATTGTACATCCCGGTACACCGCCGGAGGCATTCATATAGAGTCATATTTTTGTTCTAGTATCATGTTGTAAATAAATAGAAGTGTGATGATCATCATTATTAGAGCATTGTCCCTTGAAAAAAAAAGGCCAAAAAAGAGAAAAAAAAGAAAGGCCAAAAAAGGAGAAAGGCCAAATAAAAAAAGGGAAGGCCCAAAAAAAGGAAAAAAAGGGTGGCAATGCTACTATCTTTTTCCACACTTGTGCTTCATCATAGCACCATGTTCTTCATGATAGAGAGTCTCCTATGTTGTCACTTTCATATACTAGTGGGAATTTTTTGTTATAGAACTTGGCTTGTATATTCCAACGATGGGCTTCCTCAAATGCCCTAGGTCTTCATGAGCTAGCAAGTTGATGCACACCCACTAGTTTTCTTTTGAGCTTCCATACACTTATAGCTCTAGTGCATCCGTTACATGGCAATCCCTACTCACTCACATTGATATCTATTGATGGGCATCTCCATAGCCCGTTGATACGCCTAGTCGATGTGAGACTTTCTCCCTACTTTTGTCTACTACCACCTTCTATTCCACCCATAGTGCTATGTCCATGGCTCACGCTCATGTATTGCGTGAAGAGTTGAAAAGGTTCGAAAAAGTAAAGTATGAAAACAATTGCTTGGCTGACACTTGGATATGCATGAGGGGTACCTTGTGTTAAGAAAAGGGAAGCATAAAAGACTATATGATTTTGTAGGGATAACATTATTTAGCATTGATATTTTGAAAGACTTGATTGTTTGTTGGGATGCCGGAGTATTAAATTCTTCTATGTCAAATGATAGACTATTGCTTTGAATCACTCGTGTCTTAATATTAATGCCATGATTAGATTACATGATCAAGATTATGCTAGGTAGCATTCCACATCAAAAATTATCTTTTTTATCATTTACCTACTCGAGCACGAGCAGGAATTAAGCTTGGGGATGCTGATACGTCTTCGTCGTATCTATAATTTTTGATTGTTCCATGCCAATATTCTACAACTTTCATATACTTTTGGGAACTTTTTATACTATTTTTTGGGACTAACATAGTGATCCAGTGCCCAGTGCCAGTTTCTGTTTGCTGCATGTTTTTGTTTCCATAATATCCTTATCAAATGGAGTCCAAACGGAACAAAAACGGACGGAGACTTTTTTGTGGAATATATGTGGATTTTGGGAAGCGGAACCAACATGAGACGATGCCCGGGTGGGCCACAAGGCAGGGGGGCGCCCTGGGCCCTCGTTGCCACACTCTAAGACGGTTGATGCCCTTCTTTCGCCGCAAGAAAGCTAATATCCGGGTAAAAAGCGTGTCAAAAAATCAGCCCAATCGGACTTACGGATCTCCGGGAATTTAAGAAACCGTGAAGGGCAAGAATCTAGGAACGCAGAAACAGAGAGAGATAGAGAGACAAATCCAATCTCGGAGGGGCTCTCGCCCCTCCGCCGCCATGGAGGCCATGGACCAGAAGGGAAACCCTTCTCCCACCTAGGGAGAAGGTCAAGGAAGAAGAAGAAGAAGGAGGAGGGCTCTCTCCCCCTCGCTTCCGGTGGCACTGGAGTGCCACCGGGGCCATCATCGTGTGACGGCGATCTACACCAACACCTCTGTCATCTTCAGCAACATCTCCACACCTTCCCCCATCTATCTACAGCGGTCCACTCTCCCGCAACCCGTTGTACCCTCTACTTGAACATGGTGCTTTATGCTTCATATTATTATCCAATGATGTGTGGCGCCATCCTATGATGTTTGTGTAGATTATCGTTGTCCTGTCGGTGATTGGTGAATTACTATGATTAATTTAAATTTCTTGTGGTTATGTTGATGTTCTTTGGTGCCCATCATATGAGCGCGCGCGTGGATCACACCATAGGGTTAGTTGTATGTTGATAGGACTATGTATTGGAGGGCAAGAGTGACAGAAGCTTCAACCTAGCGTAGAAATTGATGCATACGGGTTTGAAGGGGGGCCAATATATCTTAATGCTATGGTTGGGTTTTACCTTAATGAACGTTAGTAGTTGTGGATGCTTGCTAATAGTTCCAATCATAAGTGCATAGAATTCCAAGTAAGGGATGACATGCTAGCAGTGGCCTCTCCCACATAAAACTTGCTATCGGTCTAGTAACGTAGTTGATTGCTTAGGGGCAATTTCGCAACTCCTACCACCACTTTTCCACACTCGCTATCATTAAATTTATTGCCTCTTTATCTTAACAGCCCCTAGTTTTATTTTCGTGCTCTTTATATTCTTGCAAACCTATCCCACAAAAACTACAAAGTACTTCTAGTTTCATACTTGTTCTAGGTAAAGTAAACGTCAAGCGTGCGTAGAGTTGTATCGGTGGTCGATACAACTTGAGGGAATATTTGTTCTGCCTTTAGCTCCTCGTTGTGTTCGACACTCTTACTTATCGAAAGAGGCTACAACTGATTGCCTACACTTGTGGGTTATCAATGACCAAGTTACCAGGAAAAACAATAAACTTATAATACGGCAATTATTTTTAAAAAGTGTTCTCACAAATGAGCTATCATGTGTGAATATTCATGGCTTTCAAGCCAAATGATCAATCTTATGGCCAAATTCATGGCATATTTTTTTTTCAAATAATCTCATATTGTGCACAAGGGTGCATCTTAGATTGGCAAACATTGTTGCCTAAGAAAGTTTTCAATTTTTCTGGACGAAAATTTTCATTTCCCATGTTTCGAGTGCCCAAAATGAGTTTTTTCTGTGAAGGACCCAACATATACTTGTTGCTAAATGCGACCAAATTACTTTCTCAAAATATTAGGACATATTTAATGTATAAGTGACAAAATGGTTGGGTGTCAAAAGCTTTTATCCATCTCTCGTGAAAAAGAGAAATTGCTGCCGATTCAGGAGCAAGTGGGTCAAATTTGAAGTGAAGTTGCCTTGTAGTTTTCTCTATATTTTTTTCCAAAAATCATTTCTAGGTACATAAGTATCTATTTAATCAGAGATACATGATGTGGTGGCGAGACATCAAGGTTTGGACGGTGGCTGAGGGCCCCAGCTCCAGAGCGCGTAAACTGGCATGTCAGCAGCGTGGTCACCGCATGACCGTGGCATTGCCACGCATTCTGGGTGGCGTAGCCTTGTCTGGTGCGCTGGGTACTCCCCCGATAGGTGTTATGAAGAAGAATACAACAAAAGAGTCTCATGAGGAGACTGAACTAAGCTGAAACACGAATTAGCAGCCAAGTGTTTGATTAGCGGTGGGGGAAATGCACATGGCGAATGGGCCTGGAAAATTTGTAGCTCAAATTGAGGAGCCTAGGTGGCACTTGCTTTGCAAAGTACCACACTGGACAGAAATATGGATGTTGGTGTTGGGCTCAAATGAATGAATGGATTGAGCTGTAATTTGGTGGAGGATGGTCATTTGGGCATGGAAAATCACTGTAAAAATTTCATACCATTTGGACATGCTAAAGTGGTACTTCCTTCACAATGCTCTTCTCTGGATAGAAACTTGGGAAAATTATTGAGAGAAATTGGCTAAATGAAATGAGCTCAGATTTGGTCGAGGGAGGTTATATAGGTGGGAACATCCTCTCGTAAAGTTTCAGCTATAATTAAGCAATATAAAGTATAGTTGCTTCACAAACTGAAAATATGACTAGAATAAAAGATTGAATGATGAGCTCACATAGATTGGTGGATAGAGCTATTTTTTGGAGAGTTATGATTTGAGCAAATAGAATATTTGGAAAAATCTCAAATCATTTGGATAGTCTAGCTAGTATTTCCTTCACAAAGCTTCTCTTTGGATAGAAACTTTAGAAATTTGCTGACGAATATTTACTAGGAAAATAGAGCTGAATATTGGAATGTGTCAATGATTTGGATATGGAAGAGTGACCAAAAAGTTTGAGGGCAATAGGAGGGGTCTAGATAACAATTTCTTTGCAATGTGCCAATTTGGGCAGAAAATAGAAATTGAAGTTGGGCCCACATAGGTGACTGGCTTGAGCTACAATTTGAAGGAGGATGGCAATTTGGACATATGAAGGCACTATAAAAATTTCATACCATTTTTATGAATCAAAATGGTACTTCCTTTACAATGCTCTCCCCTAAACAAAAAATGGGGAACAATATTGAGGGAAATTTGCTAAATTAAATAAGCTAAAATTTGGTGGAGGTAGGTTCTATGGGCAAGGTCATGTCCTAGTAAATTTTAGGTAAATATAAAGCAATATAAAATATAGTTGCTTCACAAACTAAAAATATTACCAGAATCAAAGATTATATGGTGAGCTCACATGGATTGTTATATGGGGCTCAAATTTTGTGTAAAGCTATGATTTTGGTATATGGAAGATGTGGCAAAAATTCAACTCAATAGGTTATGCCTAGCTAGTACTTCCTTCACAAAGCTTTTAGATGAACCTAAACTTTGGAAATTTGTTGAGGAAGATTTATTAGGCAAATTGAGCTGAATTTTGCCATGAGGTGAAGATTTCGATTGGAAAGAGTGCCCAGTTTTTTTAGGGAAATCAAGAAAATTTAAATAGCACTTCCATCACAAAGTGCAATTCTAAACAAAATAGGAAAATGAATATTCTTGAATTAACTTTAAACTTGGCAAGGAAGTTTTTTGACATATTTGAGGAAGATATGATCCAAAGAATTTATGAGATTTGTTTTGGGGAATTTTGGGAATGACAGAAATGTAGACTGCTTCACAACCTATGGCCAAATTTGACACATGAACATGACACATAGGCAATGGACATGACACATAGGCAAAACTAATGAGGTGGCACCTAGACATAGCAATGCACCATAATTTACAAGGCTATGACCATCTATATTGGTCAGGATCAGCTATAAATAAGGCATCGGACCAGTGATGTCTCCTTTATGACCATTTCGTGTAAGGAAATTATGACATTTTTGACCAAAATGGTCGTTATGGTTTACGGATTGGAGCCCGCCGAATAGGTTACGACCAACTTGTCTTAAATGGTTGTAGAATTATGACCATTTCTTACAGGATCACTGACAGAAGGTCACAAGTTGACATATTTCTTGTAGTGCTTTATTTTATTTGCATCTATCAATATATCTATTTATCATATTACAGTACCCAAGAGGGATTAACAACCCCTATACATGTCGGATCGTGAGGATTTGTGTTTGTGTGTAGGTGTTGTTTGCATAGCTTGCTTGGTTCTCCTACTAGATTGATAACCTTTGTTTTAGAACAGAGGAAAGTACTTATCGCCGTTGTGCTGCATCATTCCCTCCTCGTCGGGGAATTTACTCATGCGGTCCACTAGTAGCTGCGACTGCAATGACCATGGCATCAATTGTGGTAGCGGCCGATGTGACAACCGCAACATCAATGGCAACCCCCACCAGGGCTGGCGTGACCAGCCTCGCGAGAGTGCCTGGAGTGATCAGCCTCGTGAGGGCCCCTGGCGCGACCATCCTCCTGAGGTGTGTCCACAAGCCAACACCACCCTTCCGTCGCTACGGCTGCCATGGAGGAACGACATCAACTAGCTTGACGAGGGGGCTAGGGGCTACCAGGAGCCTCGCGCGGTAGCTTGCATCCTCGGGGAGCTCAGGACCCCGCATCCAATCACCTCTTCAAGCAATTCTCTCGTGAGGTGAATGCCGCCCTCCCGAGGCCCGAAGCTGCGCGACCCCTCAAGTGGTCGCAGTACGCCATCACCTTCGACTCCAAGGACCACCTCAAGAACGCGGCCACCGTGATAGGTCTCCATCGTATCTGTAGTTTTTGATTGTTTCATGCCAATATTATACAACTTTCACATATTTCTGGCAACTATTTATATGATTTATTGGACTAACCTACTGATCCAGTGCCCAGTGCCAGTTCCTATTTTTGCATGTTTTTTGTATCGCAGAAAATCCATATTAAACGAAGTCCAAACATGATAAAGATTGGCAGAGAATTATTTTGGAAGATATGTGATTTTTAGGAGGTGGAAGCAATGCAAACGGGGCCCCGTAGTGCCCACAACCCACTAGGGCATGCCACCAGGCCCACGCGCACCCTAGTGTATTGTGCTCACCTCGTACGTTGGTTGGGGCGCTTATTCTGGTGCAAGAAAGCTAATTTATGGATAAGAAACGTGTCAAAAATTCAGCGCAATTAGAATTACGTATCTCCGGGGAATTTTAGAAACGGTGAAGGGCTAGATCTGGGAGACATGAAACAGAAGAGGACAGAGAGACATATCCCATCTCGGAAGGGCTCTCGCCCCTCCCATGCCATGGACGCCATGGACCAGAGGGGGAATCCTCCTCTCACCTAGGGAGGAGGCCAAGGAAGAAGAAGAAGGAGGGGGCTCTTTCCTCCTCGCTTCCGGTGGCGCTGGAGTGCCGTCGGGGCAATGATCGGGACGGCGATCTACATCAACAATCTTGCTACTGTCAACACCAACTCTCTCCCCCTCATTGCAGTGATGTAACACCTCTTTCCTCCTACTGTAATCCCTACTTAAACATGGTGCTCGACACTATATATTATTTCCCAATGATATGTGGTCATCCTATGATGTTTAAGTAGATCCGTTTTGTTCTGTGGGTTAATCATGATCTTGGTTGGTATGATTGTATATTTTATTTTGGTGCTGTCCTATGGTGCCCTACGTTCTCGCGCAAACGTGAGGGCCCCCCGCTGTAGGGTGTTGCAATATGTTCATGGTTCGCTTATGGTGGGTTGCGAGAGTGATAGAAACTTAAACCCGAGTAAGTGGGGTATGACGTATGGGAGCAAAGAGGACTTGATACTTAATGCTATAGTTGGGTTTCACGATGTTAATGATCTTTAGTAGTTGCGGATACTTGCTCGGGGTCCAATCATAAGTGAATATGATCTAAGTAGAGAAAGTATGTTAGCTCATGCCTCTCCCTCATATAAAATTACAAGAATGATTACCGGTACTTGTTATCGATTGCCTAGGGACACATAACTTTCTTGCTGACAAAAGCTATCCACTTTTATTATCTTGCAAAGTACTTCTAGTTTTATTCTTGCAAAGTAGTTCTAGCATCACACCTACAAAATAGTTTCATACTTGTTTTCGGTAAAGCAAACGTCAAGTGTGCGTAGAGTTGTATCGGTGGTCGATAGAACTTGAGGGAATATTTGTTCTGCCTTTAGCTCCTCGTTGGGTTCGACACTCTTATTTATCAAAGAAGGCTACAAACGATCCCCTATACTTGTGGGTTACCAAGACCTTTTTCTGGCGCCGTTGCCGGGAAGTTATAGCATGGGGTGAATACTCTCGTGTGTCCTTGTTTTTTTTATCACTAAGTAAATTTTATACTCTGTTCTAAGTTGTTCTCTATCTTTAGTCATGGATATGGAACACGAAACACCAAAAACATTTGTAGTACTTGCTGCTCGTGGAGATGGGGAACCTCCTAAAATCCTTGATGCTCATTATGTGAAAGATATTATGCACTTCTTTGATAATCCTGAGAAAACCCCATTCAACTATATAATGGGAGTAACATTGGATCAACGTGAATACTTTAGGGATTATCTCTTGACCATAAAGGGAAATTGTTATGGGATCAAATTCATATGTTGCATTGGTATGGTTATAATCTATGCTTGAGATATGATTATACTTGTTCCTCTAGGATGAATGCTCCACACCTACCCTTTTCATGAGAATTCATTGATAATAAAACCTTGGCTTCTTATGCTAATGGTATATATGATTACTATGATGTGGAACAAATAGAAGAATTTGTTGCTTGTAAGGGTGCTTGTGAAATTAAATGTTTGTTTGAAGAGTATGAAAATTATGATGATGTTGCTTACAGATCTTAAAATCTTGCTATACTTAAATATTGCTATTTGAATTATAAATACAATGCCCATATTGATGTGTTTATTGAGAAAGTCTCTGCTGTCCAAGAAGAGACTAATATTTTGTAGGAGCCTATGGAAGAAGAAATTCATGACATTGTGAGCTCATTGGATGAAAAAGATGAGGAGGAGACCGAAGAACAAAAGGAGGAAGAGCGGATTGATCACCCGTTCTCACCTTCCAATTAGAGTAACTCTTTATCCCATACATTGTTTAATATCCCTTCGTTCTTAACGAAGGATGAATGCTATGATAATTGCTATGATCCTATTGATTCTTTTGAAATATCCCTTTTTGATAATGCTTGCTACGCTTGTGGCCAAGATGCCAATATGAATTATGCTTATGGAGATGAACTTGCTATAGTTCGGTATGTGAAGAATGAAATTATTGCTATTGCACCCACACATGATAGTCCTATTATCTTTTTGAATTCTCCCGACTACACTATATCGAAGAAGTTTGCACTTATTAAGGATTACATTATTGGGTTGCCTTTTTCTGTTGCACATGATGATTTTGATGAATATAATATGCATGTGCTTGCTGCTCTTACTTGCAATTATTATGAGAGAGGAACTACATCTCCGCCTCTCTATGTTGCCAACATGATAGAATTGCAAGAAACTGCTTATACTATGCATTGGCTTTTACTTGATGTGCATGAATTGTTCTTGTATGACATGCTTATGCATGGGAAGAGAGTTAGACTTCGTCATTGCTTGATATATGTTGTTTTGTGCTCACTACTAAATGCCAAACTATTGCTAGTTAAAATTGTTTTGATATACCTTGGGATCCGGGTGGATTCATTACTTGAGCACTTTATGCCTAGCTTAATGGCTTTAAAGAAAGCGCTGCCAGGGAGACAACCCAGAATTAAAAAATAGAGTCATTTATTTCTGTTGAGTGCTTTTATAAAGTTTAAAAACAAAAAAAATATAGAGGGGAACCTACAACTTCTTCAAAAAGAGAAGCGGTTGAAAGGTGATGCATTGCGGAAATGGGGGTCGGCCTTGAAGTCTTGTGTTCATGCTTATGGAAACAATGTAGAATTTTTCATGGAAGTTTGTCACAACAATAATTATCCCCTTGTAAAATTCCATTGTATTATAAGAATAATGTGCCAAGAGTTTCCTTTAGAATGATTAAATTGCTTGTTGGTTTGTGTGGTGCAAAAACAGAATCTTTGGCTGTAGTGCGCGATTTTACATTTTTTACTGGAACGTCAAGTGGTTCTGAAACTTTTTGCACAGTCTTGCGGCACAAAATGTTTATTTTTTTCCTATTTGTTTCAGAATTTTGGGAGTTACATAAGTTTGGTGGATGTTCAAATCATTACAGACTGTCCTGTTTTCACAGATGACTATTATAGCTTCATTATTTGCGTATGTTTGAATTCTTGTTGAAGCCTAGAATTGTGATAGAATACAATGGGTAATGTTTTTTTATAATTTTACAATAATGTTAGAGCAGTACATGATGGGATTTCATTGATCATATGCACTAACCCCGCCACTAAAAGTTCGGTTAAGTTTTGTGTGGATGAAGTGTTCGAAGATCGAGGAGGTCTCGATGTGAGGAGAAGGAGGAGAAGCAAGAGCTCAAGCTTGGGGATGCCCAAGGCACCCCAAGTAAATATTCAAGGAGACTCAAGCGTCTAAGCTTGGGGATGCCCCGGAAGGCATCCCATCTTTCTTCAACAATTATCGGTATGTTTTCATATTCGTTTCGTTCACATGATATGCGTAAATTTTTGGAGCGTCGTGTGCCTTTTATTTTTATTTTAATAATGCACCATGCTGGTATGAGATAGTCCTTGGAAAATTTGTAGAATTCTCTTTGTATTTCACTTATATCTTTTGAGTATGGCTTTATAGAATGCTTCATGTGCTTCACTTATATCATTTGAAGTTTGGATTGCATGTTTCTCTTCACATAGAAAACCGATGTTCGTAGAATGCTCTCGTGCTTCACTTATATTTGTTAGAGCATGATATTATGTAGAAAGAACTAAACAATCATGCTTCACTTATATCTATTTAGAGAGTCAAACGGAATTGGTCAATTGCATGGTTAGTCATAAAATCCTACATAAAACTTATGGATCACTGAATATGATATGTTTGATTCCTTGCAATAGTATTGCGATATAGAGATGATAATATCTGGGAGGTACTAGTGGATGATCGTGTTTAGTAAGATATTGGTGTTAAGGTTTGTGACTCCCGAAGTATGCACGTATAGTCTCTCGTTATGCCGGGAAGTTGGACCACAATTTATCCTTGATTGTCCTATCTTTATGTGAAGGTCGGGGGCGCGCGATGGTTAACTCCTACCAACCTCCCCCCTAGGAGCCTGCATAGTATTACTTTGCTTTGAGGGCTAATAAACTTTTTGCAATAAGTATGTGAGTTATTTATGACTAATGTGAGTCCATGGATTATACGCACACTCACCCTTTCATAATTGCTAGCCTCTCTTGTGTCGCGCAAATTTCGCCGGGGCATAAACTTTATTATACCTTCCTCAAAACAGCCACCAACCTACCTATTATGACATTTCCATAGCCATTCCGAGATATATTGCCATGCACTTCCATCATATAGTTGACTTGAGCATTCATTTACATATTGCTTTGCATGATCGTAAGACAGGTAGCACGATATTTTCATGGCTTGTCCATTTTTTGATATCTTTGCAATGCTAGATCATTGCACATCCTGGTACACTACCAGAGGCATTCATTTAGTGTCATACTATGTCATAGGTATCGAGTTGTAATATTTATTTCTTTTGAGTTATAAGTAAATAGAAGTGTGATGATCATCATTATCCATTATTAGAGCATGTCCCAGTGAGGAAAGGATGATGGAGACTATGGTTCCACCACAAGTCGGGATAAGACTCCGGACAATGAGAGAAAAAATATTTAAAAAGAAGAAGGAAAAAAGAAAAAGAAAGAAATAAAGAAATAAAGAGAGAAAGGGCATGCTAGTTGCACACTTGTGCTTCAAAGTAGCACCATGTTTTTCATATGGAGAGTCTCATATGTTGTCACTTTCATATACTAGTGGGAATCTTTTACTATAGGATTAGATGCACACCCACTTAGTTTCATATTGAGCTTTCATACACTTATAGCTCTTAGTGCATCCGTTGCATGGCAATCCCTACTCCTCACATTGATATCGATTGATGGACATCTCCATAGTGCATTAGTTTGCCTAGTTGATGTGAGACTTTCTTCCCTTCTTTGGTCTACTACCACCGCATTCTATTCCACCTATATTGCTATATCCATGGATTGCGCTCATGTATTGCGTGAGAGTTGAAAATGTTGAAGCGCGTTAAAAAGTATGAGCCAATTTCTTGGCTGACACCGGGGTAGTACATGATTTATACTTTGAGCTGGGAAGACAAAGCATTACAAGACTATATGATTTTGTAGGGATAACGTTCTTTAGCATTTGATATTCTGAAGGACATGATTGTTTGTTGGGATGCTCGAGTATTGATGTCTTTATGTCAAATTATAGACTATTACTTTGACTCACTCATGTCTTAATATTCATGCCATGTCTAGATATACGATCAAGTTTATGCTAGGTAGCATTCCACATCAAAAATTATCTTTTTTACCATTTACCTACTTGAGGACGAGCAGGAATTAAGCTTGGGGATGCTGATACATCTCCGTCGTAACTATAATTTTTTATTGTTTCTTGCCAATATTATACAACTTTCAAATCTTTTTGGCAACTATTTATATGATTTATTGGACTAACCTACTGATCCAATGCCCGGTGCCAGTTCCTATTTTTTTGCAAGTTTTTGTATCATAGAAAATCCATATCTAACAAAGTCCAAACACGATAAAATTTGGCAGAGAATTATTTTCGAATATATGTGATTTTTAGGAGGTGGAAGCAACGCAAACGGGGGCCCGTAGTGTCCTGGTGTCTTGTGGTCACCTCGTGCGTCGGTTGGGGCCCTTATTCTGGCGCAAGAAATCTAATTTATGGATAAAATCGTGTCAAAACTTCAGCGCAATCGGAGTTACGGATCTCCGGGAATTTAAGAAACGGTGAAGGGCCAGATCTGGGAGACGCGAAACAGAAGAGGACAGAGAGACATATCCAACCTCGGAGGGGCTCTTGCCCCTCCCATGCCATGGAGGCCATGGACCAGAGGGGGAACCCTCCTCCCACCTAGGGAGGAGGCCAAGGAAGAAGAAGGAGGTGGGGGGCTCTCTCCCCCTCGCTTCCGGTGGCGCTCGAGTGCCACCGGGGCAACGATCGGGAAGGCGATCTACATCAACAATCTTGCTACCGTCAACACCAACTCTCTCCCCCTCATTGCAACGGTGTAACACCTCTTTTCCCATGTTTTAATCTCTAATTAAACATGGTGCTCAACACTATATATTATTTCCCAATGATATGTGGTTATCCCATGATGTTTGAGTAGATCCGTTTTGTCTTGTGGGTTAATCGTGATATTGGTTTGTATGATTGTATATTTTATTTTGGTGTTTTCCTACGATGCCCTCCGTTCTCGCGCAAACGTGAGGGTGCCCCGCTGTAGGGTGTTGCAATATGTTCATGGTTCGCTTATGGTGGGTTGCGAGAGTGATAGAAACTTAAACACGAGTAAGTGGGGTATGGCGTATATGAGTAAAGAGGACATGATACTTAATGATATGGTTGGGTTTCATGAGCTTAATGATCTTTAGTAGTTGCGGATGCTTTCTAGGGGTCCAATCATAAGTGAATATGATCTAAGTAGAGAAAGTATGTTAGCTCATGCCTCTCCCTCATATAAAATTGCAATAATGATTACCGGTACTTGTTATCGATTGCCTAGGGACAAATAACTTTCTTGTTGACAAAAGCTATCCACTTTTATTATCTTGAAAAGTACTTCTAGTTTTATTCTTGCAAAGTAGTTCTAGCATCACACCTGCAAAATAGTTTCATACTTGCTTTCGGTAAAGCAAACGTCAAGTGTGCGTAGAGTTGTATCGGTGGTTGATAGAACTTGAGGGAATATTTGTTCTGCCATTAGCTTCTCGTTGGGTTCGACACTCTTATTTATCGAAGAAGGCTATAAACGATCCCCTATACTTGTGGATTATCATGCCGCATGCGCTCTCCCCATGTAGTGCACCCCCACCATCAACAACGTCACGGTCGTCAACACCCTCGTCGACGGGGCGCCGTCCTTAACGCGGTCTCCATCGATACCTTCGAGACGCTCTAAGTACCATGCGACCAGCTGATGCTGACCAGGCCCTTCTCCGGGGGTGACTGATGGATCTACCATCCCCTGGGGAAAGTGCGCCTCCCCGTAACCTTTGGTACGCGCCATAACTACCACACCGAGCTCATAGACTTCTACGTGGCGCACATTGGCCTGCCATACAATGTCATCCTGGGGTACCCGGCACTTGACAAGTTCATGGTGGTGACCCACCAAGGCTACAACTGCCTCAAGATGCGTGGCTGTATCAATGTCATCACTGTCGGCTGTGATGAGAAGTACACAGTCTTCTCCCTCGAGCATGCCTACAAGGTCGTGGCGGCCACGCATTCGGCGGCCGAGGACACGGTCCGACCTCCCGAGTTCGCACCAATGAAGAAGAAGTTTTGCTCTCCCAAGGCCACGATGAGATGAAGAAGGTGTCGGGTGATGGCAGTGGCTTAGGCCCCGTCTTCATTGTCGGTGCCTGCCTTCCTCCCGCATAGGAAGGCGCGCTCGTCACCCCCGTTCGTGCAGGTTTGGGTGCCTCTTCCTAGAAGGCATCAGACTTGTCTAGTCTGACGAGGGAGGTGGTCGAGCACCACTTGGCGACGTGCCTCAGTGCGTGCCCCCAAGCAGAAAGCACGAAACCAAGCACCCAAGAATAAAGAGTTCATCGCCCAGGAGATCTACAAGCTGCGAGAGGCTAGGGCCATCCATGGGGTGCGCCACCCCGAGCGGCTCGCCAGCCCACTCGTCGTCCCCAAGAGGGGCGGCGCGGTGCGGATGTGTGTCGACTTCACGAGCCTCAACCAAGTCTCCTCTCAGGACATCTTTTGGCTGCCACACATCGGGCAAGGTACGAGTCTCGCCACCAACTACACTTGCATGACCTTTGACCGGAGGAATGCCGACGCCACCTTCCAGAGGCTGGCGTGAGTCGCCTTGGGGCCTCGCGGGGCCGTTGCCTCTCACGAGACCCCAGGCGTCGGGATCCATAGGCCCCTGAGCAAGGAGCCTCCAAGGCGCGCCACGTCAACCGACTCGACATTCCTACAACACTGTAACGCTGGGTGATTTTTGGTCTGTTCGAACCAAGGGCGCCCTACGGGCTGCACCAACCTGAAGCCGACCCATCCTGAACACATCATCTGCATCGCTTTTTGGTTGTGTAACAAATCTTAATTATGCTCTTATAAGCTTGTGTTACTTGCACAACTGTTCCTTTGGTGTAATGCTGCCTCGAGAGCATCGCGCACCCGCAACTCCTCTTCTGACCGTTCCGTGAGCTGGGGCTGGGCACGGCATATGTGCTCGGGTCCATCCCTATAGCGCCGCTAAATCCAAGTGATCAAGCTCTGGCTCACATGCCTGCTCCCATGCACGCCACCTCTCCATGATATTTGGTGCCTTTTCTCCTCACGGGACGATCACGAGCAGGCTGGCGAACGCGCCTCGCTCCCCGCCTTGCGAAATTCGTCAACATGCAGTTGCCCCAGGAGCCAGGCATTTGGAAGCCCCGCGGGCGGCACCTCGCATGTCGACCAATAAATACCGAAGTGGCAACCTCAGGAAGCATCACGAGGCGAAGGCTTCAAGGTTCGATCCTACAGAGGCGCGCCTCGAGAGCCATGTGGATTTCTCATGAGACGTGGATCGCTTAGCGCCGCTCTCTATAAAAGCTAAGTCTGAGTCGCTTCACGAGGCGCATCTACCACCGCTAAAGTTCCTGCTTCTAGAGACTTTAGTGAAGGATGGTGTCCTTTTTCACGCAAGCCTTTTATGCTTCAAAGGGGGGGGGCTGAGCATCGCACCTTAGAAGCACTTACTAGCATCCGGTGCACCTCACCTCGCCCGCGCCCGCGGGCAGCGCCCCTTCCATGGCCGCTAGGACTGGTGTAGGCAGCCACCGAAGGACGCCCACGACCGCAAGGCGGTGCCCCGAGCGCCACAACAGGTGCGCAAGCGTGGCCTCTTCCCCTCGACATCATCGCAGAGGTCTACTTTGATCGTGGAGCAAGGGGAGGAATTTGAAGAAGAAGATGAGCGGGGTAGTCCTTCCCTCTAGGCTTTATAGCACCAAAGGGAGGAGCGGTCGACGCCCCTTTGCCTTCGACGGGTGCAGGGAGATGGAGTGCGAGCAAGGAAGACAATGATGGCATCGCATCGTGGGCGGGCAGGCTTTATGTCTGCTAGGGCGATGGTCGAGGTGTCTTGTGAGAAGTGGGGGCGTCCCCCATCCGGTCGTCCGCAACGCGTCGCGCCTGGCCCGCAGGCGATTAGGGCCCGCACTGTTTCTCCCCTTAGTAGGCGGGAACGTGCGCACCACAGGCGCGGGGGCTACTGTTGGCCCCCTGGAAACCAGGGTATCTAGGCCCGTCTTCCTTCGGCCTAGGGCGCGGATTATGGCTTTAGCCTAGAAGAAGGCCCACCAGTAGACACCGCAAGAGAGTCCCCTCTTCAGGGCCAAGCCTCATGGGGCCCCCTCTTTAGCGGCTGGTGATGAAGACTTGGCAGCTTCCCGAGGAGCCTTGCGAGGGCCTTGGCGAGGCTGCCTCCCGAGGATGTCCCCTAAGGCAACTGCCCTGAGGCAGCAGGTCAAGTGTTGCCCAGTTCGGCCGCGCGGCCTCATGCTGACATGTGGGTGACATGTGCTGCGACGAACGCTGCCAGAGGCCATGCTAGAAGGCTCAGATGAGGAGGATTTTCTCTTTGGTGCTAAGGGAGCGTGGCCAGCATGCTGGTTCCCAAAGCAACCCCAAAGGTTTCCCAATCGGTGAAGGAAGGCCAAGACGACAGTCGCGCAGGACAGAGGTCATCACCGAGCCCACCGGCACGTCATGGCCGGTGGCTTTGAAGGCGAAGACCAGCTTTTGTCAGGATATACTGCACCCCTACCCCCTTAAAAATTGTCGTTGTGTGACAACACTTCCCGCCAATGTTCTTGGCGAAAGAGGATCTAGGCAGATATAAAAGGGGGGCAGGGTGCCACGGTAGAGAGGGATCGATCGACCACCCAAAATCCTAGAGCTTGTAACCACCTTCTTCCCACGAGAGCAATCCCATCCAAGAAGGACGTAGGGTTTTACACCACAAGGTGGCCCGAACCTGGGTATCCGTTGTTTCACTGGCCAGCTCCCGCTAGGACGCGCTTGCCGTAGCCTCGTCGTGTTTAGCTACAAGGAAGGATAGGGCGATAGGAACGAGTGCAGCCCTGAGTTCAAAACCGGTTCCAACAAAGGCAACCATTAGTCCATAGGGATTGTTATCAATTACCAAAACCAAACATGGGGCCACCATGATCTTTGAGACAACTTCCCAAGTCGGTACATATACTTATGTGAATCAACTAGTGAAACTGTTAATTATGTGATGAGACATGTTTGTTGCACTTCACTTCTTACTATGTTTGCTTCACTAACACTCTTAATTATTGTGTCGACATTGTAATGTGCTATATGCATGTGGACGAATGTTGAGACTATACTTTATATATGTAATGCAATATGATGATTGAATAACACTGATGTGGCAGTGTTTATTCGATAGCCTCGGATTTCTACCAGTGACGGGCATCAAAAGGGGCTAGCCACTGCAGTCCTACATGACTATGGCAGGCATACATAGAAGCCCGCCATTCTACCTTACAGAGTTGTGGCGGGTAGAAAGTCGAGCCCACCACTCAAAACATTCTACCAATGGCAGTCAACCTAATCGCCAATGTTGGGATGTTAGCATTGATGGGAGCTCAGCGGCGGGTGTACCTGAGAGCCATGTCCGCCGCCGATGGGCTTTTAGGGCTTGCCACTGATGGGCATTCCTGCAGTAGTGGCCCTTTGGGATAATTCAAAAAAGGAACATTTTCTATACATGCCGCTCATAGCTTGCTTAACTTCCTGGTTGTAGTTGGTATTCGCACCAATGGCGCAATGGGTCATCTAGTAAGAACAAAAAGGGGTAAAGAGGGTCTCCTTACCTCATCAATTGGAGCAATGTATGCATGTCGATTTCCCTCGGTAGCCTTGACATCCCTAATCTACAACACCTTGGTGCCTCCCTCCATGCTCACTAGCTTTGGCTTCAGAGGACCGACTAGTTGCATCCATGGCAGCATCTCCACATCCCTTGTAGGCCCGACCTCAGGGCAATCTTCTACGCTTCAAGCTCCTAGGCCCTAGGCGATTGTCGTTCCTGCCGCTTTAGGAGCGATCGCTGGATCGATGGTCGCTTGATCGCGAAGATCTCCCTGCTCATCCAACATGGTCATGTTTCGTCGCTGCAAAGCTTCCTTTGTTTGTCATGGTCTTCCTCAATGTGCATCTATTTGTGACATCAAGGCTGCCCCGTGGCTTCAGTGAAATATGTTGAGATTTGGCACACCCTTCGCCCTATCATCCTCTCTAACGTGTGGATACTCTCACCTAGGGCTGGGAGGGCAATTGGCTATACAGTGCGAAGACCTGGAGGGCCTCCACATCAAAATCACTTCTCGGGCACAATCACTTCTCATTGGTGCCTTACTCAGAATACAAGGGGCCACTCAACGTCAAAATCATCATGTGGCTGGCCCTCCAAGGACGATGCGGGGCCGAGGTCTGGCTAGCTAGCCATGGCCTCCCACAACAATGATTGCCCTCCTTGCGGACAAGAACCAGAAACGATGCAACACCACCTTGTTAGCTACTCCTTTTCACGCTAGACTTGGCATGATGTGTTGTGTTGGTGCCACTCCACAGCTCCCCTGCCTCACCATGATGATAATTTCATGGAATGGCTCACGACGTCAAACTTTGGCCCGACTTCTTACCTTCATTGGGGTCTCGCCTCTCTCGCCATCGTCCTCACCATCTAGCGGGTGTGGAAGCAGAGGAACGATTGTGTATTGAACAGTGAACGCCCCTCCGCCACTCGTCTCATCCAAACTATCCAGGATGAAGCTCACATGTGGGCACATGCCTACACTGAAGACCTTGAATCGATCATCCTCGAGAATTAGTCTTTCGTAGACTAAGAGCAACTCTAGTAGACCCCGCATCCTCCCGGCCCGCAAAACGTGTTTGCAGTTCGCGCAAAAACGCCTTTGCGGGCCGGCGCGGACGGCCGCGGATGTAGACCCCGCATAATGGACCCGTAAAAAAGGATATTCTCGGAATATGCTTTTTACGGGTCCATTATGCGGGGTCTGATCTGGCGTAGCTCCTCCCGGCCCGTAAAATTGAAATGTGCACCTTAATTTGATTTAGCATGCTGCATTTCTTTGCTTTTTCAACAATAGTGAATACAAAAGACATCATCAAATCTTTGCTAGAATAACAAGCCCAAAAAAAATAAGAACCACAAGTATGCATTTTAGAAGATTTCCAACTTCCATAACTCCTCCCACTAGTTGCACTAATATCTTCTCCATGCATTCGTTGTTTATCTGTGGATTCTTGATTTTGCATTCTTCTTTCTTCATCTTTGGTTCGAAAGAAGTAGATGTTGCTTCCCCTCTAGTTGCACATGCAGCCGCATCACTGCCTTCGATTCTACTAAGGAGTGCATCAACATCTATTATGTTTCTTTCTATCAATAAATCAATGTATTGGCCTTTCCAAAACCAAAATGAGCATCCATTGATCCTACACAAAAGAATGAGCAAGCTTGAAGTGAGCTGCCACAATTGAACTGAAGAATGAGCTATCAAATGATCTACCGCAAGTGCACGTACCCCGTCGTTTTCGCATTTGAAGAACACCCCATCCGGGGTGCTTCAGCGTTCCTGAAGTGAGCCGCAGCACTTTCCGCGTGCAGTTGTCGCACTGTATGAGCGGCATCAGCAAGCCACAAAGACGTTGCGCGAGCGCCGAGCCTGGTGGATGGCCGGACAAATCCATGCCCGCAAACCTTCGGCGGCGGCGGGCGGATGAACCCGTACCTGCATGCTGTGATGCGTCCTTCCCTGGGCTGCGGGAGAGGCTCCCAGACCACTCCATTGAAGGAAATATGCCCTAGAGGCAATAATAAAGTTTTTATTTATATTTCCTTATATCATGATAAATGTTTATTATTCATGCTAGAATTGTATTAACCGGAAACTTAGTACATGTGTGAATACATAGACAAAACAAAGTGTCCCTAGTATGCCTCTACTAGACTAGCTCATTGATCAAAGATGGTTATGTTTCATAGCCATAGACATGAGTTGTCATTTGATCAACGGGATCACATCATTAGGAGAATGATGTGATGGACAAGACCCATCCGTTAGCATAGCACTATGATCGTTTAGTTTTACTGTTATTGCTTTCTTCATGACTTATACATGTTCCTATGACTATGAGATTATGCAACTCCCGAATACCGTAGGAACACCTTGTGTGCTATCAAACGTCACAACGTAACTGGGTGATCATAAAGATGCTCTACAGGTGTCTCCGAAGGTATTGGTGGTGTTGGCATAGATCAAGATTAGGATTTGTCACTCCGAGTGTCGGAGAGGTATCTCTGGGCCCTCTCGGTAACACACATCACAATAAGCCTTGCAAGCAAAAGACTAATGAGTTAGTCACGAGATGATGTGTTACGGTACGAGTCAAGAGACTTGCCGGTAACGAGATTGAACTAGGTATAGAGATACCGACGATCGAATCTTGGGCCAGTAACATACCGATGACAAAAAGGAACAACGTATGTTGTTATGCGGTTTTGACCGATAAAAGATCTTCGTAGAATATGTAGGAGCCAATATGAACATCCAGGTTCCGCTATTGGTTATTGACCGGAGATGAGTCTCGGTCATGTCTACATAGTTCTCGAACTCGTAGGGTCCGCACGCTTAACGTTTGATGACGATCGGTATTACGAGTTTATGAGTTTTGATGAACCGAAGGTAGTTCGGAGTCCCGGATGAGATCACGGACATGACGAGGAGTCTCGGAATGTCCGAGACATAAAGATTGATATATTGGACGACTATATTCGGACACCGGAAGTGTTCCGGAAAAGTTTCGGATTTAACGGGATTGCCGGAGGTTGTTACCGGAACCCCCTACGAGGGGGGATGGTCCATAGTGGGCCTTAAGGGAAAGAGAGAGGCAGCCCATAGGGCTGGCCGGCGCCCCACCTAGGGTTCCTAGTTGGACTAGGATTGGGGGGCGCCACCTCTCCCTCTTTTCCTTTCCCTCTCTTCCTTCTTTGGTGATTCCTACTAGGAATAGGATTGCAATCCTATTCCTAGTAGGATTGCACCCCTAGCCGCACCAAACAAGGGCCGGCCGGCCTCCCCCCTTGCTCCTTTATATACGGGGGCAGGGGGGCAACCAAAGACACACAAGTTGAATTGTTTTAGCCGTGTGAGGTGCCCCCCTCCACAGAAACACACCTCGGTCATATCGTTGCAGTGCTTAGGCGAAGCCCTGCGCCGGTGAATACATCATATCCGTCACCACGCCGTCGTGCTGACGAAACTCTCCCGTGAAGCTCAACTGGATCAAGAGCTCGTGGGACGTCATCAAGCTGAACGTGTGCTGAACGCGGAGGTGTCGTACGTTCGGTGCTTGATCGGTTGGATCGCGAAGAAGTTCGACAACATCAACCGCGTCACTTGACGCTTCCGCTCCTGGTCTACGAGGGTATGTAGACACACTCTCCCCTCTCGTTGCTATGCATCTAGTAGATAGATCTTGCGTGATCGTAGGAAAATTTTAAAATACTACGTTCCCCAACAATGGCATCATGAGCCAGGTCTATGCGTAGATGATATGCACGAGTAGAACACAATGAGTTGTGGGCGATACTAGTCATACTGCTTACCAGCATGTCATACTTTGCTTCGGCGGTATTGTGAGATGAAGCGGCCCGGACCGACATTACGCGTACGCTTACGCGAGACTGGTTTCACCGTTACGAGCACTCGTTGCTTAAAGGTGACTGGCGGGTGTCTGTCTCTCTCACTTTAGCTGAATCAAGTGTGGCTACGCCCGGTCCTTGTGAAGGTTAAAACAACACATACTTGACGAAACATCATTGTGGTTTTGTATGCGTAGGTAAGAACGGTTCTTGCTAAGCCCGTAGCAGCCACGTAAAACTTGCAACAACAAAGTAGAGGACGTCTAACTTGTTTTTGCAGGGCATGCTGTGATGTGATATGGTCAAGACATGATGTGTTATACGGGTTTGTATGAGATGATCATGTTTTGTAATGTTATCGGCAACTGGCAGGAGCCATATGGTTGTCGCTTTATTGTATGAAATGCAATCGCCATGTAATTGCTTTACTTTATCACTAAGCGGTAGCGATAGTCGTAGAAGCAATAGTTGGCGAGACGACAACGATACTAGGATGGAGATCAAGGTGTCACGCCGGTGACGAAGGTGATCATGACGGTGCTTTGGAGATGGAGATCAAAAGCACAAGATGATGATGGCCATATCATGTCACATATTTTGATTGCATGTGATGTTTATCTTATTATGCTTCTTATTTTGCTTAGAACGACGGTAGCATTATAAGATGACCCCTTACTAAATTTCAAGGTATAAGTGTTCTCCCTGAGTATGCACCGTTGCGAAAGTTCGTCGTGCCGAGACACCACGTGATGATCGGGTGTGATAAGCTCTACGTTCAAATACAACGGGTGTAAGCCAGTTTTGCACACGCAGAATACTCAGGTTAAACTTGACGAGCCTAGCATATGCAGATATGGCCTCGAAATACTGGAGACCGAAAGGTCGAGCGTGAATCATATAGTAGATATGATCAACATAAGATGTTCACCATTGAAACTACTCCATCTCACGTGATGATCGGACATGGTTTAGTTGATTTGGATCACGTGATCATTTAGATGATCGGAGGGATGTCTATCTAAGTGGGAGTTCTTTAAATTAATATGATTAAATTGAACTTTAATTTATCATGAAGTTAGTCCTGGTAGTATTAGCATATCTATGTTGTAGATCAATAGCTCGCAATGTTGCTCCCCGTTTATTTTTTCATATGTTCCTAGAGAAAACCAAGTTGAAAGATGTTAGTAGCAATGATGTGGAATTGTTCCGTGATCTGAGGATTATCCTCATTGCTGCACAGAAGAATTATGTCCTTGATGCACCGCTAGGTGACAGACCTATTACAGGAGCAGATGTAGACGTTATGAACGTTTTGACAAAAGCTCAATATGATGACTACTTGATAGTTTAGTGCACCATGCTTTACGGCTTATAACCGGGACTTCAAAAACGTTTTGAAACGCCACGGAGCATATGAGATGTTCCAAGAGTTGAAATTAGTATTTCATACTCATGCCCGTGTCGAGAGGTATAAGACCTCTGACAGTACTTTGCCTACAAGATGGAGGAGAATAGCTCAACCAGTGAGCATGTGCTCAGATTGTCTGGGTAGTACAATTGCTTGAATCAAGTGGGAGTTAATCTTCCAGATAAGATAGTAATTGACAAAGTTCTCTAGACACTATCACCAAGTTAGTAGAACTTCGTGATGAACTATAATATGCAAGGGATGACGAAAGTAATTCCCGAGCTCTTCACGATGCTGAAATCGGCGAAGGTAGAAATCAAGAAAGAGCATCAAGTGTTGATGGTTAACCAGACCACTTGTTTCAAGTAAAGGGCAAAGGGATAGAAGGGGAACTTCAAGAAGAATGACAAGCAAGTTGTCACTCCCGTGAAAAAAAAAACCAAAGCTAAACTCAAGCCTGAAACAAGTGCTTCTACTGCAAAGGAAATGGTCACTAGAAGTGGAACTGCCCTAGATATTTGGCGGATAAGAAGGAAGGCAAAGTGAACAAAGGTATATTTGATATACAGATTATTTATGTGTATTTTACTAGTGTTCATAGCAACCCCTCGGTATTTGATATTGGTTCAGTTGCTAAAGAGAAGTAACTCGAAATAGGAGTTGCATAATGAACAGAAACTAGTTAAAGGTGAAGTGACGATGTGTGTTGGAAGTGGTTCCAAGATTGATATGATCATCATCGCACACTCTCTATACTTTCGGGATTAGTGTTGAACCTAAATAAGTGTTATTTGGTGTTTGTGTTGAGCATCAATATGATTTGATCATGTTTATTGCAATACGATTATTCATGTAAGTTAGAGAATAATTGTTGTTCTGTTTACATGAATAAAACCTTCTATGGTCATACACCCAATGAAAATGGTTTGTTGGATCTCGATCGTGTGATACACATATTCATAATATTAAAGCCAAAAGATGCAAGGTTAATAATGATAGTGCAACTTATTTGTGGCACTGCCGTTTAGGTCATATTGGTGTAAAGCGCATGAAGAAACTCGATAGTGATGGACTTTTGGGATCACTTGATTATGAATCACTTGGTGCTTGCGAACCATGCCTCATGGGCAAGATGACTAAAACTCCATTCTCCGGAACAATGGAGCGAGCAACAGATTTGTTGGAGATCATACATACAGATGTATGTGGACCAATGAGTGTTGAGGCTCGCGGCGGGTATCGTTATTTTCTGACCTTCACTGATGATTTGAGCAGATATGGGTATATCTACTTAATAAAGCACAAGTCTGAAACATTTGAAAAGATCAAAGAATTTCAGAGTGAAGTGGAGAATCATCGTAACAAGAAAATAAGAGTTTCTACGATATGATCGTAGAGGTAAAATATTTGAGTTAGCGAGTTTGGCCTTCAGTAAAAACAATGTGAAATAGTTTCACTACTCACGCCACCTGGAACACCACAGTGTAATGGTGTGTTCGAATGTCATAACCGTACTTTATTAGATATGGTGCGATCGATGATATCTCTTACCGATCTACCACTATCGCTTTTGGGGTTATGCATTAGAGACAGCTACATTCACGTTAAATAGGGCACCATCTAAATCCCTGGAGATGACACCGTATGAACTATGGTTTGACTAGAAACCTAAGCTGTCATTTCTTTAAGTTTGGGACTGCGATGCTTATGTGAAAAAGTTTCAACATGATAAGCTCGAACCCAAATCGGAGAAGTAAATCTTCATAGGATACCCAAAAGAAACTGTTGGGTACACCTTCTATCACAGATCCGAAGGCAAGGTCTTTGTTGCTAAGAGTGGATCCTTTCTAGAGAAGGAGTTTTCTCTCGAAAGAAGTGAGTGGGAGGAAAATAGAACTTGATGAGGTAATTGTACCTTCTCCTGAATTGGAAAGTGGAACATCACAGAGACTGGTTCCAGTGATTCCTACACCAATTAGTGAGGAAGCTAATGATGATGATCATGAAACTTCAGAGCAAGTTTCTGCTGAACTTCGTAGATCAACCAGAGTTTGTTCCGCATCAGAGTGGTACGGCAACCTGGTTCTGGAAGTCATGTTACTGGACCATGATGAACCTACGAGCTATGAGGAAGCGATGATGAGCCCATATTCCGCAAAATGGCTTGAGGCCATGAAATCTGAGATGGGATCCATGTATGAGAACAAAGTGTGGACTTTGGTTGACTTGCCCGATGATCGGCAAGCCATCGAAAATAAATGGATCTTCAAGAGGAAGACCGACGCAGACGGTAATGTTACTGTTTACAAAGCTCGGCTTGTTGCGAAAGGGTTTCGACAAGTTCAAGGAGTTGACTACGATGAGACTTTCTCACCCGTAGCGATGCTTAAGTCTGTCCAAATCATGTTAGCAATTGCCGCATTTTATGAAATCTGGCAAATGGATAATAAAACTGCATTCTTTAATGGATTTATTAAAGAAGACTTGTATATGATGCAACCAGAAGGTTTTGTCAATCCTAAAGGTGCTAACAAAATGTGCAAACTCCAGCGATCCATCTATGGACTGGTGCAAGCATCTCGGAGTTGGAATATACGCTTTGATAAGTTGATCAAAGCATATAGATTTATACAGACTTGTGGTGAAGCCTGTATTTACAAGAAGTGAGTGGGAGCACTACAACCTTTCTGATAAGTATATGTGAATGACATATTGTCGATCGAAAATGATGTAGAATTTTCTGGAAAGCATAAAGGAGTGTTTGAAAGGAGTTTTTCAAAAAAAAGGACCTTGGTGAAGCTGCTTACATATTGGGCATCAAGATCTATAGAGATAGATCAAGACGCTTGATGAGTTCATACCTTGATAAGATTTTGAAGTAGTTCAAAATGGATCAATCAAAGAAGGAGTTCTTGCCTGACTTGTAAGGTGTGAAGTTGAGTAAGACTCAAAGCCAGACCACGGCAGAAAAATATAGAGAGAATGAAAGTCATTCCCTATGCCTCAGCCATAGGTTCTATAAAGTATGCCATGCTGTGTACCAAACATGTTGTGTACCTTGCCATGAGTTTGTCAAGGGGGTACAATAGTGATCCAGGAGTAGATCACTGTACAGCGGTCAAAATTATCCTTAGTAACTGGATGACTAAGGAAATGTTTCTTGATTATGGAGGCGATAAAGAGTTCGTCGTAAAGGGTTACGCCGATGCAAGCTTTGACACTAAATCCAGATGACTCTAAGTATCAATCTGGATGCGTATTGAAAGTGGGAGCAATTAGCTAGAGGAGCTCTATGCAGAGCATTGTAGACATAGAAATTTGCGAAATACATACGGATCTGAATGTGACAGACCCGTTGACTAAACTTCTCTCACAAGCAAAACATGATCACACCTTATTACTCTTGGGTATTAATCACATAGCAATGTGAACTAGATTATTGACTCTAATAAACCCTTTGGGTGTTGGTCACATGGCGATGTGAACTATGGGTGTTATTCACATAACGATGTGAAATATCGGTATTAAATCACATGGCGATGTGAGCTAGATAATTGACTCTAGTGCAAGTGGGAGACTGAAGGAAATATGCCCTAGAGGCAATAATAAAGTTGTTATTTATATTTCCTTATATCATGATAAATGTTTATTATTCATGCTAGAATTGTATTAACCGGAAACTTAGTACATGTGTGAATACATAGACAAAACAAAGTGTCCCTAGTATGCCTCTACTAGACTAGCTCATTGATCAAAGATGGTTATGTTTCCTAGCCATAGACATGAGTTGTCATTTGATCAACGGGATCACATCATTAGGAGAATGATGTGATGGACAAGACCCATCCGTTAGCATAGCACTATGATCGTTTAGTTTTACTGCTATTGCTTTCTTCATGACTTATACATGTTCCTATGACTATGAGATTATGCAACTCCCGAATACCGTAGGAACACCTTGTGTGCTATCAAACGTCACAACGTAACTGGGTGATCATAAAGATGCTCTACAGGTGTCTCCGAAAGTATTCGTGGTGTTGGCATAGATCAAGATTAGGATTTGTCACTCCGAGTGTCGGAGAGGTATCTCTGGGCCCTCTCGGTAACACACATCACAATAAGCCTTGCAAGCAAAAGACTAATGAGTTAGTCATGAGATGATGTGTTACGGTACGAGTAAAGAGACTTGCCGGTAACGAGATTGAACTAGGTATAGAGATACCGACGATCGAATCTCGGGCAAGTAACATACCGATGACTAAAGGAACAACGTATGTTGTTATGCGGTTTTGACCGATAAAAGATCTTCGTAGAATATGTAGGAGCCAATATGAACATCCAGGTTCCGCTATTGGTTATTGACCGGAGATGAGTCTCGGTCATGTCTACATAGTTCTCGAACCCGTAGGGTCCGCACGCTTAACGTTTGATGACGATCGGTATTATGAGTTTATGAGTTTTGATGAACCGAAGGTAGTTCGGAGTCCCGGAGGAGATCACGGACATGACGAGGAGTCTCGGAATATCCGAGACATAAAGATTGATATATTGGACGACTATATTCGGACACCGGAAGTGTTCCGGAAAAGTTTCGGATTTAACGAGATTGCCGGAGGGGGTTACCGGAACCCCCTACGAGGGGGGATGGTCCATAGTGGGCCTTAAGGGAAAGAGAGAGGCAGCCCATAGGGCTGGCCGGCGCCCCACCTAGGGTTCCTAGTTGGACTAGGATTGGGGGCGCCACCTCTCCCTCTTTTCCTTTCCCTCTCTTCCTTCTTTGGTGATTCCTACTAGGAATAGGATTGCAATCCTATTCCTAGTAGGATTGCACCCCTAGCCGCACCAAACAAGGGCCGGCCGGCCTCCCCCCTTGCTCCTTTATATACGGGGGCAGGGGGGCACCCAAAGACACACAAGTTGAATTGTTTTAGCCGTGTGCGGTGCCCCCCTCCACAGAAACACACCTCGGTCATACCGTTGCAGTGCTTAGGCGAAGCCCTGCGCCGGTGAATACATCATATCTGTCACCACGCCGTTGTGTTGACGAAACTCTCCCATGAAGCTCAACTGGATCAAGAGCTCGTGGGACGTCATCAAGCTGAACGTGTGCTGAACGCGGAGGTGCCGTACGTTCGGTGCTTGATCGGTTGGATCGCGAAGAAGTTCGACAATATCAACCGCGTCACTTGACGCTTCCGCTCCCGGTCTACGAGGGTACGTAGACACACTCCCCCCTCTCGTTGCTATGCATCTAGTAGATAGATCTTGCGTGATCGTAGGAAAATTTTAAAATACTACGTTCCCCAACATCCATCGCTTGGGGCAGCGGCCGGCAGCCGGAAGAAGCCAAATCCAGCGGCCCGCGTTGAAGTATCGCAGATCCGCAAATCCGGCGGCCCGCCGACGCCAGGGGGAGGGAGGGGAGGCCTCGTGCGTGTGGCGGCCTTTCGGCGTGCTCCTGCCGGCTGCTTTCGCCGGAATCTTGGGCGGCAGCCGGCGGCGGCGCGATGGGGGAAGAGGAGAGGTGGTTGGTGAGCGGAAAGCGCGGGATGAAATACCCCCCCCCCACCACCAGCACCAACCGCTTTCGCTTATATGCAGGGCACTGCAACCGCGAGGGGGAAACCCGCGTTTTCCCGGGTTAGGGAAGGGATTTTGCCGCGCCCCCCAAAATTTTTTGCCGACCGAGACGGGATGCTGGGTCTGATCGGGCAGGTTTTTCCGCCCCAGCCCGCATTATGACGGTTATTGTAGCGACCAGACCTCAAACAGTCTGATCTCCATGCATCAGTGTCATCCCAGGATCAGTAATGCTGACACGCATGGTACTCGAAGGATTTATAACAGAGTAGCAAACACACACTTATTACATCGATAATCCAACGATGAATTTATTACAAATAATATGGCTGAAGGCCATCTAACACGATAACAGTGGAAGGCTTGGAAGATAAGTGAGTCCATCAACTCCAACGGCATCATTGAGTATAGAACCACGACCTAAAAGGGCATCTTACTCGCGTCTGAAAAGTCTGCAACATGAAACGTTGCAGCCCGAAAACGGGTCAGCACATGGAATATGCTGGCAATGTAACACAAGAGATGCAATGAAAGTAAAACTATACTATATGCAATATGGCTGGTGGAAAGCTCTATGGTTAAGTTTTTGCGTAAAGCCAATTTTTCCCTACTTCAAAGGAATGTATTTTAATTAACTATCATAGTAGTTGTAACATCGTTGAGAAGATAGACATCCTCTCAACCCCAATTAAAAGTAATCATTAAACCCAACAAAATTAAATTAAAGTAACATGTTCGAGATGCACATGAAAATCCAAGTACCAGATACTCAAGATGTCCATAACCAGGGACACGGCTAATCATGATCAGTTTGTACACTCTGCAGAGATTTGTGCACTTTCCCCACAAGACTCCATCGCCTCCGTTTGGTTTCTCGCACTACATGGTGTTTGAGAAGCGGATGACCGAGATATAGTCTTTCAGAAGCGCTAGCACCTTCCGATCGGGCGGACCGTACCAACCTACATCCCCTACATCTGCTAGTCCACTGTAAGAGTTCGCGCAACTTACTCATACTATGCTAGAGCCCATAATAGCATTGTGGTTGCACACGGAAGTTTCTAGTATGAACAATCTCATGATCCCTTTGAGCCTGGGTGGCGGTCCAAAAGAAAAACAGGCAATCCTGGAATAACCAGATGCCTCAATCCACCCAGATGTGTATTAATGTTGCCACCTTAAGTTGAACCATTAATTAAACAATCTCACATCTGTCATGGATTTCACTCACCCAATCCACGTCTACGAGCATAGCATGTCCTAGCAGCAAACGTAGAAGTAACTCCCAAGGGTTTGAATGTAATGCAGGTAATAGGTACTACCTCAAACTACTTCCCAATCCCACAAGTTCATTGATCCTACTCATGCCATGTGTGAGGGTTTGTCTAATGCAATGAAAACTGGGTATTGGAAAAATATGATCAAAGTGTTACTTGCCTTGCTGATGATCCGCAAAACCTAGAGACTCAAAGTAGCAAGCGGTGCACTCCGGGTACTCTATCGCAATCAAACAAACAAGCATACAATAAGTACTTAACTAAGGCACGGGTAAAACTCAAATAAGAGATCTAACCAGAAAGTTCAACTTAAGAACTCCGGTTTGCAAAAAGAATCAATTCGAAAAAAGCAACGAAACTCAAACTGCAAAAGAAACGAGCTCCGAATTACTATTTGGCCTAAAGTCAAATTTTACAGTAGTAAAAATATTGTTCCAGTTGATTAAACGTAAAGAGGGCTTCGAGACGAAGATCTGGGATTTTGAATCACCTGATTCCGACTCTCGAGCGAAAAGATAAACGAAAAACAAGATGAGGGCAGAAATCGCGATCAGAAAAATCGCGGATAAAATACCCCGAAAAAGAAAAATGACGAACAGGCTAACGAACGAACGTTCGCTGTCTGCGGTTAACTAACGAAAACCGTTTGTTAAAACGAACGTACGGACGAACGTCCGCTATATAACTAAACCGACGAAAAACCGATCTAAACCGAAAAAACGGATCTAGGGTTGTTTTTTTTAAAAAAAAACCGATCGGATCTTTTCTTTTTTTTTAAAAAAAATAGGGCGGCGTCTACCTCGACTCCGGCGGGGTGGCGGCTCCGGCGAGGTCGCGGCGGGGGCGGCGGGGTCCGGCGAGGGGGCGGCGGCGTCCGGCGGCGGGGCGGCGGCGCGGCGCGGCAGCGGCGGGCGGGCGACGGCGACGGCTGCGGGGCGCGGGCTAGGGTTAGGGTTTCGCGCGGGCGGCCTGGCTGGGCGAGTCGGGCCAGCCTGGGCGGCTTATAAAGCCCAGGAGTCCTGGGCGAAGACGACTCCTAGTCGGTTCTTTTTTTTTAAATAGAATCCCGACGCAGTAAAACTAACGAAAGAAATATCAAACGGACTCCAAAATTCCCGAAATAAATTTTCACCGTCCTCTAATAATATTTAGGACAAGGTGAACATTTTTCTCGGACCTAAATGCAATTTTAAAAAACACGTATTTTTCCTATGCAAATAAATCCGAAAATAAATCCAGAAAAAAAAATACCAAAAGTGATTTTAATATTTTTCCTCCAATATTTCTGTTATTTTGGAGAAGTCATATTATCTCCGGTCATTTATTTTATTTTGAAATATTTTTAGGAGAGAAAAATAATTAGAATCACACTGTCCTCGTACCGGTATTCGAGCGAACTTAAATACGAAAACGGTAAAATCCCCAACTCTCTCCGTATGTCTTTGAGTTGCTTAGAATTTTCGAGGAACTCCACGAACAAAATGCAAAACATGCAATTGCAATTATGATCTATGTATAAAATTTCAAATTGAAAATTTGGGATGTTACAGTTATTTTGCGGGTCCGGGCGGGATGCGGGATCTGTTAGAGTTGCTCTAAGGGACATGCAACCCTGTTTGCCTACGCGCCTTACATTTCACTCACATCGCGTCCGTGTACGTGCTTGTGCTATTGTCAAACCTATATATCTGTATTTTCTCCCTTTCTCTCAATAAAAGATACATCCCTTTTGTGTTTTGGCGAAAAAGTGGATTTTTCTATCTATAAAATTCCATGACTTCTGGATTATATTATGCTAATAAA
Source organism: Secale cereale (assembly GCA_902687465.1). NCBI lineage: Eukaryota > Viridiplantae > Streptophyta > Magnoliopsida > Poales > Poaceae > Secale > Secale cereale. The sequence continues at coordinate 702,073,889 of LR738710.1, read as the reverse complement.
GAAGCTTTACTAAATAGACGAGTATTGGAGAAATCAACGGATATGCTGCTATCTCAAAGTGTTCGTGATCACCAAAAACAATCGGTGACAAATCTTTGTTATCCCCACGATAAGGCGCCCAACAACTACTTATCATTGAGTCTATAAAGTCCTGTGGAGAGCACTCGGAATTCCAGAGCACTCACGCCAAACGCACAGACCAACACAACAGTGCAAACAGCAAAGCAGTCGCAGCCCCTCCCACGCCTCTCAAAGCTGATTTAATCTTAACCTCCTTCGTTGTTTCTCCGCACAACATCGCTCGTCCGGAACCGCTCGTCCTGCACCTCCGCGGCGGGCGGCATTCCTCCGTGGTCACCTCCGACGAACTGATGGGGTGCAAGTCGTGCCAGAAGCCCAAGGCGCAGCACCGGAAGGGCCTGTGGTCGCCGGAGGAGGACCAGAAGCTCCGCGACTTCATCGTGCGCTACGGCCACAGCTGCTGGAGCACTGTTCCCGTCAAGGCCGGTAAGAACTCCCCCCATCCACGCGCAGCCATCGCACGCGACTGCCCCGAGAAATTCGAGGGGCAATTGAACATTTTTTTTTCCTTTTGTGAACTTGCATTGGCGAGAGTCCAGTTCCGAATTTCTCCTGCTTGCTTGTTGAGACTCTGCAATGTACCTTGGCTCGTGGGAGTGGGAAAGACAGTAGACGAAGCTCTTTAGCTTCGTCTGCCTGTTCGAATTCAGCGAAATTTTGCAGAGCTTTCGGAAAAGAATCCAGCAGAATTTTCTCAAATGTAACTTGACATGTGGTTAAGGATAAAGTTTCCGGTGAATTGCAGGACTTCAGAGGAACGGAAAGAGCTGCAGGCTGCGATGGATCAACTACCTGAGGCCGGGGCTGAAGCACGGCATGTTCTCCCAGGCGGAAGAAGAGACCGTCATGAGCCTCCACGCCACACTCGGCAACAAGTAAGCAAGCACACATCATAATTTTCACCTTTTCAACCTCACCTTCTTGAAGCAAGTAGATTGGTGACGCGCAAAACGTCACCTGATTAGCTGGCATGATTGAATCGAATCAATTAGAGAGTTTTTCTTTGTTATTTCCTTCTATATTTCATCCTTTCCAAAGAAAATCTTGGGGTATTTCCTAGTAGTTCAAGAAAAAATAATAGAGTATTTTTGCATGCTACGTATTGTTACCTACTGCTGCTTGTGCCAATTTGCTAGTGTCAGCATGGTAGTGTCGTTAAGCTGGCAAGCCGAGTTCCAGGGTACAACAAAATTACGTAGAAAAAAAGGCTTTGCTGGCGAAAACAAAAGGAAATGCTGATGTCTGCAATGTAGGCCGCCATACATGGTGGAGTTGATGCTGACACCTTCGTTCCATATATATCGAGGCACTCGATTGCTTCATTTTTGAGTGCCCGTTTGGCGCTAGTGAACAAGAGCCTCGCTTTCACTAACCTAGCAACTGAATGGAAAGTTGGCTTGGTCACGGTTAACCTCTTTTTGGACAAAATGGAAGAAAGAACAGCTTACAATGGCTAAACTTGTGTCTAGTCTAATGTTTCCGTTTCTAAAGAGTCTTTGCAGTTGCAAGCAAGATAGTTTTGTCATTTCCATTTTGTACGCCCAAGATCATAATTATTAATTAGTCCCGTTCTTAATTTTGATTGATAGTGAAGATATGTGTGGTACAATTATCATTTGTGAACACGCTTGTAGTACTAGTCGACTGTTGAGACCAATGATAGCGTAACAGATGCTTTGACATTGACAATCCGAACGGAGAAGACTTGTAACTATTGCTACAAGTCTGTGACAATCATTGTTTTCTTGTTTTATTTATTGGAGTGACTGTACAATAATTTACTTCTCTAACATGGTGAGATCGGTTTTTTCTGGTGCAGGTGGTCTCAGATAGCGCAACACCTGCCGGGCCGGACCGACAACGAGGTGAAGAACTACTGGAACTCATACCTGAAGAAGCGCGTCGAGGGCGCGCGGGCACCAGGCAAGTCCGCCGGCTCCGACGCGCCTCCGAGCCCGACGCCCAGCGAGAGCGGCCGCAAACGCAGCATCGTTAACCAGCCGTCCAACTCCGGCTCGTCCAGCCCGCCCGAGTCGTCGTCGACGGACGACGCGAGCAGCCTCACCGGGCCGCACGCGCCTGTGCTCCCCAAGGTCATGTTCGCGGACTGGCTGGACATGGACTACAGCACCAGCCTGATGGGGCCGAGCGCCCTGGACGCGGCCTTCGACTGCAACCCGTCGCCGCAGGTGGAGGGCCTGTGCGGCGCCGTGGACTCGTTGCACGGGCTCGGCAACGGCGGCATCTGTTGGGAATTCGACGCCGGCCAGAACCACCTGCAGGGAGGAGAAGGTTTCTGCGACCTGCTCTCCGTGAGCGAGTTCCTCGGGATCAACTAGGCGACCCTTCTCAATCAAAAATATAGAAAATGCGTCGAGGTCTTTGGGCGATTCCTGCCGAACATGGCAATGGTGCGCCGCCGTCGCTGCCTGTCCATCGCAGGACCAGCCAGTCATTGTTGGTCACTCACAAGAAGTTCTCAGGGCCACGATTCAGTCGGGCCAACGCAGAGAAGAAATCGTTGAAGTCGTTGTTACCGGAAGACCCACGTATCCAAGATCTCAACCTTAAAAAAAGTGTGTCTTCTCGGTCGACTAAGACTTAACCAAGTCTCAATCAAGTGATAAAGAAAAACTAAAAAGATTTTTTTTTTATGAATCTCAATGCAAAATCAAAGGAATATAGCATCTCAGCCGACCGAGACATAGCAAAATTGTAAAAAAAAAAACTCACATGCCTCATGACCGCACCGGAGGCTGCACAACGCGATGAAGAGGAGGCGGAGGAACAAATTGCAAAGGAAAATTGTGGTCATCGTCACGCTAACAAATTCTGCAAACCCTAACTTTGTCGGCCAAAATGACAGTATTGAAAATATTTTTCTCGAATACACTGAGCAACATATTATTGCATCGATAGGGGAAAAGAGATAGTTACAGAGGTGAATGCCGTGGCCTCATACACACGAATGGCGAGCCCGTGACACCCGGTGGAGCAGAAGGAATGGGGTTGCTCATCCCCAAACAAGCTAAGGGTTTATGTTACAAGCGTATGCGTGTTCATCCCTCAAACTCCTGCCGTGGCCCAGGAGCGAGCTTCATCTTTGATTGCTTGAATAAGAGCGGGGGCGGATGGTGTGATCTTGTCGAAGATGACGGTGTTTCTGTGACGCCAGATCAACCATGCCGTGAGCGCAGCAATAGTGGCTAGTCCTCGTCGCCGTGATGTCGGGGTGAGCAGAAGAGTCGAGGAAAGCCAGTTGAAGTAGTCGACGGAGCCATCCAGAGCTAGGGTCGCAGGGGAGCACCATGAAAGGGTTTCATGCCACGTAATACGCACGAAAACGCAGCCCACAAGGATGTGGTGCAGCGTCTCGGGCTCTTGGGAGCATAGAACGCACGCTGGCTCGTGCGGTAGGCCGCGTCGGGCGAGGCGGTCTGCGGACCAGCAACGGTTTAAGGAGGCAAGCCAAATGAAGAATTGCATGGAGGTAGTAGCGCTGGTTTGCCAGGCGAGCCACCAGAATTCCAAGGTCGTGGAGCCGTGGAAGAGCGCGTTGTTGCAGGATGAGGCGGAGTACACTCCGTTCTCGGTCCAGCACCAGCGGATGTGGTCAGGTTGAGAGGATAGCACAACGTGCCGGAGGCGGCGCCAGGTTTCCACGTATTCCACTGTGGCGGCCAGTCCCAAAGCTCCTTGGATGTCCAGAATCCATCGCCGATCAGAGAGCGCAGAGGCGACCGGCCGGGTGCGTCGCAGCCGGCGGGGCACAAGAGGCACAAGGGCGGGGGCGGAATCCGTGAGTGGTTTGCCGTCAACCCATGGGTCTTCCCAGAAGCGGCAGGTGGTGCCGTTGCCGATGGTCCAGGACATGGAGGCTCGGAAGAACTGAAGGACCTCGGGGTCGTGGGGGAGCTGAAGGTGAGATCAAGGCCTCGATGGGTCGAAAACATATTTTAGAGCAGCTGCATCCAGGCCCTTCTATCCTAAGCATCCATCCACGCATCGCGATCCGTACAAAATACATTTCTCATTTTTGTTTCTCTCACATATAACATGTCTTGAAGTTCAAATCTTTGCCGAAGAGTAAAGCTTTCTATCTAGAATCTAGGAAAAATCTTTTTAGAATTTTTTGTCAAACATATATATACAAAAAATCAATTTTTTGTATATATATGTTTGACAAAAAATTCTGAAAAGATTTTTCCTTGATTCTAGATAGAAAGCTTTGCCGCGATGCAAAAGTTTGAACTTTAAGACATATTCTATGTGAAGAAACAAAAAAGAGAAAATTTCATTTAGAAAGTTAGTTGTGTCGCACGGATCTTAAAGCGACATTGGATAGCCAGGATAGACGGGCCTGGGTGCAGCTGCTCTAAAAATCTGCATCCCTCGATGGGTCGGTGGCTTGCAGCCACAGCCAACGGAGGCGGAGGGAGCTCCCGGTGCGATGCTGGTCTCGGATCCCCAATCCTCCCAGGTCCAGAGGGTGGCAAACCCATGCCCAGCTAACTAGACAAGAGCCGGCGCGCGCGTCTTTTGCGTCCGTGCCGAAGGAAGTCGTGGAGGATTCTATTGGCCTTCTTGAGGATGACAGGAGAGAGGGCCATGTCAAGGAGCTGGTGCACGGGCATGGCGCTCAAGACTTGCCGTACCAAGGCCAGGCGCTCACCGTGATTGAGCAGCGCAGTTTTCCAGGTAGCGAGCTTGCAGGAGAGGGCACCAGGCGTGAGGCCGGCACTTTTCGAAGAGATAGCGGGAGGCCTAGGTATTGAATGCGGAAGGCCGTCACCGGGCAAGCGATAGTAGATGCCAACGAGTCATAGATGTTATCGTAGCCTACATCATCAAGATGAGGAAGTTATTTAGTAGAGCATGTGCCTGCCTAAATACCAACCAAAAGTCTCCAAGAGAGGAAACTACAAATCCATCTGCTAGATCGTGGCCTCTCCGCGCTCAACCCATTGTCATAAGAGAGTATGAAGAGGAGGAAACCATTAGTTTATTGCGTAAAAAACGTTTTTGACCATGGTTGACCATTACCAAGGATAAATCTTATTCTTTTTTCCTATAATATGCACAAGTATACGTATCATATATTCATAGGAGAAAGGGCAAGATGCCCATCCATAATTTGACAAAGCCCATTGGCCTCCACCGTACATATTGCTTAGACAATTACTCCCAACTAACCCACCTAGCTAATTCTGCAAAGGGTTGCAACAGGTATCCTCTAAGAAAACCCGTGATAAGCCAAGCCTTTCCCTCCTTCAAAATGGGCCATATAGGTCTCCAAGCGATGAAACTTAAATGATAATGAAAACTAAAGGTGATCAGATAATTGGGAATGAAAGGTACTTAAAGCTAATCTAGGGGCAAAATCTATGATTTTAGCTGCTACTTCCTTGTGATTTGTAATTTTCTTGTGTGATCCATGCATGTTACTTACGTCAAATTGTAAAGTACTCAAATTTGAATGAAAATTAAAAAAAAGGGCAAAAGTTTGAACATAATAGCTCAACTTCGTGTCGGCTTGAGCCTAGGCCAACAAAGGGCTCAACCATAAAATGAGGCGGGACATTCTTGTTGTACCTCATGCAATGCCAACATGTGGTTCATTTTGGTGGCGCGAATTGGTGAAGCTCATACCTATATACCGCGGAGTAACCAAAGTGATATTCCATAGTGGCGCGACTGCTCTCTTTTGGAAGGACAACTGGAATCACATCCTGGAGGAGAGCTTTCCCAGAGCTTTCTCTTACACCATTATGGAAGATGTTTTTGTTAGTTCGATGCTTACAATTTCTAACATCAGTGAGGCCTTTAAGCTACCTCCCTCAGTGCAAGCCCATGAGGAACTTAGAGATCTCCAACTCGAGGTTAGCTCCACCACAGTTACTGAGGCGAATGATGGCTGGATTTGCACCTGGGGAGCGTCCGTATTCAAAAAAACTTCGTGCTACAAATTCTGCTTTCGAGAGGTAGTTGTTCATGAAGCTTTGGAAGGTCAAATGTATTCCTAAAATCAAAGTTTTTGGGTGGTTCTTGTTGATGGATCGTCTCAACACATGTAACATGTTGAAACAAAGACATTATAATATTGGGACGAACCTCGACTGCCTACTTTGTGGAAACCATGTGGAGGAAACAGTTGAATATCTTTTCTTCCACTGCAAGTTCAGTGAAGCTTGCTGGAACAAATTCAATATTTGATGGCCAAGGGCTGGGAATCGACTCGACATGATGACACACTATAAAAGGTGACATCACAGAAAAATGAACATGCATATCTTCCTAGTGTTGGAAATATGCCCTAGAGGCAATAATAAAATGGTTATTATTATATTTCCATGTTCATGATAATTGCCTAGTGTTCATACTATAATTGTATTATCCGGAAATCGTAATGCATGTGTGAATACATAGACCACAATATGTCCCTAGTGAGCCTCTCGTTGACTAGCCCGTTGATCAATAGATGGTTACAGTTTCCTGACCATGGACATTGAATGTCATTGATAACGGATCACATCATTAGGAGAATGATGTGATGGACAAGACCCAATAGTAAGCATAGCAAAAGATCTTGCAGTTCGTATGCTAAAGCTTTTCCAATGTCAAGTATCCTTTCCTTAGACCATGAGATTGTGCAACTCCCGGATACCGTAGGAGTACTTTGGGTGTGCCAAACGTCACAACATAACTGGGTGGCTATAAAGGTACACTACGGGTATCCCCGAAAGTATCTGTTGGGTTGGCACGAATCGAGACAGGGATTTGTCACTCCGTATGACGGAGAGGTATCTCTGGGCCTACTCGGTAAGACATCATCGTAATGAGATCAATGTGACTAAGGGGTTGGTCATGGGATGATGTGTTACGGAACGAGTAAAGGGACTTGTCGGTAACGAGATTGAACAAGGTAACGGTATACCGACGATGGAATCTCGGACAAGTACTATACCGGTAGACAAAGGGAATCATATACGGGATTGATTGAATCCTCGACATCGTGGTTCATCTGATAAGATCATCGTGGAACATGTGGGAGCCAATATGGGTATCCAGTTCCCACTGTTGGTTATTGGCCGGAGAGATGTCTCGGTCATGTTTGCATGATTCCCGAACCCGTAGGGTCTACACACTTAAGGTTCGATGACGCTAGGGTTATAGGGAATGTATGTACGTGGTTACCAAATGTTGTTCGGAGTCCCGGATGAGATCCCGGATGTCACGACGAATTCCGGAATAGTCCGAAGGTAAAGATTTATATATGCAAAGTCCTGTTTTGGTCACCGGAGTGATTTCGGGGGTCACCTGTATAGTACCGGGACCACCGGAAGGTGTCTGGGGGTCCACGGGGTAGGGCCACCTGCCCCGGTGGGCCAAGTGGACTAAGTAAGAGGGGGAACCAGCCCCTGGTGGGCTGGTGCGCCCCCAAGGGCCCAAGGCGCCTAGGGTTGGGAAACCCTAGGGGGTGGGGTCGCCTCCACCACTACTAGGAAAAGGGCTATAGCTAATATGGACATTAATGGGGCACCATGTATGTTGTGCGCCACTTCTATATAGCAGTGGCGCATCAGATACAGGTCCGTCATTAATTTCCTCATTACTAATGGCGCATCTGGTGGGTGGTGCGCCATTACTAGTTCTAAAAAAAAGATAAAAAAATTGTTGGCAGTGCGCACAAGTGTATAGTGCGCCATTACTAGTTCCAACTAGTAATGGCACACTGCCCACTGGTGCGCCACTACTAACATGTTTTTTTTTTTCAAAACTAGTAATGGCGCACCACTACCAGGTGCGCCATTAGTAACCCCGGTGGTTACTAATGGCGCATTCTTAGGTGGTGCGCCATTGGTAACCTGAGAGCAGCTAGATATTTTGGATAGCCACCTACCACACTCACTTTCCCCACTTCATTCTCTCCACCTCTATCCAAGCTTGGTCTTAGCTGCCTCCTCCTCCTCACCTCATTTGCACCATAGATTCATCCAAATTAAGTGGTTAAATTTCCTTTTTTCGATAGGTAAGTAAGGGGAAAGCTTTCTTTATGTTCTAGATCTACTTTTTTCTCCCTCCAACAACGTATGTTTGTGTTTGTGGTGTTGCATATGTTTGTGGTGTTGCATATGTTTGTGTTTGCAGGTACCGGTATTTGAAATGCGATAGTTGCCATATTTTGCCGGAATGTTGATTCATTTCCATTTCGGCGAGAATTTGGCACTATGCATTCATTTTGGTCCTATTTTTAGGCAAAGTCATGCCAATTTTTTTTGGTTCTAAAATATCATTTCCTCTACCCCGCAGGCGACCATGGTCCGCAAGATGACCGAAGGCATCATGCATAGGTTTTTGAGCTCCACGAAGGCCGAGATGCTTCAAAAGAACGAGATGGAGATAAGATGTCCGTGTCAAAGATGCAACCTGAAGAGCCTTATTACGGACCCAGATTCAGGACAGGTGCGGGACCACCTGCTCTTGCGTGGTTTCATGGATGGCTATTGGTGGCAAGGTGATGAAGATGACTATGAAGTCGTCCATGGGGGCCGGGCAATAAATGAGGAAGGGCAGTAAGACAACCGCGACGAGGGCGGGCGAGAAGACGAAGAATCTCCAGGACACAGTCATCATGTAGAAGATGCCGGACATGATGATGAGGAAGATCAAGACTAAGGGCATGATCATGAAGATGAAGATGCCGGAGGAGACGACGATGGACCATCGATGGGCTGGGTGCAGGACCCTCATATTCAGGAGCTGCTTCTCAAGTAGACGGATAACGCAAGAGCTGCCGGCAGAGAGAAAGCCAAGCTGGATCAACTGGAGATAGACGCGGTTACTCCATTGTATGAAGGATGCAGGCCCAAGGATACCCGCCTGAAAGTAACGCTTACGGCTCTGGAGATGAAGGTAAAACACAAAATGACCGATGCATGCTTCGACGAGAACATGCCATTCTGGCACGAACGTCTTCCCAAGGGGAACAAGTGCCCGACCAGTTTCGAGGAGGCGAAGAAAATCGTGTGTCTTCTGGATTTACCACACGTGAAATATCATGTGTGCATGAACAATTGCATCATTTATCGGGACGAGCACGCGGAGTCTACCATATGTCCGTTGTGCGGCGTCACTCGATACAAGAAGAGGAAGAAAGCTCCTCGAAAATTGGTGTGGTACTTTCTGATCACTCCTCGTCTGCAGCGTTATTTCGCGGACCCTAAGTTAGCAAAGCTCCTGCATTGGCATACAGATAGGGAGGAGAAGAAGCGAGAAGATGACGGAAATGATCCGGATATAAATAAAAAAACAAGATGTTGAGTCACCCTAAGGATGCGAGCCAGTGGCAAGCGTTGAACTTCGAAGATGCAGAATTTGGGGACGATCCAAGGAACATCGTGCTGGGCGTGAGCACCGATGGAGTCAATCTGTTTGGCAGCCAGAGAAGCACACATAGAACCTGGCCTGAGTTTGTGTGGATGTACAACCTTCCCCCCTGGTTGTGCATGAAGAGGAAGTACATTCACATGAGTATGCTAATTGAAGGGCCGAAGCAACCAGGGAACGACATCAATCTGTATCTAGGGCTGCTGAAAGAGGAGCTAGACACGTTGTGGAAAATGCCAGCCAATATGTGGGACGCCGCAGAGAAAGAATATTTCCCTATGAGAGCTGCACTGCTTACGACGGTGCACGACTATCTCGATTACGGATATGTCGCGGGGCAGGTGGTCCACGGATTTTCTGGATGCGTCAGGTGCATGGAGGACACAACGTATCGCCAGCTAGATAGAGATCCTGGGTCTTCGAAAACCGTGTTCATGGGAGATCGAAGGTGGCTTCGCGACGATGGTTCATGGAGAAAATGCAAGGATCTATTCGATGGTGAAACCGAACCCCAAAGACGCCCGCGTACGAGGAACCGCGAGGAAATATACGAGTTGTTGAAAAATTGGAAAGAGTGCCCACCGTCGGGAAAGGCGCCAGAGCCGGGAAAGAAGCGAAAGGCACCAGAGCCGCTGCTAAAGGTATGGAAAACGAGGTCTGTTTTCTGGGACTTGCCGTACTGAAAGATCCTCCGTGTGCCTCACAGCCTTGATGTCATGCATATCACGAAGAACGAGTGCGAGAGTCTGCTTGGTACCCTGCTCAACATGCCAGAGGGGACTAAAGATGGGCTGAAAGCAAGGGAAGACTTGAAATCAATGGGCATCAAGGAGGAGCTTCACGCTAATGATGATGATGAGGCGAAGCAGGACACAGAAAGTCGTCGCAAAGGCAAAAAGGCCAAGAAGATCAGAAATGACTACCCTCCCGCGTGCTTCACTCTAAGTCAGGAGGAGATCAAGCGGTTTTTCACCTGCCTCGTAGGAGTAAAACTTCCTTACGGTTATGAATGGAAGATAAGCAGATATCTAGACTCGGCGAAGCAGAAGTTCAGCGCGATGAAGTCTCACGACGGTCACGTGCTGATGACGCAGATACTTCCAGTTGCAATCCGTGGGATCATGGACGCGCACGTCCGTGAAATGCTATTTGGCCTATGCAACTTTTTTGACGTCATCTCTCGAAAGTCGGTTGGCGTGAGGCAACCCAGAAGGCTACAGGAAGAGATCGTGGTGATACTATGCGAGCTTGAGATGTACTTCCCGCCCGCATTCTTCGACGTTACGGTGCATCTGCTGGTCCATATTGTGGAGGATATCATCCATCTCGGGCCGACGTTCCTGCACAGCATGATGCCATTCGAAAGGATGAATGGTTTCATCAAATAATATGTTCACAACATGTCACGTCGAGAGGGAAGCATAGCCAAGGGCTTTCTGACCGAAGAGTGCATCTCTTACTGCACGAATTATCTAGGTATCGAGAACCTCGTTGGTCGGCCCGTCAACAGGCACCTCGGCAGGCTCGCTGGATGGGGTCACCGCGATGGTCACCGCGAAATGCATGTCGACTTCGAGGGTCGACTCACCGACTTTGAAAGAACAAACCTAGTCACGCTACAACACATAGACGGGGCCGATCCTTGGGTGGTAGAGCACAAAACCTTTATTGAGAAGACGTACAATAAACGAGGCCAACGGAGGACGAATGGAGATATAATTAAAGAGCACAACTCATGTTTCACGCGTTGGTTCAAGGATAAGCTTCTGTCGTACCATTTACATGAGGATTCTTCCGCGGAAGAAAATCTCATATTCGCCTTGTCACGGGGCGCCGAGCACAACCTGATGACGTATGAGGCGTACGATATCAACGGCTACACGTTCTACACCGAGGACAAGGACATGAAGAGCGATGGTTATCAGAACTCCGGGGTAACGATGGAATCCTACACCGGTAATGACAAGGACGGATACTATGGAAGGATCGAGGAGATATGGGAGCTGAGCTACGCTGGAGAGAAGGTCCCGATGTTCCGTGTCAGATGGGCCAAGAGCGTCCTAAAAGAAGACCGGTATTTCACCACCATGGTTATACCCGAAGCCAAATCCAAGACCACGGGCGCAAACGTCACCATGAAAAATGAACCATGGGTACTGGCTTCCCAAGTGGACCAATGCTTCTTCATTACCGACACGTCAAAGCCCAGTCGTGTTGTCGTGAGGAGAGGCAAAAGGAAGATCATCAGAATGGACAGAGTCGCCAATGAGCAAGACTTCGACAAGTACGGCAACCCGAAAATGTGACATGACGACAACGATGAAGTGCCATACACCACAAGAAGAAGCAGGACAACCCTACCTAAAGGACGTCCGTTCAAGAGAAGAACTCCATTTGCGAAAAAGAAGGGCAAGAAGATTGTGACAAGATAGCTAACTAAGATCGATTGTATTTAAATTCTAGCCTTCATTTCTCGATTGTATTTCGACATATGGAAATGACATTTCTTCTGTTCTAGTCCTCATGAATATTTATTTATGTTTATTTGAACTCATGAATAATTTTTAAACTCATGAATATTTTTAAATTTCATGGGCACTTTTTGAATTCATGAATATTTTAAAATTTCATGGGCACTTTTTGAATTCATGAATATTTTTCCAAATTTGATGATATTTTTTCATATTCATAAATGTTTTACCAATTCACAAATGAATGCAACTAAAAATCCAAAAAAAAGTTACTAATGGCGCACCCCTAGGTGGTGCGCCATTGCTATCAAGGTACTTATGGCGCACCCCTAGGAGGTGCGTCATTGGTATACCAATTTTTATTTAATTAGGTTTATTCTGTTATTGAATTTCTAACTCACAAAAAATATTGATTTGTTAATATTTTTTGAACTCATGAATATTTTAAAATTTCACGGGCACTTATTGAATTCATGAATATTTTTTCAAATTTGATGATATTTTTTCATATTCATAAATGTTTTACCAATTCACAAATGAATGAAACTAAAAATCCAAAAAAAAGACAAGTTGTGGTTGGTTAGATGTTACTCCTAATGTCTTATTACCACTTGTACTTCTTGATGTAACATTGCCGCGTTATAAATAAAAGTGCCAGCAGGCTTTCCTTCAAAAGAAAATCCAAAAAAAATTACTAATGGCGCACCGCTAGGAGGTGCGCCATTGCTATCAATGTACTTATGGCGCACGAGGAGGAGATGCGCCATTGCTAACCCTCCCCCACTCCACTTGTTCCCCTCTCCCTCTGGCCTCACTCCCTCCATTCGCCAGTTCCACGCCCTCCCCCGACCCAGTACCACACCGCCGCCCCGACCCACTACGCCGTCGCCCCGACCCACGCACCACCACCCAGACCCACTGCGCCGCCCTAGCTTCCCTCCACTCCTCGGCCTCCCTTCCTCCTCCAGACCCGCCTCCCCGAGTGCGGCCGCCGCGCATCACCGCGGCCACCGACCGCCCCGTGCCCCGTCGTCGTGCCGGCGTCGCCTAGGAGCTGCGCCAGGAGCAACACCGCCGCCTGCGCAAGGGCTCACACCGCCGCCTGCGCCAGGGCTCGTGCCTTCGGCCTCCCTCAACCCCACAACGGTTTCCACCTCGCCGCTCCCGCTTCAGCCAGCACGGTAGCCGCCGCTGACCACCATCGTCATGTACACGGTGAGTTCTGGAGCATCTTTTTTTGACAGCGGCCTTCCTTTTGTTCAGGAGCTTAACCTGTTCTTATCTTGGACCGCTTTTTGGTCATCTGAACTCGAGAATAATCTTCTTTGCACGAGGAGATCATGTACACCCATACCTGCTATATGTATATTGTATTTAGTACTGCAATTTGAGCCTAAACATATAAGCAGAAGTGTAGCAGAAATGTTCAGTTTTTCAAGCTACAAGGAATGGTTGGATGGCTAATGATATGTAGACCATTCTGTCTCTGGATCAAAAGAATCTTAAACGCAATCTAGGAGAGCCTAAACATATAAACATGTAGCCCTGCTCCTATAAGGCAAGCTTGTAAGACAAACATCTCTAAACAAACCCTTCCGGTCATGTACATCAAACCTGCCCGTCAGTTACGGATGGCAGTAGACTTGTTCACGGGAAATATGCAATAAAGTTGTCCATAAAAACTACCCCCTCTGTAAACTTTTTATAAGACGTTTTTAGAGTCCATGACAGCGTCAAAAAACGTCTTATATTAAGTTACAACGGGAGTAGTATACAAGACTTGCCTGTTTTTCTTCGAATTAAATTGCTCACAATTTTATAATTCATCTTTTCTGTCCTCACAAACTGATACCGTACTACATAATTTAAACAGATAGCAAAAATTAAGATGTACACCTAACTTATTTCAAGAGAGAGAAAAATAAGCAAATGTACAATGCACATTTATACCTCATAGATGGTAGCCCTTGTAATGTGCCACTTCCTCCTAGTGACGATAGAGGGTGAGTGGAAGGTCTCATACCCTACTTGAAATTTCTACCCATATAATTATCTTGTTTTAGTTGAAAAGCAGGAACGAGAGTGGTTTTTTGTCCTGCCTGGACCAAAAACTGAGATGAACAACCCATAAACTATCTTTTTTGGGACAGTTTCGGAGCGGAAACTGAGATGAACAACCCAGAAACTATAAGCAGAAGTGTAGTAGCAATGTGATTGTGTACCAGCAGAATTCAAATTTACATGGCGGTGTGCACGTAATGTGCATGCAGCCCTGGTTTTTTTCAATAGGCCGCTTGCACTTGGGACAAGGCTTCGAATTAGCTAGTATCTTGGAAAACAGAACTAACAGGTGGTGAAGAAAGAAAGAAAGGTATAGTTGATAGTCAAAACAACTCGAAGTAAAAACATACTATATGTGCACATATACAACATTACATTGACTAAACTACAACACCATTATGTTTTTTTAAACATAACAACACCATTATGTTAGTAAAGAAATGGGAAAAGAATAGCACAAACTAAGCAAAAAAGTCTAGAGAGTGCCCATCAGACCTTAGAAGGATACATGTTAGAAAGAACACTAGTGGGGGTGAAATGGAACAATTTAGAGAAGCAAAAAAATAGAGATATGTGAGAGAAAGAAAAGGCTTTGCAGTACAATTTGCGGATCATGTAAGCTGGGTATCTACAACAAGCATTTTGTGAAGAAACCTAATTTGGTTCAGTAAGGAAATATGACTGTTGATAAGATGAGGCATCGATTAAGCTGTTTCTTTGCTGTAACATACTGTATATCACTCCACAATGAAATACAGTACATATTGATGTGCTTTGTAAAACTTGTTCATGTACTGAACTACTAATGCCTTGTGATGCTCTGAATTACTTGTGATGCTGCTGAATTACTTGTGATGCTGCTTCTGTACTACTTGGGAATTTTGTCTAGTGCATAGAGATGCCGTCGTATGTCGTGTACAAGGGTAAGGTTCCCGGAGTCTACAACAACTGGGAGGAGTGTCGGAGACAGGTTCACCATTTCAGCGGCAACAATTACAAAGGGTACACCACTAGGGCGGAGGCGGAAGTTAGATATGCACGCTATCTAGCGGGAGAGAGGAGGGAGCGGAGGTGGAACCGGATGAAGACCAGTTTCGTCACGATGATGCTCATCGTGACCGCAACTCTCTTCTATGTGATGGTAGTTTAGATATCGACTTGTAATGAGAAGACAAACTGGCTACTCGCGGTCTCGAGACTTGTAATGTTCTAACTTTGTTTGGTATTTTGAATTCGGAGACTAATATGATGAATTTTATTCGGAGACTAATCTTCTATTGTATTCGATAAATCTGCTGTTTATATGTTGTGCTATTTATATTCTGTGCTGTAATTTATTTTGTAACCTGTGCAAATATCAGAAAAGCAAAACAAATGAATCCTAATATTCATAGTAGTGTCACACCACACTGCACTTTAGTGGCGCACTGCAATAAACACACTAGTGGCGCACCCCTGAGAGGTGCACCATTAGTAACCCATAGCACAAGGTTAATATGCCCCCCCTGGGAGCCATACTAATGGCGCATCTGGGGCCATAGTAATGGCGCACTGCCTGGTGTGCCACTATTGTCTGGTATACTAATGGCGCACCAGGGATGCGCCATTAGTAGTGGCGCACCTGTAGTGCGACATTAATGGCCAAAATAGGTGCGCCACTAATAGGCCTTTTCCTTGTAGTGCACCTTGCTTGGGTGGCAAGTCCCCCCCTTGGCCGCCGCCCCCTCAGATTGGATCTGAGGCGGCCGCCCCCTATCCCTTGCCCCTATATAAACAGAGGGGGTTGGAGGGCAGCCGCACCCGATAGTCTGGCGTAGCCCTCTCACCTCCCAACTCCTCCTCTTCTCCGGTGAAGCTTGGCAAAGCTCTGCCTGAGTGCCACGCTCCTCCATCACCACCACGCCATCGTGCTGCTACTGGACAGAGCCTTCCACAACCTCTCCCTCTCTCCTTGCTAGATCAAGGCGCAGGAGATGTCACCGGGCTGCACGTGTGTTGAACGCGAAGGCACTATTGTTCGGTGCTTAGATCGGATTCGGCCGCGATCTGAATTGCTTTGTGTACGACTCCACCGACCGTGTTCTTGCAACGCTTCCGCATCGCGATCTTCAAAGGTATGAAGATGCACTCCCCTCTCGTTTCTAGTAAACTCCATAGATAGATCTAGGTGATGCGTAGAATTTTTTTGAATTTCTGCAATGATCCCCAACAGTGGTATCAAAGCTAGGTCTACGCGTAGTTTCGATGCATGAGTAGAACACCAGTTGTTGTGGGCATAGATTTTGTCAATTTACTTGCCGTTACTAGTCTTATCTTGATTCGGCGGCATCGTGGGATGAAGCGGCCTGGACCGACCTTACACGTACGCTTACGTGAGACAGGTTCCACCAACCAACATGCACTAGTTGCATAAGGTGGCTAGCGGGTGTCTGTCTCTCCCACCTTAGTCAGATAAGATTCGATGGAAAGGGTCCTTACGAAGGGTAAATAGTAATTGGCATATCACGTTGTGGTTTCGGCGTAGGTAAGAAACGTTTTTTCTAGAAACCTATTGTAGCCACGTAAAAACTTGCAACAACAATTAGAGGACGTCTAACTTGTTCTTGCAGCATGTGCCGTGTGATGTGATATGGCCAAAAGGATGTGATGAATGATATATGTGATGTATGGGATTGATCATGTTCTTGTAATAGGAATCACGACTTGCATGTCGATGAGTATGACAACCAGCAGGAGCCATAGGAGTTGTCTTATTTTATTGTATGACATGCGTGTCATTGAAAACGCCATGTAATTACTTTACTTTATTGCTAACTGTTAGCCATAGTAGTAGAAGTAATGTTTGACGAGACAACTTCATGAAGACAGGATGATGGAGATCACGGTGTCATGCCGGTAACGATGATGATCATGGAGCCCCGAAGGTGGAGATCAAAAGGAGTAAAATGATATTGGCCATATCATATCACTATTTGATTGCATGTCATGTTTATCATGTTTTACATCTTATTTACTTAGAACGATGGTAGCATAAATAAGATGATCTCTCACTAAAATTTCAAGAATTGTGTTCCCCCTAACTGTGCACCGTTGCTAAGGTTCGTTGTTCCGAAGCACCACGAGATGATCGGGTGTGATAGGCTCTAACGTTCGCATACAACGGGTGTAAGCCAGATTTACACACGCAATACACTTGGGGTTGACTTGACGAGCCTAGCATGTATAGACATGGCCTCGGAACATGGAAGACTGAAAGGTCGAACATGAGTCGTCTAGACGATACGATCAACATGAAGATGTTCACCGTTGATGACTAGTCCGTCTCATGTGATGATCGGACACGTCCTAGTCGATTCGGATCATGTATCACTTATATGACTAGAGAGATGTCTATCTGAGTGGGAGTTCATTAAATTTGTTTAGATGAACTTAATTGTCATGAACATAGTCTAAAATCTTTACAATGTGTCTTGTAGATCCAATGGCCCACGCTAATGTTGCCCTCAACTTCAACGCGTTTCTAGAGAAAACCAAGCTGAAAGACGATGGTAGCAATTATACGGATTGGGTCCGTAACTTGAGGATCATCCACATAGCTGCAAAGAAAGCATATGTCCTTGAAGCACCGCTAGGTAATGCACCTATTTTCCCAGCAACTCAAGACGTTATGAACGCCTGGCAGTCGCGTAGTGATGATTACTCCCTGGTTCAGTGCGGCATGCTTTACAGCTTAGAATCGGGGCTCCAAAAGCGTTTTGAGAAACACAGAGCATATGAGATGTTCCAAGAGCTGAAAATGGTTTTCCAAGCTCATGCCCGGGTCGAGAGATATGAAGTCTCCAACAAGTTCTATAGTTGTAAGATGGAGGACAATAGTTCTGTCAGCGAGCATATATTCAAAATGTCTGGGTTACACAACCGCTTGTCTCAGCTGGGAATTAATCTCCCAGATGACGCGGTCGTTGACAGAATCCTCCAGTCGCTCCCACCTAGCTACTAGAGTTTGTGATGAATTTCAATATGAAAGGGATGGAGAAGTCCATTCCCGAGGTATATTCAATGCTGAAATCAGCGGAGGTGGAGATCAAAAAGGAACATCAAGTGTTGATGGGGAATAAAACCACTAAGTTTAAGAAAGGCAAGGGTAAGAAGAACTTCAAGAAGGACGGCAAGGGAGTTGCCGCGCCCAGTAAGCCAGTTGCCGGGAACAAGCCAAAGAATGGACCCAAGCCTGAGGCTGAGTGCTTTTATTGCAAGGGAACGGGTCACTGGAAGCGGAATTGCCCCAAATACTTAGCGGATAAGAAGGCCGGAAACGTCAAAGGTATATGTGATATACATGTTATTGATGTGTACCCTACCAGTGCTCGTAGTAGCTCCTGGGTATTTGATACTGGTGCAGTTGCTCACATTTGTAACTCAAAGCAGGAGCTGCGGAATAAGCGGAGACTGGCGAAGGACGAGGTGATGATGCACGTCGGGAATGTTTCCAAGGTAGATGTGATCGCCGTCGACACACTACCTCTGCATATACCTTCGGGATTAGTTTTAAACCTCAATAATTGTTATTTAGTACCAGCTTTGAGCATGAACATTGTTTCTGGATCTCGTTTAATGCAAGATGGCTACTCATTTAAATATGAGAATAATGGTTGTTCTATTTATATGAGAGAAATGTTTTATGGTCATGCACCGCTGGTCAATGGTTTATTTTTATTGAATCTTGAATGTGATGTTACACATATTCATAGTGTGAATGCCAAAAGATGTAAGGTTGATAATGATGGTCCCACATACTTGTGGCACTGCCGCCTTGGTCATATTGGTGTCAAGCATATGAAGAAGCTCCATGCAGATGGACTTTTGGAGTCTCTTGATTATGAATCATTTGACACGTGCGAACCATGCCTCTTAGGCAAGATGACCAAGACTCCGTTCTCCAGAACAATGGAGCGAGCAACCAACTTGTTGGAAATCATACATACCAATGTGTGCGGTCCAATGAGTGTTGAAGCTCGCGGTGGCTATCATTATGTTCTCACCCTCACTGATGACTTAAGTAGATATGGATATGTCTACTTAATGAAACACAATTCTGGGACCTTTGAAAAGTTCAAGGAATTTCAGAATGAGGATGAGAATTAACGTACAAAGAAATAAAGTTCTTATGATCAGATCATGGAGGAGAATATTTAAGTCACGAATTTGGCACGCACCTACGGAAATGTGGAATTGTGTCACAATTGACGCCGCCTGGAACACCTCAGCGTAACGGTGTGTCCGAACGTCGTAATTGTACTCTGTTGGACATGGTGCAATCTATGATGTCTCTTACCGATATACCGCTATCTTTTTGTGGTTATGCTTTAGAGACTGCCGCATTCCCTTTGAATAGGGCATCGTCTAAATCTGTTGAGACGACACCGTATGAACTATGGTTTGGTAAGAAACCTAAGTTGTCATTTCTAAAAGTTTGGGGATGCGATGCTTATGTAAAGAAACTTCAACCTGAAAAGCTCGAACCCAAATCGGAAAAATGCGTCTTCATAGGATACCCTAAGGAAACTATTGGGTATACCTTCTACCTCAGATCCGAAGGCAAGGTCTTTGTTGCAAAGAATGGATCCTTTCTGGAGAAAGAGTCTTCCTCGAAAGAAGTAAGTGAGAGGAAAGTGGAACTTGATGAGGTGATTGTCACCCCTCTCAAACCGGAAAGTAGCGCAGCGCAAGAAAATGTTTCTGTGGTGCGTGCACCGACTAGAGAGGAAGTTAATGATGATGATCATGAAACTTCAGATCAAGTCACTATGGTGCCTGAACTTCGTAGGTCCACGAGGACATGTTCCGCACCAGAGTGGTACGTTAACCCTGTCTTGGAAATCATGTTGTTAGACAACGGTTAACCTTCCAACTATGAAGAAGGGATGGCGGGCCTAGATTCCAACAAATGGCTTGAAGCCATCAAATTCAAGATAGGATCCATGTGTGATATCAAAGTATGGACTTTGGTTGACTTGCCCGATGATCGGCAAGACATTGAAAATAAATGGATCTTTAATAAGAAGACTGACGTGGATGGAAATGTTAGCATCTATATAGCTCGGCTTGTCACTAAAGGTTATCGACAAGTTCAAGGAATTGACTATGATGAGACTTTCTCTCCCGTAGCAATGCTGAAGTCCGTCCGAATCATGTTAGCAATTGCCGCATTCTATGTTTATGAGATATGGAAAATGGACGTCAAAACGGCATTCCTTAACGGCTTCCTTAAGGAAGAATTGTATATGATGCAGCCGGAAGGTTGTGTCGATCCTAAGAATGCTAACAAGGTATGCAAGCTCCAGCGCTCCATCTATGGCCTGGTGCAAGCATCTCAGAGTTGGAACATTCGCTTTAATGAGGTGATCAAAGCGTTTGGGTTCATACAGACTTGGGGAGAAGCCTGTATTTACAAGAAAGTGACTGGGAGCTCTGTAGCATTTCTCATATTATATGTGGATAACATATTATTGATGGGAAATGATATAGAACTCTTGGAAAGCATAAAGGCCTACTTGAATAAGTGTTTTTCAATGAAGGACCTTGGAGAAGCTGCTTACATATTAAGCATCAAGATCTATAGAGATAGATCAAGACGCCTCATTGGTCTTTCACAAAGCACATACCTTGACAAGATATTGAAGAAGTTCAATATTGATCAGTCCAAGAAAGGGTTCTTGCCTGTATTGCAAGGTATGAGATTGAGCACAGCTCAATGCCCGACCTCGGCAGAAGATAGAGAAAAGATGAGTGTCATCCCCTATGCCTCGGCCATAGGTTCTATTATGTATGCCATGCTGTGTACCAGACCTGATGTGAACCTCGCCATAAGTTTGGTGGGGAGGTACCAAAGTGATCCCAGAGTGGAACACTGGAGAGCGGTCAAGAACATCCTGAAGTACCTGAAAAGTACTAAGGATATGTTTCTCATTTATGGAGGTGAAGAAGAGCTTGTTATAAAGGGTTACGTCGATGCTAGGTTCGACACAGATCCGGATAACTCAAAGTCACAAACCGGATATGTGTATATTTTGAATGGTGGGGCTGTCATCTGGTGTAGTTGCATGCAAAGCATCGTGGTGGCATCTACATGTGAAGCGGAGTATGTCGGTGTACTAAAGTAGGGGTACCTTAGTATCCCGACTTGTGCACGGACAGTAGCAGCGCCCCGTGGCAGGGCTTGCCACGCGCCCGCCAGGGCCCACTATGGTTCCTTTGGAGCCATTCAAGAACAAAGTATTCAAGTTAAAAAAACAAGACCCCGGCAAGAGGAGCTTGCCGGGAAGGCCGCTCCAGGCTCAAGACCACCCCTCTGGCACAAGACCCTGGCAAGAGGAGCTTGCCAGGAAGGCCAAGCATGGCATTTCAGGAGACTTGCCGTGGCGCATCGCGCGCCCCGGCAAGGCCCGGAGAGCGACTAGCTCCCGGGCGCGACAAGTTAACAACCGCGGCAAAGTGCAAGCCGCGGCAAGCTTCCACTACGTGCCCGCGCTCCAGCTCATCCGGCCACGCGTCGCCCTGGGGCCCTTCCAGGTGCACGTGGTGGAAGGCTGTGCAGCCTGGGGTACACGGTGGTGAGCCGCGATGACGAGGCCACCATCGTGGCGAACGGAGACGCCCTGACGGACGCTTTTTGCACTGTTTGGGGCGACGGCGACGGGCATTCAATGCCCTTGTCCCCTGCTGTCAGGGTTAGGTATAGAGCACTATGCATACACTGTTCCAACTACCACCATTTTTACATTTTTACCCTCATCTGCGTTGCCACCTGTCGGTGACCCCTTTCGACCTATAAAAGGAGGCCCATGCGCAACGTAGAGGGGGTTCCGATCTTCGATCACTCTCACGCTCGGTGTTGCTAGCGACAAGCACTGTAGCCTTCCTTGCTCCCGAGCTAAGAACACAATACAAACCAAGGCAGGAGTAGGGTTTTACGCATCCGTGCGGCCCGAACCTGGGTAAACTGCTCGCGTGCGCGCTTCGATCCGCTCTTTGTGCATCCTCCGCCCCCTTGCCGTACCGAAAAGGGGCTCCGGTCCCATAGGTGTTCGTGGGCGATCAGTTTCCCCGACATCTTTGGCGCGCCAGGTAGGGGGCGCGTCGGGGTTGTGTGAACCCGATCCGGCGTTCACGCGAGCGAAAACTTCAGCAGCTTCATCAACTTCGTCGACTACATCGACATGCCGCCGAAGAAGAAGGCTTCGGAGGTAGCAAGCCCGTCCGCGTCGATCCCGCCGCCACCGGAGCTAACGGTCGGTGGGGTGGACGCTGGCGGAAGGACGGACGCCGGCGAGGAAACTCACGGCGCCGCCAAGTCCAAAGACAAAACGGACGACCGGGCGCACTCCAAGACCTCGTCGTCCGTGCACGCACCACGCCCCTCTCAGGAGGTGCCGGACCGGCAGCGACGTGGTACACAAGGTACCATCCGCTTGCTGGGCCAAGGTCAAGTTGGTGGGTCGCGGGACGCTCAAGGCCAACGTGCTGGCACGAGCAAGGCGCGGTCGCCGGGACGAGACCCTGCTCCTTCTAACGCAGTTAGAAGTCTGAGCATATCTCGCTCCTCACTCCCCTCCACTCCAGCAGAAGCTCTAGCTCGAGCTCAGCTGCTCCTCGATTTCCCTCCAGCGGCAGACAAGGCCGAAGACTGGAGGGCCACCATCCAGAGCCTCATCGCCTTCGCCAACAATGACACGGCGCAGCAGCCGACGACGTCGCGGCCGCCGCAAGTCAGCCAGGCGCGGGCTGATGGAGACAAGACCGCCGGGGGTGCAACTACCGTGCACTCCCCGCCCCGAAGGCCGAAATCGCCGACTCGCCGGATCAACATCGACGACAACTCCATGGCGTCGTCGGATCCGCGAGCTCGCCGCGATCAACGCCAAGTCCTCGACGACCGACGACAAGAAGACACTCGAACTCGCATCGAGCGTCGAAGAGAAGCGCGGCGGCAATCCGACCAGCGCGTTGGGCCCGCTGTCGACATGCACGCGCCCGGGGAACCAGGCGACTTGCCGTACGTGGCGGGCTGCCCTGCGTTCACCCGTGAGCTGCGGCAAGTCCAGTGGCCCAGCATGAAGAATTTCAAGCCCGACGTACCCGAGAAGTATGACGGCAAGACTCATCCGTCAGAGTTCCTCAGCATCTACACCATCGCGGTGCAGGCTGCCGAGGGACGAGACGAGAAGATACTCGCGAACTACTTCCCGCTCGTGCTCAAGCCAAACGTCAGATCTTGGCTCATGCACTTGCCGGAGAACTCTATTTCTTCTTGGGCCGACCTGTGCCACCAGTTTGTCGGCGCCTTCACGGGTGGCCACAAGCCTCATGGCCAGGAGAGCGACCTTCATATACTTGCCCAGAAGGAAGGAGAGTCCCTGCGAAAGTACATCCAGAGATTCATCCGCGTCCAGCACAATATCCCAAACGTCCACCCTGCCGCGGTTATCAGCTATTCCACCAGAACGTGTGCAACCGCAGGATGAGGGAGGAGATGGCGATGTGCAAGATCCGAGACGTCAGTGAGCTTTATGCCCTGGCCGACAAGTGCGCACGCGTTGAAGAGGGGTGGAGACTCCCCGGGGAGGATACTGGAGCAGGGGGAACAGATAGTGAGGATGCCGCCCCGGCAAGGAAGAACCGGCGGCGGAACAACAAGAAAAAGAAGAACAAGGAAGTATTGGTCGTTGAGCAGTCCGGCAAGGAGGCTGGCGCCAAGAAAGCTCAGGCTGGTGGCTCCGGCAAGGAAGCTACCACTGTAGCGGTCGCCGACAAGCAGGACGGCTCCGACAAGCAGTATTGCAAGATCCACCGCACCAAGGGCAACGATCTCCAGAACTGCAAAAGGGTCGAGTACCTCATCGAACCGCAGAAGGCTGAGTACGAGCGACGTGACAAGGAGAAGGCCCAGGGAGGTGGAGGAGAGTCCGGCAAGAAGCAGCCATTCAATGGCCGGGGAGGACGCCGCGGCAAGGCCAAGCAGCGGCAAGGAGATAGACCTCCCCGCGGCCGCGACAAGGACGAAGACGAAGACGACGACGAAGACATGGATGACGGAGACAACAGCGAGCAGGAGTTCCAGAAGGCTACAGAAGTTCTGTGCATCGATGGAGGTGCCTCTCTGCATACTTCCCACCGCCAACTCAAACAATGGGTGCGGGAAGTTAATGCAGCAGAGCCACCCGTCGAGTCGCGCAAACTCCTGAAGTGGTCCAGCACGCCCATCATCTTCGACATTGAGGACCACCCTGACCGCACAACTGCGGTCGTGTTTGCCGATGTTGGTTTCACCAACCATCCGCAACCTCAAGGTCACCAAGATGTTGGTTGACGGTGGGGCCGGCCTGAACCTGATCTCCTCTGCTGTGGTCCGGAAACTGCAGATCCCCGACAGCGAGCTCGAGGAGACCGGAACGTTCCAAGGGATCAACCCGGGAAGGAGCAAGCCGAAGGGGAAAATCACACTGTCAGTAACCTTTGGCGGAGAGCTGAATTTCAGGACTGAGAGGATCACCTTTGACGTTGCCGATATCCCGTTGCCATACAATGGGATACTTGGCCGTCCGACGCTCGCCAAGTTCATGGCGGCCTCTCATTATGCCTACAACATGCTCAAGATGACAGGCCCGATAAGCGTCATCTCTGTCCCCGCCGACAAGAAGGATGCGCTTATCTGTGCCGACAAGATTTACCGGGACGCAGCAGCCGCAACAGACAGCGAGACACTTGCCGCTGAAGTTCCCGGGGGGAAGAACAAGACCAAGTCCGGCAAGAGCTCTGGGGCCCACTCCGGCAAACGCACCTCTTCGGAGTGCTGCGCTGCCGTGGAGGACGCACCATTGAGCTCCACCGGCAAGTGCAAGAAGGGAATGACAGCTCCGCCTGCAACCAAGAAGGTGTCCACCAAGGAGGACGACACTGGTGGTACTTTCACCGTCAGTGCCATGCTCGATCCTAAATAGGAAAGTGCGCTCGTTGCTTTCCTGTGGGCGAATGTCGACGTGTTTGCATGGCAACCGTCTGACATCCTCGGTGTTCCCAGGAAAGTGATTGAGCACAAGCTTGCCGTTTGTCCTCACGCGCGGCCCGTCAAGCAGAAGGTCAGAAAGCAAGCAGTGGAACGCCAAGAGTTTATCGCTGAGGAAATCAAGAAGCTGGAAGCAGCAGGCCTTGTCAGAGGTGTACTTCATCCCACGTGGTTGGCCAACCCTGTCGTCGTGCGCAAGGCAAATGGGAAGTGGAGGCTTTGTATAGACTTCACCGATGTGAATAAATCTTGTCCCAAAGATCCATTTCCCTTGCCGCGCATTGACCAGATCGTTGACTCCACGGCTGGGTGTGAGTTGCTTTCATTCCTTGATGCATACTCAGGATACCACCAGATATTTATGGCTAAAGAAGATGAAGAGAAAACCGCGTTCATTACTCCATGCGGCACTTACTGCTTCATACGCATGCCCTTTGGATTGAAGAATGCAGGTTCAACGTTTGCGAGGGTAGTCCACACTGCTTTTGAGCCACAGATACACAGGAATGTGGAAGCTTACATGGATGATATAGTGGTCAAAAGCAAGGACAAGGATACCCTGATTCGAGATCTAGATGAAACTTTTGCGAATCTGCGCAAGATACAACTCAAGCTTAACCCCGAGAAGTGCGTGTTCGGAGTCCCCCCCGGCAATATTCTCGGGTTCTTTGTGTCCCAAAGAGGGATTGAAGCCAATCCCGACAAGATCAAAGCCATCAAGCAGATCGAAGCTCCGAAGCGCGTCAAGGATGTACGAAGGCTTGCCGGCTGTGTGGCTGCTCTCAGCAGGTTCATTTCTAAGTCCGCAGAACGCGCCCTGTCATTTTTTAAAATCTTGAAAAAGGCAGGTCCAATGAAATGGACTCCGGTAGCGGAGGCAGCGCTGCGGGACTTGAAAAGGTACCTATCCTCCACTCCAATACTTGTCGCACCTAGGACACAAGAGAAGTTGCTGCTGTACTTAGCAGCAACCAATCAAGTGGCTAGTGCTGCGTTGGTAGCGGAGAGGGAGGCAGATGAGGAGCCCACAGCCTCAACAAGCATATCCAGCGACAAGCAGGGGGCTTCCCCGACAAGCTCTGGCCCCGATAAGGATGGGTCTACACAGATGCAAGAAGAGGTGCGGAGGAAGATGGTGCAGCGCCCAGTTTATTTTGTCAGCTCCCTCTTGCAGGGGGCTAGATCAAGATACTCTGGGGTGCAGAAGCTGCTTTTCGGCCTCCTCATGGCCTCGAGAATGCTGCGCCATTACTTCCAAGCACACGAGATAACAGTGGTCACTCGCTTTCCGCAGAAGAGGATATTGCAAAATCCAGAAGCAACAGGCAGGATTGTCGAGTGGGCACTGGAGCTGTCAAGCTTTGGCCTCAAGTTTGAAAGTACTTCTACTATCCAGAGTAGAGCATTGGCAGAGTTCATAGCAGAATGGACACCAATGCCAGACGAAGAAATTCCAGAGACAAGCATCCCCGTCAAAGAAGCGAGCAAAGAATGGATAATGTACTTCGATGGTGCCTTCTCGCTGCAAGGCGCCGGCGCTGGCGTGCTGCTTGTCGCGCCCACCGGCGAGCACCTCAAGTACGTCGTCCAAATGCACTTTCCCAAGGAGCAAGCGACGAATAATACTGCATAGTATGAAGGTTTTCTTGCCGGCCTCAGGATTGCAGCAGGACTTGGGGATCAAAAAGCTGATTGTGCGGGGTGATTCGCAGTTGGTTGTCCGCCAAGTGAACAAGAGCTATCAGAGTCCATTGATGGAAGCTTACGTCGACGAAGTGAGGAAACTTGAAGAACACTTTGAAGGCTTACAGATGGAGCACGTCCCAAGAGCTCAAAATGACGTCGCAGACGGCCTGTCAAAGTGTGTTGCACTAAAGCTACCTGTGGAACCAGGGATCTTTGTGCTCAAGTTAACTCAGCCATCCGTTACACCATCAATTGGACAAAGTAAGAAGAGAAAGTTGGTCTCTGGCGACTACTTGCCGGCGGAACTTCCCGAAGCCGCCGCCAACAAGGTCCCCAAGATCAACGATAAAGTTGCTGAGGAACAGTCTGCTCCTGCAGACCCTAGGGTTTGTACAGTGGAAGCAGGCATTCCCGGCAAGTTTTGCCCCGGCAAGCTTGCCGGGGAACGTCCAGCTCCGGCTGAGCCACAGGTTCTTGCCGTAGAAGCTGATGTTCCCGCAGCAGCACTGATGCCTTTAGTCCTTGTTGTTGAGCCTCAGGCTCCAGCATGGGCGCAACAAATTGTCCGTTTCCTTCAAACTGGAGAACTTCCCGAAGAACCAGAAGAGGCAGAAAGAATAACCCGACAGTCAAGTATGTATCAGTTCGTCGGCAATGAACTGTACAGAAGAAGACTCAACGGTGTTAGACTGAAGTGCATTCCCCGGGAAGATGGGCAAAAGCTGTTGACAGAGATACATGGAGGCATATGTGGCCACCACATTGGCGCAAGAGCACTTGCCGGCAAGGCGTTCCGGCAAGGTTTCTTTTGGCCAGAAGCCCTCCAAGATGCAACTGCACAAGTGACCAAGTGTGAAGCGTGCCAGTTCCATGCCAAGCAAATACATCAGCCAGCTCAAGCTCTCCAGACGATCCCTTTGTCCTGGCCATTTTCGGTCTGGGGGCTCGACATCCTCGGCCCTTTTCCCCGCGCAGCCGGGGGCTTTGAGTACTTGTACATCGCCATCGACAAGTTCACAAAGTGGCCGGAAGTGGAACCGGTGAGGAAGGTGACCGCACAGTCAGCAGTCAAGTTCTTCAGGTCAATTGTCTGCCGTTTCAGAATCCCTAACAGGATCATCACCGACAACGGCACACAATTCACAAGTCGCACCTTCATGCAATACGTCCAAGACCTTGGCGCCAAGGTCTGCTTCGCTTCTGTTGCTCACCCGAGGAGCAATGGTCAAACAGAGAGGGCAAACGCTGAAGTGCTGCGCGGGCTCAAAACGAGGACTTTCGACAGGCTGCACAAATGCAAAAGAAACTGGATTGAAGAGTTGCCGGCGGCTCTTTGGTCAATCAGAACGACACCAAATCGAGCCACTGGACAGACACCATTTGCTCTTGCCTATGGAGCAGAGGCAGTTCTTCCCACGGAACTCGTATACGGGTCGCCTCGAGTGCTCGCTTACGATGAGCTCGAGCAAGAGCAGCTGCGGCAAGACGACGGACTGCTCCTTGAGGAGGACCGTCTTCAGGCTGTTGTACGAGCTGCTCGATACCAGCAAGCTTTGCGCCGCTACCATAGCCGCAAAGTTAAAGCCAGAAGTCTCGAGGAAGGCGACCTTGTTCTTCGGCGCGTTCAGTCCGCCAAGAATTCCAACAAGTTGACGCCGAAGTGGGAAGGCCCTTATCGGGTGAGACAAGTCACAAGGCCCGGCGCTGTCCGCCTTGAGACCGAAGAGGGCTTACCGGTGAGAAACTCCTGGAACATTGAGCACCTTCGCAAGTTTCACCCATAAGGCGCGGTTGCCGTGATCCGCTCCGGCAACCACCTTTTGTACAAGTCTTGCCGCTGATGCATGTAAACCTTTGTACAAAGCCGGGCGCTGACCCCGTGCATCAGTAAAACTTTTGTGCCTTGCACAGCTTGTCGTTTTCATGCCTTTTCGCTTTTCTTGCATGTATTATCTGACGTTTTGTGCAGCACGCGCCCCCGGTAAGCAATAACGAGCCGCAAGGCTCCACATCTATGTTTCCTCCCTTTTTCTTTTTCTCTCAAGCAGAAAGAAGTTTTTCCTCGCGCACAAGTTTGCCGGGGGGGAAGGAGACAGTGGTACGGACCAAGTGCCGTTCAAGAAAGCCTCGCCTTGCCGGGAAGCAAACAACACAAAAGCTAAGTCGCCAAAGTTTGAGCATTCGAATTTTTAAATTTTAAAGTTATCTTCCTTGAACGACCGCACTTTGTATGGAAAACCTGTGCGCGGAGGAACCTACTCGCGGCTAGCCGCGCCCTTACTTTGTTTCGAGCACGCTCAACGGCTTAAGCGTGTTGCGACAAGTGTCGCGCCCTTACTTCGTTTTCGAGTTCGCTCAACAACCTAAGTGTGCTGCGACTAGTTGTGACAAGGTTTCTTGTCGGCAATGGCACCGCCAGCAGGCTGCTGAAGTTCCGCACTCAGCGCTCGCGGCAAGGGTCCCTTCGCCGGCAAGTTCCCTAAAAGCATAGGGTGAAAGCATACAAAGCAAGGAAGTCAAGTAAAGGAAATAACACTGCGTTAACTACCCAAAATAGAGTTATATTACAAAAGCAACTTGTCGCAGCACTGATAGTTTTTTGTCCATGACATGGTTGGCAGCGACAAGGGAAGCAGAAAGAAAATAGCCTAGTCTGCGCGGTCACCATCAACTCTCTTGATCTTGCTCTCCTTGGCCACGATGGGTGCGACAAGGGCCTTCAGCGGTTCCTGGTCGGCGTCGGGCGGCAAGGTCCTGAGGACGTTGTCGAGGTTGAGTCCTGGGTTGCGGGAGGCTATCTTCATCAACACCCTCTCCACGACTCCTGTGCAAAGCCTGCGCGCCTCGTTCGCCAGCTGCGTGGGGATCCTCTCCCGGAGCTGCTGGAGGGCCGGCGCCACTCCCCTGAAGAACAAGCTTAGCTTGGCGCTGTGAGGGAGGTTCTCGTCAGTGGAGTAGCCGAGGTGCTCCGTCCCCAGCCCCGCCAACTCCCTATCGATGTCAGCAGCGGCGGCGACAAGCCCCTCGGTCCAGTGCTCCACCGTCAGCCTGAAGTTGTTTTGGGAGGGGGCGGCGCTGTCCAACAGTGCCCTCTCGGCCCTGAGGTCCTCCTTCTGCTTCGTCTCCCGATTTCTGGCGCTGTCAAGTGATGCGGTGAGAGTGGACAGCTTCAACTCCAAGTCTGCAACAGAATCCTTGGCGATGGCGAGCTCCTTGCCCTTGTCGGAGAGACGGACCTGCAGCTCGGATTGGCTGTGGGCGTCCTTCTCCCTCTCCGACATGAGCGCAGCAACCTTCTCCTCGCTCGCTTTCAAGTGGATCTCCAGTTGCGCCACCCTCGCCTCCAAGTCTCTCTTGGCGGTCTCAGCAGCTGCCGCGGCGTCCTTCGCCTCCTGCAGAGCTCCGCCAAGGGACTGTTCACGCGCGGCAAGGTCGTCCTCGTGGCTGTCGAGGTCGACTTTCCGCTGCGTTAGTTCACCTTCCCGCCGAGACAGCTCTTCGGCGGCGAGCCGTTGCTGCTCTTCTGCTTCGGCCTTCTCCAGTATGAACGCCTGATGCGCCTCGGCGAGCTCCTTCCGCTCCTCCGCCAAGGATCGGAGGGCCGCCTGGTTGGCGGCCCGGAGCTCTTCGGCGCGCTTCTCCAAGTCGACGCCCGCCTTGGCGGCCAGAGCCTCTCGGGACTCCAGCTTGGCCTGCCTGGCGCGGTACAGGGCCAGAAGCCTCCGCAGGAGCTGCTCCTCCTCGGGCTCGCCACTGCTGCCGGGCGCGTCGACGAACTTCAGCCCGGCGGAGGCGAGGACTTCCCCATCGAAGACCTCTCCCTCCGCGGGTGCCCTTGACGTAGATGCCCACGGAAGCTGAATGAAGACCCCGTTTCCAGCCTCCAGGTAGGCGCCAGTTTCGGCCGCGGCAGCAGCAGGGTCGGCGGTCGGCGCAGCGTCTAACGCTCCTGCGGTCTCAGGGCCGTCAGTGCGACCGCCGGTCCCCTCCTCCGCTGCCGCGTCGGCATCCTTGGCTGCCTCTTCGACGGCAGGCTCGTCAGTACCGATCGCCTCTTCGGTAGCCGCGGCGTCGCCAGTGTTGCCGCGCGCGTCCTCCTCGGTGGTGGCCTCCGTTTCCATCGGCTCTGGAGTAGACGAGTCTAAAGACAAGAAAAGAAGAAGAAAGAAGAAAGTATCTATCAAGCAAATATCCAAAAAGAGAAATTCAAGAGAAGAAAAGTACAAGGGTTACCTGCGCGGGCTTCCTCTTCAATGGGGTTCCTTGCAGGGGAGTCCTCCCTTGGCGGCGTGGTGCTAGCCCCTGCCGGCGGAGGGCCGCTGGCGCCTTCCCTTGGCGGAGTGCCCACCCTTGGCGGGGTGCTCGCCCTTGGCGGAGTATTCTCCCTCGCTGGGGAGCTCCTCCTTGGCGGAGAGGTCGAGATGTGCGGCTCTTCGGGAGCAGTCTCTTGGCGCTCCTGAGGCTGCAAACAAACAATACGTTAACAAGGATAAGAAGCCCACGCGCGCCCGACAAGCGAAAAAGTGAACAGAAGACTTACGCTGGGGGCTGCGCTGGGGGCTGCTCTGCGGAGCAGCTAACTGGTCCGGCAAACTAATCGCATTCACATCCCCTGCTGCTGCGACAGGCTCGTCCTCAAGGTCGACCACTGGGATCTTGGCCCTCTTCGCCGCCCTCTGGGCCAGGGTCCTGGAAGGCAGACAAAATCAGAATCAGGCAAAGAAAAATCAAGACAAGAACAACGAAAATCAAAGGAAACAAGAGTTGCCAATACTTACTCTTCCTCCTCCTCATCGGAACTGAGCACGGAGAAGTCAAAGTCCGCCTCACGCGTCCTGGCGCGAGGAGCTGGAGGAGTAGGCTCCCTCGAACGCTTGGCGGAAGCTGGAGCGGTGGTCTGAGAAGACCCCGCCCCGGTTGTCGCCGAGGCTCGAGGGGCGGAAGGAACGGTAGAGCCGGCGCGGGAAGATCTCCCTCCTCCAGCCGCTGCTGAAGCGCGGGGCACTCCCTTGGCGGCCTTGCCCGCCGCGGTGGCGCGTGTCGGACGGCACTGCGGCTGCTGGCCCGCCGGCTGCCCCGCCACGTCTGCGGTTTTGCGGAGGCGCCTCCTCGCTGGAGCCGGAGGACTTGCCGGTGGCGGTGAACTACCCGAGGACGAAGAAGAAGAATCAAGGTTCAGAGACCCGCCTGAGTCTTCGGCGGAATCGCTTGATCCGGCGCCCTGATCGGCGGGCCCGCTCGACTCTGTGCCTTGCTCGGCGGCCTCGCTTGTCTCAGCGGGTTGCCCGGCAGGCTTTATCACTTTGAAGAGCTCTTCCTCCTCGGCCAGACTTACCGCCTCCGCTGCATCTGCCTCCTCCAAAGTATATCCGAATTCGCCCGCGGCCCTGGCCGCAGCTGCCTCCTCCAACCTGGTGGCAATATAAGCCATCTCCAGGTCGGTGGTGTCGCGGGTGAGGCCTTTCTTCTCGTCGGGATTGATTGGCTGCTCCACCAAGTTGTCGAAGAACGTTTGCACGGCTTCGTCAGAAGGCTCCCGCCAAGTGGGGTCAATCCCATGGGAGTCACACCACGGCATCGCCGCGCGGATAGCGCTGAGCGACGAATTGTTGCATAGCGGAACTACGCCCCGCGGCAATGCGAACCACTCTGGATGTTTGGGGTCGTGCTTGAATAGCTCATGAAGCATTCCGTTGAGCTCCATGACAGTGAAATTGTTGTTGAGTGATGGGCCTCGAACCCCTCGTTGGTTACCCCAAGTGAAAGGTGTAAGATGCAGTAAGTAGAAGTGTTTTCCCCTAGCAAAGATGCCAAGGATCGATTCCCCAGAGACTCCTAGGTTCAAGAAGTAGGTGTCAATTGCTACGGCGCCAGATTAGTAGCAACCAACGTGGACCTGCACACAGATACAAATAACTTTGCTCCCAACGAGTACAGAGAGGTTGTCAATCTCTCCGGCCTTGTAGTTCACAAAGGATTAAAAGCAATGATAGTAGTGATAGATAGTTTTTGCAATAGTAAGTAAATAGCGAAAAGTAAATAGTGGATGTGATCAATGATGGTAATATGGACCGGAGTCTCATGATGTTCACTAGTGATGTCTCTGTCCCAAAAGACGATAAAACAGCTCTGTGAGGTAACAAATTACAGCTGGGCAATTGACAGGACCACGAACGCAAACCAATGCTGACTACATTGCAAGAAAAGTTGAGGTTCAAAGCATGGGCGGTACGCCAAAGTAAGTAGACCGAAATCCATCAATGTCTACTACTAATCATCCACCTTGAGATATCTATCCAGAACATCTCGCTGGTATTAAGTTGCGAGTCCCACCCATAGTGTAAACTCAATGCAACAGACAACTGCATTAAAAGAACTTTGCGTAAAGTAAACAATCCTTGCACCCGCGGGCACAAGCACCGTTGTTTTCCCCCTTGTGGCAACAGCACATCCCCTAGACTCATGTTTATGTCACTCAAGCTAGTCATCGAGGGGCATGAACCCACAATCGAGCATAACGTTCCCTCTTGGAGTCACTACCTACTACTCGGCCAAAGCAATAAATAACAACGGAGAACATGTAAGAATTACTTATGAACTAAAATATAAAAGAGGTGAAT
Organism: Secale cereale; assembly: GCA_902687465.1. NCBI lineage: Eukaryota > Viridiplantae > Streptophyta > Magnoliopsida > Poales > Poaceae > Secale > Secale cereale. The sequence goes on along the minus strand of LR738710.1, from coordinate 702,040,518 downwards.
CAAATATATTACTCAAGATCAATCTGACCATAATCTCATAATCCATCGGATCCCAGCAAACTCAACATAGCAACAGCATAAGGATTACATAGGTGCCTCGATCATGTAGGGCAGCTCACGAGGACTAATTAGTGCAGCACAAGAACGGGAGGAGAACATCACATAGCTACTAGTCATGGACTCATGGTCCAAGGGAGACTACTCACGAGTCATCCGGGAGGCGTCCATGCTGGTGGAGAAGCTCCCGGTGGTGATCCCCCCTCCGGCAGGGTGCCGGGAAGAGTTCTCCTGGTGCTCCCGATCTTGGAAGCGGCGGCGGCGGCGGAACAGAGATGGGATCGCGAAAAGAGTTCCTCTTCTGAGGGTTTCGGAGGGTCCTTTAAATATATGCCAAAGTAGGGCCCCGAGGGAGTTTCGGGGGGCCCAGGCGCCCCCCCGGCGCGGCCCAGGGGGGGCGCGCCCACAGGGCGCATGGAGCCCCTGTGCCCCCCCCCAGGCTGCCCTTCGGACGCAGTGTTGTTTCCGGATCGCTGATTTTTTATATAATTTTTCTGGATTTTTCTGGGCAGTTCTCGAAACGTGAAAACCTGAAATACAAAAACAACCGAAAACAGAAACTGGCACTAGGGTGCACTGGATTAGTAAGTTAGTCCAAATATGATCAAAAGTGTATGGAAGTGTATGAATATCATAGCAATATCACCCAAAAGTGGCATGGAGCAAGCAGAAATTATAGATACGTTTTGGACGTATCATTGAGGCCTGGGCGCAGCCTCATAAAGTCTGCCGCGTTACCAAACTCCCAAGCAGGCCTTTTCCTCTCCTGCAAGGGAGCGATGCGACGGCGAAGGAAATCTGCTCCGACAGCCCCTACAGTGAGTTTGGCTTGCCGAAGGCGAAGAATCCTAGTGATGGCTATCTTCAGCTTGTCGTCCTCAGGGGCCAGGTCACTCCAGTCATTGCCGCGCACTATTGCAACTTGGCGCAGGGAAGTGAACTGCTGGGGTTCATCCTCCATGATCCAACACCAGTTGGCCCTCCACTCCTCCCACTTGCCGCGGAGTTCCCCAGTCAAGTATGCCTCTTTCTTATGAAGCCTAAAGATCCAAGAAATCCCGCCGGACAGAGGAGACCCAGACTCTACTCGAGGCGTAAAGTAATGGCGGAAAAGGGCTACACTGGGGTAGACTCCGACAAAGTTCTCGCACAGATGTGCGAAAACGGCCATGGTCAAGACGGCGTTTGGGGTGAAATCAAGGAGATGAAACCCGTAGGTATTCATAATATCGCAGAAGAATTTGGAGTATGGTGGGCAGAGTCCGCAATAGAAAAATAGAGCAAAAAAGGCGTATCCTCCCGGAAACATGTCGCAGGCCTCAGCGGGGAGTACCTTGGTGCGCGGGTGCGCTTTTGTCTCCCTCGCCCAGAAGAGGTAGAAGGAGTCCTTCAGCTCCTCCGCGCTGAGCCTCGGCGGGAAGACCGCCATCTTCTTCCGCATTGACGCTAGCTTCAGCGCCCTGGCAGTCTTCGCGGCTTTCGCCTTGTCGCCCTTCGAAGCCATGGCGGGGACGGCGAGGGAAGTCAACGGCGCTGGGGAGGCTAGCGGCGGCGGAGGAATGGCGGAGCGCTGCTCTCTTTCAACCTTCGGGGAGGAGGGGAGCAGCTGGGGTTTCTGGAGGATGAAGAAGCAATGAGCGAATGGAAGGAACTGCCCCTGTTTCCCCTACTTTTAAGGGGGAAAGGGGGGCGTTCCGCATTTCCCCCATTAAAGAAATAGGCCAGGATCTCTCCCACGACGCCGCAATCGACGCGTGCCGTTAGGGAGGGGCGCGGTGGATACGGAGTGGGATACGGCGCGCCGTGGGCCGCGTGAGCCCGTGCACTGTTTTGGGCCTGGCCCAACAGCGCTCGGCACCGTGTGTGGCCCAGGCCCGGGGGCTCCTGTCGGTGTACTAAAGTAGGGGTACCTTAGTATCCCGACTTGTGCACGAACAGTGGCAGCGCCCCGTGGCAGGGCTTGCCACGCGCCCGCCAAGGCCCACTATGGTTCCTTTGGAGCCATTCAAGAGCAAAGTATTCAAGTTAAAAAACAAGACCCGGGCAAGAGGAGCTTGCCGGGAAGGCCGCTCCAGGCTCAAGACCACCCCTCTGGCACAAGACCCTGGCAAGAGGAGCTTGCCAGGAAGGCCAAGCATGGCATTTCAGGAGAGTTGCCATGGCGCATCGCGCGCCCCGGCAAGGCCCGGAGAGCGACAAGCTCCCAGGCGCGACAAGTTAACAATCGCGGCAAAGTGCAAGCCGGGGCAAGCTTCCACTACGTGCCCGCGCTCCAGCTCATCCGGCCACGCGTCGCCCTGGGGCCCTTCCAGGTGCACGTGGCGGAAGGCTGTGCAGCCTGGGGTACACGGTGGCGAGCCGCGATGACGAGGCCACCATCGTGGCGAACGGAGACGCCCTGACGGACACTTTTTGCACTGTTTGGGGCGACGGCGACGGGCATTCAATTCCCTTGTCCCCTGCCGTCAGGGTTAGGTATAGAGCAATATGCATACACTGTTCCAACTACCACCATTTTTACATTTTTACCCTCATCTGCGTTGCCACCTGTCGGTGACCCCTTTCGACCTATAAAAGGAGGCACATGCGCAACGTAGAGGGGGTTCCGATCTTCGATCACTCTCACGCTCGGTGTTGCTAGCGACAAGCACTGTAGCCTTCCTTGCTCCCGAGCTAAGAACACAATACAAACCAAGGCAGGAGTAGGGTTTTATGCATCCGTGTGGCCCGAACCTGGGTAAACTGCTCGCGTGCGCGCTTCGATCCGCTCTTTGTGCATCCTCCGCCCCCTTGCCGTACCGAAAAGGGGCTCCGGTCCCATAGGTGTTCGTGGGCGATCAGTTTCCCCGACAGAGTACATAGCTGCTTCCGAAGCAGCACAGTAAGGAGTCTGGATGAAGGAGATCATCACCGACCTAGGAGTTATTCCAAGCGCGTCGGGCCCGATGACTATCTTTTGTGATAACACTGGAGCTATTGCCATTGCCAAGGAGCCCAGGTTTCACAAGAAGGCCAAGCACATCAAGCGCCGTTTTAACTCCATCTGAAATTATATCCAAGATGGAGACATAGATATTTGTAAAGTGCATACGTATCTGAATGTCGCAGATCTGTTGACTAAACCTCTTCCACGAGCAAAACATGATCAACACCAGAACTCTATGGATGTTCGATTCATCACAATGTAACTACATTATTGACTCTAGTGCAAGTGGGAAACTATTGGAAATATGCCCTAGAGGCAATAATAAAATGGTTATTATTATATTTCCTTGTTCATGATAATTGTCTAGTGTTCATGCTATAATTGTATTATTCGAAAATCGTAATGCATGTGTGAATACATAGACCACCATATGTCCCTAGTGAGCCTCTACTTGACTAGCTCGTTGATCAATAGATGGTTACGGTTTCCTGACCATGGACATTGGATGTCATTGATAACGGGATCACATCATTAGGAGAATGATGTGATGGACAAGACCCAATATTAAGCATAGCACAAGACCGTGTAGTTCGTATGCTAAAGCTTTTCCAATGTCAAATATTCTTTCCTTAGACCATGAGATTGTGCAACTCCCGAATACCGTAGGAGTAATTTGGGTGTGCCAAACGTCACAACGTAACTGGGTGGCTCTAAAGGTACACTATGGGTATCCCCGAAAGTATTTGTTGGGTTGGCACGAATCGAGACTGGGATTTGTCACTCCGTATGACGGAGAGGTATCTCTGGGCCCACTTGGTAAGACATCATCATAATGAGCTCAATGTGACTAAGGGGTTGGTCACGGGATGATGTGTTACGAAACGAGTAAAGAGACTTGCCGGTAACGAGATTGAACAAGGTATCGGTATACCGACGATCGAATCTCGGTCAAGTACTATACCGGTAGACAAAGGGAATCGTATACGGGATTGATTGAATCTCGAGCTATTGCCATTGCCAAGGAGCCCAGGTTACACAAGAAGACCAAGCACATCAAGCGCCGTTTTAACTCCATCTGAAATTATATCCAAGATGGAGACATAGATATTTGTAAAGTGCATACAGATCTGAATGTCGCAGATCCGTTGACTAAACCTCTTCCACGAGCAAAACATGATCAACACCAGAACTCTATGGATGTTCGATTCATCACAATGTAACTACATTATTGACTCTAGTGCAGGTGGGAGACTGTTGGAAATATGCCCTAGAGGTAATAATAAAATGGTTATTATTATATTTCCTTGTTCATGATATTGTCTAGTGTTCATGCTATAATTGTATTATTCGGAAATCGTAATGAATGTGTGAATACATAGACCACCATATGTCCCTAGTGAGCCTCTACTTGACTAGCTCGTTGATCAATAGATGGTTACGGTTTCCTGACCATGGACATTGGATGTCATTGATAACGGGATCACATCATTAGGAGAATGATGTGATGGACAAGACCCAATATTAAGCATAGCACAAGATCGTGTAGTTCGTATGCTAAAGCTTTTCCAATGTCAAATATTCTTTCCTTACACCATGAGATTGTGCAACTCCCGGATACCGTAGGAGTACTTTGGGTGTGCCAAACATCACAACGTAACTGGGTGGCTCTAAAGGTACACTATGGGTATCCCCGAAAGTATCTATTGGGTTGGCACGAATCGAGACTGGGATTTGTCACTCCGTATGACGGAGAGGTATCTCTGGGTCCACTTGGTAAGACATCATCATAATGAGCTCAATGTGACTAAGGGGTTGGTCACATGATGATGTGTTACAAAACGAGTAAAGAGAGTTGCCGGTAACAAGATTGAACAAGGTATCGGTATACCGACGATCGAACCTCGGGCAAGTACTATACCGGTAGACAAAGGGAATCGTATACGGGATTGATTGAATCCTTGACATCGTTGTTCATCTGATAAGATCATCGTGGAACATGTGGGAGCCAACATGGGTATCCAGACCCTGCTGTTGGTTATTGGTCGGAGAGATGTCTCGGTCATGTCTGCATGATTCCCGAACCCGTAGGGTCTACACACTTAAGGTTCGATGAAGCTAGGGTTATAGGGAATGTATGTATGTGGTTACCGACTGTTGTTCGGAGTCCAAGATGAGATCCCGGGCATCACGAGGAATTCTGGAATAGTCTGGAGGTAAAGATTTATATATGGGAAGTCCTGTTTTGGTCACCGGAGTGATTTCAGGGGTCACCGGTATAGTACCGGGACCACCGGAAGGTGTCCGGGGGTCCACCGGGTGGGGCCACCTGCCCCGGTGGGCCAAGTGGATAAAGTAAGAGGGGGAACCAGCCCCTGATGGGCTGGTGTGCCCCAAGGGCCCAAGGCACCTAGGGTTGGGAAACCCTAGGGGGTGGGGGCGCCTCCACCTTGCTTGGGGGGCATGTCCCCCCCTTGGTCGCCCCCCCTCAAATTGGATCTGAGGGGGCCGTGAAGGGAATATGCCCTAGAGGCAATAATAATGATGTTATTTGTATTTCCTTATATCATGATAAATGTCTTTTATTCATGCTAGAGTTGTATTAACAGAAACTTAGTACATGTGTGAATACATAGGCAAAACAATATGTCCCTACTATGCCTCTACTAGACTAGCTCATTGATCAAATATGGTTATGTTTCCTAGCCATAGACATGAGTAGTCATTTGATCAACGGGATCGCATCATTAGGAGAATGATGTGATGGACAAGACCCATCCATTAGCTTAGCACTATGATCGTTTATTTTTACTGCTATTGCTTTCTTCATGACTTATACGTGTTCCTATGACTATGAGATTATGCAACTCCCGTATACCGGAGGAACACCTTGTGTGCTATCAAACAGCACAACGTAACTGGGTGATTATAAAGATGCTCTACAGGTGTATCCGAAGGTGTTCGTGGTGTTGTCATAGATCAAGAATATGATTTGTCACTCCGAGTGTCGGAGAGGTATCTCTGAGCCCTCTCGATAATACACATCATAATAAGCCTTGCAAGCAAAATACTAATGGGTTAGTCACGGGATGATGTATTAGGGAACAAGTAAAGAGACTTGCCGGTAACGAGATTGAACTAGGTATTGAGATACCGACGATCGAATCTTGGGCAAGTAACATACCGATGACAAAGGGAACAACATATGTTGTTTTGCGGTTTGACCGATAAAAGATCTTCGTAGAATATGTTGGAGCCAATATGAGCATCCAGGTTCCGCTATTGGTTATTGACCGGAGATGAGTCTCGGTCATGTCTACATAGTTCTCAAACCCGTAGGGTCCGCACACTTAACGTGTCTCTCTGCCCTTTGTGCCTCTGCTCGTTTCATCACCTCAGTTCTTATCTTGGAGGGACTTCACCGTAGACAATGTTTGCCTACCTCTTGAGTCCTCTCCATGCCAGTCTGCGTGGTGACCATCGTTTTGGAATGCAGTAGACGCGCCCAGAGCGTTGTTTTGCTTCAGGCCCTCTCCTGCTCGGCATCTCAGCGTGCATGGGCGTGTCTAGCAACTCTGCCTCGTCGTCCTATTCTCCCTGGACCCCTCTCCCCCTCTTGCAGCTCGCTTGCTGGCGCTCGTCGCCGCGTGCTCATGGACGAACTGTAGCCGGCCGTCTTCTTCCTCCTCTGGATGTTTCTTCCCCATGCTCCTCGACCTCTTCTGCCCCGTGAGACTACCCTCTGCTCCTCTTCGTCGTCTTCCATCCAGCGTGCAGGCATGCACACGTGTACGCAGGCATGCCCGAGCCCTGGCCACGCGTCCGCGGTGGCACCGTGTCACCCTGGATATATATTGCCCACCACGCGTCCCCTAGACCTCACCAGCAGCTCCACCGTCCTCCTAGTCCCCTCCCTAGCTACTCACCCGAGCCTGGGAGCTCTTCCTCATTCGCCATCGCCACCACGGCCGTCGCCCCGGCCTACTTCGATTTCGGTGAGTCCCAGCTCCCCTCCCCACTCTAGCACCACTTGAGCCCTCCACCACCCCTCCTGAGCCCTTCAAGTGCCCCTCCCTCTCCTCAGGTGGCCCCTTGCCACGAGCTCCACTACCTGCCGAACTCACCTCCACCGCAGCCCTTGTTGTCGTCTTCTTCGTCCTCCCCGGCGGTCGCACCGTACACCCTTGGATGCGACCCGGCCTCCAGAGTTCTCCGGTGGCCGCGGCGTCCCAAATGATGGCCGGAGTCGGCCCATATCCTCGCCGGCACGCGTCAGCCTCGCCTTTTCTTCGTCTCGCGTAGGAGGAAGAAGGAGGAGGAGCGGGACGAGAGAGAGCCGGCGGGACCCACCTGTGGTCGACCCAGTTCCCGGCCCTGCCACTGCCACGCTGGGTAATGTTGAGAATGTAGCATGCAAATTCAAAAATTTCCTACACTCACGCAAGATCTATCTAGGACATGCATAGCAACGAGGCGGGAAGAATGTGTCTACGTACCCTCGTAGACCGAAAGCGGAAGTGTTAGATTAACGCGGTTGATGTAGTCGAACGTCTTCGCGATTCAACCGATCAAGCACCGAACGTACGGCACCTCCGAGTTTAGCATACATTCAGCTTGATGATGTACCTCGAGCTCTTGATCCAGCAGAGGGTCGAGGGAGCGTTCCGGCAGCACGACGGCGTGTTGACGGTGATGGTGAAGTAGATCGCGCAGGGCTTCGCCTAAGCACTACGATAATAAAACCTGAGGTGTAAACTATGGAGGGGGGCACCGCACATGGCTAAGAGAATAATTGTTGTGCTTTGGGGTGCCCCTACCCCTATATATAAAGGAGGAGGGGAGGAGGCGGCCGGCCTAAGGGGGCGCGCCATGGGGAGAGTCGTACTAGGACTCCACTCCTAGTAGGATTAGGACTCCCCTTTTTTCGTTTTCTTAGAGTTGGAAGGAGGGAATGGAGAGGGAAAGGGAGAAGGGCGGGGGCGGGGGGCCGCGCCCCCTTCCCCATGTCCAATTCGGACAGCCCATGGGGGGCACACGCCACCCCTTGTGGGCTCCCGTCTTTCTCCCCTATGGCCCATGTAGGCCAAATACTTCCCGGGGGGATCCCCTCGGTACTCCGATAAATATCTGAAATGTCCCGAAACCATTCCGGTGTCCGAATACCATCATCCAATATATCGATCTTTACCTCTCCACCATTTCGAGACTCCTCGTCATGTCCGTGATCTCATCCGGGACTCTGAACAATATTCGTTCACCAAAAACACACGACTCTTAATACAAATCATCATCGAACGTTAAGCGTGCGGACCCTGGATGCTCATATTGGTTCCCACATATTCTACGAAGATCTTTATCAGTCAAACCGTAATGACAACATACGCTATTCCCTTTGTCATTGGTATGTTACTTACCCGAGATTTGATCGTCAGTATCTTCATACCTAGTTCAATCTTGCTATCGGAAAGTCTCTTTACTCGTTCCATAATGAATCATCTCACAACTAACTCATTAGTCACATTGATTGCAATGCTTCTTATGATGTGCATTACCGAGAGGGCCCAGAGATACATCTCTGATACTCGAAGTGACAAATCATATTCTCGATCTATGCCAACCCAACAAACACCTTCGGAGATACCTGTAGAGTATCTTTATAATCACGCAGTTATGTTGTGACGTTTGATAGCACACAAGGCATTCCTCGGTTATCCGGGAGTTGCATAATCTCGTAGTTGGAGGAATATGTATTTGACATGAAGCAAGCAATAGTAGTAAAACTAAACGATCAAAATGCTTAGCTAACAAATGGGTCTTGTCCATCACATCATTCTCCTAATGATGTGATCCCATTAATCAAATGACAACACATGTCTATGGTTAGGAAACTCAACCATCTTTGATTAATGAGCTAGTCTAGTAGAGGCTTACTAGGGACACTGTGTTTTGTCTATGTATCCACACATGTATCAAGTTTCCGGTTAATACAATTCAAGGATGAATAAAAGACATTTACCATAATATAAGGAAATATAAATAACAACTTTATTATTGCCTCTAGGGCATATTTCCTTGAATCTCCCACTTGCAGTATAGTCAATAATCTAGATTACATAGTAATGATTCTAACACACATGGAGTCTTCGTGTTGATCATGTTTTGCTCGTGGAAGAGGCTTAGTCAACGGGTCTGCTACATTCAGATCCGTATGCATTTTGCAAATTTCTATGTCTCCCTCCTTGACTTGATCACGGATATAGTTGAAGCGTCTCTTGATGTGCTTAGTTCTCTTGTGAAACCCGGATTCCTTCACCAAGGCAATCGCTCCGATGTTGTCACAAAAGATTTACATTGTACCCAATGCACTAGGTATTACACCTAGATCGGATATGAACTCATTCATCCAGACTCCTTCATTTGCCGCTTCCTAAGCAGATATGTACTCCACTTCACACATAGATCCCGCCACGATGCTCAACTTGGAACTGCACCAACTGATAGCTCCACCGTTCAACAACAATACGTATCCGATTTGTGACTTAGAGTCATCTGGATCAGTGTCAAAGCTAGCATTGACGTAACCATTTACGACGAGCTCTTTGTCATCGAGAAACATATCCTTGGTACTTTTCAGGTACCTCGGGATGTTCTTGGCCGCTGTCCAGTGATCCACTCCTGGGTTACTATGGTACCTCCCTGCTAGACTTATAGCAAGGCACACATCTGGTCTGGTACACAGCAAGGCACACATCTGGTCTGGTACACATGATTGCATACATGATAGAACCTATGGCTGAAGCATAGGGAATGACTTTAATTTTCTCTTTATCTTCTGTAGTGGTTGGGCATTGAGTCGGACTCAACTTCACACCTTGTAACACAGGCAAGAACCCTTTCTTTGACTGATCCATTTTGAACTTCTTGAAAACTTTCTCAAGGTACGTGCTTTGTGAAATTCCAATTAAGAGTCTTGATCTATCTCTATTGATCTTGATGCCTAATATATAAGCAGCCTCACCGAGGTCTTTCATTGAAAAATTCTTATTCAAGTATCCTTTTATGCTATTCAGAAATTCTACATCATTTCCAATGAACAATATGTCATCCACATATAATATCAGAATTGCTATAGAGCTCCCACTCACTTTCATGTAAATGCAGGCTTCTCCGAAAGTCTGTATAAAACCATTTGCTTTGATCACTTAATCAAAGTGTATATACCAACTTTGAGATGCTTGCACCAGTCCATATATGGATCGCTGGAGCTTACACACTTTGTTAGCACCTTTAGGATCGACAAAACCTTTTGGTTGCATCATATACAACTCTTCTTTAAGAAATCCATTAAGGAATGCAGTTTTGACATCCATTTGCCGGATTTCATAATCACAAAATACGACAATTTCTAACATGATTCAGACAGACTTAAGCATCGCTACGGGTGAGAAGGTCTCATCGTACTCAACTCCTTGAACTTGTCGAAAACCTTTCACAACAAGTTAAGCTTTGTAGACGGTAACATTACCATCAGCGTCAGTCTTCTTCTTAAATATCCATTTATTTTCTATGGCTTGCCAATAATCGGGCAAGTCAACCAAAGTCCATACTTTGTTCTCATACATGATCCCATCTCAGATTTCATGGCCTTAAGCCATTTTCTGAAATCTGGGCTCATCATTGCTTCCTCATAGTTCGTAGGTTCGTCATGGTCCAGTAACATGACTTCTAGAACATGATTAATGTACCACTCTGGTGCGGAACGTATCCTGGTTGACCTACGAGGTTTGGTAGTAACTTGATCTAATGTTTCATGATCATCATCATTAGCTTCCTCTATAATTGGTGTAGGCATCACGGGACCGATTTTCTGTGATGAGTCGTTTTCCAATTCGAGAGAAGGTACAATTACCTCATCAAGTTCTACTTTCATCCCACTCTCTTCTTTCGAGAGAAACTCCTTCTCTAGAAAGGATCCATTCTTAGCAACAAAAGTCTTGCCTTCAGATCTGTAATAGAAGGTGTACCCAACAATTTCTTTTGGGTATCCTATGAAGATGCACTTCTCTCATTTGGGTTCGAGCTTATCAGGTTGAAGATTTTTCACATAAGCATCGCAACCCCAAACTTTAAGAAATGACAGCTTAGGTTTCTTGCCAAACCACAGTTCATACGTGTTGTCTCCACGGATTTAGATGGCGCCCTATTTAACATGAATGCAATTGTCTCTAATGCATAACCCCAAAATGATAGCAGTAAATTGGTAAGAGACATCATATATCAAACCATATCTAATAAAGTACGGTTACGATGTTTGGATACACCATTACGCTGTGGTGTTTCAGGTGGCGTGAGTTGTGAAACTATTCCACATTATTTCAAATGAAGACCGAACTCATAACTCAAATATTCGCCTCCACGATCAGATCGTGGAGACTTTATTTTCTTGTTACGATGATTCTCTACTTCACTCTGAAATTCATTGAACTTTTCAAATGTTTCTGACTTATGTTTCATTAAGTAGATATACAGCTCAAATCATCTGTGAAGGTAAAAAAATAACGATACCCACTGCAAACCTCAACACTCATCGGACCACATACAACGGTATGTATTATTTCCAATAAGTCAGTTGCTCGCTCCATTGTTCTGGAGAACGGAGTTTTAGTCATCTTGCTCATGAGGCATGGTTCGCAAGTATCAAATGATTCATAATCAAGTGATTCCAAAAGTCCATGCTAATGGAGTTTCTTCAAGCGCTTTACACCAATATGACCTAAACGGGGGTGACCTAAACGGGGGTGCCACAAGTATGTTGCACTATCATTGTCAACTTTGCATCTTTTGGCATCAATATTATGAATATGTGTATTGTCACGGTCGAGATTCAACAAAAATAGACCACCCATCAAGGGTGCATGACCATAAAAGATATTACTCATATAAATAGAACAACCACTATTATCTGATTTAAATGTATAACCGTCTCGCAATAAACAAGATCCGGATATAATGTTCATGCTCAACGCTGGCACCAAATAACAATTATTTAGGTCTAAAACTAATCCCGAAGGTTGATGTAGAGGTAGCGTGTTGACGGCGATCACATTGACTTTGGAACCATTTCCCACGTGCATCGTCACCTCGTCCTTAGCCAATCTTTGTTTAATCTGTAGCCCCTGTTTCGAGTTACAAATGTGCGCAACCGAACCAGTATCAAATGCCCAGGCGCTACTACGAGCATTAGTAAGGTACACATCAATAACATGTATATCCAATATACCTTTGTTCACATTGCCATCCTTCTTATCCGCCAAATTCTTGGGGCAGTTCCGCTTCTAGTGCCTAGTCCCTTTGAAGTAGAAGCACTCAGTTTCAGGTTTGGCTCCAGACTTGTGTTTCTTCCCAGGAGTAGCAACTGGCTTGCTATTCTTTTTGAAGTTCCCCTTCTTTCCCTTGCCCTTTTTCTTGAAACTAGTGGTCTTGTTAACCATCAACACTTGATGCTCATTTTTGATTTCTAGCTCCGCGGCTTTGAGCATTGCGAAGAGCTCGGGAATTGTCGTCTCCATCCCTTGTATAGTATAGTTCATCACGAAGCTACGAAGCCTTTATAGCTTGGTGGCAATGATTGAAGAACTCTATCAATAACACTATTATCTGGGATATTAACTTCCAGCTTAGTCATGTGGTTATGGTACCCAGACATTCAGAGTATGTTTTCACTGACAAAACTGTTCTCCTCCATCTTGCAGCTATAGAACTTGTTGGAGAGTTCATATCTCTCAACTCGGGCATTTTCTTGAAATATCAACTTCAACTCTTGGAACATCCCATATGCTCCATCACGTTCAAAACCTCTTTGAAGTCCCGACTCTAAGTCGAAAAGCATGGCACACTGAACTATTGAGTAGTCATCAGACCGCGTCTGCCAGACGTTCAAAGCGTCCATGTTAGGGGGAGGGGGCTTGTCACCTAGCAGTGCATCAAGGACATGATTCTTTCGTGCTCCAATGAGGATAGTCCTCAAGTTACAGACCCAGTCCGTGTAGTTGCTACCATCATCTTTCAACTTAGCTTTGTCTAGGAACGCATTAAAATTCAAGGGAGCGGTTGCACGGGCCTTTGATCTACAACATAGATATACAAAAACTATCAGGACTAAGTTCATGATAAATTAAGTTCAATAAATCATATTACTACAGAACTCCCACTTAGATAGACATCCCATAAGTCATCTAAATGATCACGTGATCCATATCAACTAAACCATGTCCGATCATCACATGAGATGGAGTAGCTTTCAATGGTGAACATCTTATGTTAATCATATCTACTATATGATTCATCTATGACCTTTTGGTCTCCAGTTTTCCGAGGCCATGTATGTACATGCTAGGCTCGTCAAGTTTAACCCGGGTATTCTGCATGTGCAAAACAGTCTTACACCTGTTGTATGTGAACGTAGAGTTTATCAAACTCGATCATCACGTGGTGTCTCGGCATGACGAACTATTGCAATGGTGCATACTCAGAGAGAACACTTGTACCTTGAAATTTTAGTAAGGGATCATCTTATAATGCTACCGTCATTCTAAGAAAAATAAGATGCATAAAAAGATAAACATCACATGTAATCAAAATATGTGACATGATATGGCCGTCATCATCTTGTGCTTTCGATCTCTATGTCCAAAGCATCGTCATGATCTCCATCATCACCGTCTTGATACCATGATCTTCATCGTAGCGTCGTGGTCGTCTCGCCAACTATTGCTTCTACTACTGTCACTAACTCATAGTGATAAAGTAAAGTAATTACATGGCGTTCGCAATTTATACAATAAAGAGACAATCATAAGGCTCCTGCCGGTTGCCCATAATTTACAAAGCATGAAAATCTCATACAATCACGTATAACTCATTACATCTTGACCATATCACATCACAACATGCCCTGCAAAAAAAAGTTAGACGTCCTCTACTTTGTTGTTGCAAGTTTTACGTGGCTGCTACGGGCTTTTAGCAAGAACTGTTCTTACCTACAGCACAAAAACCACAACATGATTTATCAACTTTGCTGTTTTAACGTTCAACAAGGACCGACCGCAGTCAAATTTGATTCAACTAAAGTAAGAGAGACAGACACCTGCCAGCCACCTTTATGCAAACAAGTTGCACGTAATGGTGGAACCGGTCTCACGAACACGGCCATGTAATGTTGGTCCGGGCCGCTTCATCTTACAATACCATCGAATCAAAATAAGACGTCGGTGGTAAGCAGTATGAACATCACCGCCCACAAATCCTTTGTGTTCTACTCGTGCATATCATCTACGCATAGACCTGGCTCATGATGCTACTATAGGGAATGTAGCATGCCATTTCAAAAATTTCCTACGCTCACGCAAGATCTATCTAGGAGATGCATAGCAACGGGACAGGAAGAGTGTGTCTACGTACCCTCGTAGACCGAAAGCGGAAGCGTTCGATTAACGTGGTTGATGTAGTCAAACGTCTTCGCGATTCAACCAATCAAGCACCGAATGTACGACACCTCCGAGTTCAGCACACGTTCAGCTTGATGACGTCCCTCGAGATCTTGATCCAGCAAATGGTCGAGGGAGAGTTCCGGCAGCACGACGGCGTGTTGACGGTAATGGTGAAGTAGATTGCGCAGGGCTTCGCCTTAGCACAACGACAATATGACTTGAGTTGTAAATTGTGGAGGGGGCACCACACATAGCTAAAAGAATAAATGTTGTGCTTTGGGGTGCACCCTGCCCCTGTATATAAAGGAGGAGGGGAGGAGGCGGCTGGCCTAAGGGGGCGTGCCATGGGGGGAGTCCTACTAGGACTCCACTCCTACTAACATTAGGACTCCCCTTTTTTCCTTTTCTTAGAGTTGGAAGGAAGGAAGGTAGAGGGAGAGGGAGAAGGAAAGGGGGGCCGCGCCCCTTCCCCTTTTCCAATTCGGACAACCCATGGGGGGGCGCCACCCCTTGTGGGCTCCCCTCTCTCTCCCCTATGGCCCATGTAGGCCCAATACTTCCCCGGGGGGTTCCGATAGCCCCTCGGTACTTCGATAAATATCCGAAATGTCTCAAAACCATTTTAGTGTCTGAATACCATCATCCAATATATCGATCTTTACCTCTCGACCATTTCGAGACTCTTCGCCATGTCCATGATCTCATCCAGGACTCCGAACAATCTTCGGTCACTAAAAATACATAAGTCCTAATACAATCATCATCGAACGTTAAGCGTGCGGACCCTATGGGTTCGAGAACTATGTAGACATGACTGAGACACTTCTCCGGTCAATAACCAATAGCGGAACCTGGTTGCTCATATTGGTTCCCACATATTCTACGAAGATCTTTATCGGTCAAACCGTAATGACAACATACTTTATTCCCTTTGTCATCGGTATGTTACTTGCCCGAGATTTGATCGTCAGTATCTTCATACCTAGTTCAATCTTGTTACCGGCAAGTATCTTTACTCGTTCCGTGGTGCATCATCTCACAACTAACTCATTTGTCACATTGCTTGCAAGGATTCTTATGATGTGCATTACCGAGAGGGCCCAAAGATACCTCTCCGATAATCGGAGTGACAAATCATATTCCCAATCTATGCCAACCCAACAAACACCTTCGGGGATACCTATATAGTATATTTATAATCACCCAGTTATGTTGTGACATTTGATAGCACACAAGGCATTCCTCCGGTATCCGGGAGTTGCATAATCTCATAGTCAGAGGAATATGTATTTGAGATGAAGAAAGCAATAGCAGTAAAACTGAACGATCAAAATGCTAAGCTAACGAATGGGTCTTGTCCATCACATCATTCTCCTAATGATGTGATCCCGTTAATCAAATGACAAGACATGTCTATGTTTAAGAAACTCAACCATCTTTGATTAATGAGCTAGTCTAGTAGATGTTTACTAGGGACACTATGTTTTGTCTATGTATCCACACGTGTATCAAGTTTCTGGTTAATACAATTCAAGCATGAATAAAAGTCATTTATCATAACATAATGAAATATAAATAATAACTTTATTATTGCCTCTAGGGCATATTTCCTTCAGATAAGTGGACACAGCTTTCGTGGAATACATTTTCTATGCAGTAAAAGCATATTTCTCTGGAAGGCGCGATCTGTTAAACCTGCCACGGACCTATTTGTATAGTTCTTTTTTCAGATTGGTCCCTGAGTTTCATCTGGCTATATCTTTTCACTCCCAACTCCAAATGAGGTGAATCCAACGCCCACGTCTTTGTCTCGTCGAGCCTGTTCTATTCATATCATTTTCACTATGTTCTTAAATTCTGAAAATGACCTTTATGCCCTTGCCCGTAATCAGCCACCTTCAAGGGTGAAACCCTTTTCCGGCGATTCCTTCCGCGAGCTTCCCACACTTCTCCCCGATGTATTCTTCGCCCCCAGGCGAGCCACGACAACCACTTGCATGATTTCCATGCAATAGCCATGGTTTTCCACTTGAACATTTAACAAGTGCTTGTTTGTCTGCAATCGCTATCGTTGTTTGTGTAATGCTTATAGATCTGTGTCCACCTTCATGCTATGTTTCGATGCATCTTGTTATCATGTATTCATCCTAGTATTAATTTCATATTGCCATGCTTGGCACTAGTAGTACATGCTGGTGGTAGTGATGCTCATCTCTTGCATGCTTAATATCGGTTATCTAGTACTGCTGCTATGCATGTTCTGCTGCATCTAGTTGGTTACATGCTTACTTGGTAGTATTATTATGATCTTGCATGGTAATCATTTATGATGCTAGTGGTCATGATATGCTCATGTGTAGAGTTTTGCTTATGCTCGTCAGTATGCCATGCTCATTTGGATATATGCTTCATTGTGGTTATGCTCGTTGATTATGTTGCACCTGCATGCTTATGTAGATATCATGCCCAGGCATTGTAGTTGCATAGTATTATTTTGTTATGGCTCAGCTTATTATATTCAAAGTTTAACTTGATAATAATCAAACTTGAACAACTGTTGGCTAAGTCATGGTGCCACCAAATCGAGCTGACAAGTGCAGCCACACTTGCCTTTTGGGGGGGGGGGGTCCTAATTGGGTCTATTGTCATGCCTCTCACCGGTGTCTCCAACGGGGGAAGGTTATGGGCGCGCGCTACCCTGATCAGATAGGCAGACATAAGCCTTGTGTGCCCGTTGTTGTTATGGTACCATGTCCCCGTTTGGGACCGTTTATGTTTTGCCACGACAGTGGCGGTTGTATGTCATGAGTTGACATCGGGCCCAACCATGACTTAGCCCAAAGGGGAGTTTGTCGAAGTTGCCGGCAGAGTGTCATGGTGATAGATCGGTTTTGTCGGAATGTCGTTGGTCCACCCGAATGGGAGTTCGAGGCCATGGATTCTGTAGTGTGGGTACAGTGTACTAACCTCTGAAGAGTGTGTTAAATTCTCGATAGCCGCGCCGGTGGATATGGGCCCAGTTCGTAGTAGGTCACACTATGGGTCAATAGTAATAATAAACTTAATAACAACCTCGGTTCGATGATGAAAGAAGTTGGTTGATCTTTATGTGTTCGTGAGAGGATCGCTGTGGTATCGAGGATACCGAGTTGTTGAATATTTGTGGTGTTATGCGAGAGTCAAGCGTAAAGGTCAAGCTCCTAGTGGTCATGTAATGATTACTACAATATTGTTTATACCAAGCTTGTTTGGATCCTGAGATGATCGTGTGATGTCCGTGATGGTATACTTGTGCATGTGATGGTTACAAGGTAACCCCGAGCGGAGTAAGTTGGTGCATGATAGTGTCATTATATTGCATGCTAGTATCATCATATCCATTCGTTCATGCCATGCTCATATTATTCTAGATGTATCATGGTGTGCATGCCATGTTGTTCTGATAGTATCTTGTTGATCATTGCTAAGTAACCTGTAATTGCCTTGTCGTTGTTTGTCTTGATTGGTTTGGTTGCTGTGAGATTGCAAGTACATTCAATGTACTGACCTGGCAAGTCATGCTAGTTTGTAGGTCATGCCGGCTTTGATTGCTTGTTTGCCGTGGATACTTTGTTTGTGAGCTAGGATAAGCGTTCTAGCCAGAGTCCCTACGGAGTGGAGTTCATTACCATCGTCTCTATTCCGCTGCTAGAGTTATTCCGCTGCTTCGTGTCGTTCTACTGCTTTCATGGAGCAACCGTGGCAGGCGTAGTGTCGTCGTGTCGATGTAATCCCCTTGTATCCATATAGATTGTAATAAAGAGCTGATTTGTTCTATGCTAAGTATTGTATTCCAGAAGACTTCTCTCGATCTCTAGGCAGGAATACGGGGTGTTCCGGATTCTCTGAGAAGGGGTTCCACAACCCCAGCCATCGGCGGCCAGGGGGAGTCGGACATGGGAGGGGGGTCGACGACGGCTCGATCTAGGGTTCCACCCGAGCCACCCCTAAAGGAGATGTTGGGGAGGCGAGGGGCATTGCTCTCTCGTATTTTCTATTGGAGAGATTACAATCCATCATAAAAAAATCCCAATTTATCATAACCAGTAATCTACAATTATGAGATACTTGTTGAAACTACTTAAGAGTTGTAATTTTGTCTTCCTACATCATCTATAAATTTGTTTTGCCAATGAGCTAGGTTTGGTCTGGCTTAGATGATTTGATTACTTGTGGTGGCCCAACCTATCTATTCAAGTCTTAGACTTTGCACCGGATGCTTGCATTTCCTATATTATTTTTGGATTTCTATTAATGTTCGTTCAATGGGAGACATGTAGCGACCATGATTCCAATGAACCGAAGTCTCTGTGCTCAGTGTCATCCCTGGATCTGTATGCTGACACATAGAGTACTCAAGGACTTATAACAGAGGTTCAATCACAATTTAATACATCGAAAGTCCTCGAAGAGGCAATATCCATTACACGAGAATGGTTGAATGCCATCTAATAAAATAAATTGCGGAAGCTATGAAGAGTAGTTGAGTCCATCCAACTCCACGACAAACATTGAGTGCATGACAACGACCTATCGCACCTTAATCTCCGTCTAAAAACTCTGCAACATGATACGTTGCAGCCATGTAGGTCAGCACATTGAATATGCTGGCAAGAACACACTATAATGATAATGAGCAATGTCTACAACTATATGCATATTTGGCTGGTGGGGGATATAAGGTTTATTTTTGCATAAAGCTAGTTTTTCCCTACAACAAAGGAATGCATTTTTTAACTACTTAGCTAAATATAAGCATAAACACTGAGAATGGTTCCTCCATCTCAATCCCAAACCAAAGTCATTATTAAACCAACGAGTTAAGTAAAGTGATGAGATCAGTCCATAACTCCAATACCAGGTTACTCAAGAAGTCCATAACCGGGGACACGGCTACTCATGAATAGCTTGTACACTCTGTAGAGGTTTGTGCACTTTTCCCCACAAGACTCGATCGCCTCCGTTTTAATTTCTCGCACCGCATGGTGTTTGACAAACGGATGACCGAGACACAGTCTTTCAGAAGCATTAACTCTTTACCCTGGGTAGAACATACCACCTACATCCGCTACATCTGCTAGTCTACCACCGAAAGAGATCACACAACATATTCAACTATGCTAGAGCCCATAATGGCTTGTGGCTGCACACGGAAGTTTCAATGCATGAATGATATATGATTCCTTTGAGCCTGGGTGGCATTCAAAAGGATAATCACACGGGTCGTCTGGGATTTCCTTGGACAACACTGTATTCTCCAGGTGCCCTGCAACCAATCCACCCAGATGTGTATTAAATTCCCACCTTAAAGAAACCCTTAGTTGTTATTACACTCACAACTTTCATGGAATAACTCATACCAATCCACGTCTACAAGCATGGCTAAGCAATAAGTAACAACCGTATATTCCCTTGGGTTGATCTCTATTCATTGGGTTCCTTCCTCATGAACTACAAAGCATCATCACATGTAACCAGTCCTACAAAGCATCATCACAGTACTCGAGGATATAACTAATGCAAGTAAAACTTGGTACTGGAAAGTATGATCAAAGTATGAACTTGCCTTGCTGACGATTGTTGAAACCTACTGACTCGTAGTAGCACGCTTCACACTCCGGGAATTCTATCGCAATCAAACAATAGCATACATAAGCAATCATGCAACAGAATCAAAGAACAGATCTTGAAAGACTTTGAAAACAAACGAATAACTCTTGTAACAGAAAACAATTTCTAACTATACCAAAATTAAGTGAATTTGGCCTTATCAGAAAGTTTAGGTCAAGAGCTTCGATTTGCAAAAAATAATCAACTCAAACGGACCTACGAAACTCAAATTACGATAAAACGAAGTTCAAACACAAAACTCTTTGAATTCAAATTTTAAAACTTCCATAATCAAATTTGAGTTGCGCTACTGGAAAGATAAGATCGAAACTAAGAAATTGGCGTTGGTTTCATCTAATTCTGGCTAACGAGTAAAAAGTAACGAGGGTTTGAAAATCAAGGACTGATGTGCAAAAAAATTCATCATGGATAGGTCCTTGGCCAAAAATAAACAGAAAAAGAAAAGACTAATTTGTGAACGTTCGTTTTCTGTAAATAAACAACGGACGTTCGTTAAATAATAGAACTGAAAAAATGATCTAGGGGTTTCTAAAAAAACCAAAACTAAAAACCGAAAAAACGGCGGTTAATACCTAGCGGATAGGATCGACGACGGGTCGGGTCAGGTTAACGGGCGGCGGTGGGCTCACGGGGCTCCCGCAGCGACGATGGTGTCTGCGGCGATGGTGGTGGCGGCGGGTACGGGCGCGGCACGGGGCGGCGGCCAGTGCAGCGGCATCGGCGTCGGCTGGGCAGCGGCGCGGCGACGGTGGAGGTGGCGGCTGCGACGGCGGTGTGAGGCGGCGAGAGGGGGGGCGGCGACGCCTTTTAAAGGCCTCGGGCGAGGCCCGACTTGGTGAAGGGGGCGACGGCGGGGGCTCCGACCTGGACTCCTCCAGGGTCCGGCGAGGACACGGCAGGGAAGGTGCGCTCGGCTGGGCCTTTGGCCGAGTCGGGTGAAGACATTTTTGTTCAATCGCCCGAACAGAAAATTCAAAATAAAATATAAAAAGAATTCTAAAAATACCAGAAACAATTTTCACCGTCTAAACCTAATATTTAGAACAAAGTAAACATTTTTCTGGCATCAAAATGCCTAAAAAATAACTTTTTAATGCAAATTTTAAAATAATAAACTGTAAATAAAAATCCAATAAAATTTACTTTTTACTCAAAAATCAAATTCCAACCTTTTTATTATGTTCTTGAAGAAGTCATATTATCTTCTCTCATTTATTTTAAATATTGGAAAAATGAAATTTGGCAAAAATATTATTCATCCAACCCCACTTGGAAAATAAATAAAATAGTGGGCTTCTCTTTGGAAAGCTTCCAACTCTCTCACGTATGTCCTTGAGTTGCTTAAAGTTTTGGATCATTTTTCAAATGAACTCATGATAAAAAATGCACAAATGATGAATGCATATGAATGATCTATGATAACATCCAAACTGAAAATTGGGATGTTACAAACCTACCCCCCTTAAGATGAATCACGCCCTCGAGATTCGGGTTGGCTAGAAAATAGGTGTGGGTGGTCCTGGCATAGATCATCCTCTTGTTCCGAGGTGGCTTCGTCCTCTGTATGGTGACTCCACTGTACTTTGCAGAACTTGATGACTTTGCTGCGGGTAACTCGGTCGGCAAACTCGAGAATCTTAACGGGCTTCTCCTTGTAAGTCAGGTCACTCTCTAACTGAATTGCTTCCAGGGGCATTGTATCACGTAACGGGATATCTGCCATCTCTGCGTGACACTTCTTCAACTGAGATACGTGAAACACATCGTGAACTCCGGATAAAGTTTCGGGCAACTCTAACTGATAAGCTACTTCTCCTCTGCGCTCCAAAACTTTGTATGGTCCCATCAATCTTGGTGCCAATTTACCCTTAACTCCGAAATGCTTAACTCCTTGAAGCGAAGACACACGAAGATACACTCTATCTCCAACTTCATAGGTCACATCCTTGCATTTCGTATCGGCATAACTCTTCTTCCTCGACTAGGCTACCTTAAGTCTGTCGCAGATCAATTTGACCTTCTCTTCTGACTCTTTGATCAAATCGGGTCCAAATAACTGACGGTCTCCAACTTCATCCCACATCAACAGTGTTCTGCACCTCCTTCCGTACAAAGCCTCAAAAGGGGCCATTTGCAAACTGGTTTGATAACTGTTGTTGTAAGAAAACTCTGCGTACGGCAAGTTATCATCCTAACTAGATCCATAATCGAGCACACAAGCTCTCAACATGTCCTCCAGAATCTGGTTGACTCTCTCTATCTGCCCATCTGTGTGTGGATGTAAGGTTGTACTGAACTCTAGCCTAGTACCCAAAGTCTCATGCAACTGCTTCCAAAACTTTGAAGTAAACTGTGCTCCTCTATCTGATACAATTGTCCTCGGAACTCCATGCAGACATACGATCCTGGTCATGTATATCTTGACCAACTTAGCACTCGTGTAAGTGGTCTACACGGGGATAAATTGATCCACTTTAGTCAAACGATCGACTATCACCCAAATAGAATTGTACCCTGAATGTGTCCTGGGTAGTCATGTGATGAAATCCATTCCAAGCATATCCCACTACCATTCGGGTATGGGTAACGGCCGCAATAACCCTGCTGGTTTCTGATGTTCATCCTTGACTTTGTGACAAACATCACACACTGCTACATACTCGGCAATGTCCTTCTTCATTCCGGTCCACCAGAAATTCTGCTTCAAATCCATGTACATCTTGGTGTTGCCTGGGTGAATCGAATATGGTGAATCATGAGCCTCCTGGAGAATCAACTTCCTAATCTCAGGGTCATTGGGCACATAGATATGCTTTACAAACCAAAGTGTTTTGTATCCATCCTCACAAAATCCTTCTGCCTTTCCTTTGGCCATTCTATCCTTTATTTCTGCAATCTCTTTGTCCATCTTCTGGGCTTCTCGAATCTTTCCCAACAAAGTGTACTAAATTTCCAAGGTGGAAAAATAACCTCTAGGGACTATCTCCATTTGCAAATCCCTAAGATCATCGGATAACTCCTGGGGTAAACCTCCGGAAATGATTGTTTTAACATAACTATTGCGACTTAGAGCATCTGCCACGACATTGGCTTTTCCCGGATGATAATGTAACCTTATGTCGTAATCCTTTATGAGCTCCAGCCATCTCTTTTGCCTGAGATTTAGCTCCTTCTGTGTGAAGATATACTTCAAACTCTTATGATCTGTGTATACATCACAACGGTTTCCAATAAGAAAATGTCTCCAGGTTTTGAGTCCGTGCACCATGGCTGCTAACTCCAAATCATGCATGGCATAATTCAACTCATGTGGTCAAAGCTGTCGTGAAGCGTATGACACAACTCTTCCATCTTGCATGAGAACACCTCCAAGTCCTTCACGAGAAGCGTCACAATATACTTGAAAATCCTTGCGTATATCTGGAAGAATCAGCACTGGGGATGTAACCAAACGTTTCTTTAACTCCTGAAAACTGGCTTCACACTCTTCGGTCCACTTATACTTAGTCTCCTTCTTCAACAACTCTGTCATGGGCTTCGCAATCTTTGAGAAATTCTCAATAAATCAACGGTAATATCCTACGAGTCCAAGAAAACTGTGAATTTCTCCAACTGAGGTGGGTGCCTTCCATTCTGTGACTGCCTCAACCTTGGCGGGGTCTATGGATATACCGTCTCCTGATATAACATGCCCAAGGAATCCAACTTCCTTTAACCAAAACTCACATTTACTGACCTTGGCATATAACTGATGTTCTCTAAGCTTCTCGAGAATTAAACGCAAATGTTCCTTGTGCTCCTCTTTATTCTTGGAGTATATCAATGTGTCATCAATGAATACTACCACAAACGTATCCAAGAACTCCATGAATACCTTGTTAATCATACTCATGAAATAGGCAGGAGCGTTAGTCAAACCAAATGACATAACTGTATACTCATAAACCCCGTACCTTGTGGTAAAAGTTGTCTTAGGTATATCTTGTTCTAGGATCTTTAGCTGATGATATCCTGATCGCAAATCGATCTTAGAGAACACCTTGACTCCTTGCAGCTGGCCAAATAGATCATTGATCATCGGCATTAGGTACTTATTCTTGATTGTCACCTCGTTTAGTGCATGATAATCAACAACCATTCTTAGGGAACCATCCTTCTTTTCAACTAAGAGCACTGGGTCGTATATAACCCTTATCCATTAGCTCCTTGATTTGCTTCTTGATCTCCTCCAGATCATTAGGAGGCATCCGGTATGGTCTCTTAGATATTGGTCCGGTGTCGGGTAATAGTTCAATTAATAACTCCATGTCTCTGTCTGGTGGCATGCCAGATAACTCCTCTGGGAATACATCGGGTAATCCTTCACAATTGGCACTTCTTCCTGAACAACTCCCATGAGTGCATTCACATGTGCTTTCCTGGGTGTGTGCCTCGACACATACTTGATCCTTTTTCCTTCCGGGGTGGTGAGAAGAATTGATCTATTGGCGCAAGCAATGTTTCCTCCAAACTTTGATGGCCAATCCATACCTATGATTACATCCAAACCCTCGGATTCCAAAAGAATAAGGTCCGTGGGAAATACATGTCTTCCAATGGTCAATGGCACTGTTGGGGAACGTTGCATGGAAAACAAAAATTTTCTCTACGTTCACCAAGATCAATCTAGTAGATGCAACTACGAGGGGAGAGTAGGATCCACATACCCTTGTAGATCGCTAAGCGGAAGCGTTAAGAACGTGGTTGATGGAGTCGTACTCGCCGCGATTCAGATCGCTGAAGATCCAAGCACCGAAGCAACGGTGCCTCCGCGTTCTTCACACGTACGGCTCGGGGACGTCTCCTCCTTCTTGATCCAGCAAGGGGTGGAGGAGAGGTTGATGGAGAACCGGCAGCACGACGGCGTGGTGGTGATGGTGTAGAAGAATTCCAGCAGGGCTTCGCCTAAGCACCGCGGGAAAAGAAGATGTTATGGGAGAGGGAGGGCAGCACCGAGGCACGAACTTGTGTTGGCTGCCCTCCCTCTACCTCTCTATATATAGGGGGAAGGAGGAGAGGGGGGGCGCCCTAGGGTTTCCCCTAGGGGGCCGGCGGCCAGG
>LR738710.1:701866994-702009327 GCA_902687465.1 Secale cereale | reverse complement strand
GGGGGGGGGGCGGCGGCCAAGGCAGGCCCTAGGGTTTCCCCCCCTAGGTGCCTTGCCCCCCAAGGCTAAGGGGGTGCAGCCACCCTAGAGGGGTCCACCTCCCTTGGCGCACAAGGAGAGGGCCCAGGGGGGGGCGCACAGCCCCCTGAGGGCTGTGGTGTCCCCCCTTGTGGCCCATTAGGCCCAGAACTACTTCTGGAACCCCCGAAAACCCCTTTCGGTCGTCCGCCGATTTCCCGATGCTCCCCGGAACACTTCCGGACTCCGAAACCTTTCATCCTATATATCAATCTTCGTCTCCGGACCATTCCGGAGACCTTCGTCATGTCCGGGATCTCATCCGGGACTCCGAACAACCTTCGGTAACCATACACTTTTCTCACTAACAACCCTAGCGTCACCGAACGTTAAGCGTGTAGACCCTGCGGGTTCGGAAACCATGTAGACATGACCGAGACACTCCCAGGTCAATAACCAATAGCGGGATCTGGATACCCATATTGGTTCCCACATGTTTCTCGATGATCTCATCGGATGAACCACGATGTCAAGGATTCAGGCAATCCCGTATACAGTTCCCTTTGTCTCGTCGGTATGTTACTTGCCCGAGATTCGATCGTCGGTATCTCTATACCTAGTTCAATCTCGTTACCGGCAAGTCTCTTTACTCGTTACCGTAATACATAATCCCGTGACCAACTACTTAGTCACTTTGAGCTCATTGAGATGACGTATTACCGAGTGGGCCCGGAGATACCTCTCCGTCACACGGAGTGACAAATCCCAGTCTCGATCCATGTCAACTCAACAGACACCCTCGGAGATACCTGTAGAATACCTTTATAGTCACCCAGTTACGTTGTGACGTTTGGCACACACAAAGCACTCCTACGGTGTTAGTGAGTTACATGATCTCATGGTCATAGGAACTTATACTTGACATGCAGAAAACTATAGCGATAACTGACACGATCAAAAGCTATGTTTAACGTTTGGGTCTCGTCCATCACATCATTCTCCTAATGATGTGATCCCGTTATCAAATGACAACTCATGTCTATGACCTGGAAACCGCGGTCATCTTTGATCAACGAGCTAGTCCTGTAGAGGCTCACTAGGGACACAAAGTCTGTCTATTCATCCACACATGTAATTGAGTTTCCAATCAATACAATTATAGCATGGATAATAAACGATTATCATGAACAAGGAAATATAATAATAACTCTTTTATTATTGCCTCTAGGGCATATTTCCAACAGGCACTTGATAGCATCCATGGCTAGCCATATACTTTGCTCCAGGGGAACTCACTAGCATAGGTGTCCCAAGGGCTACGGTGGGCAATTTATATTTTTCCACAAAACCCCTTGATATGTATGAATGCGATGCACCGATGTCAAAAATAACAAGGGCAATAAATGCATTAATAAAAAACTTACCGACTACTGCGTCGGGCTGCTCGTCAATCTCCTCCACATTGACGTGGTTCACTTGTCCTCTGGTGAACGGGTTGGGCTTCTTTCCTGAGCTTCCATTGCCATTCGCATTCTTTGACACGGGGCACTCAGTAGAGTAGTGTCCGGTCTTCCCGCACTTGAAACAAGTAATGTCACTCAGATCCTTCTTGGCGGGTGTGGATGGAGTGGAATGGTTCTGATTGTTGCTTCCTCCATTCTCATTGCCATTCCTAGCACCAATGTGGTTGTGTGCATTACCTCCATTGTTAGAATGGCCTCCATGATTATGGGTGGGATGGTTGTGTCTTCCTGAGTATGGAGTATAGCAGGGCTTCTGCTGGGCTCCAGAGTTAAATTTCCCAGCTCCATACTTCCTCTTGTGGTTGTCAATCTGTTGCTGCTTTCCCTCTATCATGATAGCTTTGTCCACTAGCTCTTGATAGTTTTTGTAGGTCGCTAGCATCAGCTGCATACTCATCTCATCATTGAGTCCTTCTAGAAACTTCTCCTGCTTCGCGGCGTTAGTGGTCACATCATCTGGCGCATAGCGAGCTAACTGCCTAAAGTCATCCACGTACTGCCCCACAATACGATTCCCTTGGCGCAATTTGCGAAACTCACGCTTCTTCAGGCTCATAGCTCTTGCTGAGACATGTGCTGTGAGAAAAGCTTGCTGAAACTGATCCCAAGTAATCGCAGCTAGTGGCTAAGTGGCAGTGTAATTCTCCCACCAAGCAGTTGTTGGTCCCTCAAGATGATGTACAGCAAAACGTACTCTCTCTGCATCAATGCATCCTGCAGTTGCTAGCTCTCTGTCCATCTTGCGGAGCCAGTCATGTGCCTCAATTGACTTGGTGCTACTAGAGAACACCGGTGGTTGCAACCTTAAGAACCGGGTCAAGTTTTCATGGGGAGGCGGAGGTGGGTTGTTGTTTGTTGTTGTTCTGATTCTGGACAAGTAGTTGCATCAAAGTGTTTTGCTTCTCGATCAACTGGGTGAGCTCAGGGGGAATCTCAAATTCGGGCTCACGTCTCAGAGGCATCTGAGGGGTTTAGAGGGGAGAGATTGGAATAGAATGAGGTCTAGGGGAATTCACTACCCATATGCACATGAGACAAACAATTTCATATCATATCACTCAATTTCAATCAAGAGCAAACAAAAGATCCTATTACAAAGCTAGCAAACAATTTCTAACTACTCATATTAATACTAATGATTACAGGGTGGTCATCTAATCACTATCATCTAAAGACTTCATGATATCTGCTCCAGCTTCGTCTTCATAGTAAGTTTCATCACTGTCGGTGTCCTCTATCAGAAAGTAGTTCTGATGACCGACAAGTGTAGAGGATCTATTGTTGTCCTTTCGATAAGTAAGAGTGTCGAAACCAATGAGGAGCAGAAGGAAATGATAGGCGGTTTTCAGTAAGGTATTTTCTGCAAGCACTGAAATTATCGGTAACAGATAGTTTTGTGATAAGGTAATTGGTAGCAAGTGACAAATAGTAAAAGTAAATAAGGTGCAGCAAGATGGCCCAATCCTTTTTGTAGCAAAGGACAAGCCTGGACAAACTCTTATATGAAGGAAAACGCTCCCGAGGACACATGGGAGTTATCGTCAAGCTAGTTTTCATAACGATCATATGATTCGCGTTCGGTACATTGATAATTTGGTATGTGGGTGGACCGGTGCTTGGGTTCTATACTTACTTGGAAAAGCCTCCCACTTATGATTAACCTCTAATGCAACCATCCGCAACTACAAAACAAGTATTAAGGTAAACCTAACCATAGCATGAAACAAGTGGATCCAAATCAGCCCCTTATGAAGCAACACATGAACTAGGGTTTAAGCTTCTGTCACTCTAGCAACCCAACATCTACTTATTACTTCCCAATGCCTTCCTCTAGGCCCAAATAATGGTGAAGTGTCATGTAGTGGACGTTCACATGACACCACTAGAGGAGAGACAACATATATGTCATCAAAATATCAAACGAATACCAAATTCACATGACTACTTATAGCAAGACTTCTCCCATGTCCTCAGGAACAAAAGTAACTACTCACAAGACATAATATTGTTCATGATCAGAGGGGTAGTAATATGCATAATGGATCTGAATATATGATCTTCCACCAAGTAAACCAATTAGCATCAACTACAAGGAGTAATCAACACTACTAGCAACCCACAGGTACCAATCTGAGGTTTGGATACAAAGATTGCATACAAGAGATGAACTAGGGTTTAAGAGGAGATGGTGCTGGTGAAGATGTTGATGAATATAACCCTCCCCAAGATGGGAGAGTTGTTGGTGATGACGGGGGTGATGATTTCCCCCTCCCGGAGGGAAATATCCCCGGCAGAACAGCTCTGCCGAAGCCCTAGATTGGTTCCGCCTCGAGACGGTGGCGTCTGGTCCCGAAAGCCTCCTTATGATTTTTTCCAGGTCAAAACACCCCATATAGGAGAAGATGGGCATCGAGGGGGTCACCGGGTGGCCCATGAGGCAGGGGGCGCGCCCAGAGGGGGGGCGCGCCTAGAGGGGGGGGCGCGCCCCCCACCCCCGTGGACAGGTGGTGGCCCCCCTGGTGAATCTCGTTCGCCAGATATTTTTTATATTTTCCGAAATGGTGTTTCGTGGAGTTTTGGAGCTTTTTGAGTTGTGCAGAATAGGTCTCCAATGTTTGCTCCTTTTCCATCCCAAAATTCCAGCTTCCGTTATTCTCCCTCTTCATGTAAACCTTGTAAAATAAGAGAGAAAAGGCATAAGTATTGTGACATAACCTGTAATAACAACCCATAGTTCTATAAATATCAATATAAAAGCATCATGAAAAATGGACGTATCAAGTTCTCCATACTAATTCCCATCTCTGGTTCTGGCTTCACTTTGCCAGTTCCAACTTTTTTCTTGAGTGCTTCATTCTGCTCCAATAGTACGGCGATTTCCTCTTCATATCCATCTTGTACTGTCTTGAGTTCTTCTTCTAGCTCCGCATTCCGGGCTATCACCAGGTTGGTCTTCTGCATAAGTGCTCACACCCGATTCTTGTAGCGTCGAATCTGTTGGTCCATCTCCTGGATGTATGCTGTAATGGATCCATCCTTCCTGGTGCAAAGCATCTCCCATTGCTCGTCTCGACATCCACAATTCTGGTAGGTGGTGTCTTCAAGGTCCTTGTTGTAGACTTCACATATGCGTCCAAATGTGATGTGAGCTGGCATACTCTTTCCCAAGCTCCATGTCGATGCGTCGAACGCTAACTCCAGTGGCTCCCTAAATGGTGCAATAGTCCTCCCAGGTACACTAACTTTGATCTTCCAGCACTCCTCTTCTGATGATGTTGCGTAGAGATCTCCTGTGATACTGGGTATTCCAATGTGCAAATATCTAGTTACTTCCTTCAAGTGCTTCCCGAAAGGGGTGTCATCGTCTGGCTGAGTGAACTTGCTCCCTAGGTCCAGCTTCTATAGGGAAGAAATACAGAAGAATTAGAATGAGTAGAGAAGAAGTAGAATGAGTAGGGAAGAACATCCTATGGCTTATCCTAGTTGTCGCGTCCTACAGTCAACGTGTGCTCTGATACCATCTTGTAGCGACCACGATTCCAATGAACCGAAGTCTCTATGCTTAGTGTCATCCCTGGATTAGTATGCTGACACACACAATACTCGAGGACTTATAACAGGGGTTCAATCACACTTTAATACATCGAAAGTCCTTGAAAAGGCAATATCCATTACACGAGAATGAGTGAAAGCCATCTAATAAAATAAACTGCAGAAGCTATGAAGAGTAGTTGAGTCTATCCAACTCCACGACAAACATTGAGTGCATGACAACGACCTATCGCACCTTAATATTCGTCTGAAAACTCTGCAACATGATACGTTGCAGCCATGTAGGCCGGCACATTGAATATGCTGGCAAGAACACACTTTAATGATAATGAGCAATGTCTACAACTATATGCATATTTGGCTGGTGGGGGCTGTAAGGTTTATTTTTGCATAAAGCTAGTTTCTACCTACAACAAAGGAATGTATTTTATTAACTACTTAGTTAAATTTAAGCATAAACATTTAGAATGGTTCCTCCATCTCAATCCCAAACCAAAGTCATTATTAACCCAATAAGTTAATTAAAGTGATGAGATCAGTCCATAATTCAAATACCAGGATACTCAAGAAGTCCATAACCTGGGACACGGCTACTCATGAATAGTTTGTACACTCTGTAGAGGTTTGTACACTTGTCCCCACAAGACTCGATCGCCTACGTTTTAATTTCTTGCACTGCATGGTGTTTGAGAAACGGATGGCCGAGACACAGTCTTTCAGAAGCATTAACTCTTTACCCTGGGTAGACCGTACCACCTACATCCGCTACATATGCTAGTCTACCTCTGAAAGGGGTCACACAGCATACTCAACTATGCCATAGCCCATAATGGCTTGTGGCTGCACACGGAAGTTTGAAGTCATGAATGATATATGATCCCTTTGAGCTTGGGTGGCATTCCATAGGATAATCACACCAGTCCTCTAGGATTTCCTAGGAAAACACAGGATTCTCCAGGTACCCTGCAACCAATCCACCTAGATGTGTATTAAATTTCCACCTTAAAGAAGCCCTTAGCTGTTATTACACTCACAATTTTCATGGAATAACTAATACCAAGCCACGTCTACAAGCATGGATAAGCAATAAGTAACAAGCGTATAATCCCTTGGGTTGAAGTGAGCTTACTTCATTACGAATTGGTTGGGTCTCGTAGAAGTACATCAAGGGAGAGTCATGCCTCCTACGGCCTACACAACTAATGGTCAGATGAATAGGAGGGCAATGGTTCTTTCAACCCACCAAAGATCGAACCCTAGATTTGACACTTTGGTGTCTTATTAATACAGACTAGCAGATGGAAGCGCGGTGGCATGCCGCGGAAGTTGGTAAGCCTATGTGTGCCTCTATTGCTTGTTTTTGCATAGAAATAGGTGGTGACTTTAAAAGGGAGCTAGTGGAGTGCTACTTTTTGTTTTCTTAGTGGATTTTTTGTGTGGTACATACAAGTACTTGTTGCCTTTTTGGCTGATTTTTTGATATTGTGGCTTATCGTCTTGTTTTCTAGTTTTGGCAGAGCTCATGGTCACGTTCTTGCTGCTACTATGATGGGCATACCTCCCATGCTAGACCGAGAGATCGGGGACGCCGACGGAAGGAAATCAAGAGAGAGAAGGGCACCGTCGATTGAGACTTAGGGAGGCCAGAGTACTTGGGGTTGTTTTCTAGTGTCGGTTGAGTCTTCTCTCGTATGGTGTCCCTCCATTCATCCTGTTGGTCTCCACCCGCAGGTGTCCAACGGTGTCAGCCACAACTTTTATAAAGATATAGTCGTCCATGACAGATCCCCTAGAAGTCGATGGGTGGGATGGGGTGGAGACTGGGGTGGTCGTGGTGTTGTTGTTTCGATGTCGATGCTCTTCCCTCATCTTGTCGTCACTACTGCTGATGTGATTTCATTCTTTTTTTTGACCGGCCAAGAATTGACAAAGATAGTCTCTGAGAGAGCATTTACTAGAGGAATTTTCATAGACATGAGTTGAGAAGCGGTGGATGCTTCTAGACGACCTCAATATAGGTAAAACAAAGAAACACCCCCTAGATCCACGCAACCTTGCCATGTAAATCATCACAAGGCAATAAAAAAGTCAAGAATAGAGAAAAGTTTAGCGCTCATCCATGGCTTGGTGTCATTGAGCATGTATGATTCCAACCCCCACCATTGACACTCGGTGCAGATCAATGTGTATCTACGGAGGCCAGAGGGCGTAGGACCTTGTAGGGAGAGGTCGAGTTGGCGCACAGGTGATAGACCCGACCCTGCCCAAGGTGTATCTCACCGCATGCACGTGTGCATAGAACTATGTCTGCTTGATGGATGCATAGGTGCTATGGTACAACACCATCGCCACACCAGAAAGTAGAAGGAGGATAACATGTTGAGGGAGTCATGAGCCCAAAAAGGCATGGCAGAGGCAATGACTCTGTGAGCATGGCTGCTACCTCTTGAGCTTGCGTTGGTTTTTCCCTTGAACGGGAAAGGGTGATGCAACAAAGTAGACTAAGTATTTCCCTCAGTTTGAGAACCAAGGTATCAATCCAGTGGGAGACAACACACAAGTCGCCAAATACCTGCACAAACAATCAACAACTTGCACCCAACGCGATAAAGAGATTGTCAATCCCTTCACGGTTACTTGCAAAAGTGAGATATGATAGATATAGATAAACGGTAGTATTTTTGGTTTATAGATTGGAAAGTAAAACATTGTTAAAAGAGTAAATACGAAACTAATATTGTATATTGGAAACTTATATGATGGAAAATAGACCCGGGGGCCATATGTTTCACTAGAGGCTTCTCTCAAGATAGAAAATATTACGATGGGTGAACAAATTACTGCCAAGCAATTGATAGAAGAGCGCATAATTATGACGATATCTAAGGCAAAGATCATGAATATAGGCATGACGTCCATGTCAAGTAGACCGACTCCTCCCCGCATCTACTACTATTACTCCACACATCGACCGACTCCTGCCTGCATCTAGAGTATTCAGTTCATGAGGAACAGAGTAACACTTTAAGTAAGATGACATGATGTAGCGGAATTAACTCAAGAAATATGATGAAAACCCCATCTAGTTATCCTCGATGGCAACAATACAATATGTGTCTCGTTCCCTTCTGTCACTGGGTGAGATCACCGCAAGATTGAACCCAAAGCAAAGCACTTCTCCCATTGCAAGAAAAACCAATCTTGTTGGCCAAACCAAACCGATAGTTCGAAGAGAGTTACTAAGATATCAAATCATGCATATAAGAATTCAGAGAAGATTCAAATAATATACATAGATAAGCTGATCATAAATCCACAATTCATTGGATCATGGCAAACACACCGGAAAAGAAGATTACATCGGATAGATCTCTAAGAACATCGAGGAGAACATGGTATTGCGAATCAAAGAGAGAGAAGAAGCCATCTAGCTACTAGCTATGGACCCGTAGGTCTGTTGTAAACTACTCACACTTCATTGGAAGGACAATAGGGTTGATGTAGATGCCCTCCGTGGTCGAATCCTCCTCTAGCAGAGTACCGTAAAAGGCCTCTAGATGGGATCTCGTGGATACAGAAGGTTACAGCAGTGGAAAAGTGGTTTCGATGCCTCCTCTAGGGTTTCTGGAATGTATGTGAATATACGGAAGAAATAGGTCGGTGGAGTCACGAGGGGCCCATAGGGGTGGGGGGGGGGTGCGCCGTACCCCCCTAGGTGCGCCCTCCCCCATTGTGGCCACCTTGTGGCTCTTCTAACTTGGTTCTCAAGCTTCAAGGGTGTCCTCGGGTCAAAGAAAAATCAGCATGAAGGTTTTGTTCCGTTTGGACTCCGTTTGATATTCCTTTTCTGCGAAACTCAAAAAACAAGGAAAAACCATAAACTGACACTAGGCTCTATGTTAATAGGTTAGTCCCAAAAATAATATAAAATAGCATAATAATGCATATAAAACATCCAAAACATATAATATAATACCATGGAACAATAAAAAATTATAGATACGTTGGATACGTATCAAGCATCCCCAAGCTTAATTCCTGCTCGTCCTGGAGTAGGTAAATGATAAAAACAGAATTTTGAATATGGGATGGTACCTTTCATATTTATCAATGTAATTCTTGTTTATTGTGGCATGTGTGTTTAGATCCAATAGACTCAAAATAAAATGTTATCAATATGAAGACAGTAATACTTCGAGCATACCAAAAGCAATCTACAAAGCTTCAAAAATAACATGGCTAAAGAAAGTTATCCCTACAAAATCATATAGTCTTGTATGCTCCCCGTTCTTAACACAAGATACCCCTCATGCCCATCCCGGTGTCAGCCAAGCAATTTCTTTCATATCCTACTTTTTCAGGCCTTTTCAACTCTTCACGCAATATATGAGCGTGAGCCATGGACATAGCACTATGGGTGGAATAGAAGGTGGCGATATACAAATGGAGGGAGAAAGTCTCACATCGACTAGGCAAATCAATGGACTATGGAGATGTCCATCAATCGATATCAATGTGAGTGAGTAGGGATTCCATGTAACAGATGCACTAGAGCTATAAGTGTATGAAAGCTGAAAAGAAAATTAGTGGGTGTGCATCAACTTGCTTGCACTACAAAAAAAGACACATCCGTGACATTTTGGGCCGAACGAAATTTTTTCCTGTCATACTTATGACACTTCTATGACGATAATTGTGTCAAAACCCGGTATCATCATAGATGTGGCGGGGTCCTACTTCTATGAAAAAAAATCATGACATAAAATGGGCTTTTCGTCCTGGACTGGACGAAGACGCAGCTGCATGACATTCTTTGGGCCATCCATGACGGAAAAAACCGTGGTAGAAGCGAGGGCGCGGAAAATATCGGGGTGTTCCCGGTTACGGTGGGTGGTCGGGGCCGAGCGATGCGCGTTTCTCTCGTACACGCATGCGCGTGGGTGCGAGGCGTTGGGCTCTAATTGAACTCGAGCGAGGCGTTGGGCCCTAACTGAACCCGAGCGGTTGCACTGCAGGCTACGCGTTACTGAACCCGAGCGGTCGATTGATGGCTGTTAACTGAACCCGATCGAGCGATTCCGTCGCTACTACTGCTAACTGAAGCCAATCTATGCTGCCTTTGGATGAACAGTGAGCGTTACCGGGGGGGTTTGGATGAACAAGACCCCGTGGTGTTGCCTCTGGATGAACATGACCCCGATCGATCGAGCCGGTTGGGTCTGGATGAACAGGAGCCCGTGGAGGGCTGGATGAATAGGACCACCCTGTGGAGGCACTACTAGGAAAAGGCATGCTAGTGGCGCACCACTTTTGCCTACTAATGGCGCACTGGTGGTGCGCCACTAGCACCACACTAATAGAATTAAATACTAATGGCGCACCCCTGGTGCGCCATTAGTATCTGGTGTACTAATGGCGCACCACACAGTGCGCCATTAGTATAGCCCATCATGCGCCATTAGTATGCCTCCCAGGGGGGCATATGTACCCATGTGCTTTGGCATACTAATGGCGCACTAGAGGGTGATGCGCCATTAGTTTCATTTGTACCGTGCACCATTAGAGTCTTGGGTGGTGCGCCATTAGTATGAATATTAGGGATTTTTTTTCTTTTCTGGTATTTTCACAGGATACAAAATATATTATTGGACAGAATTTAGACAACACCACACAACAACAGCAGATTCATCGAATAGATTAGAAGATTAGTCTCCGAATACAATTCATCATATTAGTCTCCGAATTCAAAAGACCGAACAAAGATAGAACATTACAAGTCTCGAGAACGCGAGTAGCGAGTTTGTCTTCACATTAGAAGTCGATATCGATCATCTAAACTACCATCACATAGATGAGAGCTGCGATCATCACGATGAGCATCATCGCGATGAAACTCGTCTTCATCCGGTTCCTCCAACGCCCCCTCCTCTCTCCCGCTAGATAGCGCGCGTATCTAGATTCCGCCTCCGCCCTAGTGGTGTACCCTTTGTAACTGTTACCGCTGAAACGGTGAACTTGTCTCCGACACTCCTCCCTTTCGTCGTAGACTCCGGGAACCTTACCCTTGTACACAACATACGACGGCATCTCTATGCACTAGCCAAACGAAACATTAGTACCAATTCACAGACAATACATAAGCAATATATAAGTAAGCAACAAAAGGATCGGAAGAGAAAAGCAAGACATTAATTGCTCGATTACATCTAAGTTGAACGACTGTCCAAACCAAAGAGACATACAAGTTCATTAAAGTTTAATTATAACATGAGCCAATCGATGTTTCCGAACTAGACATAGCATCACTACTTTCGACTCGACTCAAGGGACCGGAGCGTGGATGAAGCCGCCGTCTATCGTGGGAGTCATGAAATCACGGGCGTTGTCAGCCTGCATTTGTAGCGTTGTTTCTATGTCACTGTTGGACGCTTGATTTATGAGGTTGGACTGCCCCGAGGTACGAAGGACATCTTGATGGATGCTTTCCGCAAACTCCGACTGGATGCGAAAGAATTCTTGTCTGATGTCCGCGTCCTGGATTGCCGAAAAGCTCGCGGCCCAATCTTTGTGTTTATCTGGTAGCAGAAGGTGATTATGGTCCCGTACGATCGCCCGCATGTGAAGGATGGCGTAGTAGGCACCCTTCTGACCGCCAGGCGGCTGCTTGACGCAGCATAATGTCGTATTGTGGGCGAACACGTGCTTGCCGTACTTACGAACTAGCCTGGTGAAGGTGCCTCCAGATTTGGCGTAGCCTAGGAGAACATCATCAAGAACTTTCTTGACATTTGTGTAGTCTATCTTCGACTGACTGTTCGAGTCGAAATACTTGGCCATGGAATATTTCGGGCTTAAGAGGATGAGTGTGCAATGTGTGTCACTGCACAAAACACGGAATGTAAAAAAACGATTGAAATCTAAGAAATCATATGTTACAGGGCGGTTGAGGGGACGACTTGCTCGAGAAAGTAAGGCACGAGGAAGTTATCCTTATCTCGGTTTGCCAGAATGATGCCTCGGAGGTAAGAACTCGCGACTTGCCGGTCCCCAGCGCTGCCAAAGATCTTGGCACGCATGTAGAAGGGGTCGACTATCATGATGTCCGGGGTCTTGTCTCTAATGATCCGCATCTCCATACTCAGCGAAAATAGCCGAACGAAGGTGTAGTGCAGCGGATGAAGGTTAAACATAGCGAAGATGTCATCAAACCGCAGGCCGATCGTACCCCCGATGGAGTTATCCACATAGCCCTTGCCCTCTGGCACCTTTGCCACGAAAACCGGGTATGCCACATCCTTCTCTCTGAGAAGCCGCTTCTCCAAAGAAAGAACACTGTCATGCAGACTCCGCATAGCACCGGTTGCAGCATTGAGCATATTAGTCGGTAGCATCGGCCTATCCGCCACATGCACCCTCCTCATTATATCCTTAGGTGAAGGTAGCCCGTCCTGAGCACGGATCGTACTCGGTGCCGGCTGGCTCGCACCCTTGTTACTCTTTCTTTCCCGTCCCTTCTTGCTCTGCTGTAATGGGACCGAGTTCTGCTCACAAACCGCCTTCTTGAGTGTGTTGGGGCTGATATTATTTCGCACCTCGGCTATCTGAGGCTCGGTGAAGTCGGCAGCTGGATGCGTCTCCTGAGAACTGAACGCCAGACGACGCCTGTTGCAATTGGATTTCTCCGTGGAACCAGCTAGATCGTGATCGTCTTTTGTAGGGTTGGGTTCTTGAGAAGGAGGCCCCATGAATTCGCCATCGTACCCATGATCGGCAAAGTACTTATCGACGTTGGCAAATGTACCGTCGTCGTTGTCGTCATCGTCGTCCGGATCCTGTGCCATATGCATGTTCGGATCCTGTGCCATAGGGATGTCCGGCATGTCCGGCAGCGTTGCGGCGGTCTTGCCATGGCTTGGTGCCGGCATGACTGGTGGTGTTGTCTTTGAGGTGGTGTCCCCCTTCCCCAAACGAATCTGGCACTTCGGCCAAAGCAGAGGCCAGCTTAGGCAGGCGCTGAGGGTCATCACATCATCTTCGTTGGCCGCGGCAGGTCGAATCAGAGGTAAAAACTCGTCGCAGCCTGGCAGCACCCAAACCAGTTGAACCTTATACACGATGGGTGGCATCGGATTACCATGGAACATGGGGTTGCCCGGTTGAACGATTCTGCCCTTGGCGACTGATACGTCCAAAATGCATCACTGTTTTGTATTATAATTTATCCTTATTCATTGATATATTTCACGTTATGATGATGTTCTTATGTTGTTTTGGTCTATTTTACACAGTTTGCAACTTTCCGATACCGAAACAGCAGACGCAGGATTCAGCAGGAAAAAGTGGATGCTGAGTTGCTGAAGAAGAACACCTCCAAATTACCTGAAAATTGACGGGAGGTATTTTTCAGAAGAATAACGAAGACACGCAAAAGGGGAGTCAGAGGGGGGCCACTGGGTGCCCAGGCGGCCTGGGGGCGCCCCCCCTGGCCGCGCTGGGGGGGGGCGCCTGGAGCCCCTGGCCCACCTCTGGCCGCCCCCTTTTGCATATATGTTCTCCGTCCCCCGAAAACCCTAGGCACGGGACTTTTTACGGAGTTCCGCCGCCGCTTCGAGGCGGAAACCTACAGAGAAGAAAAGGGCATCTCCGGCGGGCAGATTCCGCCGAGGAGATCACCTCCCGGAAGGGGAGATCGTCGCCATCGTCATCACCATCATCACGGGCATCATCGAGATCATCATCAACATCATCCCCAACACCAGCACCATCTCCATCTTCATCCAAATCTCATCTTACCATCGCAACTCGTGTTGTAACTCGTACTACCTATCCTCTCTACTCCATCGGTGTTGATTACTACTTTGTGGTGAATGCTATTGAGTTTTGTTGGAGAAATATTATTATGTCCAGATTGTTTATCACATATTTATCCCCACTGATCATGATCTCTTTTATGTCTTGTGAGTAGTTACCTTAGTTCTTTAGGACATGGGGAAAGTCTTGTTGTTAGTAGTCATATGCTGTTGAAGTAATATGTGTTGTTTGATACTTAAGTTGCGTTGTCATTCTACTAGTGGTGTTGTGTGAGTCGAACACCCAACACTTCGCCTTATTAAGGACCTAGGAGAATACATTGTGTATAAAGAATGCTTATGGTGGGTTGCTGGAGTGATAGAAACCTGAACCCCAGTTCGCACGCTTTTGCATAAGGGAATAATGGATCCTCGATCATATTGCTATGGTTAGGCTTTTGCCTTAAATTCTATCTTGTATTTGCGGATGCTTGCAAGGTGTTTAATCATAAGAGTGCATTCATCTTAGTCTAGAGAGTGCACTAGCATAGATCCACCCACCAACACTTATCAACACATAACATAGTATCGATACGGAATATGGCGAAAGCACATGACTACCTCTCCCGTGTGTCCTCAAGAACGCTTTAGTCTTTATAAGTTCAGTTGCTAGGCCTCTCCTTTGCTAAGAAAGGATTGGGCCACTTGTTACTCTTAGTATCTTTTACATTACTTGCCTTTACATTCCTGTTGCTTATATCGAGAAAAACCCCTAAAAGTTATCTTTCAGTGCTTGCAGTAATTTCTTGCTCAGAATCGCTTATCAATACCTTCTGCTCGTCGTTGGGTTCGACACTCTTACTTATCGAAAACGCTGCAACAGATCCCTTACGGTTGAGGGTCATCAAGTACCGTTTTCTGGCGCCGTTGCCGGGGAGCGTAGCGCTATTGGTAAAGTGAAACTGGTAAGAAAGTATTTTTATAATTCTGTTTTTTTATTTTTGCTATTGCTACTCTTTGTCCTTATGGATAACCCTATTATTGGAGCGTTGCTTGCGGGAAGACACCCCACACCTGTGGTGGTTGATCCTCCCCCTACTGAAATTGTGCCTTATAAAATACCAGCTGGCATTATCAATTATGTTTTGGCTAATCGTTATGCAGGAGGCAGACATCCCGGTGAACACTTGCTATATTTGTCACGACTATGTTCATTATTTAAGCTTGCAGGTGTATCGAGGGAGTTTGTCATGAGGAAATTGTTTGCTGTATCCCTTATAGATAAAGCTTCAGATTGGTATGGGCTTCTCGATAACTCACACTTGCTGGACTGGCAGGAGCTTATGTCTCTTTTCTATACTAAGTTTTATCCTCTTCATGAAATTCATCGAGACTGGAATTATATCTATAACTTTAGGTCTCGTGACGGAGAAAGCATTGCTCAAGCTTGGGGGAGATTGAAGTCTCTAATGCTCAAATGCCCAATTCATAAGCTTCCCAAGGAAATTATACTTACAAATTTTTATGCCAGGCTTTCTCGTTAGGATAAGGAGATGCTGGATGCCTCCTCTTGTGGGGTATTTCAGAAGAAGAGTGTTGAAGAAAGGTGGGATCTCCTTGAAAGAATCCAGAGGAATACTGAAGATTGGGAAATTGATAAAGGTATTGAACCCGCTATAAATTATGAACATGACTATATTGAGAGCTATGTGGAAACTGATTACTTCAATACTTTTTGCTCTAAGATTGGTCTTGATTCCCATCTAGTGATTGATTTATGTAAGAACTTTGCCTCTCACGTTGATTCTTTTAAAAAGAATAGAGACCAGCACCATGCACCTTTTAAAGAACCA
This sequence comes from Secale cereale, assembly GCA_902687465.1. Taxonomy (NCBI): domain Eukaryota; kingdom Viridiplantae; phylum Streptophyta; class Magnoliopsida; order Poales; family Poaceae; genus Secale; species Secale cereale. Next base: position 701,993,592 of record LR738710.1, on the reverse strand, counting down.
TCTATTGATATTTATGTTGCTGAGCCTATTTTGCCTGCAGTCATATATGAAAAGCCTCCTTTTCCCACGAGGATAAAGGAACACTCTCTCGTAACAGGCATAATAAATAAAAGTGAGAGAAGAGTTGATGAACCTGAGGACCAGATCAGGGTCGATCCTTGAGTTGCATTGATTAAAGAGCTTGTTACTGATGATGTTTTGGATTCCAATATAACTTTTTGTGCTGTTTCCACTAACCTTGTCAAAGCCAAGAACAAAGGCCCAATTTCAGGTACTCCGGTGGTATCTGTTAAAATAGGAGATCACAATTATTATGGGCTATGCGATTTGGGATCGAGTGCAAGTGCTATTCCTTATTCACTCTATGAAGAAATCATCGGTGAGATTTCCCCTTGTGAACTTGAAAAAGTTGATGTTACTATTCATCTTGCAAATAGATCAACTATCTCTCCTATCGGAATTGTGAGGGACGTTGAAGTCCTATGTGGAAAGGTAAAATACCCTACTGACTTTTTGGTACTTGGTTCAGCCAGGGACAATTTTTGTCCCATAATTTTTGGTAGACCTTTTCTTAGAACTTGTGGAGCTATAATAGATTGCAAGAAAGGTAAAGTCTCTGTTGAATTCAATGGTGAGCCATATGAATTTATTTTTTCTAAGTTCTCTAAGCAGCCTCGTGGTACTGATTTACCTGGTGATGATAAAATTATTGAAAGTATTGCCTCTATTGCTATTCCCCCTGATGATCCTTTGCAGCAATACATGGAGGACCACGAGAATGATTTACATATGCAGGAAAGAAATGAACTAGATGAAATATTCTTGAGGCAGCCTGCTATCCTGAAGCACAACCTTCCGGTTGAACCTTTGGGAATTTTATCAAAACCGAAAGAAGACCCGGTGTTCGATCTTAAACCTCTTCCCGATACGCTCAAGTATGCTTATTTAGATGAAAAGAAAGTATATCCTGTTATTATCAATTCTAACCTTTCAGGATATGAAGAAGAGCGATTATTGGAAGTACTTCGTAAACACCGAGGCTCAATTGGCTACACCCTTGATGACCTTAAGGGGATTAGTCCATCTATCTGTAAACATACTATCAACCTTGAGCCTGATGCTAAACCAGTTGTTGATCATCAACGACGGTTGAACCCGAAGATGATGGATGTCGTGAGAACTGAGATTCTCAAGCTTCTAGCCGCAGGTATTATCTACCCTATAGCTGATAGTAAGTGGGTAAGTCCGGTACATTGTGTTCCTAAGAAAGGAGGTACAACTGTGGTTCCTAATGATAAAAATGAACTAATACCTCAGAGAATTATTATTAGATATAGAATGTGTATTGATTACAGGAAGTTGAACAAGGCAACCAGGAAGGATCACTACCCGTTGCCGTTCATCGACCAAATGCTTGAAAGGTTATCCAAAAATACCCACTTTTCTTATCTTGATGGTTATTCTGGCTTCTCTCAAATTCATGTAAACACTGTCGATCAAGAGAAGACCACTTTTACTTGTCCTTTTGGTACTTATGCTTACAGACGTATGCCTTTTGGTTTATGTAATGCCCCTGCTACTTTTCAAAGGTGTATGTCTGCTATCTTTCATGGTTTCTGCGGGGATATTATGGAAGTCTTCATGGACGATTTCTCCGTCTATGGAACTTCATTTGACCATTGTCTTCACAACCTTAATAAAGTTTTGCAGAGATGCGAGGAGAAAAATTTGGTACTCAACTGGGAGAAGTGCCACTTTATGGTTAATGAAGGAATTGTTCTTGGTCACAAGATTTCCGAATGGGGAATTGAAGTGGACAAAGCCAAGATCGAAGCTATTGAGAGGATGCCTTATCCAAAGGACATCAAAGGTATTCGCAGTTTTCTCGGTCATGCAGGTTTTTATAGAAGATTTATTAAAGACTTTTCTAAAACCTCGAGACCACTCACTAATCTTCTCCAGAAGGATGTTCCTTTTGCGTTTGATGAAAATTGTAAGGAAGCTTTTGAAATCCTTAAGAAAGCTTTAATAACTGCTCCTATAGTACAACCACCTGACTGGAACTTACCTTTTGAAATTATGTGTGATGCAAGTGATTTTGCTGTTGGAGCTGTTTTAGGACAAAGGGTTGATAAGAAATTGAATGTCATACATTATGCTAGTAAAACCCTTGATAGTGCTCAAAGAAATTATGCTACTACTGAGAAGGAATTCTTAGCTGTAGTTTTTGCTTGTGATAAGTTTAGGCAGTATATTGTTGATTCTAAAGTTATTATTCATACTGATCATGCTGCCATTAAATATCTTATGACAAAGAAGGATGCCAAACCAAGGCTTATCAGATGGGTTCTCCTTCTCCAAGAATTTGATTTGCAGATTGTTGATAGGAAAGGGGAAGACAATCCAGTAGCGAACAATCTTTCAAGAATGGAAGATATACCGCATGATCCCATCCCAGTTAACGATAGTTTTCCAGACGAGCAACTTGCCGTTGTAAAAATACAACCTCTTTCCTACCCTTGGTATGCAGATTATGCTAATTTTATTGTTGCGAAGTATTTGCCTCCAGGTCTAACATTTCAGCAAAGGAAGAAGTCCTTTCATGATTTGAGGCACTACTTTTGGGATGACCCACATCTTTTCAAAGAAGGTCCCGACGGGATCGTGAGAAGATGCATCCCGGAACATGAGCAGAAGGACATTCTCAGACGATGCCATGATAGTCCCTATGGAGGACATCATGCCGGCGAAAGGACTGCACATAAGGTTCTTCAATCAGGTTTTTATTGGCCCACTCTCTTTAAAGATGCTAGAAATTATGTTTTAGCTTGTGATAAATGTCAGAGAGTTGGTAACATTTGTAGAAGGAATGAGATGCCTATGAATTACTCGCTAGTGATTGAACCTTTCGATTGTTGGGGTTTCGATTTTATGGGTCCTTTTCCTTCTTCGCACAAGTACACTCACATTTTAGTAGCTGTTGATTATGTGACCAAGTGGGTTGAAGCAATCCCCACTGAAAGTGCTGATCACAAAACATCCTTGAAAATGCTTAAGGATGTAATATTTCCTAGGTTTGGTGTACCAAGGTACCTCATGACCGATGGAGGATCACACTTCACGCACGGAGCTTTTAGAAAAGCTTTGGCTAAATACGATGTTAATCATAGAATTGCTTCACCTTATCATCCTCAAACTAGTGGGCAAGTTGAGCTCACCAATAGAGAGATTAAGTTGATCTTGCAGAAAACAGTAAACAGGAATAGGAAGGATTGGTCAAATAAATTGGGAGATGCTTTGTGGGCATATAGAACTGCTTACAAAAACCCCATGGGCATGTCCCCCTATAAGATGGTATATGGCAAGGCTTGCCATCTGCCATTAGAGCTAGAGCACAAAGCTTTCTGGGCTGTTAGAGAGCTTAACGCTGACCCAAAACTAGCTGGTGAGAAGCGTCTCATGAACTTGACTTCTCTAGATGAATGGAGAAGTGAAGCTTACGAGAGCGCTAAAATGTTCAAAGAAAAGGTATGTAGTACGGTAAGAAAACACCGCAAAACATCATAAAAGTTCCGTATTACGAGTTTTTGTAAAATTAGCAAAATTCCGAGTCGAATTGGAGCCGAAGACGACCACCAGGGAGTCCAGGCGCCCCCCTGGCGCGCCCCCCTAGGCCGCGCCGGCAGGCCGCCTGGACACCCTGGTGCCCGTCTCCGACCCCGCTTTGGTCCGTTACCTTCCTTTCTGTGCATAAATTTTTCCTATATATTTGCCCGGGTTGTTCCGGCAACGTATCTTGCGATTTCGCGTGTTTTCTCTTCGATCTGTTCCTGCCAGGAAATCTATCAGCTAAATTTAAGTGCCATGGCTTCTCCAAGTTCCCCCAAGGACGCGTTCGTCGTCAACGTCATCAACCCTTACCTCGCTGAGGTGAAGAAGCACCCTCAGATTGTTCAGATGAAGGAAGGCGTCCTTCATCAAGAAGATCTGAAGGGACCTATCAAGGAGGGGAGCGTCCAGGCTAGGCTGGAAGAAGTGGAGCAAGAAGTCTTCAAGTACAAGAAGATGACCGAGCGTGGTGTCGAAGCTAACTTTGACATCACCAATGAGCTGAAGAACTACTTCCTAAAGGAGATGAAGGAGATGTGGGAAAGAATCGCCGCGTTTGAAGACAGAATTATAGAGCTACAAGGGCAAATTAATGATCTATATAACCAGAACTGTGAGTATGAACTAAGATTTATGCGCATGAGTTTGGGTGCTGAATGCAGGATTCAGGAGATGAGCCTCTCACAAGAGACTTTAGCAAGATATCCATGGAAGCGTTTCGCCAAGGACTACATGATTAACGCCAACAAGTATGGGTGAAATCTCCGTGGGTAATGGCATTCCCTTGGCTTGTTCCAAGCTTGGGGGAGTGCCCGGTATCTTTATCTTTTACCTTTTGTCTTTCAGAAGTCAAGTAGAGTCGTATCATGTCTAGGGAGGTTATTATATGAGATAGGTGTGTGCATTGAGGTCTATCGCCCCCTTGGTGAAGAATTGTATCTGTGTGTGTGGAGTCGTTTATGATGGAATATTAATGAGAAGTTTATCGGTTCCTTTTGCTGCACTCGGTATTCTCTTCACGCAATCGACCTTATATGATGATTCTTATGGGGAGTATTGACCTTATGTCAGGTATGGCTATGAAACTTTATTTAATCTTGGCAAACATAGCTTTGGTCATAACAACAAGCATGATTCTCTTAAAGTATCAACATAGCCAAAACCTTTATGTTATTATGCTTGAAGTGTTATGTTGACAAGGAAGACAACTTGATGTGTTATGCTTATTTCAATGTTCATGCTTTATAATGCTTTGCATCTTAGTCATCATCAGTTGTCTGCTCTTTCAAAACCTTTGCTAGCCTAACTTTGTACTAAGCGGAATTCTGCTTGTGCGTCCATACCCTTAAGCCAATACCTTCCACATGAGTCCACCATACCTACCTACTCGTGGTACTCGACTACCACCTCCTAAAGTAGATGTTCAAAATCTTTTATTTTGTGCCTCTGCTTTAGCTCATGAGGAAGTAGTAGCTAATTCATGACCTTTTTGAGTTGGACAAGCTTCACCCCGGGATTGCATGTATAATGTGCAAACCCATAATACGAAAAGGAACTGGCATTGAGTGCGCCCGGCTTAAAAATAATATAACAAACAAACCCTCCTTCATGCTTTGTTCATGAGAAATCAGAAAACTTTGGTAGTGATAAACAAATGAGAATAAGAGGATGTTATCGTCCTCATACGGGAGCCGTTCCTCGAAACTTGTCCAGTCCAAGAAGTAATTGAGTTATCTATTAGCATTCGTTGACGAATCATGCACCTCTCAAAAACTTGTTTTCATTCTGTTTGATTTAAGGATAGCACATGAGTTTTCCCTACTACCCTAGAGCAGGGCCTATCTTTTAATTTTAAGTTGAGTCAGTTATTTCTACTTCCCTCTATTTCTTAAAGAGAGCAGACGTTTGATGTTGATAAGGATTCATTCATATAAAGCTGCATTAAGATTTGTCATATCATATCCTTGTTGACATTATCATTTGATAAGTAAGTTGTTTGTCATGCCCAGCTAAGGCAAATATCTTCCTTCGTGTTAACACTTTCACTTCTTTCTTATTAACTTGTTATTTCAAAAAGCTTCAATTAATCCCATCAAAAGCAAAAGTTAAAATTATTTGTTGTTCTTTGACCAAAGGACATGTTTGCCATGATATAATGACTTTCCATTGGTCCTACTCTCGAATATAAGTGTTGACACTCTTTCATAAGAGCCTTATGAGTTGAAGATTATTGCTGAGGATATTTGAGTTGGTGAAGAGACTATGATGCTTCTTGTCCGTATTCTATTTATCGACACTTCACTCTCTAAACTTGTGGACAGGTTTACCGAGTTCATATTCGCTTGGGGACAAGCGAGGTCTAAGCTTGGGGGTGTTGACACGTCCAAAATGCATCACTATTTTGTATTATAATTTATCCTTATTCATTGATATATTTCACGTTATGATGATGTTCTTACGTTGTTTTGGTCTATTTTACACAGTTTGCAACTTTCCGATACCGAAACAGCAGACGCAAGATTCAGCAGGAAAAAGTGGATGCTGAGTTGCTGAAGAAGAACACCTCCAAATTACCTGAAAATTTACGGGAGGTATTTTTCAGAAGAATAACGAAGACACACAAAAGGGGAGTCAGAGGGGGGCCACAGGGTGCCCAGGCGGCCTGGGGGCGCCCCGCCTGGCCGCGCCGGGGGGCGCCTGGAGCCCCTGGCCCACCTCTGGCCGCCCCCTTTTGCATATATGTTCTCCGTCCCCTGAAAACCCTAGGCACGGGACTTTTTACGGAGTTCCGCAGCCGCTTCGAGGCGGAAACCTAGAGAGAAGAAAAGGGCATCTCCGGCGGGCAGATTCCGCCGGGGAGATCACCTCCCGGAAGGGGAGATCATCGCCATCGTCATCACCATCATCACGGGCATCATCGAGATCATCATCAACATCATCCCCAACACCAGCACCATCTCCATCTTCATCCAAATCTCATTTTACCATCGCAACTCGTGTTGTAACTCGTACTACCTATCCTCTCTACTCCATCGGTGTTGATTACTACTTTGTGGTGAATGCTATTGAGTTTTGTTGGAGAAATATTATTATGTCCAGATTGTTTATCACATATTTATCCCCACTGATCATGATCTCTTTTATGTCTTGTGAGTAGTTACCTTAGTTCTTGAGGACATGGGGAAAGTCTTGTTGTTAGTAGTCATATGTTGTTGAAGTAATATGTGTTGTTTGATACTTAAGTTGCGTTGTAATTCTACTAGTGGTGTTGTGTGAGTCGAACACCCAACACTTCGCCTTATTAAGGACCTAGGAGAATACATTGTGTATAAAGAATGCTTATGGTGGGTTGCCGGAGTGACAGAAACCTGAACCCCAGTTCGCACGCTTTTGCATAAGGGAATAATGGATCCTCGATCATATTGCTATGGTTAGGCTTTTGCCTTAAATTCTATCTTGTATTTGCGGATGCTTGCAAGGTGTTTAATCATAAGAGTGCATTCATCTTAGTCTAGAGAGTGCACTAGCATAGATCCACCCACCAACACTTATCAACACATAACATAGTATCGATACGGAATATGGCGAAAGCACATGACTACCTCACCCGTGTGTCCTCAAGAATGCTTTAGTCTTTATAAGTTCAGTTGCTAGGCCTCTCCTTTGCTAAGAAAGGATTGGGCCACTTGTTACTCTTAGTATCTTTTTCATTACTTGCCTTTACATTCCTGTTGCTTATATCGAGAAAAACCCCTAAAAGTTATCTTTCAGTGCTTGCAGTAATTTCTTGCTCAGAATCGCTTATCAATACCTTCTGCTCCTCGTTGGGTTCGACACTCTTACTTATCGAAAACGCTGCAACAGATCCCTTACGGTTGAGGGTCATCAGCACATCGACCAACTCGTCGTTCACGAAGTGCAGGAGAGTGCACGGATTGTCGATGGCGCCATGCGAAAACATGTAGGGCGTCATGGATGCCCAGTCAAAGGCAAGGAGATGAAGTCCTCGACCGAGAGGCTTAATTAGTTACCGTGATGATGGCGTCAAGCTCGGCTAATGTCAAGGCACAGCCAACGATGGGCGTGCAATTTACGGAGGGGCCGCTTGCTCAAGAGGTGCCGCCCGGCGTACACCCGGGTGCATTAAGCTCCAATGCATGTGCCGGCGTCGGAGACACCAATGCCGCCTCCGCCAGAGACACCAATGGCCCCGCCTGCGCGTTCTGTGAGTTGCTGGCCGTGAAGCTGGGAATCGGGGAAGGCCCCTGTTGGCCGCCCGCAATCCACGTCGTCAGCCCATGAATCAAGGTAGGCATAATGCCGGTGAGCGTCGATCCCAGTTGTTGTTGCACTTGCTCTTGGACAATCTTCGTAATCCGCGGCACTTGTGCCTTGAGTTCTTGAACCTCGCGCAACTGGCTTTCCGAGATGGTCTTTTACTCCTTTCGCCCACCAGCGTTATAGTATGACGACCATTTTGTGGACAAGCCTTTGCCGGCCACATGACCTACTAACGACGGCTTACTGAGCTTATCCTTTTTTTCATTACATTTGACGCCCTATTTAGAGTGGTGTCCCAAGGGGTGCTCTGAGTCGACCATGCGCTACTGCTTTCAGTCGCCTGCGGAAGGAATGTGAATTATTTAGAAATTTGGCTTAATTAATTAGAATGCAACCATATGGATCTAATTACGCGGGGGTGTATTCCTTACTAGAACAACCTCAAGGGCCCCGGTCTTCGGATCCATGGTAAGCTCCTTTGTTACCGGGTCCTCCTTGTACCGGGCCCTGACATAGTTCCTGGTCTGCTTTTCACGGTATTTATCAAAGAGGGGCGGTAGGCCTTGCTCGGCACGCTCTGGGTCCTCCTTGTCCCATATAGGCTCCGCCACTCTATAACCGCCAGGACCGAGTGTGTGTTCCCCTAAGTCCAACTCCCACATTTCTTTCCCCCAATGACTTGATTCGGAGGTTGCGCTGCTCTCGCACTTGATCTTGAACTCCTTGTAGTCATCTTCTCTGATCGTAGGATTTTTCGCCTTGATCTTCTCATAACTAAAACCTTTGTCAATCATTCTCTTCACCGAGCTTCTCCAAGTAGGCAGGGCCGTGCTCATCCTCGTTAGGGCGGCATTGTTCACTTTATTCCCTGTGGGGCGTGTGTTTTCAAATTCAGCGGGGAACTTGTATCGTTCGTGCAGCTTCGTGAAGAGGAGGTTGCGCAAATTCCCTCGGTCCTTATGCCTTAGGTTCTCGGTGTTGATCGAGATGGTGCTCTGGAGAATGCATCCGAGCTAAACCGATTACCCCTTGACTATTTCTTTGGGAGCCGTTGGATGCCCGTCGGAGTTCACTTCAGTAAATTCCTCCTTGACGGTGCAGAGCACGGTTGGGCGCCGGTCCTTCCGTTGCCTCTTCGGTTGGCTGCCATCTGTGTGTGCGCTGACATCATCAGTGGTGGCATCCTCGGCGGCACCATCAATGGTGTCATCCCCGACGGCACCATCAGTGGTGTCATCCTCGGCGGCACCATCAGTGGTGTCAGGATCGGTGTCTTTCGCGGCATCCTCATAGCAGTGAGGTTGTTCCTCCATCTCTTGGGACAGCTCCCAGAATGCCTTCCCGCCCGAACAGCCGGCCTCATTGTTGTGGGCCATGTTTCTCTCTAAATACGAAAAAAGTTTGGTCAAAAAGTTGGTTATTGTCAAGGAACAAGATCATGGTCTCATCATTTAGGGTTTGTCGACACCGAGGCATCCTAGAAGCTAAGCTTTTATCATTTAGGGTTTGTCAACGCCGAGGCACCCTAAAAGCCTAAGCTTTCATCATTTAGGTTTTTATCGACACCCAGGCACCCTAAAAGCCAAGGTTTTATAATTTATGGTTTGTCGACGCTGAGGCCCATGCATAACACAAGAGGGAGTTGATCCTACTTAATTAAGTACTAAGATACCCCGGCTCATGCATTAGTCGCAAGTACCCCATATGTCCGATTTTTAGCAAAGTCATGCTAAAACTCACGGAAAATTTCAGAATGACCTTTGCTGAAAATAGGACATATGGAGTACCCGAATTTGCCGGAACGGAAGTTAATCAACATTCGGGCAAACTCAAGGGCCTCTTGGGGTACCTGCAAAATAATTATCCCCGCGTAATGAAGTCGCCAATGGTTCATTTCAGAAGATCACAAGTAGCATCATCACAAGTACAACATCATCACAAGTACAACAACAGCAGTAGTGAATACTGGCATAACAGCAGCAGCAACAGTTAAGAAAAAGTTGGAGAAGCTTGTAAAACTATACTTTGAAGTTCAAATGGTGAGTAGCTTAGCATGTGATTACATCAGAAGTGAATACTTTGAAGTACAGCAGCAGCAGCAGTGAATAGTTTGAAGTACATCAGCAGCAGCAGTGAATACAGGCATAACTTCAGCAGTAAAAGACACATCGAGTATCATGCAGTGTAGCCACTTAAGCATCTCAACAACTTAGTGATAAGTGACAACATGTAGAGTAGAGGACCATCATGTTTTCTTGACAAGAAGCAAAGTTTGCCTGTGAGTGTGACAAATTCCTGTTTGAAAGATAAGCCCTATATATGGGGGTAGCTACTAGCTAATTGCATAAAGGTGTGGCTTTGATGCGACTAGACGCATAATTTCAATCTTTGTAGATAAGTTTCAAGCATTCATGCCACGGAGAAACGAGGAGTTCTAATTACATGTCTTGCTCAATCATATGAATATATTATGAGCTAATAACATGAAAATGTCTTTTGACTAATCTTTCTATGATTGATGCAATTATTTGCATTCCAGAACGTGTTGGAGCTGACGTTGTTGAGTGTGCATGCCTCATCGGACTCCCCAAGTTTAAGGTACGCAAGGTGAAACAACCCTATAGCTAAAAAGTTGCTACTACAAGTATTGCACTATGTGACTAGGACAAATATCAATGAGAAACGATGAACAAAATAAGCACTCAGCTACCATGTTATCTAGAAGAATCATAATTTTAAAACCCTTGTACGATATCTCTATTTTTACTTACATACGTGATACATCAAGTTAGGCTTATCTCTTTGAACACACTTGTTGTAAAACTGAACATATCAGGGACTGTGAGAAAAAGTGAAAGCTTGCGTATGTAAAATAGTATACCACCAGTAGAACACACTACATGCATATTTTCTCATTAATAATGGAAACATTTCATTAATTTTAGCATCGCTTCAAGAATATACACATCAATCAAACTTTTTATTACACTGAACACGCGGACGGAGGAGAGAGGGGGCAGGGTCGCGACTACGCGGCGAGGTAGCACGGGAACGTCGACGGCGGCAGAGGCGAGGGGCTCGTCCGGGGGGTGGGGAGGCGTCGGTGGCGAGGCCGCGACAGCGCTAGGGCACGGCGATGGGCGAGAGGACATCGAGGGCGCGGGTGCGGGCAGGGGGGACGGCGAGGGAGGCGGCACTCGGCTCGGGGAGGGGGCGTTGGTGGCGGTGGTGGTCGGGTGCGGCGGGGGTAGCGATCACGGCAGGCGCAGTGGGTCGGGGCAGCGGCGGCGGCGGCGCGGTGGAGAAGAGTATGCGAGGGGGATCGATCGAACTGAATCTGGTGAGGGAGGGATGAGGGAGGGACGAGGGAGGACTAGCTATAGGGGGGAAGAATACTAAAGGCGTACCCCCTGGCGGTGCGCCATTAGAATGTTTTTTTATAGCAATGGCGCACCAGCGGGACGGTGCGCCATAAGTAATCTTTTTTTTAGATAGCAATGGCGCACCAGCCAGCGGTGCGCCATAAGTAATTATTTATTATTATTATTTTTTGTTGCATCTAATAGTTTTTTAGAAAATGAATATGAATATGAAACAGTAATAAATTTTTATAAAAATAGTAATAATTTTTTTTAAATATCATCAGATTTTTTATTTGAAAATATTTATGAATATAAAAAAATATCATCAAATTTGTTATTTGAAAATACCATCAAATATGTTATTTGAAAATATAATCAAATTTGTTTTTTGAAAATATAATCAATTTTTTTGGATTTTTAGTTGCATTCATTTGTGACGGTGGAGCGGGGGAGGGTGCGGGGGTCGTCGGCAATGGTGGAGCGGGGGAGGGTGCGGGGGGTGCTCGACGGCAAGGGGGATCTGGCAAGGGGGTTCTGGCGAGGGGGGATAGCGATCAAGATGGAGGGGGATCGAGATCGAGTGTCCTCGTGAATATTCAATATTTTTTCATGAATTCAAAAAGTGCCCATGAAATTTAAAAATATTCATGATAGTTCAAAAAGTGCCCTTGAAATACAATCAAGAAATGAAGACTACAATTTAAACACAATTGATCTTAGCTAGCTAGCTATCTATTCACAATCTTCTTGCCCTTCTTTTTCGCAAATGGAGTTCTTCTGTGGAACGGACGTCCTTTAGGTAGGGTGGTCCTGCTTCTTCTTGTGGTGTATGCTGCTACTTCATCGTCATCGTCATGTTCCATCTTCGGGTCGCCGTACTTGTCGAAGTCTTGCTCATTGGCGACTCCATCCATTCCGATGATCTTTCTTTTGCCTCTCCTCACGACAACACAACTGGGCTTTGACGGGTCGCTAATGAAGAAGCATTGGTCCACTTGGGAAGCCAGTACCCATGGCTCATTTATCGCGGTGATGTTTGCACCCGCCGTCTTGGATTTGGCTTCGGGTATAACCATGGTGGTGAAATATCGGTGCTCTTTTAGGACGCTCTTGGCCCATCTAACACGGAACATCGGGACCTTCTCTCTAGCGTAGCCCAGCTCCTAGATCTCCTCGATCCTTCCGTAGTATATGTCCTTGTCGTTACCGGTGTAGGATTCCATCGTTACCCTGGAGTTCTGATAACCATCGCTCTTCATGTCCTTGTCCTCGGTGTCGAATGTGTAGCCGTTGATATCGTACGCCTCATAGGTCATCAGGTTGTGCTCGGCGCCCTGTGACAAGGCGGATATGAGTTGTTCTTCCGTGGAACAATCCTCATGTAAAGGGTACGACAGAATCTTCTGCTTGAACCAACGCGTGAAACATGAGTTGTGCTCTTTGAATATATCTCCGTCCGTCCTCTGTTGACCTCGGTCATTGTACGTCTTCTCAATAAAGGTTTTGAGCTCTACCACCCAAGGATCGACCATGTCTATGTGTTGTAGCGCGACTAGGTTTGCTCTTTCAAAGTCGGTGAGTCGACCCTCGAAGTCGACATGCATTTCGCGGCGACCCTCACGGTGACCTGATCCAGCAAGCCTGCCGAGGTGCCTGTTGACGGGCAGACCAACGGGGTTCTCGATGCCTAGATAATTCGTGCAGTAGGAGATGCACTCTTCGGTCAGAAAGCCCGTGGCTATGCTTCCCTCTGGACGTGACATGGTGCGAATGTATCCTTTGATGACACCATTCATCCTTTCGAACGGCATCATGTTGTGCAGGAACGTCGGCCCGAGTTGGATGATATCCTCCACGATATGGACCAGCAGATGCACCATAACGTCGAAGAATGCAGGCGGGAAGTACATCTCAAGGTCGCATAGTATCACCACGATCTCTTCCTGTAGCCTTCTCAGTTGCCTCACGCCAACTGACTTCCGAGAGATGATGTCGAAAAAGTTGCATAGGCCAAATAGCATTTCATGGACGTGCGCCTCCATGATCCCACAGATAGCAACTGGAAGTATCTGCGTCATCAGCACGTGACAGTCATGAGACTTCATCCCGCTGAAGTTCTGCTTCGCTGGGTCTAGGTATCTGCTTATCTTCCCCGCGTAATCGTAAGGAAGTTTTACTCCTACGAGGGAGGTGAAAAACTGCTCGATCTCCCCCTGACTTAGAGTGAAGCACGCGGGAGGGTAGTCATTTCCGGTCTTCTTGGCCTTTTTGCCTTTGCGATGACTTTCCGTGTCCTGCTTCGCCTCATCATCATCATCATCATCATCATCATCCTCAGCATCATCATTAGCGTGAAGCTCTTGCCTGATGCCCATTGATTTCAAGTCTGCCCTTGCTTTCGGCCCATCTTTGGTCCTCTCTGGCATGTTGAGCAGGGTACCAAGTAGACTCTCGCACACATTCTTCGTGATATGCATGACATCAAGGCTGTGAGGCACATGGTGGATCTTCCAGTACGGCAAGTCCTAGAAAACAGACCTCGTTTTCCATACCTTCAGTAGCGGCTCTGGCACCTTTCACTTCTTTCCCGGCGGTGGGCACTCTTTCCTGGCTCTGGCGCCTTTCACTTCTTTCCCGGCTCTGGAGCCTTTTGCTTCTTTCCCGGTAGTGGGCAATCTTTCCAATTTTTCAATAGCTCGTCTATTTCCTCGCCGCTCCTCGTCCGCGGGCGTCTTCGGGGTTCGGTTTCACCATCGAACAGATCCTTGCGTTTCTTCCAAGGGTCATCGTCGCGAAGCCACCTTCGATGTCCCATGAACACGGTTTTTGAAGACCCGGGATCTCTATCTAGCTGGCGATACGTTGTGTCATCCATGCACCTGACGCATCCAGAAAATCCGTGGACCACCTGCCCCGCGAGATATCCGTAACCGAGATAGTCATGCACCGTCGTGAGCAGTGCGGCTCTCATAGGGAAATATTGTTTCTCTGCGGCGTCCCACGTATTGGCTGCCATTTTCCACAGCGTGTCTAGCTCCACTTTCAGCAGCCCCAGATACAGATTTATGTTGTTCCCTGGTTGTTTCGGCCCTTCAATTAGCATACTCATGTGAATGTACTTCCTCTTCATGCACAACCAGGGGGAAGGTTGTACATCCACACAAACACAGGCCAGGTGCTATGTGTGCTTCTCTGGCTTCCAAACGGATTGACTCCATCGGTGCTCGCGCCTAGCACGATGTTCTTTGGATCGTTCCCAAATTCTAGGTCTTCAAAGTTCAACGCTTGCCACGGGCTCGCATCCTTAGGGTGACTCAACATCTTGTATTTTTTATTTATCTCCGGATCATTTCCGTCATCTTCTCGCTTCTTCTCCTCCCTATCCGCGTGCCAACGCATGAGCTTTGCTACCTTAGGGTCCACGAAATACCGATGCAGACGAGGAGTGATCGGAAAGTACCACACCACTTTTCGAGGAGCTTTCTTCCGCTTCTTGTATCGAGTGACGCCGCACACCGTACATATGGTAGACTCCGCGTGCTCGTCCCGATAAATGATGCAATTGTTCATGCACACATGGTATTTCACGTGCGGTAAATCCAGAGGACACACGCTTTTCTTCGCCTCCTCGAAACAGGCCGGGCACTTGTTCCCCTTGGGAAGACGTTCGTGCCAGAATGACATGTTCTCGTCAAAGCATGCGTCGGTCATTTTGTGTTTTACCTTCATCTCCAGAGCCATGACCATTACTTTCAGGCGTGTATCCTTGTGCCTGCATCCTTCATACAATGGAGTAACCGCGTCTATCTCCAGTTGATACAGCTTGGCTTTCTCTCGGGCGGCAGCTCTTGCGTTATTCGTCTGCTTGAGAAGCAGCTCTTGAATATGAGGGTCCTGCACCCAGCCTCCATCGTCGTCTGCTCCGGCATCTTCAGCTAGATCATGATCATGCCCTTCGTCTTGACCTTCCTCATCATCATGTCGGGCATCTTCTACATGATGACTGTGTACAGCATCACCGTCGTGATCAGTTCCTGGAGATTCTTCGTCTTCTCGCCCGCACTCGCCGCGGTGGTTGTCTTGCTGCCCTTCCTCATTTCTTGCCCGGCCATGGACGACTTCATATTCATCTTCATCACCTTGCCACCGATAGCCAACCACGAAACCACGCAAGAGCAAGTGGTCCCGCACCTGCCCGGAATCCGGGTCCGCAATAAGGCTCTTGAGCTTGCATCTTTGACACGGACATCTTATCTCCATCTCGTTCTTTTGAAGCATCTCGGCCTTCGCGGAGCTCAAAAACCTATTCCTGATGCCTTCGGTCATCGTGCAGACCATGGTCGCCTGCGGGGTAGAGCAAAATGATATTTTAGAACAAAGAAAAAATTTGGCATGACTTTCCCTAAAAATAGGACCAAAAAGAATGCATTGTGCCAAAATTCTCTCCGAAACAGAAATGAATCAACATTTCGGCAAAATATTGGCAACTATCGCATTTCAAATACCGGTACCTGCAAACACAAACATATATGCAACACCACAAACATATGCAACACCACAAACATACATAGATCTAGCTAGGCCATAAAAAGTGCATGTGCATGGTTGTTGGAGCTCGAGGGAGAAAAAATGTAGATCAACAACATAAAGATAGCTTTCCCCCCTTACTTACCTATCAAAAAAGGTAATTTAACCACTTAATTTTGATGAATCTATGGTGCAAATAAGGTGAGGAGGAGGAGGCAGCCGACACAAGCTTGGAGGAGGAGGTGGAGAGAATGAAGTGGGGAAAGTGAGTGTGTAGGTGTGGCTGTCCAAAATATCTAGTTGGTCCCAGGTTACTAATGGTGCACCACTCACAAATGCGCCATTAGTAACCAGGGTTACTAATGGCGCACAAGCTTGAGGTGCGCCATTAGTAGTTTTGCCAAAAAAAAATATAGTACTAGCGCACTAAGTTGGAGGTGCGCCATTACTAGTTAAACTAGTAATGGCGCACTGTGCCACGGTGCGCCATTAGTATTTCTGGAAAAAAACATTTGTTACTAATGGCGCACCGAGGGTCTGGTGCGCCATTAGTGTCTACCACTCTAATGGCGCACCAACACATGGTGCGCCATTACTATATAGTAGTGGCGCACCATGTGTCTGGTGCGCCATTAGAGGCCATATCATCTATAGCCCTTTTCCTAGTAGTGATGGCTGGATGAACAGTAGACGGTGGAGGGCTGGATGAACAGTAGCTCGTGGAGGGGTGGTTGAACAGGAGCCCGTGGACAGGGCTGGTTGAACAGTAGCCGGTGGAGTAGAGCGCGGTGGAGGCTGGATGAACAGGAGCCAGTGGATGAACAATCGCAGGTGGAGGCTGGAGGAGGTCGACGGTGGATGAACAGTATGTTGGAAATATGCCCTAGAGGCAATAATAAAAGAGTTATTATTATATTTCCTTGTTCATGATAATCATTTATTATCCATGGTATAATTGTATTGACTGGAAACTCAAATACATGTGTGGATGAATAGACAGACTTTGTGTCCCTAGTGAGCCTCTACAGAACTAGCTCGTTGATCAAAGATGACCGCGGTTTCCAGGTCATAGACATGAGTTGTCATTTGATAACGGGATCACATCATTAGGAGAATGATGTGATGGACAAGACCCAAACGTTAAACATAGCTTTTGATCGTGTCAGTTATCGCTATAGTTTTCTGCATGTCAAGTATAAGTTCCTATGACCATGAGGTCATGTAACTCACTGACACCGTAGGAGTGATTTGTGTGTGCCAAACGTCACAACGTAACTGGGTGACTATAAAGGTACTCTACAGGTATCTCCGAGGGTGTCTGTTGAGTTGACATGGATCGAGACTGGGATTTGTCACTCCGTGTGACGGAGAGGTATCTCCGGGCCCACTCGGTAATACGTCATCTCAATGAGCTCAAAGTGACTAAGTAGTTGGTCACGGGATTATGTATTACGGTAACGAGTAAAGAGACTTGCCGGTAACGAGATTGAACTAGGTATAGAGATACCGACGATCGAATCTCGGGCAAGTAACATACCGACGAGACAAAGGGAACTGTATACGGGATTGCCTGAATCCTTGACATCGTGGTTCATCCGATGAGATCATCGAGAAACGTGTGGGAACCAATATGGGTATCCAGATCCCGCTATTGGTTATTGACCTGGGAGTGTCTCGGTCATATCTACATGGTTTCCGAACCCGCAGGGTCTACACACTTAAGGTTCGGTGACGCTAGGGTTGTTAGTGAGAACAGTGCATGGTTACCGAAGGTTGTTCGGAGTCCCGGATGAGGTCCCGGACGTGACGAGGGTCTCCGGAATGGTCCGGGGACGAAGATTGATATATAGGATGAAAGGTTTCGGAGTCCGGAAGTGTTCCGGGGAGCATCGGGAAATCGGCGGATTACCGAAAAGGGTTTCGGGGGTCCCGGAAGTGGTTCTGGGCCTAATGGGCCACAAGGGGGGACACCACAGCCCTCATAGGGCTGTGCGCCCCCCTGGGCCCTCTCCTCATGCGCAAGGGGAGGTGGACCCTCCTAGGGCTGCCGCACCCCCCCTGGCTTGGGGGGCAAGGCACCTAGGGGGGGAAACCCTAGGGCCTGGCCCTTGGCCGCCGCCCCCCTCTGCCCTGGCCGCCGGCCCCCCTAGGGGAAACCCTAGGGCGCCTCCCTCTCCTCCTTCCCCCTATATATAGAGAGGTAGAGGGAGGGCAGCCAACACACGTTTGTGCCTCGGTGCTGCCCTCCCTCTCCCATAACATCTTCATCTCCCGCGGTGCTTAGGCGAAGCCCTGCTGGAATCCTTCTCCACCATCACCACCACGCCGTCGTGCTGCCGGTCTCTCCATCAACCTCTCCTCCACCCCTTGCTGGATCAAGAAGGAGGAGACGTCCCCGAGCCGTACGTGTGAAGAACGCGGAGGCACCGTTGCTTCGGTGCTAGGATCTTCGGCGATCTGAATCGCGGCGAGTACGACTCCATCAACCGCGTTCTTAACGCTTCCGCTTAGCGATCTACAAGGGTATGTGGATCCTACTCTCCCCTCGTAGTTGCATCTACTAGATTGATCTTGGTGAACGTAGAGAAAAATTTTTGTTTTCCATGCAACGTTCCCCAACAGTGGTATCAGAGCCAGGTTCTTGCGTAGATGCTTTCTCGAGTAGAACACAAAAGGGTTTGTGGCGTTGATGTTTAAATTGCTGCCCTCCTTAGTCTTTCTTGATTCAGCGGTATTATGGGATGAAGCGGCCCGGACCAACTTTACATGTCCACGTACATGAGACCGGTTCCATCGACAGACATGTGACTTTTGTTGCATAAGATGGCTGGCGGGTGTCTGTCTCTCCTATCTTAGTTGAATCGGAATAGAACAAGGCGGTCCTTGTAGAAGGTTAAATAGCAACTTGAATATCACCGTTGTGGTTTTGCGTAGGTAAGAAGCGTTCTTGCTAGATACCCATAGCAGCCACGTAAAACATGCAACAACAAATTAGAGGACGTCTAACTTGTTTTTGCAGGGTATGTATGTGATATGATATGGCCAATGACATGATGAGATATATTTGATGTATGAGATGATCATGTTGTAATAGTTAATATCGACTTGCATGTCGATGCATACGGCAACCGGCATGAGCCATAGGGTTGTCTTTATTTTTTGTATGACCTGCGTGTCAATCATTAAGCGCTTTGTAATGCTTTACTTTATCGCTAAACGGTAGCAATAGTAGTAAGAGCATGGTGGGCGCCGACAACCCCGATGGCGACACGATGATGGAGATCATGATGATGGAGATCATGGTGTGGCGCCGGTGACGATGGAGATCATGCCAGTGCTTTGGAGATGGAGATCAAAAGCACGAGTTGATGGCCATATCATGTCACTTATGATTTGCATGTGATGTTAATCCTTTTATGCATCTTATTTTGCTTAGGACGACGGTAGCATTATAAGATGATCCTTCACTAAAATTTCAAGATAAAAATGTGTTCCCCCCGAGTGTGCGCCGTTGCGAAGGTTCGTCGTTTCGAAGCACCACGTGATGATCGGGTGTGATAGACTCTACGTTCGCATACAACGGGTGCAAGCCAGTTTTGCACATGCAGAACACTCGGGTTAGACTTGACGAGCCTAGCATGTACAGACATGGCCTCGGAACACGGAGGACCGAAAGGTCGAGCATGAGTCATATAGTAGATATGATCAACATGTTGATGTTCACCATTGACACCACCTCATCTCACGTGATGATCGGACTTGGGTTGGTGAATTTGGATCATGTCACGCTCGAATGACCGGAGGGATGTCAATTTGAGTGGGAGTTATAAATAATTTGATTAGGTAATAACTCACTTATCATGAACAATAGTCTAAAATGTCTTTGCAAATTTTTGTTGTAGATGGCTCGCGCAGTAGCTCCCCTGAATTTTAATGCGTTCCTAGAGAAAGCTAAACTGAAAGATGATGGGAGCAACTTTGTGGACTAGCTCCGCAATCTGAGGATCATCCTCACAGCTGCCCAAAAGGTTTATGTCCTAAATGCACCGCTAGGTGACATCCCCGCTCCTACAGCCCCTGCAGACGTTTTGAACGTCTGGCAGACGCGTTCGGATGACTATTCGATAGTGCAGTGTGCCATGTTGTACGGCTTGGAAGGAGGACTTCAAAGGCGTTTTGAACGTCATGGTGCATATGAGATGTACCAGGAGTTGAAGTTCATCTTTGAAAAGAATGCTAAGATCGAGAGGTATGAGACCACCGATAAATTCTTTGCTTGCAAGATGGAGGAGAATTCGTCTGTCAGTGAGCACTTACTGAAGATGTCTGGGTACTATACCCGCATAGCTGATCTGGGACTTGTGTTCCCGGATGAGGCTATCATTGACAGAATTCTCCAGTCACTCCCTCCAAGCTACAAGAGCTTCGTGCAGCAGTATAACATGCAAGGGATGAACAAGACCATCGCCGAGCTGTTTTCGATGCTGAAAGTCGCTGAGGCAGACATCCAGAAGGAGTATCAAGTGTTGATGGTCAATAAAACCACCAGTTTCAAGAAGAATGGCAAGGGCAAGAAGGGTAACTCTAAGAAGGGTGGCAAAGCAGTTGCTAATCCAGTGAAGAAAGCCAAGGCTGGGCCCAAGCCAGAGACTGAGTGTTTCTATTGCAAGGGGAACGGCCACTGGAAGCGGAACTGCCCCAAGTATCTGGCGGACAAGAAGGGGGCCAACAACAACAAAGGTATATGTGATATACATGTTATTGATGTGTACCTTACCAACTCTCGTTGTAGTGCCTGGGTATTTGATACCGGTTCGGTTGCTCACATTTGCAACTCTAAACAGGAACTGCGGAATAAACGGAGGCTGGCGAAGGACGAAGTGACGATGCGCGTGGGAAATGGTTCCAAGGTTGATGTGATCGCCGTCGGCACGCTCGCTCTTCGATTACCATCGGGATTAGTTATGAACCTGAATAATTGTTATTTAGTGCCTGCGTTAAGCATGAACATTATATCTGGATCTTGTTTATTGCGAGACGGTTACTCATTTAAATCGGAGAATAAAGGTTGTTCTATTTATATGGGTAATATCTTTTATGGTCATGCACCCGAAGTTAGGGGTTTATTCTTATTGAATCTCGATAGTGATGATACACATGTTCATAACATTGATGCCAAAAGATGTAGAGTAGATAATGATAATACCACTTTCTTGTGGCACTGCCGTCTGGGTCATATCGGCGTAAAATGCATGAGGAAGCTCCATGCTGATGGACTTTTGGAGTCTCTTGATTTTGAATCACTTGACACGTGCGAGCCGTGCCTCATGGGCAAGATGACAAGGACCCCGTTTTCAGGGACAATGGAACGGGCAAGTGACTTATTGGAAATCATACATACTGATGTGTGCGGTCCGATGAGTGTAACGGCGCGCGGTGGATATCGTTATTTTCTCACCTTCACTGACGACTTAAGTAGATATGGGTATATTTACTTAATGAAGCATAAGTCTGAAACTTTTGAAAAGTTCAAACAATTTCAGAGTGAAGTTGAAAATCATCGTAACAAGAAGATCAAGTTCCTACGATCTGATCGAGGGGGAGAATATCTGAGTTATGAGTTTGGTGATCACTTAAGAAAATGTGGAATTGTTTCACAGTTGACGCCACCTGGAACACCACAGCGTAATGGTGTGTCCGAACGTCGTAATCGAACCCTATTAGATATGGTACGTTCTATGATGTCTCTTGCCGATTTGCCACTATCGTTTTGGGGGTATGCGTTAGAGACAGCTGCATTCACTTTAAATAGGGCTCCATCTTAGTCCGTTGAGACAACACCGTACGAACTGTGGTTTGGTAAGAAACCTAAGTTGTCTTTTCTCAAGGTTTGGGGTTGCGATGCTTATGTCAAAAGGCTTCAGCCAGAAAAGCTCGAACCCAAAGCGGACAAATGTGTCTTCATAGGATACCCAAAAGAAACAGTTGGGTACACCTTCTATCTCAGATCCGAGGGCAAAGTGTTTGTCGCTAAGAACGGGTCCTTTCTCGAGAAAGAGTTTCTCTCGAAAGAATTGAGTGGGAGGAAGGTAGAACTTGATGAGGTTGTTGAACCTCTGCTTCAACCAGAGAGTAGCGCAGCGCAGAAAGATGTTTTTGTGGAGCCTGCAGAGGTTGAAGAGGAAGCCAATGATGATGATCAAGGAGCTTCTGATCAAGTTACTACCGAACCTCGTAGGTCGACAAGGGTACGCACTGCACCTGAGTGGTATGGTAACCCTGTCTTGGAGGTCATGTTGTTAGACAACGGTGAACCTACGAGCTATGGAGAAGCGATGGTGGGCCCGGATTCCGACAAATGGTTAGAGGCCATGAAATCCGAGATAGGATCCATGTATGAAAACAAAGTATGGACTTTGGAAGTATTACCTGAAGGGCGGAAGGCCATTCAGAATAAATGGATTTTTAAGAGGAAGACGGACGCTGACGGTAATGTCACCGTGTATAAAGCTCGACTTGTGGCAAAGGGTTTTTCACAAGTTCAAGGGATTGACTACGATGAGACTTTCTCACCCGTAGCGATGCTTAAATCCGTCCGAATCATGTTAGCAATAGCTGCATATTTCGATTATGAAATTTGGCAGATGGATGTCAAAACAGCGTTCCTTAACGGTTTTCTTAAGGAAGAGTTGTATATGATGCAACCGGAAGGTTTTGTCGATCCAGAGAATGCTGACAAAGTATGCAGGCTCCAGCGTTCCATTTATGGGCTGGTGCAAGCATCTCGGAGTTGGAATCTTCGCTTTGATGAGGTGATCAAAGCGTTTGGGTTTGTACAAGTTTACAATGAAGTTTGTATTTACAAGAAAGTGAGTGGGAGCTCTATAGCGTTTCTAATATTATATGTGGATGACATATTGCTGATTGGAAACAATATAGAATTTTTGGATAGCGTGAAGGGGTATTTGAACAAGAGTTTTTCGATGAAGGATCTCGGTGAAGCTGCTTTCATATTGGGCATCAAGATCTATAGAGATAGATCAAGACGCTTGATAGGACTTTCACAAAGTACATACCTTGATAAAGTTTTGAAGAAGTTCAAAATGGATCAATCCAAGAAGGGGTTCTTGCCGGTATTGCAAGGTACAAAGTTGAGTAAGACTCAATGCCCAGTGACTGCAGAAGATAGAGAAAAGATGAGTGTCGTCCCCTATGCTTCAGCCATAGGCTCTATCATGTATGCAATACTATGCACAAGACCAGATGTCAGCCTTGCCATAAGTATGGCCGGAAGGTTTCAAAGTAATCCTGGTAAGGATCACTGGACAGCGGTCAAGAATATCCTAAAGTACCTGAAAAGGACTAAGGAGATGTTTCTCGTTTATGGAGGTGATCAAGAGCTCGTCGTAAAGGGTTACGTCGATGCAAGCTTTGACACTGATCCGGATGACTCTAAGTCTCAAACCGGATACGTATATATTCTCAACGGGGGAGCGGTAAGCTGGTGCAGTTCCAAGCAGAGCGTGGTAGCTGATTCTACATGTGAAGCGGAGTATATAGCTGCCTCGGAGGCGGCAAAGGAAGGTGTCTGGATGAAGGAGTTCATGACAGATCTTGGAGTTGTGCCTAGTGCACTGAACCCAATGACTCTGTTCTGTGACAACACTGGTGCCATTGCTCTAGCCAAGGAACCAAGGTTTCACAAGAGGACCAGACACATAAAGCGACGCTTCAATTCCATCCGCGATTCAGTCAAGGAGGAGGACATAAACATTTGCAAAGTACACACGGATTTGAATGTTGCAGATCCGTTGACTAAGCCTCTTCCACGGGCTAAGCACGATCAACACCAAGACTCTATGGGTGTTAGATTCATTACCTTGTAATGCTAGATTATTGACTCTAGTGCAAGTGGGAGACTGTTGGAAATATGCCCTAGAGGCAATAATAAAAGAGTTATTATTATATTTCCTTGTTCATGATAATCGTTTATTATCCATGCTATAATTGTATTGACTGGAAACTCAAATACATGTGTGGATGAATAGACAGACTTTGTGTCCCTAGTGAGCTTCTACAGAACTAGCTCGTTGATCAAAGATGACCGCGGTTTCCAGGTCATAGACATGAGTTGTCATTTGATAACGGGATCACATCATTAGGAGAATAATGTGATGGACAAGACCCAAACGTTAAACATAGCTTTTGATCGTGTCAGTTATCGCTATAGTTTTCTGCATGTCAAGTATAAGTTCCTATGACCATGAGGTCATGTAACTCACTGACACCGTAGGAGTGCTTTGTGTGTGCCAAACGTCACAACGTAACTGGGTGACTATAAAGGTACTCTACAGGTATCTCCGAGGGTGTCTGTTGAGTTGACATGGATCGAGACTGGGATTTGTCACTCCGTGTGACGGAGAGGTATCTCCGGGCCCACTCGGTAATACGTCATCTCAATGAGCTCAAAGTGACTAAGTAGTTGGTCACGGGATTATGTATTACGGTAACGAGTAAAGAGACTTGCCGGTAACGAGATTGAACTAGGTATAGAGATACCGACGATCGAATCTCGGGCAAGTAACATACCGACGAGACAAAGGGAACTGTATACGGGATTGCCTAAATCCTTGACATCGTGGTTCATCCGATGAGATCATCGAGAAACGTGTGGGAACCAATATGGGTATCCAGATCCCGCTATTGGTTATTGACCTGGGAGTGTCTCGGTCATGTCTACATGGTTTCCGAACCCGCAGGGTCTACACACTTAAGGTTCGGTGACGCTAGGGTTGTTAGTGAGAACAGTGCATGGTTACCGAAGGTTGTTCGGAGTCCCGGATGAGGTCCCGGACGTGACGAGGGTCTCCGGAATGGTCCGGGGACGAAGATTGATATATAGGATGAAAGGTTTCGGAGTCCGGAAGTGTTCCGGGGAGCATCGGGAAATCGGCGGATTACCGAAAAGGGTTTCGGGGGTCCCGGAAGTGGTTCTGGGCCTAATGGGCCACAAGGGGGGACACCACAGCCCTCATAGGGCTGTGCGCCCCCCTGGGCCCTCTCCTCATGCGCAAGGGGAGGTGGACCCTCCTAGGGCTGCCGCACCCCCCTGGCTTGGGGGGCAAGGCACCTAGGGGGGGAAACCCTAGGGCCTGGCCCTTGGCCGCCGCCCCCCTCTGCCCTAGCCGCCGGCCCCCCTAGGGGAAACCCTAGGGCGCCCCCCTCTCCTCCTTCCCCCTATATATAGAGAGGTAGAGGGAGGGCAGCCAACACACGTTTGTGCCTCGGTGCTACCCTCCCTCTCCCATAACATCTTCATCTCCCGCGGTGCTTAGGCGAAGCCCTGCTGGAATCCTTCTCCACCATCACCACCACGCCGTCGTGCTGCCGGTCTCTCCATCAACCTCTCCTCCACCCCTTGCTGGATCAAGAAGGAGGAGACGTCCCCGAGCCGTACGTGTGAAGAACGCGGAGGCACCGTTGCTTCGGTGCTAGGATCTTCGGCGATCTGAATCGCGGCGAGTACGACTCCATCAACCGCGTTCTTAACGCTTCCGCTTAGCGATCTACAAGGGTATGTGGATCCTACTCTCCCCTCGTAGTTGCATCTACTAGATTGATCTTGGTGAACGTAGAGAAAATTTTTTGTTTTCCATGCAACGTTCCCCAACACAGTAGCCCGTGGAAGCTGGCGGGTGTCGACGGTGGAGATGAACAATATCCCGTGGAGTCCTGTTTTGCGGTACGCCACGCCCCTCCCGATAAACAGGACCCCCGTTTCGATCGTAGCGCTCCAACACAAGTCTGTTTCCTCCGTTTTGCGGTACGCCACACCCCTCCCGATCAACAGGACCCCCATTTCGACCGTAGGAGGTCCGTTTCCTCTGTTTTGCGGTACGCCAGACCCCTCCCGATGAACAGGATCCCGTTTCCAATGTGGCCGGTCAAACACAAGGCCGTTTCCTCCGTTCTGCGGTACGCTAGTCCTCGCTTCCATCGGATGTTCCGTCCAAGCCTTGCCGATGAACATGACGACGCATTCCATTCCGACCGAGCCGGTTGGCTCCCCATGAACACGACGACGATGTTGTTTCTCCGTTTCGACCAAGCCATGTACACGAGCTCTGGCCGTACGTATATGCGAGTAGGCGTTCGAGACCCTGCCCTTATGTACGTACGTGGTTGTATTTTCTTTCCTGCACACTGGCCGTTGTACGTACGTGTATATGCTACGTGCGCGCCTCTACTACAACACCTGCGCGCCTCTACCTCGACCAGTATGTACGTACACGTTCGCGACCAGAATGATAACGCTACCTACGCTTCGACCAGGTGGGTCCCGACTGTCATGCACTTCCTTGCGTGCGAAGATGTAGCTGGTGGGTCCCAGCTGTCAGGGGGCGAATCATTTTTTTTGCTCGGACGCACTTCCATGCGTGCGAAGATGTAGCTGGTGGGTCCCAGCAGTCAGGGGGAAAAGTTTTTTTCGCGAAATATGGTGGCCCGTCCGGTGGGTCGCCGCTGTCAGGTGGAGGAATAATTATTCTGCGCGTAATAAGGAGGCACTTCATTGCCGTGGCCATGGACCCAGTTGTCAGCCTCTCCACGTACAGTACTCTTCCGATGGAAGTCGGTCGTTGACCACATTGACCACGCCGCGCCGAGAGCACCAAGGCGATGGACGACGGCGAGGCCTAGGAAGGGGACGACGCGGAGCCAGGGATGACAAGGCAGTGGATGCCCACGCAGAGAGGAGTACTAGGGTTCACTGGTTCGGCTGCAGTGTGAGGCTGCCATCGCCGCAGAATAACAGGGGGTGTGGGCGAGTAGAGGGATGGCCTGCCAGCGGTGGACTAGTATGGGGCGGTGAGGCCTCCGCGGCATCGCAGCCGGCCACAGGAGGCAAGAGCACGAGGCACGACCGGCGCTGGTTTGGGCGGCTGGAGCAAGAAGACCAGAGGTTGAAGAAGCATTACGGTTGTTGGATGGACATCGTACGGTCAATGGAGCTAGAATCATGCATATTGATTAATTTGACAAAGCCCTCCATCCCCGTCAACTTAGTAGGCCCACAAGTCAGCCTCCCACTATACTGGGTCCCAGCTAGCAGGGGGAGTATTCATTTTTTGTGCGTAACAAGGAGGCACTTCCGATGCGACCGAGCTGACCGCGGGGGGAAGGTTTTTTTCGCGAAATACGGTGGCCCGTTCGGTGGCTCCCAGCAGTCAGGGGGAATTTTTTTCCGCCAGATATGGTGGCCCGTCCGGTGGGTCCCTACTGTCAGGTGGAGGAATAATTATTTTCCGCATAATAAGGAGGCACTTCCTTGCGGCTGCCGTGGAGTCAACTGTCAGCCTCTCCATGACAGTACTTTTCAGATGGAAGTCGTTCCTTGACCACGTTGACCAGGCCGCGCCGAGAGCACCAGGGCGGTGGACGACGGCGAGGCCTTGGAAGGGGACGATGCGGAGCCGGGGAAGACGCGGCAATGGATTCCCACGCCGAGAGGAGTACGAGGGTTCACTGGTTCGGCTATGGTGTGAGGCTATCGTCGCCGCAGAATAACAGGGGGTGTGGGTGAGTGGAGCGATGGCATGCCCAGCAGTGGTAGTAGTAGGGGGCGGTGAGGCCTCCGCGGCATCGCAGCCGACCACGGGAGGCAGGAGTACGAGGCACGACCGGCGCTGGTTTGGACGGTTCGAGCAAGAAGACCAGAGGTTGAAAAAGCACTACGGCCGTTGGATGGACATCATACGGTCAATGGAGCTAGAATCATGCATATTGACTAAGTTGACAAAGCCCTCCGTCCCCGTCAACTTAGTAGGTACACAAATCAGCCTCCCACTATACTGGGTCCCAACTAGCAGGGGGGTATTCATTTTTTTCGTGCGTAATAAGGAGGCACTTCTGTTGGGTCCGAGCTGACAGCGGTGGGAACATTTTTTTCGCGAAATACAGTGGCCCGTCTGGTGGGTCCCAGTAGTCAGGGGAAACATTTTTTTCACCAAATACGGTGGCCCGTCCGGTGGGTCCCTGCTGTCAGGTGGAGGAATAATTATTTTCCGTGTAATAAGAAGGCACTTCCTTGCGGCTGTTGTGGACCCAGCTGTCAGCCTCTCCACGAGAATACTCTTCCGATGGAAGTCGTTCCTTGACCACATTGACCATGCCGCGCCGAGAGCACCAGGGCGGTGGACGACGGAGAGGCGTAGGAAGGGGACGACGCAGAGCCAGGGAAGACGCAACAGTGGATGCCCACGCGGAGAGGAGTACGAGGGCTCACTGGTTCGGCTGCGGTGTGAGGCTGCCTTCGCCACAGAATAACGGGGGGTGTGGGTGAGTAGAGGGATTCCCTGGCCAGCGGTGGGAGTAGTAGGGTGCGGTGAGGCCTCCGCGGTATCGTAGCCGACCACAGGAGGCAGGAGCATGAGGCACGACCAGCGCTGGTTTGGGCGGCTCGAGCAAGAAGACCACAGGTTGAAGAAGCACTACGGCCGTTGGATGGACATCGTACGGTCAATGGAGCTAGAATCGTGCATATTGACTAAGTTGACAAAGCACTCCATCCCCGTCAACTTAGTAGGACCACAAGTCAGCCTCCCACTATACTGGGTCCCAGCTAGCAGGGGGAGTATTCATTTTTTTGCGCGCAATAATGAGGCACTTCCGGTGGGTCCGAGCTGACAGCGGGGGGAACGTTTTTTTCGTGAAATATGGTTGCCCGTCCGGTGGGTCCCAACACTCAGGGGGAAACGTTTTTTTCGACAAATACGGTGGCCCGTCCGGTGGGTCCCTGCTGTCAGGTGGAGAAATAATTATTTTCCGCGTAATAAGGAGGCAATTCCTTGCGGCTGCCATGGACCCAGCTGTCAGCCTCTCCATGACAGTACTCTTCCAATGGAAGTCCATCCTTGAACACGTTGACCACGTCGTGCTGAGAGCACAAGGGAGGTGGACGACGGCGAGGCCTAGGAAGGGGACGATGCGGAGCTGGGGAAGACACGGCAGTGGATGCCCACGCGGAGAGGAGTACAAGGGTTCACTGGTTCGGTTGCGATGTGAGGCTGCCGTCGCCGCAGAATAACAGGGGGTGTGGGTGAGTAGAGGGATGCCCTAGCCAGCGTTGGGAGTAATAGTGGGCGGTGAGGCCTGCACGGGAGGCGGGAGCAAGCGGTCCCGCCGGTGCTGGAATTGGCAGCTGGAGCAAGAAGATCTGAGATTGAAGAAACACGACGGCCATTGGATTGACATCCAATGGTTACGTCTGCTAGAATCGTTTGTTGACGTATATAATGACTAAAAAAATCTTGCATACGCGTCAACTTAATATGCCGCTAAGTCAGACCATTCCCTCTTTTTTTTAATAATTTATGTATAGCTCATTGCGACTTCTTATGAAATTTATTGCAGTCCTTTTTTAGGTTGGCCAGGGCCAATTTCGCATATTTCTGTGGGTTCCAAACTATTTTTAATACCGAAATGTCGAGCCAGATTTAAAGTACTTTGAAGATATATTTAAATTAGGTTAATGCCCAGTGAAATAGGAATCTAAAAATGTGAAAAAAATCAGAATTTATAAAGTAATTGCCAATTTGTCATCTGTTTTAATATTTACAACCAATTTCATATTACTTTCAAGATTTGTAGGCGTGTTGAAAGAGTTGCAGCCCATGAGGGCGTAAAAAAAATAAGTAGGCCTAGATTGGGTATTCTTCAAAAAAGTAAACTAAGCTCATTTTACAGTTTGTTAAAAGTACATCCCATTTTCTAGGTAGGACAATGATTAATAATTTCAACCAACCGTTCAAGACATAATTCAATAAAATTTCCGACATTTTGATGGGATCCGAAATATTTTTATCCCGAAATTTCTAGTCAGAATAAATATAAATTTGTATTACATAAATATCTAACGAAACATTGCGCGCGCAACAATTAAAAATTAACATTTTCAAAATCCATAAATAATATTTTATAAAATAATTTCGTGCTTGGTGCATTTTTTATAGTTACTACCCAGTTTTTATAAGTACATCCTATTTATTATTTTTAAAGCCTATTTTCCTGTTAAGGCTAATGCATCCTTTCTAGGAAAGATTTGCAGCCCAGTGGGGCGGAGAATAACAAGTTCACCTTGTCTGGGTATTCCTCAAAAAAACGTATATCTGGGCTAGCCATTTTCATCTTGAAAAAAATTAATATCTGGGCTGGATATCTGTCGTGGGCTAGATGGGCCACAACCCGCCAGTTAATACCCTACTCTCCTCTGAACAACAACGAAAATATCGCCAAGAAAAACTCTGCAGTGCTCACGCCTCAAAAACATAAATACTGCTCGAGCTGCTTGGTCCCAGCTGTCGGCCGCACCTTGTGCAATTCTCTCTATTATATTGACTACATAGGTTGACAATGGTATGGGACCGTGATGTCAGGAAACCAGGAGGAAGCAAAAAAAATAGTTGTATATAGTAAGGAGGCACTTGCGTATGTACGACTATGGCCCTAGTGGGTCCCTACTGTCAACCAGTCAAAATAAAGTCATCTCCTGAATCCTCATGTTCATTGACAATGTTAACAATGCTCGGTGCCACGACGAGCGCAACAACTCGAAGGACGACGGAGAGGGCCTCGCGACACCTACGGATGGTCTGATACAGCGCCTGTTGCTCATTCAAGAAGCCAGGATCATCGAACACCTATGAGCATCTTCGAGAGACTGAGACGGCATGAAACGGTAAGGCCGCACTTGAGAGCTCTGGTTTATTTCACACATGTATTAAGATACAAGTGTAATTTACTCGCCATCGGAAACAACGCGTAAAATACAGGCGTAATGAAACCGAGCGCCCGATGTCTGTAAGTAAAATCGGCAGGTTACGCATGTAATTTGAGAGACTGGTTTATATTTTACTAGTCGAAATCGACCAACCAAGCGCTTCGCCCGAGACCATATACTTTTATTTACAAGCATCAGTTATACAAGCGGTTTTGGTTAGAAAACGACGATCCAATCATGGCCTAGGATGATGAGTTAGTCAGAAGATCATATGGTTTCACATCTAACCTACCCGACTTGTCGTATAGGCTATGAATGAAACATAAGACGATGAACTTCTTAAGCACAGAAATAACAGAAAAGGATGATCTTCCTAACAAGCAAATCACTGGCATTAGATCGACATGCAAAACAATACGAAGCATTACTCTCAGGAGGCACGATGAACAGCTCGTGATGCCGCATGCCACAATATTCCAAGCTCAACTTTGCAATCAAACACAAGGCCTGGCATTATATAGACAATATTCAGAACAAACTCTTAAAATATCTTAGATAAGTCAACATTCATGTGACTATGCATCTCAGGATAGTAAATATTTACTTGTGAACTGAAGACAGGAATAGGAAAACACGACCAACGTTGCTCACAGCAAAGGGCGTCCCACTCAAAAATATCAAATGCATGTCTTCTCGCTAACATCAATGAGCAAAAATTGACAAGGTTTTCCAATTCCAATATATTAAACTAATGTCAACTTTGACAAGCTTTTCCCATTCAAAATATGTAATGCCTATGATTGTGGAACGGGCAGGGTTTGTCATCAGTTTTTCATCAGAGAACCATTCGATGTATTGTACATGATGAAGTATTATTATGGAGGACACAAACCATCTGAACATTTTGTGCAGTTCCACTAAAATCAAGCTGAGCATCCCCGTGGATTTCGTATTTATATGCTGCCAGAAAACAAAGACACATCAGCACACACATGAATATTGGCCCGAGTGTCAACCCACCAATCGGTGGACTAACAAACTGAAAGTACGGTAAACAGATTACCATACCCATATGCCCCTTCATTTTTTCTTAGAATGACATTGACAGATTTGGAGTCCTGTCCTGGCTTCCTGTACTTGTTTGGGCACTTTTTGCCAGTGCACTCCACGTGTTGTAGAGTTTCCTATGCTCTCTGCAAACTAGTCATGTCACCAGCGTATACTAATACTCTGTAAAGCTTCTCGATCATTCCTTGTGTAATGTAGCGCAAACAGTGGCCGCTTCTTTCTGCAAAGTGGTAAGACCAACTGGACCCACTAATGCAGCAGTTTGCCTTAGACACATTGGCTCCTTTTGTGCAGTTCTTCTAAAATCAAAGTCGGAATAAAACCGAGCTTTAATTTTGATATCCCTGTAATCAACAAAAGGTATAAGGGAAACAATTACTGAGAAATAGTGGTTGATGACTTGTACTCCCAGAAGAAAAACATCTACTGATCTACCTTATCTTAATGGAAAACAAAGCAGGAGAGTAGCAATTCTCAATCAGTGTGATTCATTCATATTAACTGAGACATTATCTTAACAATGCCTTGTTTCAACATGTATAAAGAACGACAAAGCCAAAAAGTATCATTCCTAAAAGAATGCGACTGATTCATTTTAACAGAGACATTATCTTAACAATACCTTGGTTAAACATGTAGAAAGAACTACAAAGCAGGATAGTACCGTTTGTACAACACTCTAACTGATATATAATAACAGAGACATTATCTAAACAATACATTTCTTAAACATGTACTCCGGCCGATCCTTAACAGAAATGGTACTCCTGCCGATCCCTAACAAGTGTTGCAGTTTTGAACTAAGATTCACTAGTTAATTCTGAGGAAAGTCGGTACTGACCTTTCAAGACCAAGATTTGAAATAACTCGTGAGGAGGACCTCAAAGAGATCTCAACACATATATGGAAATCCGGTCTCATATTGTGCAGTTCCACCAAAATTAAATGAAGCAAAATGTCGCAATAGCAACAAGTTGAATATATATCCCTATTTTAACAAAGGCAAAAAAGGAATCAATTTCTGGCCAAAAAAGGAGGATGAAACATGCGGCCACAAAAATGGTAATCCCGCCAATCCCTAACAAGTGTTGCAGTTTTGAAATAAGATTCAGTAGTTAATTCTGAGAGTGGCATCGCTTAATTTTAACAGCGGCATTAGATTAACAAAAAGCATAAACAGTTCCAGGGGATAGTGGGCGCAACAACAACATGTGCTTCCATCTACTTATAAAGGGGGTGATGCAGAGTATATTTAAAACAGTACCAATACAAGTAGCACAACATCTCAAAACACACTGCACGATCATGTGGATGGGACATGGGACATGCTAGCACCATGTGCGTCCACACGTATAAATGGGTGATGCAGAGTATGTAGCCAAGCAGCATATCTGTGTTGGTCCCATATTTGTTCTCTTTGAATTTTTTTACGATATGAGGGCAGGAAATCTAGTCCTGCACAAACTACCTGACCCCCCCCCCAGTTTCTTTCCCTTTTCAACAAAGAGTTCGGTTCCTTACATATGTGTGTACTGGGTTACCCCCTTTTTCCCTTTTCGACCAACAAAGCGGCTGGATAGCTAGTCTATACTAGTTTTCCTCCCTCCTTTCCTCATTGAACCACGTCCTAGATCCATGCTCCACCCCACCGCACCCTTCTTTCCTCATTGAACCAAGACATAAATTCGACTACAGAATTGAAAAAGATCAACATGCAGCTAGACCAATGATAGTTTCAAAAAAACTTATACCTTAGGGTCGTTGGGATGTGGCAAGGCGTGCGGCGGGAGGTCAGATCTGCCCACATTACGTACGACAGCGAGGAGGAAGGGGTCAGTGGCCCTCCCGCACAGGCGTTGGGTGAAAGAGAAAAGCGCAGCCGGCAGTGGATTGCCTCCCTCGCCGAAGGCGACCGAGTGAACACTGCACCTCCTCCCCTTCCCGATGCGACGGGAACCGGACGCCTCCTTCGCCAGCTCTGAGGGGGGTGAGAGAGATGGAGGCCACAACGCAGTCTTGTTTCGATCTGGTGAAGAGGGTGAGAGATAGTGAATATAGCAAACCCTAGTAAAGAAACGCTGAGCCTCCAGCGTGTATATATATATGTAGTGCAGCGAGAGTGGGGAGAGTGCAAACCCTAGCGAACAAGCACTGAGGCTCTAGCTTATATATATACTGTAGTACAGAGTGAGCTCCGGTGCCTTAACTGTACCTGCTTTTGGTTGTATGACAGGTGGACCAGCCACATTTTGGGCCCACCTGTCATAAACCCAAAGGCAGGTGCACTAAAGTCAATGAAGCTGCGTCCATATAATACTCGTGTATACGACTAATATATAGTGGAGTGGTTTTCTTATTCTCTCCATAACAATCGTTTTAAATTGTGTAAGTATGGAACGAAACTCTTTATTTAACGTACCAGTGAAGAAAACTACTACTCCCTCTGTTCATAAATATTTGTCTTTCTAGAGATTTCAACAAATGACTAAATACGGAGCAAAATGAGTGAATCTACACTGTAAAAAATGTCTATATACATCCGTATGTGGTAGTCCATTGGAAACCACTTGAAAGACAAATATTTAGGAACGGAGGGAGTACTTCCGATGAACTAACGATCCATGTGTCCTGGTCGCACTTCATGTCCTTCACGTGCGATACAATACCATCCCTTAAGTGAACAACCACACATGTGCCAAATTATCGGAAACGTGTGAGAGTGTGTACAAATAAAGAATTTTAATTTCGATTATCAGAAAGGTTTGAGAGTATGTACACTTTTCCCTCTCTAATAATTATGGTTTGTTGTGTTCGGCCTAAACTTGGTCAAACGTTACAAAGTTTGACTTCAGTGAAATCTAATATGCGGAGTAAATAAAAATAGAGGGCTACTACGTCCATCCGGGTTCTTAGTCCACACCATTTTTTTAATCAAAGTTAATAGCTGGACAAATAAAATTACAGGGGAGCTGGAGACAAAGTTGTGCTCTTAGTACCAACATCGATCCTTCTTCGAGGAAACATTTGGTTCATAGCCAATTATGTGATAAAATTGCACCAATGTGAAAGACGACTGCGTCTCCAACGCAACCAAGGTGATCTAATGAAGGATATCATCTTTGTGGGTAACAAGAAAAGAGCACTGATGGAAGACATCTTGTTTTTCATTGAAAATCGATCAACTTCACTAGCCGACGCAACCATGAGGTGCAACCATGAGCATCGATAGGTCATCATGGTGATGCATCATCCATTTGGCATCAAGTTTGGGTGAGGCACCTATGAAGTTCGACAAATCGTCACTGTGGTCTGTTTCTTCTCAGTAGTCAAGCTCGAGGAAGGAAGAACCACGTGGCAGAGGACAGTGAGGCAGAACAACAATGTCCATCCAATTTTGTGCAGTTCCACTAAAATTGAGGAAGACATGCCCGGGTATGGAGATATGCATCGCTGTTTCCAAAAATATAAAAAGGGATATAGTGGTGTTACTTTGTTTTACAAGATTAACAACGACATCTCAATTTTCAATAAGAATTATGAAAAGTACACCAACAAACAAAAGCATCATGATTATCTTGATGGGAACTAAACCAGGATACCCGAGAAAAAAAGCATTTCTTCATTTAACCAGTGATAGTATTAGATTTGCAGCAGCAATAGGATCATATGGACAATGAGCGCACAACCACCATGTACTTTTTGTCGAAATAACATGTATACCTCTATAATAGTAGGTGATGTTGGACCAGCCGACGAACCCTAGCTACTATTGTTGGGGAACGTAGCATAATTCAAAAAATTTCTACGTCTTCACCAAGATCCAACTATGGATACATCTAGCAACGAGCAAGTAAGAGTGCATCTACATACCGTTATGTAGATCGCGTGCGGAAGCTTTCAACGAAGTGGGGATGAAGTAGTCGTACTCTTCACGTTCTTCGTCACCGATGATCTAGCGCCGAACGGACAGCACCTCCGCGTTCAACACACGTACGGTGCAGCAACGTCACCTCCTTCTTGATCCAGCAAGGGGGGAGGAGAAGTCGTCAGAGATCCGGTAGCACGACGGCGTGATGACGGATGCAGTGGAGATCGCAGCAGGGCTTCGCCGGGCGCCCTGCGCTGGGAGTATGGAGGTGTGACGGGAGGGGGAGAGGCGCCAGGGCTTGGGTGCGGCTGCCCTCTCCCTCCCCACATATATATAGGGGCCAGGGGGGTGCGCCTGGACCCCTGCAGATCCAATCCGCAAGGGGGCGGCGGCCAGGGGGGTTCCTTGCCCCCCAAGGCAAGTGGAGCCCCCCTCCCCCTTAGGGTTTAAACCCTAGGCGCATGGGGAGGTGGGCCCCCTAGTGGTGCGCCAGCCCAGAGGGCTGGACACTTCCCCTTGCGGCCTAGGGGCCCCACCGGGATGGGTGGCCCCACCCGGTGGACCCCCGGGGCCCCTCCGGTGGTCCCGGGACGCTCCCGGTGACCCCCGGAGATCACCCGTTGGCCGAAACTGGACTTCCTATATATCAATCTTTACCTCCGGACCATTCCGGAACTCCGCGTGACGTCCGGGATCTCATCCGGGACTCCGAACAACTTTCGGGTTTCCACGTGCATTTATCTCTACGACCCTAGCGTTACCGAACCTTAAGTGTGTAGACCCTACGGGTTCGGGAGACTGGTAGACATGACCGAGACCACTCTCCGGTCAATAACCAACAGCGGGATCTGGATACCCATGTTGGTTCCCACATGTTCCTAGATGATCTTCATCGGATGAACCACCGTGTCAAGGATTCACTCAATCCCGTATGTTATTCCCTTTGTCCATCGGTACGGTACTTGCCCGAGATTCGATCGTCGGTATTCCCGATACCTTGTTCAATCTCGTTATGGCAAGTCTCTTTACTCGATCCGTAATCCATCATCCCGTGACTAACTACTTAGTCACATTGAGCTCATTATGATGATGTATTACCGAGTGGGCCCAAAGGTACCTCTCCGTCATACGGAGTGACAACATCCCAGTCTCGGTTCGTACCAACTCAACAGACACTTTCGGAGATACCCGATGCGTACCTTTATAGCCACCCAGTTACGTTGTGACGGTTGGCACACCCAAAGTACTCCTACGGTATCCGGGAGTTGTACAACCTCATGGTCTAAGGAATAATTACTTGACACTGAAAAGCTTATGCATTACGAACTATACGATCTCGTGTCATGCTCAAGTTTGGGTCTTGTCCATCACATCATTCTCCTAATGATGTGATCCCGTTATCATTGACATCTCATGTCCATGGTCAGGAAACCGTGACCATCTGTTGATCAACAAGCTGGTAACTAGAGGCCTACCAGGCACTCATTGTGGTCTATGTATTCACACATGTATCGTTGTTTCCGTACAATACAATTCAAGCATGAATAACAGACAATTATCATAAACAAGGAAATATAATTATAATGCTTTTATTATTGCCTCTAGGGCATATCTCCAACAGTCTCCCACTTGCACTAGAGTCAATAATCTAGTTACACTGTGATGAATCGAACACCCATAAAGTTCTGGTGTTGATCATGTTTTGCTCGTGAAAGAGGTTTATTTAACGGGTCTGCGACATTCAGATCCGTATGCACTTTTCAAATATCTATGTCTCCATCCTGAACATAATTCCGGATGGAGTTGAAACCGCGCTTGATGTGCTTGGTCTTCTTGTGAAACCTGGGCTCCTTGGTAATAGCAATAGCACCAGTGTTGTCACAGAAGAGAGTCATCGGGCTTGACGCGCTTGGAATGACTCCTAGGTCGGTGATGAACTCATTCATCCAGACTCCTTCCTGCGCTGCTTCAGAAGCGGCTATGTACTCCGCTTCACATGTAGATGCTGCCACCACGCTTTGCTTGCAACTGCACCAGCTGACTGCCCCTCCATTCAAAATATACACGTATCCGGTTTGTGACTTAGAGTCATCCAGATCTGTGTCGAAGCTAGCATCGACGTAACCTTTTACGACAAGCTCTTCGTCACCTCCATAAATGAGAAACATATCCTTAGTCCTTTTCAGGTACTTTAGGATGTTCTTGACCGCTGTCCAGTGTTCTGTACCGGGATCACTTTGGTACCTCCCTACCAAACTTATGGCAAGGTTCACATCAGGTCTGGTACACAGCATGGCATACATGATAGAACCTATGGCCGAGGCATAGGGAATGACACTCATCTTTTCTCTATCTTCTGCCGTGGTCGGCAACTGAGCTTTGCTAAATCTCATACCTTGCAAAACAGGCAAGAATCCTTTCTTTGACTGATCCATATTGAACTTCTTCAATATTTTGTCAAGGTATGTACTTTGTGAAAGACCAATGAGGCGTCTCGATCTATCTCTATAGATTTTGATGCCTAATATGTAAGCAGCTTCTCCAAGGTCCTTCATTGAAAAACTTTTATTCAAGTAGGCCTCTACATTTTCCAAGAATTCTATATCATTTCCCATCAGCAATATGTCATCCACATATAATATGAGAAATGCTACAGAGCTCCCACTCACTTTCTTGTAAATACATCCTTCTCCATAAGTCTGTATAAATCCAAACGCTTTGATCACTTCATCAAAGCGAATATTCCAACTCCGAGATGCTTGCACCAGCCCGTAAATCGAGCGCTGGAGCTTGCATACCTTGTTAGCGTTCTCTGGATCGACAAAACCTTCCGGTTGCATCATATACAACTCTTCCTTGAGGAAGCCATTAAGGAATGCTGTTTTGACGTCCATTTGCCATATCTCATAATCATAGAATGCAGCAATAGCTAACATGATTCTGACTGACTTCAGCATCACTACGGGAGAGAAAGTCTCGTCGTAGTCAATCCCTTGAACTTGTCGATAACCCTTAGCGACAAGCCGAGCCTTATAGATGGTCACATTACCATCCGCGTCTGTCTTCTTCTTAAATATCCATTTGTTTTCTATGGCGTGCCTGTCATCAGGCAAGTCCACCAAAGTCCATACTTTGTTCTCATACATGGATTCTATCTCGGATTTCATGGCTCCAAGCCATTTATTGGAATCTGGGCCCGCCATCGCTTCTTCATAGTTCGAAGGTTCACCGTTGTCTAACAACATGATTTCTAGGACAGGGTTGCCGTACCACTCTAGTGCGGAACGTGCCCTTGTGGACCTTCGAAGTTCAGTAGTAACTTGATCTGTTTCTTCATGATCATTATCATCAACTTCCTCCCTTTTCGGTGCAGGCACCTCAGGAACAGTTTCTTGCGCTGCGCTACTTTCCGGTACAGGAGGGGTGACTGTCACCTCATCAAGTTCTACTTTCCTCCCACTCACTTCTTTCGAAAGAAACTCTTTCTCCAGAAAGCATCCATTCTTGGCAACAAAGACTTTGCCTTCGGATCTGTGGTAGAAGGTGTACCCAATTGTTTCCTTTGGGTATCCTATGAAGACGCATTTCTCCGATTTGGGTTCGAGCTTTTCAGGTTGAAGTTTCTTGACATAAGCATCGCAACCCCAAACTTTAAGAAACGACAGCTTCGGTTTCTTGCCAAACCAAAGTTCATACGGAGTCGTCTCAACGGATTTCGACGGAGCCCTATTTAAAGTGAATGCGGCAGTCTCTAAAGCATAACCCCAAAAATATAGCGGTAAATCGGTGAGGGACATCATAGATCGCACCATGTCCAACAGAGTACGATTTCGACGTTCGGACACACCGTTACGTTGAGGTGTTCCGGGTGGTGTCAATTGTGAAACAATTCCACAGCTTCTAAGGTGTGTGCCAAATTCATGACTTAAATATTCACCCCCACGATCTGATCGCAAGAACTTTATTTTTCTGTCACGTTGATTCTCAACCTCATTCTGAAATTCCTTGAACTTTTCAAAGGTCTCAGACTTGTGTTTCATCAAATAGATATACCCGTATCTACTCAAGTCATCTGTGAGGGTGAGAACATAACGGTAGCCTCCGCGAGCCTCAACACTCATTGGACCGCACACATCGGTATGTATGATTTCCAACAAGTTGGTTTCTCGCTCCATTGTTCCGGAGAACGGAGTCTTGGTCATCTTGCCCAAGAGGCGTGGTTCGCACGTGTCAAATGATTCATAATCAAGAGACTCCAGAAGTCCATCTGAATGGAGCTTCTTCATACGTTTGACACCAATATGACCAAGGCGGCAATGCCACAAGTATGTGGGACTATCATTATCAACTTTACATCTTTTGGCATCTACACTATGAATATGTGTATCACTACGTTCGAGATTCATCAAAAATAAACCATTGACCAGCAGGGCATGATCATAAAACATATCTCTCAAATAAATAGAACAACCATTATTCTCCAATTTGAAAGAATATCCATCTCGCATAAGACGAGATCCAGAAACAATGTTCATGCTCAAAGCTGGTACTAAATAACAATTATTGAGGTTTAAAACTAATCCCGAGGGTAGATGTAGAGGCAGCGTGCCGACGGCGATCACATCGACCTTGGAACCATTCCCGACGCGCATCGTCACCTCATCCTTCGCCAGTCTCCGTTTATTCCGCAACTCCTGTTTTGAGTTACAAATGTGAGCAACTGCACCGGTATCGAATACCCAGGAGCTACTACGAGTGCTGGTAAGGTACACATCAATAACATGTATATCATATATACCTTTGACGTTGCCGGCCTTCTTGTCTGCTAAGTATTTGGGGCAGTTCCGCTTCCAGTGACCCGTTCCCTTGCAATAAAAGCACTCTGTTTCAGGCCTTGGTCCATACTTTGGCTTCTTCCCGGCAACAGGCTTGCCAGGCGCGGCAACTCCCTTGCCGTCCTTCTTGAAGTTCTTCTTACCCTTGCCTTTCTTGAACTTAGTGGTTTTATTGACCATCAACACTTGATGTTCTTTCTTGATGTCTACCTCCGCTGATTTCAGCATTGAATACACCTCGGGAATGGACTTCTCCATCCCCTGCATATTGAAGTTCAACACGAAGCTCTTGAAGCTTGGTGGGAGCGACTGGAGGATTCTGTCAACGACTGCTTCATCTGGCAGATTCATTCCCAGCTGAGACAAGCGGTTGTGCAATCCTGAAATCTTGAGGATGAGCTCACTGACAGAACTGTTCTCCTCCATCTTACAGCTGTAGAATGCGTCGGAGACATCATATCTCTCGACTCGGGCATGAGCTTGGAAAACCATTTTCAGCTCTTCGAACATCTCATATGCTCAATGGTGCTGAAAACGCTTTTGGAGCCCCGACTCTAAGCTGTAAAGCATGCCGCACTGAACCAGGGAGTAATCATCACTACGCGACTGCCAAACGTTCAGAACGTCTTGGGCCGCATCTTGAGCAGGTGCATCACCTAGCGGTGCTTCTAGGACATATGATCTCTTGGCAGCTATGAGGATAATCCTCAGGTTACGGACCCAATCCGTATAGTTGCTACCATCGTCTTTCAGCTTGGTTTTCTCTAGGAACGTGTTGAAGTTGAGGGAAACCTGAGCGTGGGCCATTTGATCTACAAGAGATATTGTAAAGAATTTAGACTAAGTTCATGATAAGTAAGTTCATCTTAATCAAATTATAATGAACTCCCACTCAGAATGACATCTCTCTAGTCATCTAAGTGATACACGATCCGAATCGAGTAGTCCGTGTCCGATCATCACGTGAGACGGACTAGTCATCAACGGTGAACATCTTCATGTTGATCGTATCTTCTATACGACTCGTGTTCGACCTTTCGGTCTTCCGTGTTCCGAGGCCATGTCTGTACATGCTAGGCTCGTCAAGTGAACCCTAAGTGTATCGCGTGTGTAAATCTGTCTTACACCCGTTGTATGCGAACGTTAGAACCTATCACACCCGATCATCACGTGGTGCTTCGGAGCAACGAGCTTTAGCAACGGTGCACAGTTAGGGGAAACACAATACTTGAAATTTTAGTGAGAGATCATCTTATTTACTACCGTCGTTCTAAGTAAAGAAGATGCATAAACATGATAAACATCACATGCAATCAATTAAAGTGACATGATATGGCCAATATCATCTTGCTCCTTGGATCTCCATCTTCGGGGCACCATGATCATCTTGTCACCGGCTCGACACCATGATCTTCATCATCATGATCTCCATCATCGTGTCTTGAAGAAGTCGTCACGCCAACTATTACTTCTACTACTATAGCTAACGTTTAGCAATGAAGTAAAGTAATTACATGGCGTTATTCAGTGACACGCAGGTCATACAATAATAAAGACAACTCCTATGGCTCCTGCCGGTTGTCAAGTTCATCGACATGCAAGTCGTGATTCCCTATTACAAAAACATGATCAATCTCATACATCACATATATCATTCATCACATCTTCGTTCTTGGCCATACCACGTCACAAAACACATGCTGCAAAAACAAGTTAGACGTCCTCTAATTGTTGTTGCAAGTTTTACGTGGCTTCTATAGGAT
This sequence comes from Secale cereale, assembly GCA_902687465.1. Taxonomy (NCBI): domain Eukaryota; kingdom Viridiplantae; phylum Streptophyta; class Magnoliopsida; order Poales; family Poaceae; genus Secale; species Secale cereale. The sequence continues at coordinate 701,951,503 of LR738710.1, read as the reverse complement.
TTCTAGCAAGAACGTTTCTTACCTATGCCAAAACCACAACGTGATTTGTCAACTTCTATTTACCCTTCATAAGGACCCTTTTCATCGAATCCGATCCGACTAAAGTAGGAGAGACAGACAGCCGCCAGCCACCTTATGCATCTAGTGCATGTCTGTCGGTGGAACCAGTCTCACGTAAGCGTACGTGTAAGGTCGGTCCGGGCCGCTTCATCCCACAATACCGCCGAATCAAGATTGACTAGTAACGGTAAGAAAGTTGAACAAGATCATACGCCCACAACTGCTTTGTGTTCTACTCGTGCAAGATGCTACGCATAAAACCTAGGCTCTGATACCACTGTTGGGGAACGTAGCATAATTCAAAAAAATTCTACGTCTTCACCAAGATCCAACTATGGATACATCTAGCAACGAGCAAGTAAGAGTGCATCTACATACCGTTATGTAGATCGCGTGCGGAAGCTTTCAACGAAGTGGGGATGAAGTAGTCGTACTCTTCACGTTCTTCGTCACCGATGATCTAGCGCCGAACGGACGGCACCTCCGCGTTCAACACACATACGGTGCAGCAACGTCACCTCCTTCTTGATCCAGCAAGGGGGGAGGAGAAGTCGTCAGAGATCCGGCAGCACGACGGCGTGATGACGGATGCAGTGGAGATCGCAGCAGGGCTTCGCCGGGCGCCCTGCGTTGGGAGTATGGAGGTGTGACGGGAGGGGGAGAGGCGCCAGGGCTTGGGTGCGGCTGCCCTCTCCATCCCCACATATATATAGGGGCCAGGGGGGTGCGCCTGGACCCCCTGCAGATCCAATCTGCAAGGGGGCGGCGGCCAGGGGGGGTTCCTTGCCCCCCAAGGCAAGTGGAGCCCCCCTCCCCCTTAGGGTTTAAACCCTAGGCGCATGGGGAGGTGGGCCCCCTAGTGGTGCGCCAGCCTAGAGGGATGGACACTTCCCCTTGCGGCCTAGGGGCCCCACCGGGATGGTAGGCCCCACCCGGTGGACCCCCGGGGCCCCTCCGGTGGTCCCAGGACGCTCCCGGTGACCCCCGGAGATCACCCGTTGGCCGAAACTGGACTTCCTATATATCAATCTTTACCTCCGGACCATTTCGGAACTCCTCGTGACGTCCGGGATCTCATCCGGGACTCCGAACAACTTTCGGGTTTCCACATGCATTTATCTCTACGACCCTAGCGTTACCGAACCTTAAGTGTGTAGACCCTACGGGTTCGGGAGACACGTAGACATGACCGAGACCACTCTCCGGTCAATAACCAACAGCGGGATCTGGATACCCATGTTGGTTCCCACGTGTTCCTCGATGATCTTCATCGGATGAACCACCGTGTCAAGGATTCACTCAATCCCGTATGTTATTCCCTTTGTCCATCGGTACGGTACTTGCCCGAGATTCGATCGTCGGTATTCCCGATACCTTGTTCAATCTCGTTATGGCAAGTCTCTTTACTCAATCCGTAATCCATCATCCCGTGACTAACTACTTAGTCACATTGAGCTCATTATGATGATGTATTACCGAGTGGGCCCAGAGGTACCTCTCCGTCATACGGAGTGACAACATCCCAGTCTCGGTTCGTACCAGCTCAACAGACACTTTCGGAGATACCCGATGCGTACCTTTATAGCCACCCAGTTACGTTGTGACGGTTGGCACACCCAAAGTACTCCTACGGTATCCGGGAGTTGTACAACCTCATGGTCTAAGGAATAATTACTTGACACCGAAAAGCTTATGCATTACGAACTATACGATCTCGTGTCATGCTCAAGTTTGGGTCTTGTCCATCACATCATTCTCCTAATGATGTGATCCCGTTATCACTGACATCTCATGTCCATGGTCAGGAAACCGTGACCATCTGTTGATCAACGAGCTGGTTACTAGAGGCCTACCAGGGACTCATTGTGGTGTATGTATTCACACATGTATCGCTGTTTCCGTACAATACAATTCAAGCATGAATAACAGACAATTATCATAAACAAGGAGATATAATAATAATGCTTTTATTATTGCCTCTAGGGCATATCTCCAACAACTATACATAGGGAGATGGGGAGTAGTCACATAGAAGAAAACCCGCATGCAGCGACCTGGGGAGCTGGACCAGTACAAGAAGTTATACCTCAGGTGGGCGAGATGTTGCTTAGGTGGGCGGGCGGGATCTACCGACACGACGACAACAAACAAGGGCGCAGAGGACCTTCGTCCGCACCTGCGCCGGCTCCGAGAGGACGGTGCGCATCGGCTTCCTCCATCACCGACAACGACAATGTCAACGCTGCACCTCCTCACCTCCTGCAACGGACGGGATTCGGCCGGATCTATGACCACCGATGATGAGAGAGATAGTGTGGACACTGTCATCTTGTTTTGATATGGAGAGGGTGAGAGAGCGAGACACGAGAAACTCTATCAAACAGGAGGCTATAATGGAGTAAAACAATCTCTCCATACAGTGGTTTTAAATAGAATACGCGCGTTCCCGGAAAAAAGAAACGAAAACTGGCGGACAATCTTTTAACGTACCAAGAAAGAAAACTCGATAAAAAATACGCCCCCACTTCCTGGTCGCGAGATTCATCGCGCGCGCGCGCACACACACACACACACACATAGACATAGACATTCATGCCCAGCCAGAGCGGACACGACCTCTCACTGGCGTCGGCATTAATTGAAGCGGCGCACCGACCGAGAGAACGTCGCCCGCGCCGCTTCCTGGTGCACGCGAATGCTGTGTGTTCAAAGGTCGCAATAGCCAACCACAATATGCATGTAAAATGTTCTTGCGAGTCCGTGCTACAGCTAGCTGTCCTCCCCCAACTCATCAATCTCTTCCAATAGTACTAGTACTCCATGGCGAGATCCATCGACAAGCAGGCGAGAAAGTTATCGTATACTCGGTTTTCGGTGAGTGGCATGCCGAGCGACCATGTGGGGTCGAGCCATGGAGGAGGGTGAGACACGAATGCGACAGACGTGATTTAAACGTTGGTTTTGCTTGATGGTGCGATCCAACGAAACAAAATGTTGGTTTCTCTGCGTTTCCATTTTTTCTCCGGAAAAACGAAAACTTTCCACTCTATTTTCATTCCTACTCCAGCGTTGGCCCGTTACAACATTCCAACAAATACAAAGGAAAACTAACACGCATGCTAATGCATCTCAATGATTCATAGATCATAGCCAATATTTACTTCACAACTAAAGACAAAAGTTGTGAGAGCATGTACGGAAGAAAAACTACTGATGGGGTCACTACGACTTAAACCCTAAACCCTAAACAGGATTTAATTTCCTGGCCAGGTAGAACCTATCGAAGGAAAGACGGCTGGCACCCTCGGATCATACAATGCTTTTGTGCATTTCCACTAAAATCGAGCTGAGCATCCCTGATGGCAAAGATATTGAAGAAGTGTGATTAGAATAATAATATCGGCACTAGTTCATGAGACATAAACTCATCACAAGTAGAAGCCGGTAGAAGTAGAGAAAGATCGACATGGAGATGGAGCTACGTGGGGAGCTGCGGCAGTGGAGCAAGCCGGCTCCATAAGGAAGATGGACTACCTGGGATGTCGGGCTGTAGCTAGAAGGGCGGTTGGGACGCGGCATCGGCCCTTACCATGCTGATCCCTGATTGGGACGCAGCGACTGTGGATTTTCTCCCTCGCTGATGTCGACCGCCTCTACGTGAAACATTGTTCCCTGCCCCTAGCCGCGGGATTAGGCCGGATATGTGACCAGCGGTGTGGCCACCGTCGTTCTATGCTTGTGAAGAGAGCAACCCAAGCAAGCAGGCTTGTATCTTAGGCTCCTGCTAGTGTATATATAGTGGTTTTCTTTTTCTCTCCATATCAACCATTTTATATTGCGTACGTGTCATTGAAGACTGAAATGATGGTTGCTTCTTCCGACTAACTTACTGTGTGATTTGACTGCTCCTTTAGTGGACCCTACACATACTCCCCCTACATGTATGCAACAGTCACACGTACACATCGACGCAAAAACGCGCGCGACGCCCTAATGCATGCATGTCCAAGCACACGATGGAACACACACTGTCACACTCAAGTGCTCAACCTACACGTGCATGCACACACATACTAAGCCAGGGTGAGCTAGTGACCGTATAAACACCGGAAAATGTATATATTGAGCGCAATGAGCGTATTATGAAGTCCACTGACCGTATTTTTACAAATATACAGTGACAGACAGTGTATTTATCTTGTTTGAAATTAAGCCGTATTAACCAGAGAGGAGGCAGTATGGACTAGCATTACTTTGCTGTGTCCCGTCAACTTGCCGAACGAGGAGAAGCTTGCAGGATGGGAGATGCTTGCACGTGGTGGCTCGCAGGACAAGGACAAAATTTTGACTAATGCAAGTTGTCCTTCGCTCAGGCGGTGGACGTGCAACAGTTAATTCGGTGTCAGATTGCCAAAAGCATACACTATACTAGTAGTACTATTATCGTTGCACTTCTCGAAGAGGCGAACAACCAAGTGCAAAGTTTACTACTACTATTACTACTACTATAGTCTATAGAGGTACTATACTAGTACTAGGAACCGGATGGAGGAGCGTTTCCACTCTTATTATATTTTTAAAATGTGATAAAGCAATCTTCAACACATTTGGTTCTCTTCGAGGGTTCTCGCATGTGATAATGGAAGTTGATTGCATGGAACACTCGCCAAAATTCTCGCTTAATTCTGGCTCATATCATGTTACAAATACGAGCGCTCGGTTACATTTCCTCTTTTTTTTGTTATTCAGCATGTAAACAGGTCAGCAAACCTTGCGGTGCATCTTTGTGCGAACCGTGCTTGCTGCACTATGAATGTGGCCGAGAGCTGGCTTGATGAAACACCTCGCTTCCTACTTCTTTTTTGAGGGGTACCTCACTTCCTAGTGACAAGTGTCTTGGCTGATCATCCTAAGAATGCTTATATATGAATAAAGCTCTCTCATTTACCCACAAAAGATTAAGCCATATTAACCAGAAAGGAGGGAGTATGGACTAGCACTACTTGTTGGTGTGTCCCATCAACTCGCAGAATGAGGAGAAGCGTGCAGGAAATGGTGAAGCTCGCTTTCACCTTTTGACTAATGCAACGTACCCTCGCCCAGCCAGTGGACATGCATCAGTTCATTCGGTGTCAGATTGCCAGAGGCATACACTGTAGTACCGAACATGCGGAGTACCATCATTGTTCGACTTCACGAAGAGGCGAAGAGCCAAGTGCAAGGTTTAGTAGTACGAGTAGTACTACTACTAGAACCGCATGGTGGAGCCTCTGTACTCTTATTTTTCTTAATCTCTGATAAAGTACACATTTATTCCAAAGAAGGGCGGAAAACGGCAGCCCAACATGTAATGATGATATCGATCAACCATGCTCCAATATATCTTGGCCTCCGTGCGAGCCCGTCTGTGTGTTCTCGCTCCTCGTCTCTCTCAAGGAACGGCGGGCTGGCCATTTTGCCGTCAATTGAGATCGGTTTGCTCACACTCCGGTCCCACATGTCAGTGATATGCCAAGAGGAGGTGCGTTGACCAACTGGCCATACGCGTACTTGGTTTTGCACCTTCATACTACTCCTCCCTCCGTCATAGTTTACAGGGCGCGCTTCATTACGATGCATTTCTCTCAATGCATTTCCACCACCAGAGAGACTTTAGACGCGTTTGGTTAAATGCTCAATTAATTAGGGCGTGGTAACCGCAATTTTCTCTCGATGTAGTACTATGGAGTGGAGTAAGTGCATGCATGTGTGTACCCGGGGTGGAAGCACTGCATGCATGTGTGTACACATTATTTCCTCTAGTAATAGACGCCGTGCTATAACTACAAATGCTATTTTTCAGGCCGATCGCTAGTCGCCTTGGTCCCAGAGATTTTCATTTTTTTCTGAAGCGCGCTCTATAAACACTGACGGATGGAGTAGTATGAGCGGATTCAAAGAAGAGTGTATTGCTGGTTGCTTCTTCCAAGCAACTTACAGTGGGAAAGGTGGGGCTTATGATTTGACTGCTCATTAGTCACTATTAATACGGCGCAACGACCGGTCTGAGTCTCCCATGCGGTTGTGCACTACCCCCTCGGTTCCTAAATATACTCTAGAGTATTTGTCTTTCTAGAGATTTGAATGAGTGACTACTCAAATATTTGTCTTTTTAGAGATTCAAATGGACTACTACATACGAATGTATATAGACATATTTTAGAGTGTAGATTCACTCATTTTTTACCGTATGTAGTCACTTGTTGAAATCTCTAGAAAGACAAATATTTAGGAACGGACGGAGTACACATACGAAGCAAAATGAGTGAATCTACACTCTAAAATATGCCCATTTGAAATTTATAAAAAGACAAATATTTTGGACCGAAGGAGTATAATTTTGTGCACGTCACATGGACCCAGATGCCGAAGAGTCTTCTGGCAATGCTATCAAGCTTCTAGAATTTGTTTACATAATTGATGAACTATACAAATAATTTTCCAGCGACATGAAATTGTACAATGGTGTGAGCTTTCCACTTTTGTTTCATGTGTCTTGCCATCGATGCTCTTTCGGAAACAATAAAAAACTAACTTCCTTGCTAATCAGAGCTAATATTTACATCACAACTGAAGACAAAGTTGCAAGAAGTTGTTAAATTAAAATTGATCCATGCTTTCATTGGCAGCAACGTCCCCCCAGCGTTGTCTAAATCAACAAGGCATGTTGGGAAAAAAAGTAGATGTCTGGAGCATGCAACATTCCGATCATTTTGTGCAGTTCCACTAAAATAGAGCTGAGCGTCCCTGTTCCAAAGATATTAAGTGTGATTACGATAATAGAGGACCGCAGATGAAACAATAAACAAACAAATAGAAGTCGGTCACCTTTGCAGTCTCTCTTAAGACTAACTAGTTGGAGAAGATTAGGCTCGGAGTTGGATGAGGAGGATAGAGCAAAACCAATCTCCCTTTGTGTAGTCGCACTGAAATGTAGAGATGTTGCCTGTGTGACATTTTGGTAGAACTGCACAAAACACTCTAAGGAAAAAAGTGATTTGTGCAGTTCACCAAAAGGTCGCAATAGCAACGAGGTGAAATGGATAGCCCTGTTTGCAAAAAAGAGGTAGAAAGGAAACAATTATTGGCCAATAACAGTTGATGACACATGCGACGACAAAAAAGAAGCATATTCATTGTCCTAAGTGATGCAATATGGAAAGTACGTTGGCGAGCTACGTTTTGGGCAAAGAACTATGGAAGATCCACATGCAGCAACGTGGGAAGACGGGCAGTGGAGCAAGGCCGGAAGGGATGGTTGCCTGTCTGTGCACGTGCGTGTGAGAGATGGGTCAGGAGGCATGCACGAATGACGAGGGGGGCGATATGGATGTGGTAAGCAGACATAACTACATAGGAAGATCAATCGTCCTTTGTCAGAGAAAGGAGAGACATAACTTGTGAGGTACGTCGATCGATGGGGGGGAATAGTTAAAGTCGACCTAGGTATATGTTGGGAGATCGATCGGTATACATGCCTGTGTGTGTTAGAAGCAAATGTGGCACGGGGAGAAGGATAGAGAGAGAGAGGGATGCATCTAGGAGGTGGTGCGAGAGTCATACTATATCGAGGGGGGAGGAGTGTGCGAGTACGAGATCGATGAAAAGAGTGGTGGGAGTGAGGCATGGATGGTGAAAGAGGGGAAGCTTGTGTTTTGTGCTAGGCACACCTGGCTAGAGAGGCATATCGACCGATGTGTGCCGTAAAGAAGGAGCTGGGGGGCCTACACACACTGTGGGTGAATGACCTAAAGTGAAAAGATGAATTTGCGCGATGGAGCTAGAGAATGCTGAGGGAGGGTGAGAGGGATGCGGGCGTCTACATGCACGAGAGAAAGTTAGCGCTAGCTAGCTACAAAGATAAGAGGATTGTGTGGGTGTAAAAGACGAATAGAGATCGCACTTCATTATAAAAAAGCGAATTTGGATATTTGAAGAATTTATCATAGTGTTTTAAACCGACGCATGTGTGAATATATATAACGGTGATACACATGGTGTGGTTATGAACATGTTATACTACATACAATATATTTTATCTCTACTCTTATAAAAAACGAAGTTGTTGATGATGGTCCCATCCTGCAATATAGGCCGTCCGATTTATATCTAATGGATAGGAAGTAAACTATGGCAATTTTGAAAAAAGATACCCACACCCCTCTCCATATTTGCAAATTAGGCCTCCCCTTGATCGTGTTGATGTTCTGTGGAACGCATGGGCATCTTGCTAGTACTACGTATAACATATAGAACATTGATCATAATTTGGGCCAATGTGTGGCTTTTGCAGCTCAGTTCTAAATACTTGTCATAATGTAGGGGGCGGGGCACTATACTATGTGTGATAAACACGGTGTACACGTATGGAATATGGTTTAGATTATGAATATATAGTTAGTACATCAAATGTACTATTATTTGGAATCAACATCAAGTGTAATCAAAAAGTAGAATTCGAGTTCATGTAGTACACATAGTTCATATATATCTCTATAGTAATCATGTGGTGTGTCATTAAGGTAATACACGAATGATGGTTGAAGTTGGTAACAATCATGATTGTAGATTGTTATTCAAATAGAGAAACGAATTCAAATTCAGTTCGAATTGCAGCGGTAGTATAGACATTTGGAATGCACTAAAATGTTGGTATGAGTAGGTTACATGCATTATACAGCAAGTGAAAAAAATTAATTCGACATAACATGGATTCATACTACCGAATAGCATTTAATTGCTAAATTGTTGGTATGAGTAGCTTTAAATAGCATTTTTATAGTAAAACGGGGCAGGACTCTCTCTTTATGTGGTGTGAATAGTTTTATTTTTTTCATTTTCTTTTTGGTTGAGGGAAGTGCGAATATATTTGGTACGTACAAGTACAATATTAAATGTTAGGCTTGTCCCTAAAATTCAACTCGCGCCTTGTTATATCCCGAAAATTCAGATATCGTGCTCCCAAAACTGGCGCCTTCACAACCCGCGCCTTGCTATCCCGAAATTACAACGCGCGCAAAAACTCCCTCCACCTGCCAAATCACGACACATGAAATCCCCCTTCTAACCCTGAGCCGAAAGGGATGCTACTTTAAATCGGTGGGGGTACTTTTGTAACAGACCCTACATTTTGGACAAGCGCGTCTGGATCGCCTCCTTTTTGCTATTCGAAATCCCAGGCCGCCATAACCTCACCGATCCAGCCGCGAAACCCCACCCTCCTCTGTCCGCCACCTCACCACTGCCTAGCCGGAGCCTCTTCACCGATGACGTCGTCCACCGCAACAGCTCGACGTCCCTCGTCCACCTCCCTAGATGTGGATAATCGTCCATCTCGTCATCCCGCCGGTTCAGCCGCCCCGTCCTCCACCTCCAAGGAGTTGCTCGGACGATCGCTTGGTCTATCGCGGCTAATCCATCCCCACAGCGCCGCCTTAACCTGCTCCACCGGAACCGCAGCATCCTCACCGACTCCTCGGACGAAGCCGAGGCCTACTCGGCGCCACCAAAGAGGTTGTACACTCATCTCATTGCACCTTCTCCTTAGCTCGACCTCCCGGCGTCGACGGTGCTCCACCCCGCACCCCTTGAAGCCGGCGCCGCGGGCGACATCTCCACGGCGGCTCTCCCCCGTGCAAGGCCCCTTTGGTAGCTGCATCAATACAAACCGGATCTGCTGCTGCTGCTCCGACTCTTGCTCACTCGCTCGCGCTACTACTGTTGCTCCGGCTCTCGCTCGATCGCTCGCTCGCCCAGCTGCTGCTGCTCCGGCTCTCGCTCGCTCGCTCACGCTGCTGCTGCTACTCTCGCCCTCGCTCGTGCTGCTGCTCTGCACCAATTTAGCTACACTTTAGTCGACTGAATTGACTTTTGGGTCAGTCGATTTTCAGGGGGTGAGGGTGATACGTCTCCAACGTATCTATAATTTTTTATTGTTCCATGCTATTATTTATAAAGTCTTGAATGTTTAATGGGCTTTATAATTCACTTTTATATAATTTTTGGGACTAACCTACTAACCCAAAGGCCCAGTCCAGATTGCTGTTTTTTGCCTGTTTCAGGGTTTTTGCAGAAAAACAATATCAAACGGAGTCCAAACGGAATGAAACCTTCGCGAGAGATATTTTTGGAGGAAATCACGCACGCGGAGCTTGAGAACCATGTCAAGGGACGGAGGGCTGGCCCACGAGGGTGGGGGGCGCGCCCCCCTGTCTTGTGGCCCCCTCGGGCATCCCCCGGTGCCCTACTTCTTCCTATATAAGTCTACGTACCCCATAAACTCTGTGAACAGAAAAAACCTAATTCCACTGCGGTACCTTCTGTTCCCATGGAGATCCCATCTTGGTGCCTGTTCCGGAGCTCCACCGGAGGGGGATCCGTCATGGAGGCCTTCATCATCATCATCATCGCCCTCACCATGAGTTGTGAGTAGTTTACCACAGACTTCGGGTCCACAGCTAGTATCTAGATGGCTTCTTCTCTCTCTCTGGATCTCAATACAAAGTTCTCCTCGGTATTCGAGGAGATCAATTCGATGTAATCTCTTTTTGCGGTGTGTTTGTCAAGATCCAATGAATTGTGAGTTTATGATCAAGGTTATCTATGAAAGATATTTGGTTCTTCTCTGAACTTTTTATGTGTGCTCATAATATCCTTGCAAGTCTCTTCGAATTATTGGTTTGGTTTGGCCTACTAGATCTATAGTTTTTGCAATGGGAGAAGTGCTTGGCTTTGGGTTCAATCTTGCGGTGTCCATTCCCAGTGACAGTAGGGGCAGCAAGGCACTTATTGTATTTTTTCCATCGAGGATAAAAAGATGGGGTTTATACCATATTGCTTGAGTTTATCCCTCTACATCATGTCATCTTGCTTAAGGCGTTACTCTATTCTTATGAACTCAATACACTAGATGCATGCTGGATAGCGGTCAATGTGTGGAGTAATAGTAGTAGATGCAGGCAGGAGTCGGTCTACTTGTCTCGGACGTGATGCCTATATACAATAATCATGCCTAGATAGTCTCATAATTATTTGCTTTTCTATCAATTGCTCGACAATAATTTGTTTACCCGTCGTAGAATATCGCTATCATGAGAGAAGCCACTAGAGAAAACTATGGCCCCCGAGTCTATTCTCAACATATCTATCTATGTCTACTTTACTTTTACCGCTTTTATTTGCTGTTTTTATAAACTAAAAATGTCAAAAATATAAACTATCATCTCTATCAGATCTCAATTCCGTAAGAGACCGTAAAGGGATTGACAACCCCTTATCATGTTGGCTGCAAAGTTTTTATTTGTTTGTGCAGGTGCGAGGGACTCGCGCGTGGTCTCCAACTAGATTCATACCTTGGTTCTCAGAAACTGAGGGAAATACTTACGCTATTGTGCTGCATCTCCCTTTCCTCTTCTAGGGAATACAACGCAAGCTCAAGAGGTAGCAAGAAGTATTTCTGGCGCCGTTGCCGGGGAGGCTTACGCAAAAGTCATATACCAAGTACCTATCACAAACCATTATCCTTCGCATTACATTATTTGCCTCTCGTTTTCCTCTCCCCCACTTCACCCTTGCCGTTTTAGTTGCCCTTCTTCTGCCGTGTGTTTATCATTCGCTTGCCTTTCTATTTGCTTGCATCTTTGCTTGCTAAAAATCAATTGTTATGGATCACCTTAAAGTGTTCTACTTGGATCATCTTCGATCCCTTTGCTCTCATGCTGAAACCCCAACTAGCCTAGTTGATTGGAAATCTTTAGATGAGCATGCTCATTTTGTGCGTCACCCTTTGTATGAAAAAGGGAGACTCTTATGGGATCAAATAAACAGATTGTTGTGTTATGCTTGGAATCTTTGTGAAATTTGTGATTTTACTTGTTGCTTTAAAAACCCTAAAAACACCTACCCTACCTATGTGAGTTTAATGATAATGGAACCTTATCTTCTTATGCAAAGGGTGTTTATAGTTACTACGATATCGAACAAATTGAAGAATTTGTTGCTTTTAAGGGTGCTTATGAAGTTGTTTCTTTGATTGAAAAGTATGATATTACTCTCTACGAATATGAAAATTTTGACATACTTAAATATTGCTTCGAAAACTATGCTCATAATGCCTATGTCAAAGAATTTATTGAAAGAATGACCGCTGCTTTGAAAGAAAATAATGATATGCATGATTCTATAGATAATTTTGATTCCGATGATTTGATTGAAATATCCCTTGATGAACTTGATGCTTGCTATCCTTGTGGCCATGATGCCAATATATATGAAGATGAATTTGCTATAGTTCCTTATGTTAAACATGAGATCATTGCAATTGCACCCATACTTGATAGTTCCTTCGATGAAAAGCATGATTGCAACGATGTTATTAGAAATTCTATTAATGACAATTGTGCTAATGATATACAAAACCCTAAGCTTGGGGATGCTAGTATTGATATGTCCACTACTTGTTGCAATGATCATGATTGGGGTGATTCTTCTTATGATCTTGAAAATTTATTTAATCCCCATGATGAATGTAAGATTGATAATAAAGTTTGCAATAATATTGAAAGGGGGTTTGGAAGAGTGTCAACTTTAAATCCCACATATTTGGAGTATGATCAATCTTATGATTTTTCTGATAAAAGTGGGTTTGGAGAGGTCATGACTTCAGTTAATATCGACTCCACTATTTTGGAGGAGTGTCAACTTCGTATGCATGTGGATCGTGTTGATAATATGTTATGTGATAGCTGTATTGATGAATTTTCTTATGATCCTACATGCAATTATTATGAGAGAGGAAAATATGGTTGTAGAAATTTTCATGTTACTAATTTACCTCTTGTTATGTTGAGATTGCTATTGTTTCTTTCTTCCTCCTAGCATAGGCTAGATCTTGCTTGCTTTGATAATTTGTTTTCCTATAAGATGCCTATGCATAGGAAGTATGTTAGACTTAGATGTGTTTGTCACATGCTTTATGATGCTCTACTTGTGCTTCAATTCTTGTCTTTCATTAGATCATCACTAAAATCGTGCCTAGCTAGGGGCGTAAAAAGATAGCGCTTGTTGGGAGGCAACCCAATTTTTTGTTTTATTGTTTTTGTTGCAGTTAGGGAATAAATATTGCATCTAGCCTCTGATTATATGTGGTTTCATGTTTTTTTAGTGTTTGTGCCAAGTAGAACCTTTGGGAAGACTTGTGTGAAGTTTATATGATCTTGCTGTGAAAATAAGAATCGTTAGTGCTCGCTAAAGTAGTCTTCTGATTTTACTTGACCGTGCTTTTTAGTTGATTCTTTTTTCACATGATTGGTAGACAAATGGCGCAAATTTACCAATTTAGTTTGAATTTTTTGGAGTTCCAGAAGTAGGCGAAACCTGCAGATTACTACAGACTGTTCTGTTTTTGACAGATTCTGTTTTTCGTGTGTTGTTTGCTTGTTCTGATGCATCTATGAGTAGTATTGGAGGATATGAACCATTGAGAAGTTGGAATACAGCAGGTTTAACACCAATATAAACAAATAATGAATTAACTGTTGCACCTTTGAGTAGTGGTTTGCTTTCTTATACTAACGGAGCTCACGAGAATTTTTGTCTAAGTTTTGTGTTGTGAAGTTTTCAAGTTTTGAGTATTGCTTTGATGGACTATGAACAAGGAGTAGCAAACGCCTAATCATAGGGATGCCCATGGCACCCCAAGTAAATTCAATATAATCAAAAGCCTAAGCTTGGGGATGCCCCGGGAAGGCATCCCCTCTTTCGTCTTCAACCATCGGTAACTATACTTGGAGCTATATTTTTATTCGCAACATGTTATGTGTTTTGCATGGAGCATCTTGTATAATTTGATTCTTTGCTTGTTAGTTTGCCCCAATCATCCTTTCTGGACACACCTATTTGAGAGAGTTAAATATGGCCTAGAAATTATTAGAACACTCTATGTGCTTCACTTATATCTTTTGAGTTGAATAGTTTTTGCTCTAGTGCTTCACTTATATCTTTTAGAGCACAGTGGTGGTAAAATTTTGTAGAAATTGTTGAAATCACATGCTTCACTAATATCCTTTTGATAGTCTATTAAAACAGCATGGTAATGTGTTTAGGCTAAAGAAACTAGTCTTCACATGATAGACATCCAATGTCAATGTAGTAAAAAAATCACACCAAGTGCATTGAATAGAATGAGATGTTGGATGCTTGATAATTGTTTTGAGATATGAGGATAGTGATATTAGAGTCATGCTAGTGGAGTTATTATGAAATTTAGGAAGGCTTGTGTTAAGGTTAGTGATTCCCGTATCATGCACGTATGGTGAACCGCTATGTGACGAAGTTAGAGCATGAGGTGTTTGTAGAGTGCCAACCTTTGTGTGGAGGTCGGGGGCGCGTGATGGTTAACTCCTAGGATCATGCATTGATTGCTTTGTTTTGATGACTCGTAGATTTTTGCAATAAGTATATGAGTTCTTATGACTAATGTTGAGTCCATGGATTATACACACTCTCACCCTTCCACCATTGCTAACCTCTCTTGTACCGCACAACTTTCGCCGGTGCCATAAACCCACTATATATCCTTCCTCAAAACAGCCACCATACATACCTATCATGGCATTTCCATAGCCATTCCGAGATATATTGCCATGCAACTTTCCACCGTTCCGTTCATATGACACGCATCATATTGTCATACTGTCATGCATGATCATGTAGTTGACATCGTAGTTGTGGCAAAGCCACCATGCATAATTTTTCATATATGTCACTCTTGATTCATTGCATATCCCGGTACACCACCGGAGTCATTCATGTAGAGTCATACTTGTTGTAGTATCGAGTTATAATTTTGAGTTGTAATAAAAAGTGCGATGATCATCATTATTAGAGCATTGTCCCATGTGAGGAAAGGCCAATATAAAAAAAGGAGATGGCCCAAAAAAATAGAGAGGGGCTAATAAAAAAAGAGAGAAAGCCACTCCAAAAAAATGAGGGAAAAGAGAGAAGGGACAATTGCTACTATCTTTTTTCCACACTTGTGCTTCAAAGTAGCACCATGTTCTTCATCGTAGAGAGTCTCATGCTTTGTCACTTTCATATACTAGTGGGAATTTTCATTATAGAACTTGTCTTGTATATTCCAACGATGGGCATCCTCAAATGCCCTAGGTCTTTGTGAGTAAGCAAGTTAAATGTACACCCACTAGTTTCTTTTGTTGAGCTTTCATTCATATTTAGCTCTAGTGCATCCGTTGCATGGCAATCCCTACTCACTCACATTGATATCTATTGATGGGCATCTCCATAGCCGGTTGATACGCCTAGTCGATGTGAGACTATATCTCTCCTTTTTTGTCTTCTCCACAACCACCACCCATAGTGCTATATCCATGGCTCACGCTCATGTATTGCGTGAAAGTTGAAAGGTTTGAAAAGATAGAGTATGAAAACAAATGCTTGGCGGAAATCGGGGTTGTGCATAATATGAATATTTTGTGTGATGAAGAGGGAGCATAGCCAGACTATATGATCTTGTAGGGATAACTTTCTTTAGCCATAGTATTTTGAGAAGACATGATTGCTTTGTTAATATACTTGAAGTATTGTTATTTCTTATGTCAATATAGACTTTTATCTTGAATCTTTCAGATCTGAACATTCATGCCACAATTAAGAGAATTACATAGAAAAACTATATTGGTTATCGTTCCACATCAAAAATTCTTTCTTTATCATTTACCTACTCGAGGACGAGCAGGAATTAAGCTTGGGGATGCTTGATACGTCTCCAACGTATCTATAATTTTTTATTGTTCCAGGCTATTATTTATGAAGTCTTGGATGTTTAATGGGCTTTATCTTTCACTTTTATATCATTTTTGGGACTAACCTACTAACCCAAAGGCCCAGTCCAGATTGTTATTTTTTGCATGTTTCAGGGTTTTGCAGAAAAAGAATATCAAACGGAGTCCAAACGGAATAAAACCTTCACGAGAGATATTTTTGGAGAAAATCACGCACGCAGAGCTTGAGAACCACGTCAGGGGACGGAGGGCTGGCCCAGGAGGGTTCCTAGGGCGCGCCCCTTGCCTCGTGGCCCCCTCGAGCGTGCCCCGGTGCCCTCCTTCTTCCTATATTTATAAGTCTACATACCCCAGAAACTTCGTGAACAAAAAAAAACCTAATTCCACCGCCGTACCTTCTGTTCCTGTGGAGATCCCATCTTGGAGGCTGTTCCGGAGCTCCACCGGAGGGGGATCCATCACGGAGGCCTTCATCATCATCATCATCATCGCCGTCACCATGAGTTGTGAGTAGTTTACCACAGACCTTCGGGTCCATAGCTAGTATCTAGATGGCTTCTTCTCTCTCTCTGGATCTCAATACAAAGTTCTCCTCGGTCTTCGAGGAGATCTATTTGATGTAATCTCTTTTTGCGGTGTGTTTGTCGAGATCCGATGAATTGTGAGTTCATGATCAAGGTTATCTATGAAAGATATTTGGTTCTTCTCTGAACTTTTTATGTGTGCTCATAATATCCTTGCAAGTCTCTTCGAATTATTGGTTTGGTTTGGCCTACTAGATCTATAGTTCTTGCAATGGGAGAAGTGCTTGGCTTTGGGTTCAATCTTGCGGTGTCCTTTCCTAGTGACAGTAGGGGCAGCAAGGCATGTATTGTATTGTTGCCATCGAGGATAGAAAGATGGGGTTTATATCATATTGCTTGAGTTTATCCCTCTACATCATGTCATCTTGCTTAAGGCGTTACTCTGTTCTTATGAACTCAATACACTAGATGCATGTTGGATAGCGGTCGATGTGTGGAGTAATAGTAGTAGATGCAGGCAGGAGTCGGTCTACTTGTCTCGGACGTGATGCCTATATACATTGATAATACCTAGATAGTCTCATAATTATTCGCTTTTCTATCAATTGCTCGACAGTATTTTGTTTACCCGCCGTAGAATATCGCTATCATGAGAGAAGCCACTAGAGAAAACTATGGCCCCCGGGTCTATTCTCAACATATCAATCTACGTCTACTTTACTTTTACCGCTTTTATTTGCTCTTTTTATAAACTAAAAATACCAAAAATATAAACTATCATCTCTATCAGATCTCACTTTTGTAAGTGACCGTAAAGGGATTGACAACCTCTTATCGCGTTGGCTACAAAGTTCTTATTTTTTTGTGCAGGTGCGAGGGACTCACGCGTGGTCTCCTACTAGATTGATACCTTGGTTCTAAAAAATTGAGGGAAATACTTATGCTACTGTGTTGCATCTCCCTTTCTTCTTCGAGGGAATACAACGCAAGCTCAAGAGGTAGCAGGGGGCCTCGCTGGAGTTAAGGGAGAACCACCCGCAGTGGGGACGGGGGCTCGCTGGAGAGGTACCCCACAGTCTATCTTAGGGTTCAGGGTGGGGGTGGGGGCCTATAGGGCTGGCAGACCGGCGGTGGGGAGTTGTTTCGGGGCAGCGAGGCAGCGCTGGGGCTGGCGGTTCGGTCGGTGGCGGCTGGCGGCTAATGGGGGTGCAGGTTGCAGATGAACTGCAGGCCCTCCCTAAACTACATATCAAGTGCCTCTCTACTACCATTGTGTTCAGTTTCGACCAATGTTGGGGATATCGCCTATCGGGCACTTATCGGTCGACCCATGATAAGGGGTAAATCGGCCAGTTTATCGGCATATCGGCCGATTTATCGCCATATAGGCTGATTTATCGACCGATTTATCTTATCGGTCAGACAACGGTAAGCGATAAATCGGTCGATTTATCGGCATATCGGAAGATATCTTGAACAGTGGTTTTGACAGTAACATTCAGATTCCAAACTAAATTTCAGTTTCAACAGTTAAGTTCAGAGTCAATAGTTTTTACCTCATCTGTTGTAGTCAGATGGTTTTTGGTGATGTAAATTTTACTTCTATTTTACATCAGCTATTGGAGATGTTATTAGAATCCCACTTGAGATTGACGATGTTTGTCTTGTGTTGCTTCATCCTTTACGTCTTACGGCTCACCGGGGCTGCTCCGACGACACAACGATCCATCACAACAGAGCAGTGCCCTGGACGCCGTCTACAGATTCCTCAGATGTTCGTCCACACCTCCGACAGCCACCTCTGCCTCAACTGCTTCAGTGACCAACCCAATGATGCTGAGGTCGACACGGCTACGGCAAAGAGGTTGTACACTTATTGCATCACTTATTAATATACATTCATGTCGATCCATTAGGGCTTATTTGGTTCGACGGAAAAACATAGCAATAGGGAATTTTCCAATGGCACTCTACTATTCAATTATCCATGCATTTTGTTGAAAGGAATGAAGCAAAACATCCACCTGGACCTACTTTTCAAAATCATATGCATGAAAACAAGACCAAGTGCATTAGTGGTAGAATAACATTCTAACTGTACACGCTTTCATATGGTTTCACTTTATTTTGGCCATGTTTCTTTGCATTCCTCTACTCTTCCAATTCATGTAAACCAAACACCCAAGTAGACAGAAATACTGTGTTTACAAATGCTCTGTTTACCATGTGCATTCCTATCCTATTCCGGTGTTTTTCCTATCCCTGCGTTTTTAGAATTATGCAAGCCCAATGAGCCCTTACAGAATTACTTCAGTTACAGGTAGGTGTCGAAGGGAACTTTGTGTGGTTTGTCCTGCTCCAGCCGCGACGTCGTCCACCTCACCTGAGGTGCTCCATCGATAGAAACATCCACCAAACCAGACATCACGACTTCTGACCGTCTTTCGCCGCCTCAGATCTCCTTCCCTGCCACCGGCACCTACCGCAGCGGCATCACCATCATCGACTCAGCAGATGAACCTAAGGAGTACACGGGTCCACAAAAGAGGTCGCACTCTTTTGATTCTGCTTATGTTATGCATTGCTTAAAATTACCTGCTACTTTATCGTCCTGTTCACCTCTTGGACTCCAAGTCAGGTCGAAATTAATGTTAAAACTTGAGTTCTAAATTAGTTGTGGGGCACATATCGAGGAAGCAATGAATAGTATCTCTGTCTAATATCTGGTTCACCTAGGGTATGCCTATGTTGTTCATCTTGGGAGGGAAACAAATAGTAAAGAATTCATTATCCATCTTTTTATTAAATTAAAGCAATCATCAGCCTGCTATCATTATTTTTCAATCCATCCACTGGTTGTTACTATCACTCTAAATTTCTGCATGCTCTCCTTACATAATATCACCATATTTTTTTCGTATGCATGTCAGAAATTGTACATAGTCATGCTGAACATGTAGAGAAAAAGAGAAGAGTTTTGCGCGGCAATACAATGTCATGCAGACATCGCTCCATGGTGGGTTCAATGGCAAACCCTCCCCACCCCTCTCCAGATTGTAATCTAGAGGAAGATATATGTTCTGAGGCAGATTCGGACGCCGCTGACCACTCCTATTTACCCCCAAGGTGTTTGCTCTACCTTGGCATGATGATGTTAGTCATATCATGCATATGTTGCCTTGCAGTGCCAACTTTTGACATCATATATGTCATCTGCTTAGTTTAGACATGTTCTGTCGCCACCTGTTTAGTTTCTATATCATGTATGGGAATTATGCAGTCTCATATCTTTTAGCCAGCCATAATATATGTGAAATGTGCAATGCCATCCTGTTTAACGAGGCATCATATATTTGAATGATATCTTGCCCATCCTTTTCTTCATTAAATTTCCATTTGTCGACAATGTTTGTACATTAAACTACTCTTCCTGTGAATCAGCCATTTGGGTGGGAGATTGAAAAATCTGGAGTGAAAACAAGGCCTTCAGATCAGACAGTGCTACCTATCGAAGTAGATCTCTTGTTGGGTCCCAATAGCTCCTCAAAGATGGATTCAGAGACAGATGACCAGTCCTATTCCCCCACCGAGGTGTATGTTCTAACTTGGCACGGCGTTTTTGTTATTCATCATATCTTTGAATTATGTTATGCTATGCTATCCAGTTTAGATAGACATCATATATGTGAAATTGTGTCATGCTATTCGTTTTAGTTAAACAATATACATGTCAACTATTTCATGTCCTCTTTTTTCCCCACTATCTATTGCATCTGTCTCTCATGCAATGTTTGTACATTCAACTATGTTTCCTGTTTATCAGCCACTTGAATTGGAGCGGGTGATGTCAGCATCTAGCAGACTAAAAACACGGTCTGCAAATAAAATAGTGTTACCTCTTGGTGGAGATAGAACCCCGGTTGTACATGCACGAGAACCAGCCCTACCACACATAACCCAAACTCTCGCAGATTGTACCCCTACTGCGGTGGATAGAGAACCAGCTTCACCCAATCTAACCCCAACCCCAGCAGATAGTAACCCAGTTCCTGTTGACACAACACCATCTCCACCACAGTGCTCCCAAACAAGAGCAGTTAGTAAGGCAACTCCAGTGCCCAAAGGGCCAGTACTACCACAGCGAACCCCAACTCCACCAGTTAGTATGCCTATTCCTGTGGAGGAAGCACAACCAGCTAGTCATACTTTAGCATCTATCGCATTTGATGTTGTTAAATCGTATGTGCGTATCTTCCCATCTTGAGAATATTATACTAAAGATGAAGGAAAATGCCAATTGCAGGTGTTTGTCCAGGAGTTATGTGTAAGTAATGTTATTCATGGCAATTACTTTGCTTTGTCCCATACATCCTACCTCCATGATGGTTATAATACATCAAATTTTCCCATTTTTCCCTATAGAGAAGGACCGATTTGAAACTCAGGATGAGGTAACCTGTGCTAATACCTCTGCTATCTTCAAGAATGCTTGGTGGCAGTATTGGAATTACTTGAAGAAAACGTACTTCACCGGCAAAGAAACTCATCAAATTCCCTTACGTTCTCCTGAGACACATTTACTAGACGATGACTGGGAATGCCGTATTCTGTACTGGTCCTGAACGAAGAATGTGGTAAGGTCTATGAGCTCATTTTCTATTTTTAAGTACTATATTCTTGCGTCTTACTGTACTCTGTTCATGTAGAACAAGTGCCTAAACCTGAAGAACAACTATTCTAATTTAAGATTCCATTGCTATCATAGTTCCAAAAAGCGCTAGGCGTTAATTGTGCGTTTCGCCACCGCCTTGCGCTTTACTGACCAAAGTGCATGCTTATGCGCAGTAATGAACAGATTAAGAGTAGTTATGCGCAATGCGTTTCGCCAACGCCTAGAGCCTAGGCGCGCTTAAGTGCTCGCTTAGGCGCGCCTTTTTTTAAAATTGATTGCTATCGTGCATACTGCTTTGCTCTTGTATCACTGTATTTACTCATACAAACTTATTTTTAAATTGAAGGATCCAATCGAAACTCCAATGGCACAGCAGGTATGTTCACACATGTTTCTTTAACAGGCTTGCTCTTATCAATAGCTCTATTGATTTCAATTTCAATTGTGTATACAGTTGACTTCTCATATCATGCACATTACTAGCATCACAACAAAGCAAATAGTGTTGTTGTACATGTAGACCCGTGCTACCGATCTGAAATCTTATTGTGCCGTGTAGTTTCCCATGCTTTGTATTCTTTCACTGCTGCTTTGTCTTGAACTGATATGATTTGAACCGTGTCTCTATTTTGATTTGGCAAGACAATGCAGTGACCATAGGACATAGATATATATGTGTTTGATGCTTTTATTATGTACTAGTACTTGGGAATAGATGACTTGGTAGTTTAATCATGTCCACCTTACTAATGAACTGGTTCACTGAAATGAGTTTCATATACTAGTACATGCTAAAATGTTATGTGTCTGCTTGTTTCTTCTTTTAGAATGCTGACAAAATATTGGGGAAGAGTGCCTTATTAAGAAATGGTAAAGGAAGTAATGCAGATAAGGTTCAGGATAGTGACACATCCTTGTTGGTCTCCAACAAAGCTGATAAAACAGCTAAGGTAGACTATCTCGAAGACAGTGAGACAACCCCAAAGTCATGTCTTGGTTTAGTGTTGGAGTTACTGGCCACTACAGCTTGCACAAGCTATTCAAATTCACTGTCTGAATCAGTTCGGTTTCTTGAGTCTCAACTACAAGCTGAAAGACATCGATCAAATGTGCTGCAACAAGAAGTGGAAGGACTGCGGAAGTCCCTGGAGCATTCAGATGCATACTTTATGGTGCAACAACAAGCATTGGAGGATTTTAGCGCCAAACAGGACAAAGCTAATAAGCTTGCTAAGCTTATTGCCAGCACGGTGGATACCACATTTCTTGAGCTCCTCTGAAGTTGTTTCAGTTATGCTCTTGTTTTGCTTCTGCGTTTATTTGCACTGGTGGCCAATTTTGACGGCCAGTGTATGTAATATGCTGCTTTGTTCCCTATATTTGCACTGGTGGCGAACTTTGATGCCTGGTGGATGTAATATGTGTAATAGCGGTAATAGGCTAGCATTAATTGCTTGCTTATTTATTTCCTTATTGTCTTGTTTAGTTGTTTGCTTGTAGTCACTGCAGTTCTTTTTCTATGTTTCTCTAGTGGCCACAATAACCTATCTTTGGAAACTAGGCCAAAATAATCATGGCAACACACGGACGGTTGTAACCATGGGCCTCCTGCGGGCCGTATGATCCATGGGCCTTCTACGGGCCATATGATCCATTGGCTTTCTATACGGGCCGTAGGATCCATGGGCCTTCTACGGGCCTTACGATTCATGGGCCTTTTACGGGCCGTAGGATCCATGGGCCTTCTATGGGGTGTGTCATCATTTTGCCAATCATGGATCGTACTATTCGTGGACAATAACGGGCCGTTAATAGGCCGTATTTGATAACTCTATGAAAACAGCCCAATGGTTTTTTTTCCATGAAAATGGCCCAACGTATTATCGGGCCACAAACGGGCCGATTGTAACCACGGGCTGAATTTGGCCCACAAGCAGAAAATGACAGTAACGGGCCGTAAGTAAACGAATGTGGAAATGAGCCCAAGAATAAATGGGCCCTGAGAAGGCCGAAAGATAACATGGGCTGGAAACGGCCCAACGGAATAATGGGCCGTTAATGGGTATAAATTGGTACACTATTCATTACGGCCCAGTTTCACCACGTGTCGTTAATGGGTATAAAGTGATACACTGTTCATTACGGGTCAATTTTACCACGGGTCGTTAATGGGCCGATAGTAATAAGGGCCTCATATGGGCCAAAAGACGTCATGGGCCATACATGGGCCAGAAGTTAAAATGGGCTAGAATTATATTGGACGGCCCAGATGACGCTACTAGGCCTGATTCGGATAGGCCGTAAACGGGCCATGGGTTAGCGGGTTGTACATGGGCTATATGCGAACAGGCCATTCACAGGCTTGTCGTGGGCCGACCTGCCACCTTTTGACCAAGTCATACGGGCCGACCTATTCATAGGAATGGGCCTCTATTGGGCCATGCCACGTGTCGACGTATCATAGGCGCTTTGGGTCCAATGAGTGGATGACATCTGTCCCAACGGTGAGCCGACACGTGTTTCCTCCAGCCAATGATGATTTTACACGTGGAAAATCCCCATTGGTCGGGGCTGTTAACGGGTTATCGGATCCAAAACCGGACCCGATAGCTTAACGGCATTCCGTTACGGTGGATGCCACATGTCGGTCACCCTTGACGAAAGCACTTCTGTGACGTGCGATTTATCGTCATGGAAGTGGAAACTTCCGTGATGATAATTTTGGTAATGTCATGGAACACTTCTACGACATCACAAGTATGACTATCTTGATTCTGTCATAAATTTTTCATGGATGTACATGCATGACAGAAAACGTGACCTACAGTGACAAACACGTATCGTCACGGAAGTGTATTTTTTTGTAGTGTTGGTCATGAAGACATAGGACATTTGAGGAAGCCCACGATCGGAATATACAAGCCAAGTTCTATAATGAAAAAAAAATCACTAGTATATGAAAGTGACAACATAGGAGACTCTCTATCATGAAGATCGTGGTGCTATTCCGAAGCACAAGTGTGGAAAAATATAGTAACATTGTTCCTTCTCTCTTTTTCTCTCATTTTTTTAGTTTTTTATTTTGGGCTCTTTGGCCTCTTTTTTTGTGGGCTTCTTTGGCCTCTTTTATTTAGTTGTGCTTCTTTGGCCTCTTTTATTTATAATCTCACATGGGACAATGCTCTAATAACAATGATCATCACACTTTTATTTACTTATAACTCGATATTACAACTCGATACTAGAACATAGTATGACTCTATATGAATGCCTCCGGCGGTGTACCAGGATGTGCAATGATCAAGAGTGACATGTATAAGAAATATGAACAGTGGCTTTGCCACAAATACTATGTCAACTACATGATCATGCAAAGCAATATGATAATGATGATATGTGTCATAACAAACGGAACGGCGGAGTTACATGGAAATATATCTCGGAATGGCTATGGAAATGCCATAATAGGTAGGTATGGTGGCTGTTTGGAGGAAGGGTGTAAGGTGATTTGATGCACCGGCGAGATTTGTGCGACACTAGAGTGGCTAGCAAGGTGGAAGAGTGAGACTGCGTATAATCCATGGACTCGGCATTAGTCATAAAGAACTCACATACTTATTGCGAAAAATCTACTAGCCCTCGAAGAAAAATACTATGATGCAGGCTCCTAGGGGGGAGGTTGGTAGGAGTTAACCATCGCGCGCCCCTGACCTTCACGCAAAGATACACAATCAAGATACAATGCACGCCAATTTGGTTACATAGTTAGGAGACCATACGTGCATTCTACGGGAATCAGAAACCTTAACAAAATTATTTCTTTAACATCACAAACTACCACTAGCATGACTCTAATATTAGCATCTCAATATCTCAAAACAATTATAAGGAATCAAACTTTTCATAGTATTCAATGCTCTTTATAAGAAAGTTTTTATTATATCTCCTTTCAATGCCTATCATATTAGGAATAAATTCATAACCAAAGAAAATTACCATGCTGTATTAAAGACTCTCAAAATAATATAAGTGA
The DNA here is from genome assembly GCA_902687465.1 of Secale cereale. NCBI lineage: Eukaryota > Viridiplantae > Streptophyta > Magnoliopsida > Poales > Poaceae > Secale > Secale cereale. The sequence continues at coordinate 701,926,375 of LR738710.1, read as the reverse complement.
AGCAAGAGAGTTCAACAATTACTATAAAATAAAACCACCGCCGTGCTCTAAAAAGATATAAGTGAAGCACTAGAGCAAAATTGCCTAGCTCAAAAGATATAAGTGAAACACATAGAGTATTCTAATAAATTAAGATTCAAGCGTGTCCCTCTAAAAAGGTGTGTAAAGCAAGGATGATTGTGGCAATTTAAAAAGCAAAGACTCATATCATACAAAACACTCGAAGAAAAACACATATCATGTGGTGAATAAAAATATAGCCTCAAGTAAAGTTACCCATAGACGAAGACGAAAGAGGGGATGCCTTCTTGGGGCACCCCAAGCTTAGGCTCTTGGTTAGCCTTGAATATTACCTTGGGGTGCCTTGGGCATCCCCAAGCTTAGGCTCTTTCCACTCCTTATTCCGTAGTCCATCAAATCCTTACCCAAAACTTGAAAACTTCACAACACAAAAGTCAACAGAAAACTTATGAGCCCCGTTAGTAAAACAAAGCAAATAACCACTCAAGGTACTATTGTGATCTAATTTTGATTTTATATTGGTGTAATATCTACTGCATTCCAACTTTTCCATGATTCATACCCCCCGATACTATCCATAGATTGATCAAAATAAGCAAACAATACATAGAAAACAGAATATGTCAAAAACAAAACAGTTTGTAGCAATCTGAAAACTTCGCATACTTTTGAAACTCTAAAAATTCTGAAAATTTAGGACGACGTGGGAAGTTTGTATATCAATTTTGTGTAAACATTCATAAGGTTTTCACGTTCCGGCGAATTTTTGAATTTTCTGCACTTGGCACAAAAGTTGTTGTTTTTCAGCAAAATCAAATCAACGATCACCGTAAGCCATCCCAAAGGTCTTACTTGGCTCAAACACTAACTAAAACACCAAAACACAATTACTACAGAAGTAATAATTTGTATTCTCATAAAAACATAAAATAAAAATAATACTATTGGGTTGTCTCCCAACAAGTACTTTCCTTTAAAGCCTTTTAGCTAGGCGTTGAATTTTTTAATGATGCTCACATGGAAGACAAGACTTGAAGCCCAAAAGGAGAATCATAAAGCATGTGTGATACGTCCAAAAGGAGAATCACTATTTTGTATCATAATTTATCCTTATTCATTGATATATTTCACGTTACGGTGATGTTCTTATGTTGTTTTGGTCTATTTTACACAGTTTGCAAACTCTCCGATGCCGGAACAGCAGACGCAGGATTCAGTAGTAAAAAGTGGACGCTGAGTTGCTGAAGAAGAATACCTCCAAATTACCTGAAAATTGACGGGAGATATTTTTCAGAAGAATCACGAAGGCACGTAAAAGAGGAGCCAGAGGGGGGCCACAGGGTGCCCAGGCGGCCTGGGGAATCCCCCCTGGCCGCGCCGGGGGGGCGCCTGGAGCCCCTGGCCCACCTCCGGATGCCCCCTTTTGCATATATATTCTCCGTTCTCCGAAAACCCTAAATATAAGACTTTTTACGGAGTTCCGCCGCCGCTTCGAGGCGAAACCCTACGGAGAAGAAAAGGGCATCTCCAGCGGGCAGATTCCGCCGGGGAGATCACCTCCCGGAAGGGGAGATCGTCGCCATCGTCATCACCATCGTCACGGGCATCATCGAGATCATCATCAACATCATCCCCAACATCAGCACCATCTCCATCTTCATCCAAATCTCATCTTACAATCACAACTCGTGTTGTAACTTGTACTACCTATCATCTCTACTCCATCGGTGTTGATTACTACTTTGTGGTGAATGCTATTGAGTTTTGTTGGAGAAATATTATTATGTCCAGATTGTTTATCACATATTTATCCCCGCTGATCATGGTCTCTTTTATGTCTCGTGAGTAGTTACCTTAGTTCTTGAGGACATGGGGAAAGTCTTGTTGTTAGTAGTCATATGCTGTTGAAGTAATATGTGTTGTTTGATACTTAAGTTGCGTTGTCATTCTACTAGTGGTGTTGTGTGAGTCGAACACCCAACACTTCGCCTTATTAAGGACCTAGGAGAATACATTGTGTAAAGAATGCTTATGGTGGGTTGCCGGAGTGACAGAAACCTGAACCCCAGTTCGCACACTTTTGCATAAGGGAATAATGGATCCTCGATCGTATTGCTATGGTTAGGCTTTTGCCTTAAATTCTATCTTGTATTTACGGATGCTTGCAAGGTGTTTAATCATAAGAGTGCATTCATATTAGTCTAGAGAGTGCACTAGCATAGATCCACCCACTCAACACTTATCAACACATAACATAGTATCGATACGGAATATGGTGAAAGCACATGACTACCTCTCCCGTGTGTCCTCAGGAACGCTTTAGTCTTTATAAGTTCAGTTGCTAGGCCTCTCCTTTGCTAAGAAAGGATTGGGCCACTTGTTACTCTCAGTACCTTTTATATTACTTGCTTTTACTATCCTGTTGCTTATACCGAGAAAACCCCTAAAAGTTATCTTCCAGTGCTTGCAGTAATTTCTTGCTCAGAATCGCTTATCAATACCTTCTGCTCCTCGTTGGGTTCGACACTCTTACTTATCGAAAACGCTGCAATAGATCCCTTACGGTTGTGGGTCATCAAGTACCGTTTTCTGGCGCCGTTGCCGGGGAGCGTAGCGCTATTGGTAAAGTGAAACTGGTAAGAAAGTTTTTTATAATTCTGTTTTTATTTTTGCTATTGCTGCTCTTTGTCCTTATGGACAACCCTATTATTGGAGCGTTGCTTGCGGGAAGACGCCCCACACCTGTGGTGGTTGATCCTCCCCCTACTGAAATTGTGCCTTATAAAATACCAGCTGGCATTATCGATTATGTTTTGGCTAATCGTTATGCAGGAGACAGACATCCCGGTGAACACTTGCTATATTTGTCACGACTATGTTCATTATTTAAGCTTGCAGGTGTATCGAGGGAGTTTGTCATGAGGAAATTGTTTGTCGTATCACTTATAGATAAAGCTTCAGATTGGTATGGGCTTCTCGATAACTCACACTTGCTGGATTGGCAGGAGCTTATGTCTCTCTTTTATACTAAGTTTTATCCTCTTCATGAAATTCATCGAGACAGGAATTATATCTATAACTTTAGGTCTCGTGACGGAGAAAGCATTGCTCAAGCTTGGGGGAGATTGAAGTCCCTAATGCTCAAATGCCCTATTCATAAGCTTCCCAAGGAAATTATACTTACAAATTTTTATGCCAGGCTTTCTCATCGGGATAAGGAGATGCTGGATGCCTCCTCTAGTGGGGTATTTCAGAAGAAGAGTGTTGAAGAAAGGTGGGATCTCCTTGAAAGGATCCAGAGGAATACCGAAGATTGGGAAATTGATAAAGGTATTGAACCCGCTATAAATTATGAACATGATTATATTGAGAGCTATGTGGAAACTGATTACTTTAATACTTTTTGCTCTAAGATTGGTCTTGACTCCCATCTAGTGATTGATTTGTGTAAGAATTTTGCCTCTCACGTTGATTCTTTTAAAAAGAAGAGAGACCAGCACCATGAACCTTTTAAAGAACAACCTATTGATATGTATGTTGCTGACCCTATTTTGCCTGTAGTTATATATGAAAAGCCTCCTTTTCCCACGAGGATAAGGGAGCACTCTCTTGTGACAGGCATAATAAATAAAAGTGAGAGAAGAGTTGATGAGCCTGAGGACTAGATCAGGGTCGATCCTCAAGTTGCATTGATTAAAGACCTTGCTACTAATGATGTTTTGGATTCCAATATAACTTTTTGTGCTGTTTCCACTAACCTTGTCACAGCCAAGAATAAAGGCCCAATTTCAGGTACTCCAGTGGTATCTGTTAAAACAGGAGATCACAATTATTATGGGCTATGCGATTTGGGATCGAGTGCAAGTGCTATCCCCTATTCACTTTATGAAGAGATCATCGGTGAGATTTCCCCTTGTGAACTTGATGAAGTTGATGTTACCATTCATCTTGCAAATAGAACAACTATCTCTCCTATCGGAATTGTGAGGGACGTTGAAGTCCTATGTGGAAAGGTAAAATACCCTACCGACTTTCTAGTACTTGGTTCAGAGAGGGAAAATTTTTGTCCAATTATTTTTGGTAGACCTTTTCTTAGAACTTGTGGAGCTATAATAGATTGCAAGAAAGGTAAAGTTTCTGTTGAATTCGATGGTGAGCCATATGAATTTAATTTTTCTAAGTTCTCTAAGCAGCCTCGTGGTACTGATTTACCTAGTGATGATAAGATTATTGAAAGTATTGCCACTATTGCTATTCCCCCTAATGATCCTTTGCAGCAATACATGGAGGACCACGAGAATGATTTGCATATGCAGGAAAGAAATGAACTAGATGAAATATTCTTGAGGCAGCCTGTTATCCTGAAGCACAACCTTCCGGTTGAACCTTTGGGAATCTTATCAAAACCGAAAGAAGACCCGGTGTTCGATCTTAAACCCCTTCCCGATACGCTCAAGTATGCTTATTTAGATGAAAAGAAATTATATCCTGTTATTATCAATTCTAACCTTTCAGGATATGAAGAGGAGCGATTATTGGGAGTACTTCGTAAACACCGAGGCGCAATTGGCTATACGCTTGATGACCTTAAGGGGATTAGTCCATCTATCTGTCAACATACTATCAACCTTGAGCCTGATGCTAAACCAGTTGTTGATCATCAACGACGGTTGAACCCAAAGATGATGGATGTTGTGAGAACTGAGATTCTCAAGCTTCTAGCCGCAGGTATTATCTACCCTATAGCTGATAGTAAGTGGGTAAGTCCGGTACATTGTGTTCCTAAGAAAGGAGGTACAATTGTGGTTCCTAATGATAAAAATGAATTAATACCTCAGAGAAATGTGTATTGATTACAGGAAGTTGAACAAGGCAACCAGGAAGGATCACTCTCCGTTGCCGTTCATCGACCAAATGCTTGAAAGGTTATCCAAAAATACCCACTTTTGTTATCTCGATGGTTATTCTGGCTTCTCTCAAATTCATGTTAACACTGTTGATCAAGAGAAGACCACTTTTACTTGTCCCTTTGGTACTTATGCTTACAGACGTATGCCTTTTGGTTTATGTAATGCCCCTGCTACTTTTCAAAGGTGTATGTCTGCTATCTTTCATGGTTTCTACAGGGATATTATGGAAGTCTTCATGGACGATTTCTCCGTCTATGGAACTTCTTTTGACCATTGTCTTCACAACCTTAATAAAGTTTTGCAGAGATGCGAGGAGACAAATTTGGTACTCGACTGGGAAAAGTGCCACTTTATGGTTAATGAAGGAATTGTTCTTGGTCACAAGATTTCCAAAAGGGGAATTGAAGTGGACAAGGCCAAGATCGAAGCTATTGAAAGGATGCCCTATCCAAGGGACATCAAAGGTATTCGCAGTTTTCTCGGTCATGCAAGTTTTTATAAAAGATTTATTAAAGAATTTTCTAAAACCTCGAGACCCCTAACTAATCTTCTCCAGAAGGATGTTCCTTTTGTATTTGATGAAAGTTGTAAGGAAGCTTTTGAAGTCCTTAAGAAAGCTTTAATAACTGCTCCCATAGTACAACCACCTGACTGGAATTTACCTTTTGAGATTATGTGTGATGCACATGATTTTGCTGTTGCAGCTGTTTTAGGACAAAGAGTTGATAAGAAATTGAATGTTAAACATTATGCTAGTAAAACCCTTGATAGTGCTCAAAGAAATTATGCTACTACTGAGAAAGAATTCTTAGCTGTAGTTTTTGCTTGTGATAAGTTTAGGCAGTATATTGTTGATTCCAAAGTTATTATTCATACTGATCATGCTGCCATTAAGTATCTTATGACAAAGAAGGATGCCTAGCCAAGGCTTATCAGATGGGTACTCCTTCTTCAAGAATTTGATTTGCAGATTGTTGATAGGAAAGGGGAAGACAATCCGGTGGCGGACAATCTTTCAAAGATGGAAGATATACCGCACGACCCCATCCCAGTTAACGATAGTTTTCTAGACGAGCAACTTGCCGTTGTAAAAGTACAATCTCTTTCCGATCCTTGGTATGCAGATTATGCTAATTTTATTGTTGCAAAGTATTAGCCTCCAGGTCTAACATTTCAGCAGAGGAAGAAGTTCTTTCATGATTTGAGGCACTACTTTTGGGATGACCCACATCTTTTCAAAGAAGGTCCCGACGGGATCGTGAGAAGATGCATTCCGGAACATGAGCAGAAGGACATTCTCCGACGTTGTCATGATAGTCCCTATGGAGGACATCATGCCGGTGAAAGGAATGCACATAAGGTTCTTCAATCAGGTTTTTATTGGCCTACTCTCTTTAAAGATGCTAGAAATTATGTTTTAGCCTGTGATAAATGTCAGAGAGTTGGTAACATTAGTAGAAGGAATGAGATGCCTATGAATTACTCACTAGTGATTGAACCTTTCGATTGTCGGGGTTTTGATTTTATGGGTCCTTTTCCTTCTTCGCATAAGTACACTCACATTTTAGTAGCTGTTGATTATGTGACCAAGTGGTTTGAAGCAATCCCCACTGAAAGTGCTGATCACAAGACATCTTTGAAAATGCTTAAAGATGTAATTTTTCCTAGGTTTGGTGTACCAAGGTATCTCATGACTGATGGGGGATCACACTTCACGCATGGAGCTTTTAGAAAAGCTCTGGCCAAATACGATGTTAATCATAGAATTGCTTCACCATATCATCCTCAAACTAGTGGGCAAGTTGAGCTCACCAATAGAGAGATTAAGTAGATCTTGCAGAAAACAGTAAATAGAAATAGGAAGGATTGGTCAAACAAGTTAGGAGATGCTTTGTGGGCATATAGAACTGCTTACAAAAACCCCATGGGCATGTCCCCCTATAAGATGGTGTATGGCAAGGCTTGCCATTTGCCATTAGAGTTAGAGCACAAAGCTTTCTGGGCTGTTAGAGAGCTTAACGCTGACCCAAAACTAGCTTGTGAGAAGCGTCTCATGAACTTGACTTCTCTAGATGAATGGAGAAGTGAAGCTTACGAGAGCGCTAAAATGTTCAAGGAAAAGGTAAAAAAGTGGCATGATAGGAAGATTCTGAAACGTGAATTTAATGTTGGTGATAAAGTTTTGTTGTTTAGATCCCGTTTCAGGTTTTCTCCAGGTAAACTACTTTCCAGGTTGGAAGGACCATTTCATATTGAAGAAGTTTATCGGTCTGGTGCAATTAAGATTAACAATTTTGAAGGCACCAAACCTCAAGTTGTGAATGGGCAAAGACTTAAACATTACATAACAGGAGACCCTGTCAATGTTGATGTGAATATAATATACACAACAAGCCATGAAGAACATGTTGCAGCCCTGTTTCAGACGCCAGCAGAAGCAGAATAAAGAAAAGGTATGTAGTACGGTAAGGAAACACCACAAACCATCATAAAAGTTCTGTATTACGAGTTTTTGCAAAATTAGTAAAATTCCGAGTCGAAGTGGAGCCGGAGACGACCTCCAGGGAGTCCAGGCGCCCCCCTGGCGCGCCACCCCCCTGGGCCGCGCCGGCAGGCCCCCTGGGCACCCGGGAGCCCGTCTCCGACCCCGTTTTGGTCCGTTACCTTCCTTTCTGTACATAAATTTTCCTATATATTTGCCCGGATTGTTCCGGCAACGTATCTTGCGATTTCGCGTGTTTTCTCTTCGATCTGTTTCTGCCAGGAAATCTTTCAGCTGAATTTAGGTGCCATGGCTTCTCCAAGTTCCCCCAAGGGCAAGTTCGTCGTCAACGTCATCAACCCTTACCTCGCTGAGGTGAAGAAGCACCCTCAGGTTGTTCGGATGGAGGACGGTGTCCTTCATCAAGAAGATCTGAAGGGACCTATCAAGGAGGGGAGCATCCAGGCCAGGCTGGAAGAAGTGGAGCAGGAAGTCTTCGAGTACAAGAAGATGACCGAGCGTGGTGTCGAAGCTAACTTTGACATCACCAACGAGCTGAAGAACTACTTCTTGAAGGAGATGAAGGAGATGTGGGAAAGAATCGCCGTGTCTGAAGACAGAATTATAGAACTCCAAGGACAAATTAATGATCTACATAACCAGAACTGTGAGTATGAACTAAGGTTTCTGCGCATGGGTTTGGGTGCTGAATGCAGGATTCAGGAGACGAGCTTCTCATATGAGACTGGAGAACCCCTTCCATGGAAGCGTTTCGCCAAGGACTACTTGATCAACGCCAACAAGGATGATGAGTGAAATCTCCTGGGGTAATGGCATTCCCTTGGCTTGTTCCAAGCTTGGGGGAGTGCCCGGTATCTTTATCTTTACCTTTTGTTTTTTAGAGTCAAGTAGAGTCGTATCATGTCTAGGGAGGTTGTTATATGAGATAGGTGTGTGCATTGAGGTCTATCGCTCCTTCGGTGAAGAATTGTATCCATGAGTGTGGAGTCGTTTATGATGGAATATTAATGAGAAGTTTATCGGTTCCTTTTGCTGCACTCGGTATTCTCTTCACGCAATCGACCTTATATGATGATTCTTATGGGGAGTATTGACCTTATGTCAGGTATGGCTATGAAACTTTATTTACTCTTGGCAAATATAGCTTTGGTCATAACAACAAGCATGATTTTCTTAAATTATCAACATAGCCAAAACTTTATGTTATTATGCTTGAAGTGTTATGCTGACAAGGAAGATGTAATGCCCAAGATGGAGTTATACCTCCTACGTGTCGAGGCACGACTTAAAGGCATAAATCCATCCTAGAATGATCTCAAGTTTGGTAATCTTTGCACAACTCATGTAAAAGAGGGGATAGTAAACACAAAATAGTTGGCTTACACTCGCCACGTCACAGAATTACAGTACAAGTCTCAAACATCATACATTAAGAACATCACAACCCTCTAAGGGCAAAAGCCAAAAGTCAAAGTACCAAACTTAGATAAATAAACCACAGGCGGATCGAATCCTAGTAAGAGTCTCCACTACTGATCATCCGGGTATCGCACATAGTACCGACTACGCTCCTCGTCGTACTCCCAATCCAGCTCGGTGCCATCACCTGGATAGCTCATAGCTGGACCTGCATCTGGTGTGTGAAGTAACTGTGAGCCACAGAGGACTCAGCAATCCCGTCTCCGGGTAACAGGACTATCAAAGCCTTTGGGTGAGGAAAAGGCTGAAGAAAAGAATAAGTGTCTGCAGCAACAACTAGCATCTAGCTTACGTAAGTGAGAGCGAGAAGAGAAGGCCTCGGCGAGAAGTGATCACGAAGTGATCCTAGCTACAAGCTCCACAATCATAACCCCTCCGTGTTCAACTCCCGAATCCCTATTCGGAAATTGACAGTCACGGAACACACGCTGGTAGTGTATTAGAAACATTGTGTCAAGTTATCTACAACCGGAATTAACAAGCTCCCATCTGCCACATAACCGCGGGCACGACTTTCGAAAGTTCAAACCCTGCAGGGGTGTTCCAACTTGACCCATTACAAGCCCACGATCCGCGGAGTCGCAACTCCAAAGTGGGAAGACCCGAGTATCCTCGGAATCCCGTGCTCAAGATATACCGAGCTAAGGTAAGGCTAATCCAGCAAATCCTCCCGGCGTGTCGACACCCTGATAGTAGCCGCGCGTATCTAAGTCTCAGGACACGACCGGATGGGTGAAGCTACGGGTTTTTACCAGACCTTGAGTTTCCTCGAGGTGGCCCCGCAGGCTCCCCGGTTCGGACCAACACTCATGTGGAGCACTGGCCCGGGGTTGTTGATTAAGAAAGAGGGTTAATTACTCCCTATGCAAGTTTAGTTTGTTATTAGGCAAATAGTACCAATGTTGGGACTTGCTGGAAAAGACTTAGCACTTAGCGGTTTGTCGAGGGGGTCCCATACACCCCAACCGTGTTAGGAACGCATAATCAAGGAACATAACACCGGTTTATACGGTTCCTAACGGCATGAGTGGAACAAATCACCAAGCAAAAGGCTTAGCCTTCCACCCTTGCCAATATATAGATGGTTTCATTTTAAGCAATTATATAGTGTGATATAACCCAACCAAACTTCAACATGAAACAAGCATCTTCGATCTTCACCTGCAACTAGCAATGCTATAAGAAGGGCTGAGCGAAGCGTACTTAGCCAAGCAACGGTTTGCATAGGTAGGTTGGTTAAACATGGCAATTGGTTACAAGTAGAAGGCTGACAAGAAGATCATGGGCATCGAGGCAAAACTATAGATCGAGACTACTAGCAATAGGCAAAGATAGTAATGTTATCGGGGTTCGGTCATCTTGCCTGAAGAGAAGTCGTTCGGATCGTAAGAAGGGTCCTCGTGCTCAACCTCGTTGGAAACCTCGTGCTCGTGCTCGAACTCAGACTCAGCTTCCGGCTCTAAACAAAACAATCGCACCAAGCACCAATCAACAAGATGCAATGCGCACTCGGAAAAGATGAATGCATGATGGATGCACTAAGGATGCACACGGAGCACGGGAAATATCACTCAAGCAAAACACCTCAAAACATGAAAAAAATCTGATATTATTAAACTACACGGAAAAACAATCAAGTTTGATATAAGATTCGCTGAAATCGGAGTTACGGGCTAAAAGTTATGCCCGAAACAAGATTTGAGCGAAAGCTGAAAATTACAGCAACATAGCAACTTCGGAGCTCAAAATAATTAAGCTACAGCACTCAAATAACATGGCAAAAGGCATGAACACAAACTAGACATATACTAAAGCAACTAAGTCCAAGGTGCACCCCTAACGGAGTCACGGATCAATAGCAATGATCTTGGACATATTGAACTTGACAATAAAATTCTGGCAGCAGAATTTTATTGAAACTTTGGAGCAAAATAAAAACATGCTACAGTCACTTAAATGGACATGTGAGGACATGGATGGAAGGACAACAATATATACTACAAGGAACAATCAAGATCCACTCCAAAACTATCATGCTTTGTCCTAGAACATCACACGAACATGGCATCGGAACGTTACAGATTTCAGACTTAGTGAAAAAAATCACTAAGTCCTAAAACAGCAATATCATCATAGCATCTAAAAGAGCATGTTTAAGTCACCTCGAAACTAAACATGGCAAAGGGTAAGCACCTCATCAAAGTGCACATGAAGGTGATCCCGAAACACACAAGCATGCATCATTGAGGTGAACACAACGATTACAACGAGCTCAACAAGATGGCATTTCATAACAAGTGAAACAACATCACAAGAACATGGCACTTTGCAACGATGATAACAAGGCAATAATAAATCTACCATGCAACCTATCACAAGCAACACGTAGTTCGTGGCAAGACGAACACGTGGACATGTCATTTGCATCATTCGGACAAACCAGCTAAAAGATATCACATGGCAAAGGTGACATAAAAACATTACATAGCAGCAGTTTATATCATGATGCACTCTTGCAACAGCAAAACAAGCACCTAGATGATCTCTAACATGCATGACAACAACAGGTAAAACGTAGAGGAAGTCTCCACGAACGTCTGGACATGCTACACGCGCGAATCGGAGCAACAGACAAAAAGTTAGAGCAGGTCAAACATTGCATTACAGAACAAAACTAACAGGGACTTAGTGAAATTGGGGCAACCTTATGCAGATCTGGAAAAAAAGAAGATGGGCCGGCGGATCTGGCCCAGGCCGAAGAAGAGGGCGCGGCCCGGCGCTGTAGCTGGCGAGGCCCGATGGCGCGCGGTGGAGAAGCGGAGGCCCCACGGCTGGAGGGCCCGGCGGGAGGAGGAGCTGAGCCGCTGGGCGCCTCGACCCAGGCGAGCGCTCCTGGCGCCTGGCGGCCCGCGGGGCGGAGCGGCTGCGGCCTGAGGCGCGGTGGCGAAGGGCGGGCTTGGCGAAGCCGGCCCGACGGAGGAGTCTGCGAGGCTTGGCGATGCGCGGCGATGTGGGGACCTGGTCCACGCGCGGGAGGCGATGCGGTCGGCTGGGTGACCGATCCGGCCCGACGGAGCGGCGAGGAAGCCTGGCGCGTTGAGGGGGCGAGCGGGGCGCCTGGGCTTTCGAGGGGAAGTGGTCCAGGACCGGATCCAGGCGCGGGAGGAACCTGGTTCGGTCGACGCAGACCCAGCACGGCGAATGGATCGAAGGGAGGGCGCGTTGACCTGGCCGACGAGGCCGGCGGCTGCGGAGGCGATCGAGGGACTGGCCGGATCGGCTGGTTCCTCGGGATCCAGGAGGAGATTTGGGGATCTGGATCTGAGAAGGAAAAAGGAAAAAAAAGAGGTGGAGATGGGGAAGGAAACTAGGGATGCCAAAATAGACTAGGGGTCTATATATAGAAGTTTTTAGGGTTAGGAGGGAATTGGGGGTGTTTGGAGCCCTCCGATCGCGATCCGACGGATCCGATCGCGGGGGTAGTCTAGGAGGCCTAGGAGGGAGATAAAGGACTGCGGTAGAGGTGTTTCCGGGACACGAAGTGGAGGCACTTTGGACCCACACGAACGACGGATGGAAAAGCCAACGGAGTCCAAACGAGACGAGATTAACACACGAAACAACCTCGCGGCACACCGGTAACGTTACACGCCCGAACAACAAAGTAGGCCTACGGGACGACACAGACACGTGAGGGAGCTCCGGAACGCGAAACGGACAACGGGAAGAAACACGCGGAACCGGATGCAACCGACAACACAAATGCAATGCGATGCACATGTCTACATGATATGAATGAATGCCACACACTCACACAACAAAACGACGAAACCCGAAAGACAAGGAACCCGGAATGGAAATAGATGAAGCCGGAGATATATTATAAGCCCAAAAGGGAAAGTATTACATCCGGGGCATTACAAACTCTCCTCTACTACAAAAAGATCTTGTCCCGAGATCTAGGACTGGAAAAAGGAAGGGTACTCGGAACGAAGATGATCTTCTCGTTCCCAGGTAGCTTCTCGGTCGGTGTGATGTGACCACTTGACTTTCAGAAATTTGATGGACTTGTTGCGGGTCTTGCGTTCGGTTTCTTCGAGAATTGCAACGGGATGCTCTCGGTAGGACAGGTCTTGTTGAAGATCAATCTCCTCAAACGGAATCATGCGCTCAGGTGCCTTGAAGCATTTGCGAAGTTGAGACACATGGAAGACATCATAAACATTTGCAAAGTTGGGAGGGAACTCCAGTTGATAGGCTAGATCGCCTCTTTTGCCAAGAATCTTGAAAGGACCGACGTATCTAGGAGCAAGTTTTCCTTTGATACCGAATCTTTGGGTGCCTTTCATCGGAGAAACTCGGAGATAGACATGATCACCGATGTCGAAAACCAAATCACGATGCTTTCCGTCATAGTAGCTCTTCTGACGCGACTGAGCGGCCTTGAGATTCTCACGTATGACTTTGCACATTTCTTCGGCTTCTGAGATCAAGTCATTGCCAAGAAGTTGACGTTCGCCTGTTTCAGACCAGTTGAGAGGGGTACGACACTTTCTGCCATAGAGAATTTCAAACGGTGCTTTGCCTGCACTTGCTTGAAAGCTGTTGTTGTAAGAGAACTCGGCAAATGGAAGGCAGTCTTCCCATTTCATGCCAAAGGAGATGACACAGGCTCTGAGCATGTCTTCTAGAATCTGATTCACACGCTCGACTTGACCACTAGTCTGAGGGTGAAAGGCAGTGCTGAACCTGATCTTAGTGCCCATGGCGGACTGAGAGGAATCCCAGAACCTTGATGTGAACAAGCTTCCACGGTCTGAGGATATAACTTGAGGAATGCCATGTAGGGACACAATTCTGGAAGTGTACAGCTCTGCAAGTTGAGCTGCATTGATTGATTCTTTGACTGGAAGAAAGTGAGCGACTTTGGTAAGCTTGTCGATCACCACAAAGATAGCATCATTTCCTCGCTTGGATTTTAGAAAGCCAGTGACAAAGTCCATTTCAATGTGGTCGAACTTCCACTCGGGAATAGGAAGAGGTTGGTGAAGACCGGCTGGACATTGATGTTCTGCTTTCACTCTTCTGCATACATCACATTCATTCACGAATTGGGCAATTTCCCTTTTCATGCGTGTCCACCAGTAAGACTGCTTGAGATCTTGATACATCTTGGAACTGCCAGGATGAATGGAAAGGAGAGAATCATGAGCTTCTTCCATTATGAGCTTCCTGAGATCACCTTTGGGAACAACGAGTCTGTCCTCGAAGAACAAGGTATCTCTCTCATCAACACGGAAGCACTTGTATTTTGGAGTGCCCTTTGCAATCCCATGTTTCACCTTCTTCACCATGGTATCACTGAGCTGGGCCTCACGGACTTGATCTTCCAAGGTAGGAGCAATTTGGAGATTTGCAAGAAAACCCTGCGGAACAACTTGAAGGTTGAGTTTCCTGAATGCTTCACAAAGCTCAGGCTGGTACGTCTTGATAAGAAGGCTGTTGCAATATGCCTTTCTGCTCAAAGCATCTGCAATCACATTCGTCTTGCCAGGAGTGTATTCAATGCTGGGATTGTACTCTTGGATCATTTCAACCCAACGAGTCTGACGGAGGTTCAGATGCGGCTGTGTGAAGATGTACTTCAAGCTCTTGTGATCGGTGAAGATGTCGACCTTTCTGCCCAACAACAGATGTCTCCAAGTAATCAGAGCATGTACCACAGCTGCTAGCTCGAGATCATGTGTGGGATAGTTCTTCTCACTTGGCTTTAGCTGACGAGAAGTGTATGTCACAATTCTCTTATCTTGCATAAGCACACCACCAAGACCTTGAAGAGAAGCATCACATAATACTTCATAGGGCTTGGTTTCATCCGGAGGAGTCAGAACTGGAGCAGAAACAAGCTTCTCTTTGAGGGTTTTGAATGCCACTTCACACTCGGGAGACCAAAAGTATTTGACATTCTTCCGAAGCAGGTTGGAAAGAGGCTTGGCAATCTTGGAGAAGTTCTCGACGAACCTTCTGCAATAGCTGGCAAGACCCAGAAAACTGCGGAGCTGCTTGACGTTCTGAGGAGCTTCCCAGTTGACAATTGCTTCAACTTTCTCGGGATTAACCGCAATGCCGTCAGCTGAGATGATGTGGCCCAGGTACAAAACCTTATCGAGCCAAAACTCGCACTTGGAGAACTTGGCATAGAATTTATGCTCTCGGAGTCGATCAAGAACCAGACGCAAGTGCTTTTCGTGATCTTCTTCATTCTTGGAAAACACCAGAATATCATCCAGATACACAAGCACAAACTCGCCAGTATAGGGGTTGAAGATGTAATGCATCATCCTTGAAAAGGTAGGAGGAGCATTGGCGAGACCGAAGGACATGACGGTATACTCGTATGAACCGTAGCTCGTTCTGAAGGTCGTCTTGGGAATGTCTTCCTCGCGAATGCGAATTTGATGATAGCCCATTCGGAGGTCAAGCTTAGAGAACACTTTAGCTCCTTTGAGCTGCTCAAAGAGTTCGTTGATGTTGGGGAGCGGATACTTGTTCTTAATCGTCTTCTTGTTCAATGGCCGGTAGTCAACACAGAGACGCTCCGTGCCATCTTTCTTCTTGACAAACAAGACACCACAGCCCCATGGAGATGTACTAGGCCTAATGAGACCCATACTCTCCTGCTTATCAAGCTGCTTCTTCAATTCCTTCAATTCATCCGGAGAGAACTTGTATGGACGCCGGCATGCTGGCTCAGTGCCCGGCTCGAGTTCAATGACAAACTCCACCTGACGGTGTGGAGGCATGCCTGGAAGTTCTTCAGGAAAGACGTCTTGATATTCGTTCACCACCGGAATTTGATTTATGGCATTAATTTCGCCCTTATCATTAAGAGAGAAAAGCCGGATAGTGTTATCCCTTGAGGCAAAGATAATCACATCTTCATCAGAATGAGTCAACTTGACTTCCTTTTGAGCACAATCAATGTGAGCATCGTGCTGAGAAAGCCAATCCATTCCGAGGATGAGGTCGATGTCAGAATTACCGAGAATCACCGGAGAAGCCAAAAATCGATAGTCACCCATGCGAATAGAAACATCCGGAGCATATATGTTGGAAGACATACGTCTCCCCGGAGAAATAACTTGCAACTTCTGAGGCAGACTTTGGATATCAACATTATACTTAGATGCAAATGCTTGAGACATGAAAGAGCATGAAGCACCCGAATCAAATAACACTTTAGCTGGAAAAGATTTAACTGGAAGGTTACCCAAAATGACATCAGAAGAATTCTCCGCTTGCGCTGCATTCATCAGATTGACCCTTGCAGCCTTTGGATCATGCCTGACAATAGCTGAACTCACAGGTGGAGGAGGTGGAAGACGCTTCGGATTCGGACATCTGTTGGCATAGTGACCTTTCTGAGTGCATTTGTTGCAAGTCACTTCTGAGAGAGGACGGAAATGAGAGCCACTGGACTTGGAGCCTTGAGACTGAAACTGCTTCTTCGACTGGTTGCTTGGGTTGGGTGGGTGGGAGAAACCACGACCACTAGAGTTCTTGTTTTTGGAGTTGTTGAAGTTGTTGGAGTTGTTGTATGGAGCTCGAATCACTGGAGGAGGAGGAAGCCAGAATTTATGTTGTTTCGCAGCCAACTGAGACGATGAGGAAGAGTGAACAGCATCTCGAATTCTCTTCTTAGAAGCCTCCATCTTAAGCTGAGCTGCTTCTTGTTTCAAAGCCATGTTATAGAACTTGTCGAATTCATCTGGCTCGAACAAAGTGAGAGCAAGCTGAAGTTCATCTTTGAGACCTCCACGGAACTGATAGATTTTACTCTTGGCATCAGGAATGTCTTGCTTAGCATAGCGAGCGAGGTTTTGGAACTTGACATTATACTGATAGACTGTCATGGAGCCCTGCTTCAGGTTGCGGAATTGCTCACGCATACCCTCGATGACACTTGTAGGAATGTGGTGCGAACGGAAATCCTTGCAGAAATTCTCCCAAGAGATCACTTGACCCGGCCTGGAGTCTTTGTACTGCTGCCACCAGTCAGCTGCTTCATCTTTCAGTTGGAAGGCTGCAAACTTCACATAATCATCTTCCTTCATGTTACTGCACTCAAAATGCTTCTTGATATCGGTTAGCCAATCTTCAGCATCAAGAGGGTCGACACAGTAACTGAAAGCTTTAGGATTGTTGGCCAAGAACTGATTGAGGGTAGCATGGTGCGGCTGGTTGAAGAAGTTGCCTTGATTCCCTGGAACACCCTGATTAGCTTGCATAGCTTGCATTTGCTGCATCATCTGCATCATCAACTGAGTGTTCTGGGCAGTAGTCTGCATAATTGCTCTCCAAGCCTCAGGCGGAGGAGGAGGGGAAGGAGGACGTTCTGGAACCTCTTCACCCTCTGGGTTAGCGTTGGGAACCCTTTTCGGAGCCATCCTGTAAGAGATGACCATGAATCAGCAATTGATTGACAAAAGGAATAAGTTGAATCAATGGAATGAATTGCAGCAAGTCTTCACAATAATCATTAGAACAATAGAACGAATGAAATCATCCGAACAAGAGGAACGAATGAAATTCTCAGTAAAATGATAACATCAGTCTTCACGAGAAGCCACATAGGGGACAAAAGGATAAAATAAGAAAACAACAAGGTACGGATGGGAACAAACACAAGAGAGGAGTTTCGTTCTAACATCTTTGTGCTGAAAGCATATGAACGCGTTACGAAAAGGTTTTGCAATCCCCGGATCAGCATAGCCAAGGACCCTTTAAGATGCAACTCCTGATAGTAACATCGGTCATATAACCCCTTCACTCAATGTCGAACCCCGAACTCACTAACCTGCATTCGTTGGAAGAATGCCTACGATCTACTGGATAAAACCCACCTATAGATTTCCGAAAGATTCCGGTTATGCAATCAGGTGTTGGGGATACACGGGAAGCACCGCGCAATCAACTCTAAACCTACATCCATGTGTATCCATCCTTCAACACATAACCAGTCTTTCTCGGAAACTGTGTACCTCGGACCTTCGAAAAGCATCCACTATAACAAGCTATGGCAATACTCCCGAACTACCTCCCCAGTACTGGGTGATGTCGGGGTTATCTTGCCACTGTAGTGGAGATTTTCGATGTCGGCCGTCTTAAGTATTTAGTACTGCCACGATATGCTTGTTACAATGATACCCCGAAGCTCAACTCCTCGGTAACAGGAGGCATCGAGAACAATATCCTTGTCACAAGAACATCGAAACAATCCCAGAATACTCGCGGGATTCCTAAAAAAAAATTTGTGCAATTTTTGAAGATAGGAGAGACAAGAGTAGACGTCAGGAGTCCTCACCAGAGAGAAAGGGGATGAGAAGCAAAGAAATCCTACTCTCCGATATAATATAGGACTCAAAAGTTTTCAGTGTGTGCATAGACTCGACCGTCAACGATTTGATCAAACAGTGGGGGCTCCTAGGTCGGAGAAGGCTCTGAATACCAACTTGTAATGCCCAGGATGGAGTTATACCTCCTACGTGTCGAGGCACGACTTAAAGGCATAAATCCATCCTAGAATGATCTCAAGTTTGGTAATCTTCGCACAACTCATGTAAAAGAGGGGATAGTAAACAGAAAATAGTTGGCTTACACTCGCCACGTCACAGAATTACAGTACAAGTCTCAAACATCATACATTAAGAACATCACAACCCTCTAAGGGCAAAAGCCAAAAGTCAAAGTACCAAACTTAGATAAATAAACCACAGGCGGATCGAATCCTAGTAAGAGTCTCCACTACTGATCATCCGGGTATCGCACATAGTACCGACTACGCTCCTCGTCGTACTCCCAATCCAGCTCAGTGCCATCACCTGGATAGCTCACAGCTGGACCTGCATCTGGTGTGTGAAGTAACTGTGAGCCACAGAGGACTCAGCAATCCCGTCTCTGGGTAACAAGACTATCAAAGCCTTTGGGTGAGGAAAAGGCTGAAGAAAAGAATAAGTGTTTGCAGCAGCAACTAGCATCTAGCTTACGTAAGTGAGAGCGAGAAGAGAAGGCCTCGGCGAGAAGTGATCACGAAGTGATCCTAGCTACAAGCTCCACAATCATAACCCCTCCGTGTTCAACTCCCGAATCCCTATTCGGAAATTGACAGTCACGAAACACACGCTGGTAGTGTATTAGAAACATTGTGTCAAGTTATCTACAACCGGAATTAACAAGCTCCCATCTACCACATAACCGCGGGCACGGCTTTCGAAAGTTCAAACCCTGCAGGGGTGTTCCAACTTGACCCATTACAAGCCCACGATCCGCGGAGTCGCAACTCCAAAGTGGGAAGACCCGAGTATCCTCGGAATCCCGTGCTCAAGATATACCGAGCTAAGGTAAGGCTAATCCAGCAAATCCTCCCGGCGTGTCGACACCCTGATAGTAGCCGCGCGTATCCAAGTCTCAGGACACGACCGGATGGGTAAAGCTACGGGTTTTTACCAGACCTTGAGTTTCCTCGAGGTGGCCCCGCAGGCTCCCCGTTTCGGACCAACACTCATGTGGAGCACTGGCCCGGGGTTGTTGATTAAGAAAGAGGGTTAATTACTCCCTATGAAAGTTTAGTTTGTTATTAGGCAAATAGTAACAATGTTGGGACTTGCTGGAAAAGACTTAGCACTTAGCGGTTTATCGAGGGGGTCCCATACACCCCAACCGTGTTAGGAACGCATAATCAAGGAACATAACACCGGTTTATACGGTTCCTAACGGCATGAGTGGAACAAATCACCAAGCAAAAGGCTTAGCCTTCCACCCTTGCCAATATATAGATGGTTTCATTTTAAGCAATTATATAGTGTGATATAACCCAACCAAACTTCAACATGAAACAAGCATCTTCGATCTTCACCTGCAACTAGCAATGCTATAAGAAGGGCTGAGCGAAGCGTACTTAGCCAAGCAACGGTTTGCATAGGTAGGTTGGTTAAACATGGCAATTGGTTACAAGTAGGAGGCTGACAAGAAGATCATGGGCATCGAGGCAAAACTATAGATCGAGACTACTAGCAATAGGCAAAGATAGTAATGTTATCGGGGTTTGGTCATCTTGCCTGAAGAGAAGTCGTTCGAATCGTAAGAAGGGTCCTCGTGCTCAACCTCGTTGGAAACCTCGTGCTCGTGCTCGAACTCAGACTCAGCTTCCGGCTCTAAACAAAACAATCGCACCAAGCACCAATCAACAAGATGCAATGCGCACTCGGAAAAGATGAATGCATGATGGATGCACTAAGGATGCACACGGAGCACGGGAAATATCACTCAAGCAAAACACCTCAAAACATGAAAACAATCTGATATTATTAAACTACACGGAAAAACAATCAAGTTTGATATAAGATTCGCTGAAATCGGAGTTACGGGCTAAAAGTTATGCCCGAAACAAGATTTGAGCGAAAGCTGAAAATCACAGCAACATAGCAACTTCGGAGCTCAAAATAATTAAGCTACTGCACTCAAATAACATGGCAAAAGGCATGAACACAAACTAGACATATACTACAGCAACTAAGTCCAAGGTGCACCCCCAACGGAGTCACGGATCAATAGCAATGATCTTGGACATATTGAACTTGACAATAAAATTCTGGCAGCAGAATTTTATTGAAACTTTGGAGCAAAAGAAAAACATGCTACAGTCACTTAAATGGACATGTGAGGACATGGATGGAAAGACAACAATATATACTACAAGGAACAATCAAGATCCACTCCAAAACTATCATGCTTTGTCCTAGAACATCACACGAACATGGCATCGGAACGTTACAGATTTCAGACTTAGTGAAAAAAATCACTAAGTCCTAAAACAGCAATATCATCATAGCATCTAAAAGAGCATGTTTAAGTCACCTCGAAACTAAACATGGCAAAGGGTAAGCACCTCATCAAAGTGCACATGAAGGTGATCCCGAAACACACAAGCATGCATCATTGAGGTGAACACAACGATTACAACGAGCTCAACAAGATGGCATTTCATAACAAGTGAAACAACATCACAAGAACATGGCACTTTGCAACGATGATAACAAGGCAATAATAAATCTACCATGCAACCTATCACAAGCAACACATAGTTCGTGGCAAGACGAACACGTGGACATGTCATTTGCATCATTCGGACAAACGAGCTAAAAGATATCACATGGCAAAGGTGACATAAAAACATTATATAGCAGCAGTTTATATCATGATGCACTCTTGAAACAGCAAAACAAGCACCTAGATAATCTCTAACATGCATGACAACAACAGGTAAAACGTAGAGGAAGTCTCCACGAACGTCTGGACATGCTACACGCGCGAATCGGAGCAACAGACAAAAAGTTAGAGTAGGTCAAACATTGCATTACAGAACAAAACCAACAGGGACTTAGTGAAATTGGGGCAACCTTATGCAGATCTGGAAAAAAAGAAGATGGGCCGGCGGATCTGGCCCAGGCTGAAGAAGAGGGCGCGGCCCGGCGCTGTAGCTGGCGAGGCCCGGTGGCGCGCGGTGGAGAAGCGGAGGCCCCGCGGCTGGAGGGCCCGGCGGGAGGAGGAGCTGGGCCGTTGGGCGCCTCGGCCCAGGCGAGCGCTCCTGGCGCCTGGCGGCCCGCGGGGCGGAGCGGCTGCGGCCTGAGGCGCGGTGGCGAAGGGCGGGCTTGGCGAGGCCGGCCCGACGGAGGAGCCTGCGAGGCCTAGCGATGCGCGGCGATGTGGGGACCTGGTCCACGCGCGGGAGGCGATGCGGTCGGCTGGGCGACCGATCCGGCCCGACGGAGCGGCGAGGAAGCCTGGCGCGTTGAGGGGGCGAGCGGGGCGCCTGGGCTTTCGAGGGGAAGTGGTCCAGGACCGGATCCAGGCGCGGGAGGAACCTGGTTCGGTCGACGCAGACCCAGCACGGCGAATGGATCGAAGGGAGGGCGCGTTGACCTGGCCGACGAGGCCGGCGGCTGCGGAGGCGATCGAGGGACTGGCCGGATCGGCTGGTTCCTCGGGATCCAGGAGGAGATTGGGGATCTGGATCTGAGAAGGAAAAAGGAAAAAAAAGAGGTGGAGATGGGGAAGGAAACTAGGGATGCCAAAATAGACTAGGGGTCTGTATATAGCAGTTTTTAGGGTTAGGAGGGAATTGGGGGTGTTTGGAGCCCTCCGATCGCGATCCGACGGATCCGATCGCGGGGGTAGTCTAGGAGGCCTAGGAGGGAGATAAAAGACTGCAGTAGAGGTGTTTCCGGGACACGAAGTGGTGGCACTTTGGACCCACACGAACAACGGATGGAAAAGCCAACGGAGTCCAAACGAGACGAGATTTGAGAGGCGGGTTGCACACAACAAAACAACAACACACAAAACAACCTCGCGGCACACCGGTAACGTTACACGCCCGAACAACAAAGTAGGCCTACGGGACGACAAGGACACGTGAGGGAGCTCCGGAACGCGAAACGGACAACGGGAAGAAACACGCGGAACCGGATGCAACCGACAACACAAATGCAATGCGATGCACATGTCTACAAGATATGAATGAATGCCACACACTCACACAACAAAACGACGAAACCCGAAAGACAAGGAACCCGAAATGGAAATAGATGAAGCCGGAGATATATTATAAGCCCAAAAGGGAAAGTATTACATCCGGGGCATTACAGAAGACAACTTGATGTGTTATGCTTATTTCGATGTTCATGCTTTATATTGCTTTGCATCTTAGTCATCATCAATTGTCTGTTCTCTCAAAACCTTTGCTAGCCTAACTCTGTACTAAGCGGTATTCTGCTTGTGCATCCATAACCTTAAGCCAATACCTTCCATATGAGTCCACCATATCTACCTACTCGTGGTATTCCGCTACCACCTCCTAAAAGTATATAATTTATGTGTTATCCTTAAATGTTCAAAATCTTTTATTTTGTGCCTCTGTTCTAGCTCATGAGGAAGTAATAGCTAATTCATAGTCTTTTTGAGTTGGACAAGCTTCACCCCGGGATTGCATGTATAATGTGCAAACCCATAATACGAGAAGGAGCTGGCATAGAGTGCGCCCGGCTTAAAAATAATATAACAAACAAACCCTCCTTCACGCTTTGTTCATGAGAAATCAGAAATCTTTGGCAGTGATAAACAAAGGAGAATAAGAGGATGTTATCGTCCTCGTGCGGGAGCCGTTCCTCGAAACTTGTCCAGCTCAAAAAGCTATTGAGTTATCTATTAGCATTCGTTGACAAATCATGCACCCCTAAAAACTTGTTTTCATTCTGTTTGATTTGAGGATAGCACATGAGTTTTCCCTACTACCCTAGAGCAGGGCCTATCTTTTAATTTTAAGTTGAGTCAGTTACTTCTACTTCCTTCTATTTCTCAAAGAGAGCAGATGTTTGATGTTGATAATGATTCATTCATGTAAAGCTGCATTAAGATTTGTCATATCATATCCTTGTTGACATTATCATCCGATAAGTAAGTTGTTTGTCATGCCCAGCTGAGGCAAACATCTTCCTTTGTGTTAACATTTTCACTTCTTGCCTATTAACATGTTATTCAAAAAGCTTCAATTGATCTCATCAAATATAAGAGTGAAAGTTAAATCTATTGTTGTTCTTTGACCAAAGGACATGTTTGCCATGATATAATGAGTTTCCTTAGCCCTACTTTCGAATATAAGTGTTATCACTCTTTCATAAGGGCCTTATGAGTTGAAGATTGCTGTTGAGGATATTTGAGTTGGTAAAGAAACTATGATGCTTCTTGTCCGTATTCTATTTATCGACACTTCACTCTCTAAACTTGTGGACAGGTTTACCGAGTTCATATTCGCTTGGGGACAAGCGAGGTCTAAGCTTGGGGGTGTTGATACGTCCAAAATGCATCACTATTTTGTATCATAATTTATCCTTATTCATTGATATGTTTCACGTTACGGTGATGTTCTTATGTTGTTTTGGTCTATTTTACACAGTTTGCAAACTCTCCAATGCCGGAACAGCTGACGCAGGATTCAGCAGTAAAAAGTGGACGCTGAGTTGCTGAAGAAGAATACCTCCAAATTACCTGAAAATTGACGGGAGATATTTTTCAGAAGAATCACGAAGGCACGCAAAAGGGGAGCCAGAGGGGGGCCACAGGGTGCCCAGGCGGCCTGGGGGCGCCCCCCTGGCCGCGCCGGGGGGGTTCCTGGAGCCCCTGGCCCACCTCCGGATGCCCCCTTTTGCATATATATTCTCCGTTCTCCGAAAACCCTAAATATAAGACTTTTTACGGAGTTCCGCCGACGCTTCGAGGCGGAACCCTACGGAGAAGAAAAGGGCATCTCCGGCGGGCAGATTCCGCCGGGGAGATCACCTCCCGGAAGGGGAGATCGTCGCCATCGTCATCACCATCGTCACGGGCATCATCGAGATCATCATCAACATCATCCCCAACATCAGCACCATCTCCATCTTCATCCAAATCTCATCTTACAATCACAACTCGTGTTGTAACTTGTACTACCTATCCTCTCTACTCCATCGATGTTGATTACTACTTTGTGGTGAATGCTATTGAGTTTTGTTGGAGAAATATTATTATGTCCAGATTGTTTATCACATATTTATCCCCGCTGATCATGGTCTCTTTTATGTCTCGTGAGTAGTTACCTTAGTTCTTGAGGACATGGGGAAAGTCTTGTTGTTAGTAGTCATATGCTGTTGAAGTAATATGTGTTGTTTGATACTTAAGTTGCGTTGTCATTCTACTAGTGGTGTTGTGTGAGTCGAACACCCAACACTTCGCCTTATTAAGGACCTAGGAGAATACATTGTGTATAAATAATGCTTATGGTGGGTTGCCGGAGTGACAGAAACCTGAACCCTAGTTCGCATGCTTTTGCATAAGGGAATAATGGATCCTCGATCGTATTGCTATGGTTAGGCTTTTGCCTTAAATTCTATCTTGTATTTGCGGATGCTTGCAAGGTGTTTAATCATAAGAGTGCATTCATCTTAGTCTAGAGAGTGCAGTAGAATAGATCCACCCACTCAACACTTATCAACACATAACATAGTATCGATACGGAATATGGTGAAAGCACATGACTACCTCTCCCGTGTGTCCTCGGGAACGCTTTAGTCTTTATAAGTTCAGTTGCTAGGCCTCTCCTTTGCTAAGAAAGGATTGGGCCACTTGTTACTCTCAGTACCTTTTATATTACTTGCTTTTACTATCATGTTGCTTATACCGAGAAAACCCCTAAAAGTTATCTTTCAGTGCTTGCAGTAATTTCTTGCTCGGAATCGCTTATCAATACCTTCTGCTCCTCGTTGGGTTCGACACTCTTACTTATCGAAAACGCTGCAATAGATCCCTTACGGTTGTGGGTCATCAATGTGGAAATCACATCTAAGTCTGACATGCTTCCTATGAATAGGCATTTTATAGGAAAACTAATTAGCAAGACAAGCAATTTCTATCATATGCAAGGAAGAAGAAAGAAACAATAGCAATCTCAACATAACGAGAGGTAATTTACTAACATGAAGATTTCTACAACCATATTTCCCCCTCTCTTAATAAATGCATGTAGGATCATATTAAAATTCAACAATATACCTATCACGTAAAATATTCTCTACATGATCCACATGTATGCAAACTTGACACTCATTCAAAATAGTGGGATTAACATAGAACAAAGTCATTGCTTCTCCAAGCCCACTTTTATCAAAAAATTCATAAGATTGATCAATATCCAAAGAAATGGGATCAAAAGTTGACATTCTTACAAAGCCACATTCAATATTATGGCAAACATCATTATCAATATCATATTCATCATGGGGTTTAAATAATTTTTCAGCATCGTAAGAAACATCACCCCAATCATGATCATTGCAACAAGTAGTGGACATAGCAAAATAAGCATCCCCAAGCTTAGGGTTTTGCATATCAATAAACAATTAACATTAATAGAATATATAATAACATCATTAAAATCATGTTTTTTATTCAAGGATCTGTCGTGAATCACTTTATAATTTTCTTTCAATACTTCATCACAATTTTCAGATTCACAAATTTCAAGCAAAATCTCATAAAGATAATCTAGTACACTAAACTCACTAGCAATTGGTTCCTCATAATTTGATCTTCTAAAAAGATTAGCAACTGGATGAGGATCCATAAATAGATTTTTAGCAAGCGAAGATGCAACCAAATAGAAGGCACATGTCAACACACGCAAACATAAGACCAAACGAGAAAAAGGCCAACGAAAAGAGGGCAAATATTTTTGTGTCTTTCTGAAAACGTTCTAGAAGTGGGGGAGAGGGAAAGGAGAGGCGAATGGAAAATAATGTAAATGCAAGAGATGAGAGTTTTATGAAGGTTACTTGGTATGTCTTGATTTGATGTAGATCTCAACGGTACTAGAAATTGGCGAGTTAATAGAAGACAAATCTTGACTCTTGACATGGCGTAGATCACCCCGGCAACGGCACCAGAAATTCTTCCTCCTACCTCTTGAGCTTGCATTGGTTTTTCCCTTGAAGAGGAATGGGTGATCCAGAAAAGTAGAGTTAGTATTTCCCCCAGTTTGAGAACCAAGGTATCAATCCAGTAGGAGACAACATGCAAGTCGCCAAATACCTGCACAAACAATCAACAACTTGCACCCAACTAGATAAAGGGGTTGTCACTAGGGCCCGAGTGCCATGATTTCAGATCTAAACCTATTATGTTTTCATGAATATATGTGTGTTCTTCATCCTATCTTGCAAGTCTATAGTCACCTACTATGTGTTATGATCCGGCAACCCCGAAGTACAATAATCGGGACCACTCCCGGTGATGACCGTAGTTGGAGGAGTTCATGTATTCACTATGTGGTAATGCTTTGGTCCGGTACTCTATTAAAAGGAGGCCTTAATATCCCTTAGTTTCCACTAGGACCCCGCTGCCACGGGAGGGTAGGACAAAAGATGTCATGCAAGTTCTATTCCATATGCACGTATGACTATATTCGGAATACATGCCTACATTACATTGATGAACTAGAGCTAGTTCTGTGTCACCCTATGTTATAACTTTTACATGATGAATCGCGTCCAACATAATTCCCCATCACCGATCCAATGTTTACATGATTTTCACATATTGCTTGTTGCTTATTTACTTTTCCGCTGCTACTATTACAAAAACACTATCTTTACTTTTATTGATGTTACCTTGCTGCAGATACTAAGTTTCCAGGTGTGGTTGAATTGACAACTCAGCTGCTAATCCTTAAGAGTATTCTTTGGCTCCCCTTGTGTTGAATCAATAAATTTGGGTTGAATACTTTACTCTCGAAAACTATTGCGATCCCCTACACTTGTGGCTTATCAAGACTATTTTCTGGCGCCATTGCCGGGGAGCATAGCTATATTATTTAAGTCACTTGGGATTTATATCTGTTGATCACTATGAAGACCTTGAAGGACTCAAAAACCAATATTTATCCCACAACTACGAGGGGAGGTAAGGAACTTCCATCAAGCTCTGCACTTGATTCACCCTTTGCTATGAGTAAATTTGCGACACCTACTCCTGCTATTGAATCTGATATGTCGTATGTTCTTGATGATGCCACTTCTGCTATGTATGATGAAACTACTTCTATGCTTGATAATAATGTTCCACGAGGTGAATTTCTAGATGAACAAATTGCTAAGGATATGGAGAATGCAAATATTGAAACTGATAATATTTATGGAAGTGATGATGAAGCTTCTCCCCCTAGATATGAATTGCCTGTTATTCCTGAGGGTTATGTTATGGATGAAGAAACTGTTAGAGACTTTCTTGCTTGCAATGATAGATATGATCTTAAGAAATTATTAGCTAAGCTGAAGGAAAAGTCTTTGAATGCTAGAATGAAATATGACCCAGCTTTGGCAACTTCACCTATATGTGTTCCTGATAAGGATTATGAATTTTCGATGATCCTGAGTTAATTACTTAGTTGAATCTGATCATTTCCATGGCTATGAATCTGAAACTGTTGTGGCACATCTTACTAAGTTGAATGATATAGCCACCCTATTCCCCAATATATAACTTTGTGCAAATTGAAGAAAAGAGTCTCCCACAAGCTTGGGGAGGCTTCTCCAATTACTTAATGCTTTCCCTTATCAGCCTCTTCAGAGGAACGATATACTTGATGTCTTTTATAATGGACTAACCGATGCTTCCAGAGACCACCTGGATAGTTGTGATGGTTGTGTTTTCAGGGAAAGAACAGTTTATCAAGCTGAATTACTATTGAATAATATGTTTTTTTTTGACTATGTACTGCAAGGCAACAGCCTCACAGTGTTTTATTATCTTAAAATCCCAGAGAGGGAATAGAGTACAAAGGTCTTAAGTATATACAGAGAAAAGGGGAAGGGACTTACAGCTAGTCTACTGGAGGGAGGCTATCCAGGAGAGGAGTCTATCTCTATATTTACATTTAATTCTATGTGCAAGTAAGGAGATATCATACACAAAGTTTCTTCTCCAGGATCTGAAGCTAGGTTGTTCATTCCTGAAAACTTTGCCATTTCTCTGGGTCCAGATATTCCAAGCAGCAGTGAAGACTACCTCAGTGAAGAATGGTTGTCCGAAGTCTTGACGTGCTGCTAGAGCCATGGAATACGTGGAGGAGTGTCCTGTAGATGTCCAAGAAATACCAAGGAAGTTCCAAACTCGCTGACTGAAATTGCAGACGAAGAAGAGGTGTGCCCGGTCTTCAAGATGTGGCAAAAGACATATAGAACAATTAGCATCTTCTACATGCCAATGTCTTCGCTGCATCATATCTCTGGTGTTGAGTCGATCCATTAGAAGAAGCCATCCGAAAACTTTGATCTTCAGCGTGCAAGAGCATTTCCAAATCCATTTAAATATGGGGTCCACCGCAATGTGAGAAAACCTGAAATCATAGTACACCTTGGAGATGAAGGTGCCAGATTTGGAGGGCCATTTCCAGCTGTCATGTGCTGAGGGATCAAGGTGTATAGTAACCAAAAGAGACTGCAGCAGCTGTAGTTCCTCAAAGGCTTCGATGGACAGTGGTAAATGGAAATTCTGTGTTTCACTTGGTTCCAGGAAGAAATCCTTGACAGTGATAAATTCATTGATTATAAATGAAAACAGATGCGGAAATCTGGTCTGTAGGGAAATCACCCTATTATCAATATGCCATTTATCCGTCCAAAACAAGACTGTGTCACCCGAGGAAACCTGTGGGACGGCGAGGGAGCAGAATTGATCATAGAGCCGAAAGATGTCCCTCCACCAGAAGGAGCCACAGTTGCGAGTAGCTTGAGGAGGAGAGGAGACGTAATAAGTGTCCCAGATCAATTGGACCCAAGGAATATCCAATTTGTTAAAAAATTTGAATAGGTGCTTCATGAGTAAAGCCTCATTTTGAGTTTCCAGATGGGTGATACCAAGTCCACCACATTTCTTGGGTCGGCATACAAGGTCCCAGGCAGCGAGAGATTGACGAGGCGTCTCCGAATTTCCTCTCCAGAGACATTGGCGCATGATCCGTTCCAGTTGTTTAATAATGCCTTTTGGGAGAGACAGAGAGCACAAGAAATAAATCGGCATGGAAGCTAGGACCGATTGAAGGAGTTGAAGGCGGCTGCCCTGGTTGAGCAAACATGATGAAGCAGACAGTCTCCTCTCCAGGCGATCCACTAGCGGTGTTAACTCTGCCACAGTTGGCCTCGAGGTGCCCATAGGCAAACCGAGGTATGTGAAGGGGAGAGTACCCACCTCACAGCCAAGAAGTGACGCAATGCGGGAGCCTTCTTCATCAGATAGGTTTAAAGGAATCAATGAAGACTTGCTAAAGTTAACACGGAGCCCGGTGGCCTGAGCAAACTTATCGAGCATCTGTTTCAGAGCAAGGAGCTGGTCATCAGCGGCTGGAAGAATGATCAGAGTATCATCAGCGTACTGAACAATTGGGTAATCATTGGAGCTGGTAGGTATTGGCATTTGTAGAATGTTTCGAGAGCACATATCATTCACCACCGATTGAAGAAGATCCACTGCAATGACAAAAAGAAGCGGGGATAAAGGGTCCCCTTGGCGCACTCCAGTTCTGCAGTGGAAATGCTGTCCAGGAACACCATTAAGAAGCACAGAAGAAGAGCCAGACGATAATAGAGAATTAACCCAGCCAGTCCAACGCTTGTCAAAACCCTTATAATGCAACATCTGAAGAATGGTATCATGTTCCAGAGTATCGAACGCCTTCGTGAAGTCAAGCTTGAGAAGCACAATGGGCCGTTTGGAAGCTTTGCATTGGTGTATGTATTCGAAACACCAAGCTAGGCAGTCCTGGATTGATCTGCAACGTAGAAAACCATATTGGTTTTTATGGATGCACCGGAGGATTACCTGTTGCAGTCTGTTAGCTAGCAACTTCGTCAGAAATTTCAAACAGGTATTGGTCAGAGAGATAGGCCGAAAGTCTCCCACCACCTCAGGGCTTAATTTCTTCGGAATGAGGGTGATGAGGGAATTGTTCAAGCATTCAAGGTCACACTTGCCCTCATAGAAGTCTCGGACAAGGGATAAGAAGTCTTGTTTGAGAATTGGCCAACATTTCTTCAAGAACAGACCAGAAAACCCATCAGGGCCCGGAGCACGATCAGGGGGGATGTTTTTGATCACTTCCTCCACTTCTTGCTCAGAAAAAGGCCGAGACAGTTCTTCAAGGCCATCAACCTTGGCAATAAGGGTGGCAAGGTCAAAATCCATCGTAATTCCCTTAGCATGGCCCATACGGTGCTTGAAATCAGACCAAAACATAGTCGCCAGTTGTTGATGGTCAGAAATTACTTCACCCTCAGCATTTCTAAGCGAAGAGATGGTATTTTTGCGATACCTCTCCGTGGCCATGGCATGGAAGAATTTGGAGTTCTCCTCACCCACTTTAATGGTTCTGATCGTGCAACGCTGCTTCCAATATATGAACTGCATGTGCAGGATATCCGCAAGATGTGTTTTAACAATGCGGCGGAAGTTCGTTTCAGGCCAACTCAAAGGACGACAGTCCTCAAGTTGGTCAAAGAAGAGAATAACCTTGTTACAATCCTCGATAAGTGCCTTCACCGTAGCCAGCCGAATATGCCATTGCTTAAGGGCATAGCGTAGGGCTTTGAACTTTGCCGATATTCGTGATGCAATATTGGTCTGCCTGAAGTTTCTGTTCCACACCGATGAGACACACTCAAAGAAGCCAGGGAGATCAATCCAGTAGTTCTCGAATCGGAATACCTTGGCCTTAGGGATGCTCGTGGCAATCGAGACAACACAGGGCACGTGATCAGAGGCAGTTCTGGCTAGGGGATAGACCAGTGTATTGGGGTGATCCTGCGTCCATGCAACTGAAGTAAAAAACCAATCAAGCTGTTCGAGCAGTGGGTGTGCTTGCATATTGGACCAAGTGTATTGTCTGCCTTTTATTGGTAGTTCAATGAGGCCAAGATGCCCGATGATTTCATTGAACAAGAACATATCGTTAATGTTGCCCCCTGGAAGATTACGATTGTCCACATATCTCATGAAGTTAAAGTCACCTAGAAGAAGCCATTTGTCATCCACATTAATATTAAGGTTATAGAGCCACTGAACAAACTCGTCTCGGGCAGGGCCCTGACAAGGTCCATAAACTGTGACATGAGTCCAGACTTCAGAGGTGTGAGCCGAGCTGAATTCCAGGACGATACCATAAGGTTTAGCCACGATTAGCTTGCCAATGAAAAAAGCGGAATTCCATATGACTACAATACCACCAGAGGCCCCAACTGAAGGAACATACACAAAATTATCAAAACGCCTGGGGCAGAATTTACGGAGGAAACGATGATCAATATGCATGCACTTGGTTTCCTGGAGGCAAATAACAGAGCATCCGCTTTCATCAATCTTTTGCTTGACAGCAAGTTGACGTGCCTCCGAGTTAAGACCCCTAACATTCCAGCAAAAGACCTTCCAAGCTCTACAGTTGGTTTGATTCATGGGGAACATGTAGAAAGCAGAAGCAGCATGAATCACGCAGTGATCCATAGAGTAGCATATTACATAACCGAGCCATAAAGTTCAGAACAAAGTAAATAAAACAAAGATAAATGGCGATTTGGGAGGTACGCCATAGACCCAGACTTGTGAGAGGTTTAATGATCATCAGAACTCGTGCTGCTGGTGACAGACGGATCCGCCGTAAGCTTCTCCTTGGTCATTTTCTCCTGGGCAATCCGAAGACGAGTGCCAATGCGCTGGAGGTCGTCAATCGAGCACAGAGGGGGGGGGGGCGGCAAGCCATGCGCAGACGCCTTCGTCTTGCGCTTCTTCGGGGCAGAGTGATGCCTCGATTCGTCAGGCACCGGGACTTGGCGAAAGCCTCCCTTGAGAGCGGAGAGGCGGGCGCTGCGGCGTACCTCAGAGACCACGAGGGGTGTAGCCGCCTTACGGCCGCGCTTCCTTGGCATCTTGGCAGAAAACTGGAAGGCTTCCGTCACCGGGCAGGAGATGTCGTCAAAGCAGAGCGCGCGGGCCACTGGCTTCTTCGCAGGACCAGATAATGCGGTGTTGCAGTCCGCCCGCAGAGCAATGTCGAACCCAGACAAGGTGCAGTTGAAATCCCATACACTGAGAGGCAGCTCGAAAGGCAAGAAATCCTGTTGGTGAAGAGGTCTTGGAACCGCTGAGACCCACTGAAGCGGCAGCAAACGCTCGAAGCTGCGCTGCCATTGCAAACAAGGTGGCAATTTAGGTCCGTAGAGGGTTAGAACCATACCAACATGAAGCGGTGGTTGATTGACAGCAACGGCAACATCATCATTGTTGATGGAATCTTCAGAAAGCTGTAGAACCATGGATTCCTGGGATTGCTCCTCATCATGCTGGTTATCATCCACCTGTTCCAAAATGTCCTCGGGCTGCTGCTGGAAACCATGGTGTTGCTCATGGACTGGTGGAGGCACATCATTCCAGCCCAGTTCCGGAAATTCAGGCAGAACCATCCAGTTGAGATTATCAGCCACCATTTGACCAGGCAGGGGGTGTGGATTCCCGTTGGCAGGCATAGGATCTTCGTCAGCGGGCAGAACATCCGCAAAGTCTGCAGAGAGGATGTAGACAGGTACTGTCCAGGAGACGCGTGCTCCACCAAAGTCTGAATATTCTCTGTAGACAATATCGCGCGGCACAAGGGAGGGAGCAGGAAAAGATACATACGCCAAGGTGCGTCCAAGAACGGGATCCTCCTGATGCCAGTAATGGAATCTGCCAAAAGAGCCAATCGCATCCGCAATATAGGCTGTTCTTCTGTAGTCAAGCGGGATGCCAACAAGCATAATCCAACCTCGGCGGAAACCATGAACAGCCCGATAATTGATGCCCTCGTCATGGGGTATGAATCGGACGAACCGATCATTGCCAAGATCAAACGGAGGGTGATCCACAAGAGTTTGCCTAGCAACAGCGCTGCGGAAGCGGAATAGCCCTACGCCTTGAATCCAAGGTTGTGTATCCAGAACAGCGCGTCCAAGCTGATTGACAACAAAGTCACTGACCAGGTTGCGGAAGAGAGGAACCTCGGCCTGAAGAGGTGCAGGCTCCACAATGGCGATGGCGAACGCCTCGTTTTGCCTGTCGGGGGCCACCGCCGGCGAGAAGAAAGCCCGTGGAAGCCTTAGGGGTCCGCCGTCGACGATGTCGAAGCCCTGTGGGAGGAAGTCCATTGGGTCGAGCTCGAAGTTTGCCATGGCTGGTGGTGGTTGCTGGGGAGTGTTTGGTGGCGGGGGTGTGGGCGGTGGAGTGGGCGGCGGAGCTGAAGCAGGTTGCGGTGGAGTAATGGGCGGCGGCTCGGATGGCAATGGTGGAGGCGATGGGGTGGCAGACGCGATGGGACTGGACAAGGGCGCAGAGCGGCCGGCTGGGAAGGAAATCGAAGCGGCAGGCGATAAAGAATCCTTAGACTGGATTTGAGCCGCAATATTGACCCGGGGGACCCACTTGTAAGCGGGGGAAGGTGCAGAGTCCGCACAAGATTTCGCTCTGTGGCCCAAACGGAAGCATTTTCTACAACGGATTTGATTAGAACACGTTACCGTTGCGTGCTTCATTGAGAGACAATTTTTGCACTTCCAAACATGAAACACCATATCATTAATAAAATCCTCATCTGTAACAGATAGGCAATTACTGTTCGGAGAAATAAGATTGGTAGTCTCCGACGAGGCGAAAGAAGCAACCGGAGGGATACGGTTTCCGTGGGCCTCAGGGGGACGGGCCGATGGAGCGCCTAGGCTTGGAAGGTCCGACTGGGCCACGGGGGGAGTTTTCTGCGGCGAAGTAGCCGTGACAGCCGTGACTTGTGGAGCAAGAAAATCCGAAAGTGGTGCAGATTGATCCGATCCTGAAATAACGGGCGTAAGTTTCGCCGGGACGTTG
The DNA here is from genome assembly GCA_902687465.1 of Secale cereale. Taxonomy (NCBI): domain Eukaryota; kingdom Viridiplantae; phylum Streptophyta; class Magnoliopsida; order Poales; family Poaceae; genus Secale; species Secale cereale. Next base: position 701,891,935 of record LR738710.1, on the reverse strand, counting down.
ATAGTTCCAAAAGAGATGGGTGGCGTGGCCACCGTCCACTGGAGGTTGCTCGCCGGCGGCGAGGAGATGATGACACGTTCACGAGGATTAATTTCATAACCGGCCTCAGCAACGGTATCAATGCACGCTTGAGTAGCAGGATATCTGTAACCCCGGCAAGCTGGGTATTGCTGGAAAGTAGCAAACGAAATCCTTTTCCCCGATGAAACACCCGAACGTAAAGATGATCTGGTTGGGGGTTTATGCATGGCCAAAAGTCCAAGAGTAGCCCGTTTTTTAGATGGACTAACAAGAATCCATTCTGCATCACATTCTTTCTTCCAGATCTGAAACTCACGTCGCCAGTTCGGGCCTCCATGCCCCCAGAGGTGAAAAAAGCATTTGAATTGCATGCAAGCAAAAGAACGCAGCTGCAGGATATAAAGCCCAACTTTCTTGCAAGAAACAAAGAAAGAAAATACCTTATCCTTAATATGAGAGACCATGAAATCAATAGCAGAACCTCCAAGGGCTGATTCAAGGGCAGCCGCAACTGAATCCTCAGTAAGACGGAAAATATGCCTGCTGAAGGACACCACCATAACAAAATGATGTGTGTCGTCCGAAGGATGGATCGTTTGCCCACAAACGTTGAAAACCCTAGATGCAAAGTCCAGCCCCGCCGAAAAGTCCAGATCCAAAGTAGATCCACGAGAGGAACCCATAGGAGATGGATGTGGGCGTGTAGATCAGAGGACGCCGGATCCAATGAGCGGAGCAGATCGAGTAGACACCGGCGGGAATGGTTGTTCGCCGGAAGCCTAGGTCACGGGGAGGAGGGTGGGAGGGAGGGTGGGTGCGCCATTCTGTATTCGTTCACTATATGGTTTTTTTCTATTGAATAATATGTTGGCCAATAAAATAATTGGACACTTCTGAAACCAGCCCCTAAGCCAACTCCAAAGAAAAGGGGTGTTCTATTTCTCATTCCTGAAGATATGCACAAAGAAATCTATGAAAGAAAAAGGTATTAAAGTTGAAGATGTTAAGAATTTACCGCCTATTGAAGAAATACATGGTCTTGATAACCCGACACAGGTAGTAAAGGTAAATTCTCTTTATAGATTTGATGAAAGGGATATTCCCCATTATAAGTCTGCTAGCTAATGCTTAGATGAGTTTGACAACTTTATTGTGAAACAAGAAAACTTCAATGAGTATGTTGGTAGACAATTGCAACATAATGCGTATATGATTGAATGCTTGAGTGATTATATGTCTAGAGTTAAAGGTGAATTGAAACTCATTAGTAAACATTCTTCTATGGTTGCCACTCAAGTAGAACAAGTACTTAAGGCTTAGAATGATTTGATCAATGAATTAAATAGTAAGAATAATGACTATGCTGTTAGAGTTGCAATTAGAGGTGGTAAAATGACTCAGGAACCTCTGTATCCTGAGGGCCACCCTAAGAGAATTGAGAAATATTCTCAGAGAACTAATTTAGATGCACCTAGTTCTTCTAAGAAGAAGAAAAACAAGAATGATAGGACTTTGCCTGCTTCTAGTGAACATGTAGCTAACACACCTGATAATCCGAATGATATCTTTGTTTCTGATGCTGAGACACAATCGGGTACTGAACATGAACCTAGTGATAATGTTAATGATGATGTTCATGATGATGCTCAACCTAGCAATGATAATGATGTAGAGATTGAACCTGTTGTTGATCTTGATAACCCACAATCAAAGAATCAACGTTATGATAAGAGAGACTTTGTTGCTAGGAAGCACGGTAAGGAAAGAGAACCATGGGTTCAGAAACCCATGCCTTTTCCTCCTAAACCGTCCAAGAAAAAGGATGATGAGGATTTTGAGCGCTTTGCTGAAATGATTAGACCTATCTTTTTGCGTATGCGTTTGACTGATATGCTTAAAACAAAACCTTATGCTAAGTATATGAAATATATTATTACCAACAAAAGAAAGATACCTGAAGTTGAAATTTCCACCATGCTTGCCAATTACACTTTTAAGGGTGGAATACCTAAAACTAGGGGATCTAGAAGTACCTACTATACCTTGCTCCATCAAAGGAAACTATGTTAAAACTGCTTTATGTGATCTTGGAGCCGTTGTTAGTGTTATGCCTATCTCTTTATATTGTAGACTTGACTTGAGTAAGTTGACACCTACTGAACTATCTTTGCAAATGGCCGATAAATCAACTGCTATACCCGTCGGTATTTGTGAGGATGTGCCTGTTGTGGTTGCAAATGTTACTATTCTAATGGACTTTGTTATCCTTCATATTCCTGAGGACGATAGTATGTCTATTATCCTTGGTAGACCCTTTTTGAATACTGCAGGGGTTGTTATTGATTGCAATAAAGGCAATGTCACTTTTCATGTCAATGGTAATGAGCATACGGTACACTTTCCGAGGTAACAACCTCAGGTCCATGGTATCAATTCTATTGGAAAATTTTCAACTATTACTATTGGAGGTTTTGAATTTCCTCTTCCTACTTTCAAGAAGACATACGATATTCTTATTGTTGGGGACATACATATACCCATTGAGGTAACCTAGTGTTATTCGAAAATTCTCCGATTTCATGTTATTCGGAAAGAGCTTATTAACAAGACTTGATCAACCTTGTTAATGGATTCCTTTTGATGAGCATGAGATGGGTGAATCTAGATAGCACAACCTTCTGTAACCTCCTTTTACTTTCTGTTAATCAGATTAAATAAAGCAAAATAGTATTTTTCTGTCTGTTTCCAGACTTATCCGTGCAATAAAAAAATACTCGAAAATAAAAGTTCTCCAAATACCCTGAAAATGAAATATGCTTTTTTATAGAATATTTGAGAATATATGGCACAGAAAACACAGCGAGGGAGCCAACACCTGGCCATGAGGGTCCAGGGTGTGCCCCCTGCCTCGTGGGCCCCACGTGGCCCCCCTCCACTTATTCCTGCACCCACACACTTCTTCCTCCTCCCAAAAAATCACTATCCAGCTCAAGCACGAGTTCTAGCTCATCTTGCTGCCATTTTCGATCTCCTTGCCCAAAGCTCCATTCACAAAACTGGTTGGGGAGATTGTTCCTTGGTATGTGACTCCTCCATTGGTCCAATTAGTTTTTGTTCTAGTGCTTTATTTATTGCAATTTTTTGCTGCTGTGGTGACCTTGTTCTTGAGCTTGCATGTCAAATTTCTTTGGTCCCAAGTAGTTCTAATGCATGATATAGTCTCTAGACACTTGTAGGAGTTGTTGCAATCAATCTTGTTCAGTTTGGCTCACTTTTGTTTTGAGTTACTAAAAATTTCAGAAAAATGCATAGGAAAATCTTCCAAGATGGTTCCTCAAGGAAGCAAGAACCAAGGCTCGCGATGCGTGAGCCGGATGATGTACTACCGAGGGAAGCTGAAGTGCGGCCTTGTGAATGACCGTCAGAAGAATTTATGGTTCAAGCAGGCATTAAGGAGGAATTTGACGCATATGTTCGTAATGCTGACCTTCAGGGCTTCATGCAAGATAAGTGCCCTCAACACCGTTACTTAATAGATACCTTTGTGAGAAGGTTTAAATTTTCATCTTCACGTAATTCTCACACTGTCTTGTTTGATCTTTATGATAAATCTTACACCATGGACTTAGAGGATTTTAATGATGCTTGTAAGCTCCCGCAGTGGGGCAGTATGGGTGACCCTCGCAAATTTGAATATAAAGACTTCCTTGCTAGTATCACTGTAGGGGAATCTAGAGAAATCACACAAGCTACCATAGGGAGCATTCATTTTCCCGCTATTCATTACTTTGCTGTCTTTATTGGTAGATGCATAAATGGTAAAGATGAGGCTTGCCATATGTGTGTCCCAGATCTTAGTGTTCTCAAGAGTGTTGTGTTAGGAGATAGACAATATAACTTGGTAGCCATTGTTGCACGTAGGCTACATCATAATGGTTTATCTGGAGATTTATTTGGTGGGATTTATGCCACTCGCATAGCCCGCAGTCTTGGTATGCCTATACATGAAAATGATGAACTATTACCGCCTGCTTATTTAGTTTTTAATGCTATGGTCAGCCATCGGTTTTATAAAGAGGGGTGAACAATCCCTCAAGTATCGACTAATCTTTAACAGGCGTCACGCCGTCCATATTGCTCTTCCTGCTCCTACCTTGTTTGACTTCCAGTCAAAAAAGAGATATACTATAACCAGGGAGGAGGCAAATGAGTATCAGGAGACGATGGAAGCAGCCCGTCTCCAAGCTGCAGCTCAGCAGGCAGTAGCTGCTGCATCTCAGTACAACCCCAACTACAACTTTGGATATCCGTCAGGCCAATTTTTGCCATAGACCAACTTAGGCCAAAAGCCTAAGCTTGGGGTAGTATGTGTTTCTCCCCGACATTACATTCATGTTCACACACTTATTCTAGTTGTCGGTGCTCACACTCTTTCATTGTACTATCCATGCTTAGTTTCAATTCATTTCTTAGTCTTTTTCTAGTGTGATAGAAATACCTTAAGAAAAACAAAAAAAAAATAGTAGTTGTAGCTTTTATCTAGTCTACTTTCCTTACTTGTAGTAGTTGTAATTAAAACAAAACCCAAAAAGATTCATCATTCTTCTTTTGCTTATTGGGAGCTTTCCCGTGTAAATAGTTTTCTTTTCTTTGGGGGTCAAGAGTAGAAGACCATGATTGAAAATGCTTAGTGGCTCTCATATGCTTTATTGTTGAATTAACCTTGAGCCATATTACCTTGTCTTCTCTCTTGTATTAAAATGCTCGCATATTCCAGCTTAGTCCAATGTACGTGAACTATTATTATTATCCACACCATTCGGTCGCGCGACTGAAAGGCAATAAGGATGATATATGTTATTACTAACTGCAAGCACCAACGAAGGCTCCACATTAATCCTTGAGATTAAGATTCTTGATCGTTCGATCTCCTTCCATAATTATTAACAGCCGTTAGATGTACAAAAAGAGTCCATGCGTTATGTCCCACGCATACCTCCATTGAGAGAAAAAAATCACGGGTTGCAAAGGGAACAATGGGCCGTACGACCTGACTACATGGGTTGTACGTCCTAGCTAGATGGACGTGATTTCTACCCTAGTCCTATCTTCACCTTCGTTTACTCCTTGCAGAATTCGCCGCCGCCTAGCCAGTATGTTGGCCATCCTCCTGGCCGAGGTCTCCGGCATCTCCTCCCCAGGTGCTCCCACCTCTCTTGACACGGACAGCCGAAGAGAATGTGGGATCGTCGGATCATCGTGACAGATGAAGGCGACCTCGCCCGTCCACCCTTCTCAAGGCTCAAGCGACCGCATCACACCTCCCATAGACTGGCGTCTGAAGTTTCTCCAAGGTTTCCCCGCGACCTCCTCTCCAAAACGGGCCTCCCCTCTCTGCAGTCCCATGATTGGTTGCTCTCATCAACTGAACGACGTAGATTTTCTACTTCGCCTCACACCAGTACATACCTCTACCCATCTCTCCCTTCCTAAAGTATTATTTGTCAATTTTTTTCATCAGATCGATATGGTTGTCTTCCAAAACTACCTCATGGGCTTTTTTGAGGAGTTTTTAATGATTTTTTCCATCTTATAATTTCCTCACAAGTGGCTTTAGCGCTAGCCTAGGAGTTGAGACTAACAGCTGTAGACTTTTGAAAGATCAAACATGAATCACTCCCACAGTAATGGACTAGCTTCCATACTAATATACCTGCATGTTAAAACTTTCTGGGAAGAGGTAACATAGTTCTTATTTTCTAGGTTCATCTCTTGCAACCATCGGTAGATTTCACTTTGTCTTCCCTTTGGCTATAACTCAACGGATATTATGCTGACAAGTAGGCTCATACAATACAAGTGGACAATATTTTGACATATTCTTATGTATGGATATGACTTAGTTATTAACACATGAGAACCACAGAAAAAACTGTTTAAAGTTCATTATTTGTTGTTCCCATCACTAATAATTTTGTTGCACTCGGACTAAGAAAAAACTGTTTAAATGTGCCGACTCGCATCAAATTTTTCATGAAACTCATTTTGGGGTATCTAATAATTACTAATGAAGTATATTAAAAATAATAAAGAGGTATAAAATATTTATCTATATGGTATATGAGGAGCGGGAGTACGTACTCCCAGGAGTACACAACCATTCTCTTCACAGTTCTGGAGGGGCGCTCCAGGCTCAGAGTTGCATATTTCGATAACATAACAGTCAATTAATTCACTAATTGGCTTACGACAGTTACACAAGAAAACCAAGCATTGTATGTACAAATTAGCATCATGTTGTCAGGAGTAGTGAAGCATGAATAATGGTTAACTCTATATGATGCTTGAGGAGATGGACATATATATTTCTAAGGTTGCAGGAAGATGTACGGCTGATGCAAATTGTAAGTACTATTACAGAATTACATCGGTTATGCTGAGTGTTTCCATTAGTTAGATGGTTGTGCTTCAAGTCCCGGGATTGCATGCACTTTATGTTCAGAGTATGGTGTGTATGAATCAAATCATAAAAAGGTTCGTTATTTACAATTAAACCTTTAGTTAATTTCCAAGTGAAGGATTTGGTCGGAGATGAAACGGTGCACGTAATTTAACTGGAACGAGTGAATATTATATTAGGGACCTCTAAGGTGTTCTCCTTTGTGCGTGTACAATAAAACATGATTTAATCTTCTATGGAGACTACAGTAAGCTTTATGGTTTTGTTGGTGCTAAATATACAACTAAATATCCAATCTATATGTGAAGAAGATGAGATATTCTCATAGTGGCATGATTGTAATGATATATCAGCTAATGTCGCCTTTTACATCCTGATAAATATATGGGTTGGGGATGGACAAGTGTTTTGCTTCTGCCAATTCCTAGGTATTCCAGTTTAATTTTTTAAACAATTACACATATATAGAAGTATGTAATGTGTATTGTGTAAAATTTCAGGAAGAAATACCTTGAATTGCGAGCTGCACAAAAAAACATGGACTTCGAAGATGAACAGTACATATATACTAAAAAGTCACATATTTATTTTTTTGTATATCTCTTATTTTAACAAATTTAACCTGAAACTTTATACACATGTACATTATGTCTCTAGGTATATGTGTAATGCCCAGTATGTGACTATACCTCCCACGTGTCGAGGCATGACTAAAAGGTATAATCACATACTAGAATGATCTCAAGTATGGTATCTTTGCACAACTCATGTAAAAGAGGGGATGAAAATGTAAAAGAGTGGTTGTCTTACACTCGCCACGTCACACAATGGAATACATTAACATACATCATCCAATAACATCAGAGTCCGACTACGGACGAAGATCCAAATGAAAGATACCATAAATAAAGCAACACAAGGCCTGATCGCCCCTAGTAGAAGCCACTACTGATCGTCGGGATAGGACACGTAGTATCGCCCACGCTCTTCATCGAACTTCCAATACAACTTTGTGCCATCTCCTGTGTAGTTCTCATCGGTACATGCATCTGGTGTTGTGTAGAATCTGTGAGCCACAGAGGACTCAGCAATCCCGTTCCCGGGTAGTAATACTATCAAAGCCTTAGGTGTGGAAACGGCTTAAAACAAGGTTGCAGCAGCACTAGCACTAACTTACGGGTTTAGAGCGAGAAGAGAATAAGTGCCAACGATCGCCAAGTGATCACGAAGTGATCCTAATTATTCACGGTCAAACATAACCCCATCGTGTTCACTTCCCGAACCCCTTCGGAAAGAGACCGTCATGGTTACTCACGCAAGTAGTGTTTTATGAACATGGTATCAAGTTATCTACAACCGGATATTAACAAATTCCCATCTGCCACATAACCGCGGGCACGGCTTTCAAAAGATCAAACCCTGCAGGTGTGTCCCAACTTAGCCCATCACAAGCTCACGATCTACGGAGTCGCAATTCCAAGGTGGGAAGACCCGAGTATTCTCGGAATCCCGTGCTCAAGATATTCCGACAAAGGTAAAACTAATCCAGCAAGACCTCTCGGCTTGCCGACACCCTGACAGTAGCCGCGCGTATCTAATCTCAGGCCACGACCGAATGGGACATCCTACAGGTAATACCAGGTACCTCGGGTGTCCCCGAGGCGGCCCTGCAGTCAGCCCAGTTTGTTCCAACACTCATGAGGAGCACTGGCCCGGGGTTGTTAATTAAGTCCATGGGATAGCTAGTCCCTATGCAAATTTTTAGTTGTTAGGCAAATGTAAAACCAATGTTGGGCCTTGCTGGAAAAGTTTTAGCGCTAAGCGGGTTATCGAGGGGGGCCCATAAACCCCAACCGTGTTAGGGACACAAAATCAAGGAACATAACACCGGTTTAACGGTTCCTAGGGCGGCATGAGTAGAGCAAAACACCAAGCAAGAGGCTTAGCCTTCCACCCATTACCAATATATAGATGATTTAGTTTAACAGTTTATATATTGTGATATCCCAACAATAACTTCATCATGAAGCAAGAATCTTCAAGTCTTCACCTGCAACTAGCAATGCTATAAGAGGGGCTGAGCGATGCGTACCAAGCCAAACAATGGTGTGCTAGGAGGGTGGTTAAAGAGTTTCATGGAAACAATAGGAGGGCTGACAAATAGACATAGGCCTCGAGGCAATATCTAAAGAGCGAGACATCTAGCATAGGCAAAGATAGTAATGATATCTGGGTATGGTCATCTTGCCTGTCGATTCCACGGAGGGATCGTAACCTTGCTCCTCAAACTCAGCCTCGGTAGTAACCTCGAACTCCGAATCGGCTCCCGGCTCTACTCAACACAAGAACACAACACGACACAATATCAAACACGGTGCAATGCACAATCAACATGATGCAAGTATGATGTGCGTATGCATGTGGAAGCACTTGAGCCTAAGGAGAAGATGACGGAAAGGGCCTCATCTTGAAAAACCAAGCAAGCCACTGGATAGAGGGGAAGATTTCGGTTGAAATCGATATAAAGATCACCGGAAACGGACGCACGGTTTGCAAATGGCAAGCAAAACAATATTCACACAAAACAGCAGTTTACAGCAACATGGCATCTTTGGAGCAAGAAATAATTATGCTACAACACTCAAACATGGAGACAAAGGGCATGGATGTCAAATAGACATGATACTTAACAAGCATGAACTTATAACACACCCAAAAACCTACTTGAACACAATTAACCAAGCATGGCAAGTTGCAATAAATTTATCCAGACTTGGTCAAAATCTGGGAAGGCCAAAATATCATCACGATGCTGCCTTCGGAGGCACAAAACAACAAGCATATCAACTCTACTAAGTATATAAAGATCATGGACATGTAATAAACATATCATACATCAAGCAACTTCATTGGAGCATCTCCATAGGAGGCATGGATCAATAACATCAAGCTTCACCAAATTGATGATGCTGATAAAAACCTGACAGGTAAATTTATAGCAACTTGAGAGCAAGAAATAAATAAGCTACAGCAGGCCATATATGCAAATAAGGGCATGGATGGATAGAGCATAACATGGACAACAAGACATGATCATTTGACATACTAAAACATGCATGGATTTGAGTGAGGCATCAAGCAAACACAGCATCAGGTTTAACAGATTCCAGACATAGCAGTTTTTTCACTAAGTATGAAACAGCAACATCGGCATGGCAAGTTTACAAGCTTGTTTAAGTCACCTCAAGGCATATCATGGAAAGTGGATTGCAACACAGCAAAGACCATATGATTGAGATTCTAAAACATATTGACATGTGACATGAATACAAACACATCACTAGCAATGAGCAAGTCAAAACAGCATCTCACAACAAGTTTCAGCACTTAACAGCCACATGCACTTTTGCAACAGAGAATAACATGGCAAGATGACACCTAAAATGAATGCTACAGCAACCATCATGTAGAGCACTTCACAATGAACATTTTGACATATCATATGCTCCATTTGGACCAACATGCACAAAGTTATCAACACCACAAGCATGCAACAAAATTACAGATAACAGCAGTTTTAAACATATAGCACTCTTGCAGCGATGATTAGGTCATCAAGATGAACTCAAACAAGCATGTCATAGTGGAACAAAATGAAGAGCATAAGAAAACGAACATCTGGGCATATCATTCACTCCATTCGGATCAACATGCACAAAGTTATCACATCTCAAATAAGGCAACAAATTTACACAGACAACTAGTTACAGCCACATGCACTCTTGCCACAAAGATTAAGTCAACAAGATGAACTCTAACATGTATGAAACTGGCACTAACATGTAGATCACGACAAGACGAACATTTCGACATATCATACGCGCAAAACGGAGCTACGAGCATGAAGTTATTGCATGGCAAAGGAGGCAAGAAATTTACAGATTCTAGGGACTTAGCAGAAAATTATCTTCCGAGAAAAGTCAACGGGACGGGGATGTTGTCAGGCCCAAGATGCGATTCTATCCCGATCACGTGACACATACGTGATTGGGGCACAACCGCATTTCGGGCGCTTAGCAAGATGGATATCATTACATCGTACCATTACATACATACATGGGGGATACAAACAATACATACAAGTCACATGAATACAACATCATCAATACAAGGCATCCGACTATGGATGCAAACATTAAAAGCACAACGACATCCATCTGCTATCCCAGGCTGCCGACCCGGAACCTAACCCAAGACTGACGAAGAAGAAGAAGAAGAAAGAACTCCAACAAAAGGTAACATCGCTCTCACGTCAAGTCATCGGAAACCTGCACCTGCAGCTGTTGTTGTAGTATCTGTGAGCCACGAGGACTCAGCAATCCCATAACCATGGGTAACAAGACTAGCAAAGCTTAAAGGGTAGGAAGAGGCAAAGTGGTGAGGTTGCAGCAGCGGCTAAGCAATATATGGTGGCTAACTTACGAGTACAAGAATAAGATGAGCATCTGCGCAAACAGTCGCAAACTAGTAGTGATCGCTAAAGATCCTGAACTACCTACGAGTCAAACATAACCCCACCGTGTTCCCTTCTCAAAGTGAAAAGAGACAGTCATGGTTACTCACACAGTTGTGTGTTTTACTTCGGATTCTTTGTCAAGTTTTCTACAACCGAACATTAACAAATTCCAATCTGCCACATAACCGTGGGCACGGCTTTCGAAAGATCATAACCCTACAGGGGTGTCCCAACTTAGCCCATCACAAGATCTCACGATCAGCAAAGATAATAATAATATTACCCCTTATCTTAGGGAAGGCCCGATCAGACTCGGAATGCCCGGTGCACAAGACATTTCAACAATGGTGAAACAAGTCCAGCAAGACCTCCCGGTGTATCGACACCTAGATAGTAGTTGCGTGTATCTCGTATCAGGCCACGACCGGATGGGCGATGCTACAGGTAAAACCAGCCCTCGGGTTTCCCCAAGGTGGCCTTGCAGGCTCCCCGTTTGGGACCAACACCATCAACACTGGCCTCCCCTGCTATGTAGAAAGACTCCTCGGGTAGCGCTAACTCCCTATGCAATTAATTAATTAATTAAGTTTTTAGTATGAGCAAATTAAAACAAATGTTGGGCCTTGCTGGAGGAGTTTTATTCAAAGCCGAACAGTCAAGGGGTCCCCATATACCCAACCGTGTAAGGAACGCAAAATCAAGGAACATAACGCCGGTTTATCGGCTCCTAAGGTGGCATGAGTGGAACAAAACACCGAGCAAAAGGCCAAGCCTTCCACCCATTGCCAAGTATATAGGTGAGTTAATAATTATAATAGATATTTTGATATTCCCAAAGCATCAAGTTCCAACATGGAACAATCTTCATCTTCACCTGCAACTAACAACGCTATAAGAGGGGCTGAGCAAGCGGGTAACATAGCCGAACAACGGTTTTGCTGGGAAGGTGTCGAAGGTTAGAGGTTTCATGGCAACAAGGAGAGGCTGACAACAAATGATGGGTAGCGCGACATATAATGATAGCATCGTGACAGCTAGCATGGCAATGATAGTAAAGGTATCCAAGGTGATGGTCATCTTTCCTGAGATCCCGCAAGGAAGAAGAACCGATGCATGAATAAGGCGAAGAAGAAGCCTCGAAGATGAACCACGTGTAGTCGAACGAATCCTCACGATCGCAACGGAAAAAACACTAACGAGAAGAAGCAAGCAACACGGTAAACACACCACACAAGAACACGACATAAATCTCAACCAAGTATGATGCAAGACAAGCCTATATGATGCAAAACATGGCAAGGGATGAAGCACACAAGAACAACATCACCCAACAAGCTTAAATGAGGCCGGAATCAACACATAACAAATCCGGTAAGTACTCATATGCACATTTCAAAAATTGGTCCAGATCTGAACAAACCTTAAGTTAAAATTGTTAAACAACAGGTTAACATGCACCATGATGATCTACATGAAATTCTAGTCAAGTTTCATATAAAGTTTATTTATTTCGGAGCTACGGCCTAGAAGATATGAGTAAAACAAGACAAACATGGCAACGGTGCAAGATGCACCCAAACATCAAGCAAACACACTCCAAACAAGTAAACAACATGATATTAAGCTTCTACATGCAAAATCACACAAGTTTCATATAGGACACGCTCAAAACGTAGCAACGGTTCAACACATAGACACGAAACAAGATATAACAACAAGCTGTCCAAAATCAGCAACATAGCAACTTTGGAGCAAGGTAAATATATGCTACAGCACCCAAATATGATAACAAGAGGCATGGATGTGAAATAGACATGATATTTAACAAGCATGAACTTAGAAAACACCCAAAAACTTCCTGGAACACAATTAACAAGCATGGCAAGTTGCAATAAATTTATCCAGACTTAGTCAAAATCTGGGAAGGCAAAAACATCATCACGATGCTGCCTTCGGAGGCACAAAACAACAAGCATATCAACTCTACTAAGTATATAAAGATCATGGACATGTAATAAACATATCATACATCAAACAACTCCATTGGAGCATCTCCATAGGAGGCATGGATCAATAACATCAAGCTTCATCAAATTGATCATGCTGATAAACAGGCTGACAGATAAATTTATAGCAACTTGAGAGCAAGAAATAAATAAGCTACATCATGCCATATATGCAAACGAGGGCATGGATGGATAGAAAATAACATGGAAAACAAGACATGATCATTGGGCATCTCAAAACAAGCATGGATTTGAGTGGGGCATCAAGCAAACATGGCATTAGGTTTAACAGATTCCACACTTAGCAACTTTTTCACTAAGTATAAAACAGCAACATTGGCATGGCATGTTTACAAGCTTGTCTAAGTCACCTCAAGGCATATCATGGAAAGTGTATTGCACCACAACAAAGACCATATGATTGTGCTTCTAAAACATATAGACATGTGGCATGAAGACAAACACATCAATAGCAATGAGCAAGTCAAATCAGCAAGTCAAATCAGCATCTCATAACAAGTTTCAGCACTGAACAGCCACATGCACTTTTGCAACAGAGATTAACATGGCAATATGGCACCTAACATGAATGCTTAAGCAACCATCATGTAGAGCACTTCACAAAGAACATTTTGACATATCATATGCTCCATTTGGATAAACATGCAAAAAGTTATCACCCTCACAAGCATGCAACAAAATTATGGATAACAGCAGTTTTAAACTTATAGCACTCTTGCAACGATGATTAGGGCATCAAGATGAACTCAAACAAGCATGCCACAATGGAACAAAATGAAGAGCATATCACCACGGTCACTTTGACATATCATTCACTCAATTTGTACATACACACCAAAAGTTACAGCCATGCAAAGGATGCAACAAAATTACATATCCAGGGACTTAGTGAAAAAAAGGAAAACCTTGGGGTGGACGTGTCCGAGCTGGAGCGGACGTGTCCGCTGGCTGGGGCCCACATGGCAGTGACTGCGAGGGGAGGGCGGACAATGTCCGTTCTGGACTGGCATGTCCGCATGTGTGGTGCTCGGGCCCATCTGTCATAGGCTCCGGAGAGGGGACGCTGGACATGTCCGGCTCCTCCGGACATGTCCGGCGCAGCGAGGGCAGGCGAGGTCCCGACGGCGGCGGCTCGGCTCCGGGGAGCACGAGGGGCTAGCGGGGACGGAAGGAGGGAGGCGGTTCGGGGGCGGATCCGGTGGATCCGGCCGGCTCCCTGCCGGATCTGGCAAGAGGCGGGCCGAAGGTGTTGGAGCAGGAGGAGCGCGAGCGCTCGGGCGGCAGCGCAACGCGGCTCCGGCAGCGTGGAGGTTGGTGGGGCGACGGCGGCGCGGATGCGCGAGGGCGGCGGAGCGAGGAACGCGGAGGCGAGCGGGGCGCTCGGGGCGCGGCCCGGTTCGGCCTACGGGCGGCGGGGTGCGGCTGGCTGTTGGATGGGTAGGCGCGGGCGACGTGGCAAGCGCCGAAGGGGCGCGGAAACTGAGGAGCAGAGAGGTTAGGGGGTGGTATTAGGCCAAAAATGGCATGTGGATGAGTCCATATATAGGAAAGGAGGGGGTTAGGACTAGGGTTTGGAGGGGTTTGGGAGCGTTTCGGAGCCCTCCGATCGCGATCCGACGGATCCGATAGCGAGGGGAGTTTAGGTTGGGCCTAGTGGAGGTATTGGGCTGTGTAGGATGGGTTGTGAGGAGAGAAGAGAAGAGGCCCGCGGGGGTTTTCGGGGACCGAAAACGTCCGATGTTTTATCCGGCTATAGTGCTGCTATATTTAACGGTTAGGCTATCAAACGAGCTCCGAACGCGACGAAACTTGACAGGCGTCTATCTATGCTACAATAAAACCACACGCCAAGTTTCAATCCATTCTGAGAACAATTTTCGGCCACTCATAAAATAAATATTTAGAGGTGCCGTGGGCGCGTGCAAGTGTGTCTGGGCTTAGAACGGACAACGGTGAGGACGAGGGAACTCGGACGAATGCAACTTTTGAAAACATGCTGATGCAAAGCACACGATGACATGGAAAATATGCAAGACGCAAGCATATGACATGGCAACGGCGACGAATAACTGGCTGACACCTGGCGCATCGGTATCGGGGTGTCACAGATGTCTCGGGACGGAGAGATCCGGCGGAGACGCGGCGTTTGGTACGGTGTGTGGGTGGATCTCATCCCACCAAAACATATCGGGACGCGGTGGAGCGGCGGCTCGGAGCTCACCGGAGCTCGCGCCGGCGACGGTGGAGGCGGTGGCCGGAGGATGAGGTGGCGCCAGCGGCGGAAGTGGCGGTGGCGGGGCGAGGTGCCGGTGGCGGCCAGAGTTGGTGGAGACGACTGGCGTTGGGGGAGATGGCGCGGTGGGCGGCTCGGGGGGACGGCGAGGCGCGGGGGGGTGGGGAGGGCCGACCTCGGGCCGAGCGGGCCCGGCGGCGTGGGAATATATGAAACTTTAGCAGGTTTAAGGTTGACTGGAAGATTACCAAGTATCACATCTGAAGAATTCTCTGCCTGAGCTGCATTCATAAGATTCACTCTTGCTGCCTTGGGGTTGTGCTTGACAATAGCAGTGCTGACAGGTGGAGGAGGCGGAAGGCGCCTTTGAGTACACTTGTTTGCATAGTGACCCTTCTGCCCACACTTTTTGCAAGTCACTTCTGAGAGAGGCCGGTGATAAGGAGCACTTGATCTTGAAGCTTGAAACTGAGGCTTGGACTGATTGCTTTTGTTGGGTGGGTGGGAGAAACCACGGTCACCTGAGTGCTTGTTGTTGTTTGGAGGACGGAGCACTGGAGGAGGCAGAAGCCAGAACTTCTGCTACTTTGCAACCACTTGAGAAGACGAGGAGGAGTGAACATCATCTCTGATCCTCCTTTTGGAAGCCTCGACCTTGAGCTGGGCTGCCTCTTGCTTAAGATCCATGTTATAGAATTGATCAAATTCATCCGGCTCAAACAAGGTGAGAGCTAGTTGGAGTTCATCCTTCAGACCACCACGGAACTGATAAATCTTGCTCTTGGCATCAGGGATGTCTTCCTTCGCATAGCGGGCAAGATTCTGGAACTTGACATTGTATTGATAAACGGACACGGTGCCTTGCTTCAGGTTGTGGAATTTCTCACGCATGCCTTCAATCACACTGGTTGGAATGTGGTGAGAGCGGAAATCCTTGCAGAAGTCAGTCCACGAGATCTCACGTCCAGCTCTGGAATCTTTGTACTGTTGCCATCAATCAGCAGCTTGGTCTTTCAGTTGGAAAGTGGCAAACTTGACATAATCCTCAGGTCTCACGTTACTGCATTCAAAGTGCTTTTAAATGTCTGTTATCCAGTCTTCAGCATCTAGCGGATCCACACAGTAACTGAAAGACTTTGGTTGGTTTGCCAGGAATTGGTTGAGAGTAGCAAAGTGAGGTTCATTGAACAGATTGCCTTGGCCTTGGTTCCCATGACCACCTTGATTTTCCTGGTTGGCTTGAATGTTCTGCATCATTTGCATAAGCATCTGGGTGTTCTGGTTGGTCGCTTGCATAATAGCTCTCTAGGCCTCAGACGGAGGAGGAGGGGAAGGAGGACGTTCAGGAACACGCTCTTCTTCACCCTCTGGGTTAGCGTTGGGAACCTTCTTAGGAGCCATCCTGAATGAGATGACAACTATTAGCCATTGATTGAAAATATATAAGCTGAATCAACGGCTAGAAATTGCAACATAAGTCTTCACAAGAACATTCGAACAAAATGAACGAATGTAATCCACAGTTTAATGGTACAACAATCTTCTCAAGAAGCCACTTGGGAGAACAAAAGGTAAAGTAAAACAACAAGGAGCAGATAGAACAAATACAAGATAGAAGTTTCGTCCCACATGTTCGTGCTGAAAGCTCATGGCGTGTTACAATAGGATTTTGTAATCCCCGGATCAGCATAGCCAAGGACCCTTTAAGATGCAACTCCCGATTAGAACAACGCCCATAAAACCACATCACTCAATGTTGAACCCCGAACTCCATATCATACACTCGTTGGAAGAATGCCTACGAGCTACTAGAAGAACCCACCTATTAATTTCTGAAGGTTTCCGGTTATGCACACACGCACACGACAAAACGAAGAAACCCGAAATGAAAGAAGAGCCCAGAATGGAATTGTTGAAGTCAACGTTTCATATATTGCCATAAATGGAAGGTGTTACATATGGGGTGTTACAATATGCCTATTTGTTTTCAGATTTTTTTCAACTGAAAATTCGAATTTTGAAGTTCTCAAATCAAGGCCTCCATGCAGCTGGGTGTCCATTTGGCATTTTTGTAAATAATTTCCTAATGAAAGAAGGGTTGAATAATGCGAACAAATCAGCCACACAACACATGCTAAATGTCTATCGTACAACTTTTTATGGTTTTCTACTTAGTACTTAAAAAGTAAGGGTTACAATGAGCTTAGAGTGCTAACTACAATTGTTATTGGAGGTTTATAACACATAAACCTTATTTGTAATTTGAATATGTGCTAAACTTTTTCGCCTGCTCGATGTAGACGAGGGATAACATTGTATTGCGACTATTATAAGGGAATTTAGAAATAAAGCTTCGTTCATGTGGATATTAAAGTTGAGCTCAACGACAAGCTTTTCACTTGCTTAACAGTTGTCATGGTTGAGGTGAAGTCTTGAAATGCCATAGAAATATGTACTTTCGACTATCGTGAGTAAGCCACTAATCCACGTCTCTCCTAATTTGTGGTCAATACACACCGGTACAAAGATTTATCACTGAGAATTGTGTCTTGGGCTCTTGGCAGAAACAATGACTACTAAGTTTACCCCTTACTAATGTGTTTTGTCAATATGCTTTTCAAACTGTGATTCTTCTGTCACTTTGTTTTTATTCAATCGAATAATACACAAATTCCCACACTATGTTATAGAAAAGATTAACTATACTCTTTCATTTAGTGCATTTTTCCTTCAGCCTGTTTACTGGAATTTACATTTTTTAAATATATTATAAATGACAAGTTATTTTTGGTGACCTCAAAAGCTATTGGACAAATTAATTCTATTCTCGATTTTGAACAAAAACATTGGGCATGCTTCTCGAGTAAGAGTGTATTTTGAATCTCTAGGATTCACTCTAGTTGTCACTCATTCAATGATAGCATACTGATTACAGTGATGAATATTCTTTTTGGTTGATTGAAACTTTTTTATGCAAATTCCCCATAATGTTTGCTTATGTATTTTTGACCTGTTTATTCCTCGGAGTGTACAAGTACCGGTTGTCTTTTGTTGCTTGATGCGACATCCCAGGATGCATAAACGGAGGCATCCCGCATGTTGCCCCAATTGTAGGATCTTAGATGTAGAGGACAAGGTGGAGCAAGTGATACTTCAATGATTATGAGGTGGAAATAACATGTTTTCCACAAAATGCCACAAAGATCGAGAACTAATAAAAGAAATATAATTTCTATTTTCCACATTTTTAGTCTGTGTCAGTGTTTTATATAATACATATACAAGCCCGTGCAGCATGCACGGGATGATGACTAGTGATGCACTAATTGAGATGGGAAAAGCTGATATGAACTCGACCTCTCTTGTTTTTGTAAATATGATAGTTCAACGTTCCAGATTCAGCTTGTTATGAATGAAACATGCTTGCAATGACAATTAGAGATCATAGCTTCTTATGCCATTCTTAATTTGCTAAGAGTTTATAATGGTCTATCTTGCGTGCCAACATGATATCAAAATGGTTGTGATGTGGTATGATAGGGTGGTATCCTCCTTTTAACGATTCAAGTGTTCTGACTTGACACGTGTTCACACATGTAGTTGAAACAAATCAACATAGCCTCCATGATATTTATGTTCATGGTGATTTACATCCTACTCATGCTTGCATTCATTGTTGATTAATTTTAATGCATGTTCATGACTGTTGTCGCTCTCTACCTGGTTGCTTCCCAATCTCTTTCTAGCCTTCACCTGTACAAAGCGGGAATACTACTTGTGCATCCACTTCCATAAACCCCAAAGTTATTCCATATGAGTCCACCATACCTTCCTATATGCGGTGTTTACCTGTCGTTCCAAGTAAATTTGTATGTGCCAAACTCTAAACTTTCAAATGAAATTCTGTTTTATATGCTCGAACAGCTCATGTATCAACTAGGGCTGTCTATATCTTCCATGCTAGGTGGATTATTCTCACGATGAGTGGACTCCGCTCATCATTCATGAGAAAATGGCTGGTAACCGGGATGCCCAGTCCCATGCTCAAAATCATAATAATTAAACAAAACTCCCCCGGGGTTGTTGTTGGTTTGGACGTTACCCGTTGTTTCGGACCAGCCGTGGAGTGTGCTTGTTGGTGGTTGGGGGAGTAAAAACTTTACTATTCTGTTTGGGAACCGCCTATAATGTGCGTAGCATGGAAGATATCGAGATTCTTGGTTGTTATGTTGACAATGAGAGTATATCGCTCAAAATGTTATTCATCTCTATTTCAAAATTGAGCTCTGGCACCTCTAGAAATCCCTGCTTCCCTCTGCGAAGGGCCTATCTATTTACTTTTATGCTGAGTCATCATCCTCTTATTAAAGAGCATCAGTTGGAGAGCACCTCTGTCATTTGCATGTATTACTGTTAATTTGCATTGAGTATGATCATGACTGGATCTCTTTTCCCATGAATTACAATCTCTAGTCAGTCCTTGATCTTTAAAGGTGCTATGCATTTATGTTTTGCGGTCTCAGAAAGGGCTAGCGAGATACCATCTTGTTATATCATATCATGATTGTTTTGAGAAAGTGTTGTCATCCGAGGTTTATTATTATTGCTCGCTAGTTGATTATGCCATTGATATGAGTAGACATGAGACCTGAAAGTTATGGTGAATATGGTTAGTTCATGATCTTTCCTGAAAACTTGAATGCTGGCTTTACATATTTAGAACAACAAGATCGAACAGAGTTTGTCAAAGTTTTTCTTTATCTCTTTCAGTTTATCAACTGAATTACTTGAGGACAAGCAAAGGTTTAAGCTTGGGGGAGTTGACACGTCTCCATCGTATCTACTTTTCCAAACACTTTTGCCCTTGTTTTGGAATCTAACTTGCATGGTTTGAATGGAACTAACCCGGACTGACGTTGTTTTCAGCAGTATTGTCATGGTGCTGTTTTTGTGCAGAAATAAAAAGTTCTTGGAATGACCTGAAAATCCACGGAGAATTGTTTTGGAAAATATAAAAAATATCTGCGGAAAGATCCACGTCAGGGGGCCCACACCCTGTCCACGAGGGTGGGGGGCGTGCCCCCTGCCTCGTGGGCTGCTTGATGCTCCACCAACGTACCCCCGGACTCCATATATTAACTTTCGGGGAGAAAAAATCAGAGAGGAAGAATTATCGCATTTTACGATACGGAGCCGCCGCCAAGCCCTAATCTCTCTCGACAGGGCTGATCTGGAGGCCGTTCGGGGCTCCGGGGAGTGGAGATCGTCGCCATCGTCATCATCAACCTTCCTCCATCACCAATTCCATGATGCTCACCGCCGTGCGTGAGTAATCCCATCGTAGACTTGCTGGACGGTGATGGGTTGGATGAGATTTACCATGTAATCGAGTTAGTTTTGTTAGGGTTTGTTCCCTAGTATACACTATGTTCTAAGATTGATGTTGCGATGACTTTTTGCTATGCTTAATGCTTGTCACTAGGGCCCGAGTGCCATGATTTCAGATTTGAACCTATTAATCTTTCATGAATATATGTGTGTTCTTGATCCTATCTGGCAAGTCTATAGTCACCTACTATGTGTTATGATCCGGCAACCCCGAAGTGACAACAATCGGGACCACTCCCGGTGATGACCGTAGTTTGAGGAGTTCATGTATTCACTATGTATTAATGCTTTGGTCCAGTACTCTATTAAAACGAGGCCTTAATATCCCTTAGTTTCCACTAGGACCACGCTGCCACAGGAGGGTAGGACAAAAGATGTCATGCAAGGTCTTTACCATAAGCATGTATGACTATATTTGAAATACATGCCTACATTACATTGATGAACTGGAGCTAGTTCTGTGTCACCCTAGGTTATAACTTTTACATGATGAATCGCATCCGACATAATTCCCCATCACCAATCCAATGCCTACGAGCTTTTCACATATTGCTTGTTGCTTATTATCTTTTCCACTTCAACTACTAGAAAAACACTATCTTTACTTTTATTGTTGTTACCACTATTTCCATATTACCTTGCTACTAAATTATCTTGCTGCAGATACTAAGTTTCCAGGTGTGGTTGAATTGATAACTCAGCTGCTAATACTTAAGAGTATTCTTTGGCTCCCCTTGTGTCGAATCAATAAATTTGGGCTGAATACTTTACCCTCAAAAATTGTTGCGATCCCCTACACTTGTGGGTTATCACTCCACACATTGACCGCTATCCAGCATGTATCTAGAGTATTAAGTTCATAAGAATAGAGTAACGCCTTAAGCAAGATGACATGATGTAGAGGGATAAACTCATTCAATATGGAATAAAACCCATCTTTTTATCCTCGATGGCAACAATACAATACGTGCCTTGCTGCCCCTGCTGTCACTGGGAAAGGACACCGCAAGATTGAACCCAAAGCTAAGCACTTTTCCCATTGCAAGAAAGAACAATCTAGTAGGCCGAACCAAACCGATGATTCGAAGAGACTTGCAAAGATATTTTAGTCATCTATATAAAAATTCAGAGAATAACCAAATATTAATCATAGATAATCTTGACCATAAACCCACAATTCATCGGATCTCGAAAAACACACCGCAAAAAGAATTACATTGAATAGATCTCCAAGAAGATCGAGGAGAACTTTGTTTTGAGATCCAAAGAGAGAGAAGAAGCCATCTAGCTAATAACTATGGACCCGAAGGTCTATGGTAAACTACTCACAACTCATCGGAGAGGCTATGTTGTTGATGTAGAAGCTCTCCGCGATCGATCCCCGCCTCCGGTGGAGGTCCGAAACAGGCCCCAAGATGGGATCTCACGGGTACAAAAGGTTGCGGCGGTGGAATTAGGGTTTCGTGGTGCTCTCACATGTTTTTAGGGTATATGAGTATATATAGGAGGAAGAGGTACAACGGTCGAGCTACGAGGGGCCCACTAGGGTGGGGCGCGCGCCTACCCCCTGTGCACGCCCCCTGCCCCGTGGCCACCTCGTGGCTTCCCTGGCATGTACTCCAAGTCTTCTGGATTGCATTCATTCCAAAAACGATCCTCGTGAAGGTTTCATTCCGTTTGGACTCCGTTTGATATTCCTTTTCTACGGAACACTGAAATAGGCAAAAATAGCAATTTGCACTGGGCCTTGGGTTAGTAGGTTAGCCCAAAAATAATATAGGAGTGCATATTAAAGCCCATTAAACATCCAAAACAGATAATATAATAGCATGGAACAATAAAAAATTATAGATACATTGGAGACGTATCATGACCTCTGTGGCAACTGTTCGCTCCCCACTAGCCTCTTCTTGTACCGTGGTAACCGTCCACCGCCTCTTCGCCTTTCCCTCTCGATTTGGAATTGCTGTCGCACGCTCTTCCTCCCTCTATTTGCCTTCACCCTTCCTTCTTCCATTGTTCGATCATCTTCGCCATGGAGGGAACAGGCCAAAAATGACGCCTTTATCCGTGCCCCGATCTGAAAGATGATGTGGTGGAGGAACTCATTGATCGGTGCAACGTCATCACCTCGGCTAGCACGGCAGGTTCGTTCAAGTACATTCTCGACCCAACAAATAACATCATTCCAAAGAACCCAATGGTTCAGGAGCGGTTTGATCTCCCCTATCTTCTTCGCCATGACGCTAGTCGCCGGCGTGGGGACGACGGAATCGTCACCTTGTGCAAGTTGATGCCACTTGATAATGATACGTGTGATGTTAAGATGCCATCGCTTGAGGGTAAGGCTTGGGCAGGAAAAAATGGAGGTTGGGTTGTTTATATTGGGTATAACTGTGAGTGGGAACTTGTGAATGTGTACACTTGTCACCGGGTTCCACTTCCGAAAATCATGGACTGCCTGCAGGTTGAGCACATAGATGATCTACGTACGTTCAAATACGATCATGGTGACTGTCGTCTATGGAAGATAGCAATTTGTCGAGTTCCCAACCGCTCTTACGATTACAAGAACTATGAAGTTGTTGCTATCTTTGACAAGCTTGTTGCCGTCCTTACTTCCACACCTCGAGGGATATTGCTCAAAAATCAATTTTTGTACACGGATGAGTAATGTGATGCAATTCTATATGAGCGTCTTGTGTTTGCTGCCACCACTCGTGGCACTGTTTTTGCATGGAATCCTTATGGTTTCAGTATGTTTGTCTTCCACCGTAATTATAATTATTTCATCCACATGCATGCGGGTTAGCTAGTTTCTCTTTACTAATTAACCTTCTTGTGTTTCCAAGGTTCTGTGAACATTCCACCACCTATACTTGAAAAAAAATATAACCAAGGGGGAGATGACGATGGTGATGATCGCAAGCATGAGGACGAGCAGGACCTATATACTCAGTGACACCTGGCAACTTATTCGAATGGATCACCTCTTCTTATATGTATACATGGCACTGCTGATGTTACTAACGAAGCAGGTGTTGTCTCCCATGGTCGCACTATCCGGACCTATTCCAATATCTTTTGCAGGGTATTCCAGATGGATACTAGTGTACTAGCACCAACACCTTCTCCCTAATTTAGTATTGGTAGTCTTGGAGAAAACTCGTTCTTCCTTGGACAAAACTATCCAATGATGGTGAAAGGCGATCCATCTGTTGTTGACACAACGTTACTACCATATATTATATAGGCTGCTTCAGCCTGGATGATTAGTCCTGCGTTGGCCTCAAGATTGACAATAGCTGGCCCTTCCCAGAGAATCAGTTATGGTTCAAAGCAAGTGTTTCCAACGGCGAGGATTGGTTGAGCTGAAGTTCATTTCATCACTTTGTTATTTTTTGTGTGAGAAATACTGTACTTTAGTAGAAGGTTTTGTTGGAAATAATCTATAATCCAACATGTATCCTCGTTGTCGTTGTGTGTTGATGAATTGTTGTATGTAATGAATGGTACATTTGCATATGCGTCCCATCAACTCACGCCTGCTCGCACGGCAGACAGGTCACGTGGCGGCACATATATTATTTTTCTATTTGGATGATTAATATTGCCGCTTTATTGCTTAAACGAAGCATGACACGTATCCATTGTTAGTCTAACGCTCAGGGTTCGAATAAATAATCCGTTTGGGATATTGGTTCCCAATTATTAATAATCTCCCGTGTGTAATTAGATAAAGATTACATCAAAACTGGTCTCAAATATAACAAAAAAAGTACAATGCCACTTTGTATTGGTGTCCATATGAACAATGCTAGTGATTTTAGTTGCAAAAATTAGATAGTGCTACTGATTTTTAGCTGCATATTTTGGCAAATCGCAGTGTTACAAAGGTGAAAAATGGCAATGTTACTAGATAAAAAAATGTCAATCTTTCTAGTTTGACAAATGGCAACATACCCAATATGACAGATGCAAATCTTACCCAATTATTTCTACGTGGTAGCACACGGGTCATCCAAAACAACTGTTTGCATTGAAGCATTGCACAAATCCTGCATTGTGAATTTTACCTTGACTTAAGGGGGGAGACCATAGCTCTCACTTTGCATACGGATGTTCTTTGTAAAATGTTTGCGATCAAGAGCTGCATAAATCCTGCTCGACACATTTTCCCTTGGCTTCCTGGGGAAGCTGTCAGTTTGCATACGGGTGTTCTAACTAAAACGTTTGGGATGAGTGTTTTATAATTAAAAACCATTGACATTATTTTCAAAAGAAAATTGTTTGATA